>CM060072.1:16623266-17305766 GCA_030533445.1 Cyprinodon diabolis | reverse complement strand
GATGCTGCGACTTTATTCTAGTAACTTTATGACTTTATTCTCGTGATGCTGCGACTTTATTCTGGTAACTTTATGACTTTATTCTCGTAATGTGAATTTATTCTGGTAGTTTTATGACTTTATTCATATAATATTTAGATTTTATTCTCGTAATACTGCGACTTAATTCTAGTAACTTTATGACTTTATTCTCGTGATGCTGCGACTTTATTCTAGTAACTTTATGACTTTATTCTCGTGATGCTGCAACTTTATTCTAGTAACTTTATGACTTTATTCTCGTAATACTGCGACTTTATTCTAGTAACTTTATGACTTTATTCTCGTAATACTGCGACTTTATTCTAGTAACTTTATGACTTTATTCTCGTGATCCTAAGACTTTATTCTAGTAACTTTGTGACTTTATTCTCGTAATGTTGCGTAATTAATTCTGGTAGTTTTATGACTTTATTCTTATAATATTTCGACTTTATTCTCGTAATACTGCGACTTTATTCTAGTAACTTTATGACTTTATTCTCGTAATACTGCGACTTTATTCTAGTAACTTTATGACTTTATTCTCGTGATGCTGAGACTTTATTCTAGTAACTTTGTGACTTTATTCTCGTAATGTTGCGTTATTAATTCTGGTAGTTTTATGACTTTATTCCTATAATATTTGGACTTTATTCTCGTAATACTGCGACTTTATTCTAGTAACTTTATGACTTTATTCTCGTGATGCTGCAACTTTATTCTAGTAACTTTATGACTTTATTCTCGTAATACTGCGACTTTATTCTAGTAACTTTATGACTTTATTCTCGTGATGCTGCGACTTTATTCTAGTAACTTTATGACTTTATTCTCGTGATGCTGCGACTTTATTCTAGTAACTTTATGACTTTATTCTCGTAATGTTGCAAATTTATTCTGGTAGTTTTATGACTTTATTCTTATAATATTTGGACTTTATTCTCGTGATGCTGAAGACTTTATTCTAGTAACTTTATGACTTTATTCTCGTAATACTGCGACTTTATTCTAGTAACTTTATGACTTTATTCTCGTAATACTGCGACTTTATTCTAGTAACTTTATGATTTTATTCTCGTGATGCTGAGACTTTATTCTAGTAACTTTGTGACTTTATTCTCGTAATGTTGCGTAATTAATTCTGGTAGTTTTATGACTTTATTCTTATAATATTTGGACTTTATTCTCGTGATGCTGCGACTTTATTCTAGTAACTTTATGACTTTAGTCTCGTGATGCTGCGACTTTATTCTAGTAACTTTATGACTTTATTCTCGTAATACTGCGACTTTATTCTAGTAACTTTATGACTTTATTCTCGTGATGCTGCGACTTTATTCTAGTAACTTTATGACTTTATTCTCGTGATGCTGCGACTTTATTCTGGTAACTTTATGACTTTATTCTCGTAATGTGAATTTATTCTGGTAGTTTTATGACTTTATTCATATAATATTTAGATTTTATTCTCGTAATACTGCGACTTAATTCTAGTAACTTTATGACTTTATTCTCGTGATGCTGCGACTTTATTCTAGTAACTTTATGACTTTATTCTCGTGATGCTGCAACTTTATTCTAGTAACTTTATGACTTTATTCTCGTAATACTGCGACTTTATTCTAGTAACTTTATGACTTTATTCTCGTAATACTGCGACTTTATTCTAGTAACTTTATGACTTTATTCTCGTGATCCTAAGACTTTATTCTAGTAACTTTGTGACTTTATTCTCGTAATGTTGCGTAATTAATTCTGGTAGTTTTATGACTTTATTCTTATAATATTTCGACTTTATTCTCGTAATACTGCGACTTTATTCTAGTAACTTTATGACTTTATTCTCGTAATACTGCGACTTTATTCTAGTAACTTTATGACTTTATTCTCGTGATGCTGAGACTTTATTCTAGTAACTTTGTGACTTTATTCTCGTAATGTTGCGTTATTAATTCTGGTAGTTTTATGACTTTATTCCTATAATATTTGGACTTTATTCTCGTAATACTGCGACTTTATTCTAGTAACTTTATGACTTTATTCTCGTGATGCTGCGACTTTATTCTAGTAACTTTATGACTTTATTCTCGTAATACTGCGACTTTATTCTAGTAACTTTATGACTTTATTCTCGTGATGCTGCGACTTTATTCTAGTAACTTTATGACTTTATTCTCGTGATGCTGCGACTTTATTCTAGTAACTTTATGACTTTATTCTCGTAATGTTGCAAATTTATTCTGGTAGTTTTATGACTTTATTCTTATAATATTTGGACTTTATTCTCGTGATGCTGAAGACTTTATTCTAGTAACTTTATGACTTTATTCTCGTGATGCTGCGACTTTATTCTAGTAATGTCACTTTATTGTGGTAATTTTTATGACTATATTGTCATAATGTTGCGACTTTATTCTGGTAATATTAGAACTTTGTTCTTGTAACGTGCAACTTTATTCTAGTAACTTTATGACTTTATTCTCGTAATGTTGCAAATTTATTCTGGTAGTTTTATGACTTTATTCTTATAATATTTGGACTTTATTCTCGTGATGCTGAAGACTTTATTCTAGTAACTTTATGACTTTATTCTCGTGATGCTGCGACTTTATTCTAGTAATGTCACTTTATTGTGGTAATTTTATGACTATATTGTCATAATGTTGCGACTTTATTCTGGTAATATTAGAACTTTGTTCTTGTAACGTGCAACTTTATTCTAGTAACTTTATGACTTTATTCTCGTGATGCTGCGACTTTATTCTAGTAATGTCACTTTATTGTGGTAATTTTATGACTATATTGTCGTAATGTTGCGACTTTATTCTGGTAATATTAGGACTTTATTCTCGTAATGCTGCAACTTTATTCTAGTAACTTTATGACTTTATTATCATAATGTTGTGTCTTTATTGTAAAGAATTTATGACTATATTCTCGTAATGTTGCGACTTATTCTGGTAGTTTTATGACTTTATTCTTATAATATTTGGACTTTTTCTCATGTAGAATTGAACTTGTAGAAACTGTGATACCGTCTCGTCCCGTGCATTGCCGTAAGTTTTTTCTCTCAAAGCAGCGTTCGGATGGAGAGTGTTTGGTCTGTGAGTTTATGAGTGAGTGAATGTTTAGGTAAGGAGATCGATGTCCATGTTTCCCATCAACGGTTGTAACATTCCAGCAGCAGCCTCGCCTATTTTTTCTATTATCCAAAGCCTCTCAATAAACATATCATTGTGCCACTTGCTCTTCGTCTTTTTGCACCGTCTGAGTATCTGTCAGCCTGAATATGCTCAGAATGAGCCTTCTAGCCTCAAGCAAAGTCTGAACTTTTGAGACGTTCCCAGATCAATCTGTGAGACACACGCTGCACACTGGTACGTGTCGTGTTTCAATCATTTAGAAGACATAACTGTCCCTCGGAGAGACGCCTATAACAAACTGCCTTATTTTTTTTTTTTAACCTAGTAACAAATATATTCAAAAGGGATGCCATATAAAGACAGGTTCCAAATTCTATGAAAATCTGCAAACAGCCCATGCAGTTTCAGCCTCTGTGCATCAAACTTTTTTTTTCTTAAATGCTGCACATAAAAAAATACACGTACAGATGATCCATCAAATCAAAGTATGATCAGACTACTGTTCTGCTATAAAGGATTCTGTATAGGGATGAGAACAACTAAAGACCAGTTAGCAGAACACAGCCTAGAGCATCACACTGACCCCACCATGCTGTTTTTGTTTTGTTTTTCCCCATAAAACATGCTGCTTGCCATTTCCTCCAGATAAATGACTCACACATACTCAGCTGTCTGGATGAGGATGTGATGGAAGATGATTTTCCAGACCAATGTTTTCTGCTTTAGATTTCATACTTACATTTCCTTACCATAGGCCAAAGGTTAGCAGAGCTCCTGTGATTCACATATCTTTGCTTAAGCAAGAATCTAGTGACTTTTTCACCTTACTATCTGAATTTGAGTATTCTAATACTTATATATTCTCTGTCTTAAGCTTTTGAAAGTGGTATTTGAAAGCTAAGGAAAGTGGTTACCTGTCACAGATGGAAGTCATATTGCAATGACTTTGTAGAAAAATTAAATAAGTAATAATATTGCACCAAAGCTCAGAAAAGAAGTTAAAAAAAACATTAAACAGATCTGTCTTTTATATACAAATTTAATCTTGGAAAAATGTAGGACAATCCATCAAAGCGTATCTGACAAGCAGGTGAAGAGAGTTACATCCTGCTCTCCACAATGACTCTTTGACATCATAAGCAGAAAACAGCAACTTCTCAGCTCTGCAATATGAGGACATAAAGCTTCTCTACACTTAACTGACTGCAGCCTCAGCTCAACCAAAATATTACATGAATAAAATGAAATTAGAAAGCACAATGCAAGCATCCTTATTCATATCTGCATAATTGATGTTGGAGCATCTTAGACAGATTTGGGATCATCTTTGATATTTAATTAAGTTTCTTTCTGCATGAATTCTTTATGGATATATAATGAACCCACTCTATGATGACCCACGTCCAAGGAAGTGGATAACAAGCCTTTATTTATGTAATTACTGCCAAAAGGCTTGCAATACATAACTGCTTATATTAAAGTTTGGTTCATTTCATTTTTATTCCTTTTACCACAGTACAGTAGCATTAGGCCTGTTGGGGGGTCTTAAAGAGATTATTGGATTTATGAAGCAACTTTTATTTTTATTTTGTTTAATCAGATAATAAAAATCTTTGAAAAATTGTTACTTTGTACAAACTTCTACTGAATAGAACAGCTTTTAGTCTCCATTTTTTTTATTGTAAATGTTGTCTAGTGTAGATTTGTAGCTGCCGTCTCCTCTGGGATGAGACTTTTATTTTTTTTATTTCCACATAATTTCGACGAGTCCAGTATTACAAAATATATTGTTTTATGCACATTGATAGTTTACAAGACCAAGAGAAATAGATCTGCACATCATAGATCCTCCTCTATGCTATAATGAGGTGCTTTTCTCCTCATTCATACATCGTGTTGTGTCATCTGCACAAAAGCTTGGTCTTTATGTTATCTAACTCAGACAACACAATTTCAAGTAAAGTCTCAGAAAAATTTGAATTTCTAATTCTTCTAATAAACCATAGCCTGTGAGAGTGTGGGGTTGTTGGATCACGAAGCTTTGATTCCTAGAGGGAATCTAGTTGCATCTGGGAATCCTGGGCAAAATGTATGATAAAAAAAATAAATCAAAGCATTAAGCCCAGACTGGAATATGTAGAGCAAGTTTCATCTTGAAACAAAGTCATAGGGCCTACTTTTGGGGTCTGGAAGCAGGAAAGTTTTGATATGGTTTTAAAATGATCATCTCTTAGAGGATCAGCTTGGTGTGTAAAATGTAGTTTTTTTTGTTTTGTTTCTGCGATGGTTCAGTGTTTCACTTTTATTTTCCAACTACTTCAAAGCAAAAGACAACTGTGTTTTGAAACTGAGCTCCTAAAGAAATAATGCACATAATAATTCTGTTTTATCTGATGTATTTCCAAGGATATACTTTGAATTTATATGCAGCTGACATGTTCTGCTCATGCTTTACTGAAGGTCTTTCTGGCACAGGTCTGAGGTCAGTGTACTGAACAGATGTGTTCAACAGATGCATTGAATACATTTCTTAGATAGAAAAGAGAAATTGACCTTTACCTAACAAGTGGAACTAACATGAGGGAAAATTACACCTAGTCAGTCCATGGATTACACTCACACAAACATTTGCATTTTATACCGTATATACCTTTGCAATTCTTCAAAACATAACTCGTCAAGAAACAAGAAAAAAAAAAATTACCTTCAGGTACTGGGACTTGTCCATGAAAAATATGTCTTGCTCTTTATCTGCAGATTTCGCTATTAGCAGTCTGTTAGACTGGGAAGAAGACAGACATTAATCTTCCAGGCAGCATTTTCTAACGCTGGTCTAACAGCCCAGGGCGAGATGAAACATGGACCTTGTCTGATGGGAAGACAGATGGATGGACAAAATCACAAACACAGAGATATTCTTTAAAATACAGCGTGAGAGGTCAAAGGTTGGGTTGGTAATGTGTCAGACCCAAAGTCCATAATGACACAAATGGACCCTTATATGTTCTAGGTCTATTAACAGAGCTTCTGTCAGCATACAGAGCCATGATGTCAGGATGCACAGTTGTGTGCTTGCATGTTTGGATCATTTTAATGACAGGATGAAATATTTTGTGCTGAAATTATTAGTCCTTTCTTGTGTCCTGTTTTGTGCATTTTGCCATTTATTTTTCGTAAAATTTGTCTTTGTGGATATGCATTGATATGCAAAAAAAGAAATTAATCTAATCTCCAAAAACACTGTGATTTTTTGCTTTCATCTTGGATAGTGTTGCACCGATACCAGTATTGGACAGGGCCCCGATCCAGCACTAAAATGGTGGTATCGGTATCGGCAAGTACTGAATAAGGCAATGATACCATTTTGAGAGCCAAAAGTTTCTTCAACTATTGTGACTCATTTCAGGTAGGCAATAAAAAGTTCTACTGGATTCCCTTTGTATTCATCTTTTTTCCTGCTTCAAAAAGGTAGGCAACAGGTTGACAAAGCCATGATGGCAATTATTTTACATCCAAGTAGTATGCGGTTCTTAATATACACTCACCTGCCACTTTATTAGGTACACCTGTCCAACTGCTCATTAACACTTAATTTCTAAGCAGCCAATCACATGGCGGCAACTCAGTGCATTTAGGCATGTAGACATGGTCAAGACAATCTCCTGCAGTTCAAACCGAGCATCAGTATGGGGAAGAAAGGTGATTTGAGTGACTTTGAACGTGGCATGATTGTTGGTGCCAGAAGGACTGGTCTGAGTATTTCAGAAACTGCTGATCTACTGGGAATTTCACGCACAACCATCTCTAGGGTTTACAGAGAATGGTCCGAAAAAGAAAAAACATCCAGTGAGCGGCAGTTCTGTGGGCAGAAATGCCTTGTTGATGCCAGAGGTCAGAGGAGAATGGCCAGACTGGTTCGAGCTGATAGAAGGGCAACAGTGACTCAAATAACCACCCGTTACAACCAAGGTGGGCAGAAGAGCATCTCTGAACGCACAGTACGTCACACTTTGAGGCAGATGGGCTACAGCAGCAGAAGACCACACCGGGTGCCACTCCTTTCAGCTAAGAACAGGAAACTGAGGCTACAATTTGCATAAGCTCATCGAAATTGGACAATAGAAGATTGGAAAAACGTTGCCTGGTCTGATGAGTCTCGATTTCTGCTGCGACATTCGGATGGTAGGGTCAGAATTTGGCGTCTACAACATGAAAGCATGGATCCATCCTGCCTTGTATCAACGGTTCAGGCTGGTGGTGGTGGTGTCGTGGTGTGGGGAATATTTTCTTGGCATTCTTTGGGCCCCTTGGTACCAATTGAGCATCGTTGCAACGCCACAGCCTACCTGAGTATTGTTGCTGACCATGTCCATCCCTTTATGACCACAATGTACCCAACTTCTGATGGCTACTTTCAGCAGGATAATGCGCCATGTCATAAAGCTGGAATCATCTCAGACTGGTTTCTTGAACATGACAATGAGTTTACTGTACTCAAATGGCCTCCGCAGTCACCAGATCTCAATCCAATAGAGCATCTTTGGGATGTGGTGGAACGGGAGATTCGCATCATGGATGTGCAGCCGACAACTGTGCGGCAACTGTGTGATGCCATCATGTCAATATGGACCAAACTCCCTGAGGAATGCTTCCAGCACCTTGTTGAATCTATGCCACGAAGAATTGAGGCAGTTCTAAAGGCAAAAGGGGGTCAAACCCGTTACTATCATGGGGTACCTAATATAGTGGCCGGTGAGTGTATGGAGGGGTGTATGTGTGTTCTCTATGACGCTGTATAAGAGAGGTGTAATTATTATTCCTTGAGAATTCTTCCATCAGCTTTACTTCTCCCAAATTGGTGCACTGATCTGTACTGATATAGGCCTGATTGTGTTAAAGTATTTATTTGTTAAATTAAGCCTGTATTGATCACTGTGTTTTCTGAGGATGTCTTACATTGCTGGGTGACTTGATCAAAAATATACTTACTTTCTTCAATGCAAAACTGAGCAAAGCAGTCAGGAACAGCTTTACTGTATGGCACAATTATCACCTTTAGTATATTGATAGATGAGGTCTTATGTTATTGTTTCATGCAGAGGGAGAAAGAAAGCATGCACTCGTGGGTAGAGAGCAGGCTGATGGTTTTGTGCCCGAGTTGTGCTCAGAAGAGCTGCAGAGTGTCAATTAGCAGGGCCACATCACACTTTATTACATGCATTCCATCAGTGCCGCTTTCCTTCAGTACACCTGCAACATAAATTAAGACTAATCTTTGCCACGGACAGCTGCACTCTGGCCCCCTACAAGTCTGAAATGCACAACAGTTTTGCCACTACTGTGATCTCACTCCTGCCCTTTGTTTTACCTTGTGGTCTCTGTTATTTATTAAGCATTGCAAAGGAGGCTGTAATGGAACCTAGTTTGTCTTTTTAAAATAGGGTGCAACATCTTAATTTAAGCAAAGATTCCCTTTGATGTATTGTTGATTTATCTGCTCATTGTCATGCAAACTGTCCTTCCAATGAATGCAAGCAGTAGCAGTGCATCTGGCCATCTTGTAGTGTCAGAGGTAATGTTTCTTTACATCAGGAGGAAAATTACATATTATCCCTGTCTCACAGCTTGTGCTATTTCATGAACAGCATGATAAGGTCCATCTGGTTTGGGTAACAAACTACACAGGCCACGACAAATGTAGAGAGAGAGACATTATGCATGAGGGGATGAATTACACCACATTTTTCAGAATTAACTTTTTTTTCTAGGTTTGGTGGATGTCCCATGCATAGTATCAACCATCAGTATGTACATTTATGTGCTTACAGTTGACATTTTTTTCTACTTTAAAAACAAAAAAGAGATATGATGCTTATTTGTTTCCCAGCAGAATAGATGACTACTTATTAGATGTCTATCTGCAGTGCTGACCTAAAGGCATAGACAGTTCTTGACAGGTACCAACAGGGGGCAGTACCCTGCTACAACCGGTCCTTGCCCATGTTATGGTCACTGTACTGACAAAATATACCAAAATCAATATCTCATGATGATGTTTGCTAAATTGTAAATGATTGGTCTTGTCATGATCTGGTAGGTTTACTAGCCCAGATGCAGAACTCACAGACACAGAGGCAGGATAAAGTCCAATATTTATTGGATAAACACAGGTTTTCCTCCTGGGAGGCAGAGAGGACAGAGCAGGTTAGGTTCTGGTACAGGTTAACAGGTTCTGACTTACAGGTTTTCAGGTTCAGACAGGCAGGGTGGCTCAGGCTTGTTAACCATGGAAAGGACAACAATCCGGCCCAGAGGGGAGCTCTCACCCAGCTTATATGGGGAGAGCTTAATCATGAGCTGATGGGGATCAGCTGTGAGCGCATAGCACCAGCTCCCAGGAAAGGATCCACGGCGCCCTCTGGTGGGCAAGCCTCTGGATCCCAACAGAAAAACAGAAACCCACAGAAAGGGATCCACATCGCCCTCTGGAGGGAAAACCCCTGGATCCCAACAGTAACAGAAGCCCACAGGAAGGGATCCAGGTCGCCCTCTGGAGGGCAAACCTCTGGATCCCAACAGTACCCCTCCCTTAAGGGCGGATACCAGACGCCCAAAAACAAAAATCCAAAAACAAAGACAACCCACCCAGGGGGTGCGGAGGGGGAAACAGGCAAGGAGGGCCAGAAACAGAAACAGGGTCCAGAAATCAAAACAACCCACCCAGGGTGGGCGAGGAGAGGGAAAGTCTCAGGTGGCTGGCCGTGGGACCGGCAGCAAGGCAGAGTCTCAGATGACCGGCCGTGGAAACGGAGCTGAGGCAGAAGCTCCGGAGGCCGGCCGCGGGACCGGAGTCTCAGAAGCTGCGGGGACCTCGGAGGAGGACGCCATCCCAGCTTCTGCAGGAAGCTCAGAGGAGGACGCCGTCTCCGCTTCTGCAGGAAGCTCCGAGGAAGACGCCGCCTCAGCTTCTGCAGGAAGCTCCGAGGAGAACGCCGTCTCCGCTTCTGCAGCCCTACAACAAGCTCAGACAGGACCGCCCACTGCGGCTCCGGATCAAAAACAGAGGAGGCCACGGACTGTGGCTCCACAGGAACACACGAGGCCGCCGATTGCGGCTCCAGATCAGGAACAGAGGAGGCCACCGACTGTGGCTCCACAGGAACACAGGAGGCCGCCGATTGCGGCTCCGGATCAGGAACAGAGGAGGCCACCGACTGTGGCTCCACAGGAGGCCGCCGATTGCAGCTCCGGATCAGGAACAGAGGAGGCCACCGACTGTGGCTCCACAGGAACACAGGAGGCCGCCGATTGCGGCTCCGGATCAGGAACAGAGGAAGCCGCCGATTGCGGTTCCGAATCAGGAACACCGGAAACCACCGACTGTGGCTCCGAATCAGGAACACCGGAAACCACCGACTGTGGCTCCGAATCAGGAACTGAAGAAGCCGCCGATTGCGGTTCCGAATCAGGAGCAGAGGAGACCACCAATTGTGGCTCCCAAAAAGGAACTGAGGAGGCCGTCCCTTGCGGTTCGCTTCAGGAACAGTGGAAACCACCGACTGTGGCTCCACTTCAGGAACAGAGGAGGCCACCCGTTGCGGCTCCAAGTACAGAAACGAAGAGGGCTCAAAGGTCCATGGAACGTACAGAGAGGACAATAGACGGCTCAGAGCGGGCTCAGGGGTCTCCAGACGGCTCAGAGCGGGCTCGGGGGTCTCCAGACGGCTCAGAGCGGGCTCGGGGGTCTTCAGACGGCTCAGAGCGGGCTCAGGAGTCTCCAGACGGCTCAGAGCGGGCTCAGGGGTCACTAGACAGCTCAGAGCGGGCTTAGGAGTCTCCAGACGGCTCAGAGCGGGCTCAGGAGGCCGTCCCCTGCAGTACCGCTCCAGAATGTCCAGCCATCGACGGAACGAAACCGTCCAGTGTGGTTCCGTGAAGACAGTCGGTTCCTCCTCATACATCCTCAGGAAAGTCTCCAGTGAGTCTGCTGGGCTAGTCTGTTGGCCGGATTGTTCTGTCATGATCTGGTAGGTTTACTAGCCCAGATGCAGAACTCACGGACACAGAGGCAGGATAAAGTCCAATATTTATTGGATAAACACAGATTTTCCTCCTGGGAGGCAGAGAGGACAGAGCAGGTTAGGTTCTGGTACAGGTTAACAGGTTCTGACTTACAGGTTTTCAGGTTCAGACAGGCAGGGTGGCTCAGGCTTGTTAACCATGGAAAGGACAACAATCCGGCCCAGAGGGGAGCTCTCACCCAGCTTATATGGGGAGAGCTTAATCATGAGCTGATGGGGATCAGCTGTGAGCGCTGAGCACCAGCTCCCAGGAAAGGATCCACAGCGCCCTCTGGTGGGCAAGCCTCTGGATCCCAACAGAAAAACAGATACCCACAGAAAGGGATCCAGGTCGCCCTCTGGAGGGCAAACCTCTGGATCCCAACAGGTCTGTTGGACAAATCTAATTTTTGACCTTTACAGTCATTTTATATCATGGTGTAACTCTTAATCCCATACTGCGATAGCATGTAATTGTCAAATGCTAGATCAGGAGTCTGCAACCTGCAGCATTTGGAAATAAAACTTTGGCTATTATATTAAATGATCAACTAATGCCCTGTATTTTTGTTCCATTTTTTGTTCTATGAATAAACAATGCCTGAACCCCCCCCCCCCCCCACAGACACATGGTAAATCTGGTCAAGAACTGTTGGGATCCTGAGGCTTGCCCACCAGAGGGCGCCGAGGATCCCTTCTTGGGGATTTTTTTGTTACTGTTGGGATCTGGGGTTCTGTCTACATTTTCTCCACCAGAGGGCGTAATGGATCTCCTGAGGCTGGAGCTGACTTCACCAGCTGTTCTGCATCTGCTCATCAGGAGATCAGCATTTAAGTGGGCTGAGAACCTCACTCCAGTGCCAGAGTGTTTAGTCAGTCACGGTACAGCAAACCCTGAGCCAACCTACCTGTCTAGTTTCCTGACTACGAAACCTGAACCTGATCCATTTTTGTTTTCTCTGCTTCCCAGGTTGAACCTGCTTGAAACCAGAAATCCCCTGAAGAGTTTCTCTGTTTGAAATCGGTCTGTCTGGTCTCAGTAGAACCTTGGAGAACCAAACCTGTCAAGGATCTGCCAGCGTGCCCCCAGAAGAATCTGGAAGGTAAACTGAAGCTGAAACCAGGTGATCTACAAGCTCTAACCAGACTCAGCCTCCACCAAGCCCTCTGCCTGCCGTCAGCCTCTGAGCCCTCCTGGTTCCCCCTTCTGCCTGCTCAGCTCAAACCTCTGAACATTGTACCCAGTCGTGACCAGCCCCTGGACCTGATTACCCACCTGATCTGTTTTTGTATGCAACCTTCATTAAACCTTTGAACTTTTTCCCTGACTCCGGTTGTGTTCTGCATATGGGCTAGAATCCTTATACCCATTATGACAAGAACCACCTGAGATAATGTTAAGTTCGACCTTTCAACATGTCGGAGAGCACAGAAACTATTCTGTACTTTATTGTTAAATGTCAATCTATTTAGCCTACACTATGCTGTGACTAACATTTCTTTTTACAGTATCACCATTTTAGGTTGTGTTGGTTTTAAAATATTGATGTTTTATTTTATCAGATGCTACCTAGCAGCCAGTAGGGTGCTGTGCGAATTTTGCTCTGACGTAGAACCTTTTCTCATTTGACCTGTAATGTACGCCAGTGAGAGCATGATTTACTTGAACCAGGAGATGACCCTATAACTGTCTTGCCCAAGTAGAAGGTCAGCATAAATTGCATCAACCATGTTTCTCTTCTCCAGCACAACAAAAGCACTTGCGTGCAATGTGCTGGTAATTTCGACTTTACAAGTAGGAAGGATAATCTTTAACATTCCACATGGAGGCATTATTGATTGTCCTGTTGCTCACCCATAAAGTATGCAAAACGGGTTGGCTCAATAGTGAAAGATGCTGATAGCTCTCTCCAATTTGTATGCAAGAAATGTAAAAAATTGTGTTGCAATCAAGAGAACATTTTTGGCATGGTTTCTCCTTTTTAAAACTGGTTAATGAAGCTTAAGCTGTCGCTGAAACCTCCACAGTCAGAATAAATAAAAATTTCCTGCTGACAAAACAATCAAGTCTCTTCTAATATCCAAGTTGGCTTCTTGTTTATTTATGCTGTTGCATTTCCTATCAGCACAGCAGAAGACATTTCTCACTGATAAGCAGAATCAGAGGTGTAGAATCTTATTAGTTTCTTTTGCTTTGCTGCCTTAATCACCACTGAAGGATTCCATGAAATAGGCACAATTTTTTAAACTTTACAAAACTTTGTTGTATTGTTTGTTAGCTCATCCAAAGGATCACCACCAAACTGCTAGATCTACACAAGGATATAGAACCAGATGTTGCAAAGTCACTCAAATGTAGTGATGGGCTATCTGAAGCCAGGCTTCGAGGCTTGTACCGAGTAATAAGGGGGCGTGTCAATGAAGCCCCGCTTCGAGGCCTGTGTTGTCTTGTTGAAAACCACGCGACTGGCAACAAACGAGGCCTCGCATTGCATTGGTCACGTGACTGCTTCATTTTGCGTGTCGGTTTTCAAAATAAAAGCGCGATGAATCCTGTTGCTTCGTGGGTTGTAGTAGGTGGTTTGGTATCAGCAGAACAGTTTTCATCAGCAGTGGTTGAAATGGAGCCGTCAAAAAAGAGAAAAACCTCTCATATGTGGGAGTATTATGAGATGACAGTTCCCAATCACAACCTGAAACAGTGAAAAAAGTCCTATTCCTAAATAAAAACAATTAAACCTAAAATCCAGAAATTTCTATATTTTCTTTTGTTTAATCAGGAGATGCATCAGAATCACACATCAAAACCAGACTAAAAGCCATTAGAAGAGGCAAACTCTATGTGTAACTTAATATTAAGAATCAGAACTAGAACTCCTAGGAAGAGATGATTTTAAACAAATTCTGTCTGCAGCAACAGTCACTCAGTTCTCAATACATTAAAGTAACACATATCTTCATTGTCTAATAAGTCCATGACATAAAAGAAAACCTAACACCACCACTGATGGTCAAGGATTAGATTGGCTACAAATCATTTTAATCATTAAAACATGACAATTAAATAGGATTCTCCTCTTACTAAACATGAGTTTGATGAAAACTTTGTGACAATATTGCATTTCCTAATATTTGGAAGTATGATCCAACTGAGTAACAAGGCTGTTACAGTTTCACCAGCAGATGTCACTAGTGAGTAATGAATGAAGCATCGAGTAATGAACTTTTTTCAACACTTTGCGTTGGAAAGCTTCATTGCTTCATGAGGCTTCACTTGCCCATCACTACTCAAATGTTCATTAATCATAATCTTATTGCCTCTTGTCTTAAACTGTGCAGCATACGGTCTGCCTTGTTTCCCACGGTGAGTCTGCCATCATCCCAAATGATAAAACAGCCTCTAATTTAATGATAAGTATCACCTGTCCTCCTCACTCGACACCACACTCTAGATGTTTTGTGAGTAATTGGTCTGTGCCTTTTGCTTGATTAACTTGATTGCCACATTTTTCACCGTCCCCTCTCTGGTGACTGCTGTGGCGCAGCCAGTGCTGGGTTTCATTAATTATAGCGTTAATTGGGTTGGAAATGTTTTCATGCAAGGTTTTGTGGTTTTCTTTTTTTCTTTTTGGGGGGGAGGATACAAAACCACGCTGAACGATTTATGTGTTTCACCTGCTTGAAAAAGATAAACGATCTAATCTTTTTAACAGTTTGTGGTAAAAGCTGCAAGAGGCAATCAAATTCAGGAAGCAAGCTAAAAGGAGTGTTAGAGGAGTAAAAACCCACCCACATATTCTCTGAGATGTGTTTGAAAGACAAAGTAAAGGCTTTAATTTCACAAGAGGGAGGTGAAATTTTAAAAAAGTTTACTGATAGCTTTAGTAAAGAGAGGCAAAATGGAGTTACCATGTCTCCATAATAACTTCTAGTAATCCAGATCATGTTTTGATAGGCTTGGCAGGAACAAAAAACCCTGTCTCAGCATTTAAAATAAACTTGTAAAGCTTACCAAACAGCATTAATACTGTATCCTATACCCCCAGTTAAACATGTAAAATGACCTGCAAGGCTGTAGACCTAAAACGGTACTGGGAACCTTGTTATAATAAACACTTCATGAACTATTTTTAATATCAGTTGGTTTAAGCCTAAAAGGCCAGTCCTCTTTGCTGGAAACACTGAAAATTGACAACAAATGCTTCAGTGTGATGTTTCATCTACAACTGCCAAATTAGCACAATTCCATAGACATTATTCTAATTCAAAACCTCTAGAGCAGTGGTCTTCAACTTTAGGGTCACAGAGGTATAAGGCTGGGGGCAAAACAAATCTTCTGCAGCCCACCCTCCTGTTGGGCATGTGGCATATTAATTAGCACTTAATCTGGATTTCCCATATTGTTTTTTGAGAAACATCCGACTGGGAGTGCACACAGGAAAGAAAAAAAATCATATTCGCTCCAAACTGGGTTGTGAGTCTCACTGTGAAGTTGTTGTCTGGGCAGACCTTAAGATGGAATCCTTACAACCTGATCAGATAAGTCAAGTTAACCCATGTATGAATCTTTCTCCATAGAAGATTTAGACATTGTATAAAACTTTGGAATTAGAAATAGTGCTGTAGGATTTTCAACAATTAGCATTTCCTGACTGAAAAATGTTAATCGTCCAGAAGTACTTTAGTATGTAGAACAGAAAGGAAACTGAAGGACAACAGTTTTTACAGCGCAGGAGAAGCCATCCATCCATCCATCCATCCATCTTCCTCCGCTTATCCGGGGTCGGGTCGCGGGGGCAGCAGCTTAAGAAGGGAGGCCCAGACTTCCCTCTCCCCAGCCACTTCTTCCAGCTCTTCAGGAGGAACCCCAAGGCGTTCCCAGGCCAGCCGAGAAACATAGTCTCTCCAGCGAGTCCTGGGTCTTCCCCGGGGCCTCCCCCCTGTGGGACGTGCCCGGAACACCTCACCAGGGAGGCGTCCAGGAGGCATCCTAAACAGATGCCCAAGCCACCTCAACTGGCTCCTCTTGACGTGGAGGAGCAGCGGCTCTACTCCGAGTCCCTCCCGGATGACCGAGCTTCTCACCCTATCTCTAAGGGAGAGCCCAGCCACCCTACGGAGGAAACCCATTTCGGCCGCTTGTATCCGCGATCTCGTTCTTTCGGTCATGACCCAGAGTTCATGACCATAGATGAGGGTAGGAACGTAGATCGACCGGTAAATCGAGAGCTTCGCTTTTTGACTCAGCTCTCTCTTCACCACGACGGACCGGTACAACGCCCGCTTCACGGCAGACGCTGCACCAATCCGCCTGTCGATCTCCCGCTCCCTTCTTCCCTCATTCGTGAACAAGATCCCAAGATACTTAAACTCCTCCACTTGGGGCAGGACACCCCCCCTGACCCGGAGAAGGCCCTCTACCCTTTTCCGGCTCAAGACCATGGCCTCGGATTTGGAGGCACTGATCCCCATCCCGGCCGCTTCACACTCGGCTGCGAACCGATCCAGCGAGAGCTGCAGATCACGACCTGATGAAGCCAATAGGACCACATCATCTGCAAAAAGCAGAGACGCAATCCTAAGGCCACCAAAACGGATCTCCTCAACACCTTGGCTGCGCCTAGAAATTCTGTCCATGAAGGTAATGAACAGAATCGGTGACAAAGGGCAGCCCTGGCGGAGTCCAACTCTCATCGGAAACGAGCCCGACTTACTGCCGGCAATGCGGACCAGACTCTGACACCGGTCATACAGGGACCTGACAGCCCGTATCAAAGGGCCCGGCACCCCATACTCCCGGAGAACCCCCCACAGGGCCCCCCGAGGGACACGGTCGAACGCCTTCTCCAAGTCCACAAAGCACATGTAGACTGGTTGGGCGAACTCCCATGCACCCTCCAGGACCCTGCTGAGGGTGTAGAGCTGGTCCAGCATTCCACGGCCAGGACGGAAACCACACTGCTCTTCCTGAATCCGAGGTTCGACTATCCGACGGACCCTCCTCTCCAGCACCCCCGAATAGACCTTGCCGGGGAGGCTTAAGAGTGTGACTCCCCTGTAATTGGAGCACACCCTCCGGTCCCCCTTTTTGAATAGGGGGACCACCACCCCAGTCTGCCAATCCAGGGGGACTGCCCCCGATGTCCCTGCAATGTTGAAGAGTCGTGTCAGCCAACACAACCCCACAACATCCAGGACCTTGAGGAACTCGGGGCGGATCTCATCCACCCCCGGGGCCCTGCCACCGAGGAGCTTTTTAACCACCTCGGCGACCTCGCCCACAGAGATTAGAGAGCCCAGCCCAGAGTTCCCAGGCCCAGCTTCCTCAATGGAAGACATGTTGGTGGGATTGAGGAGGTCTTCGAAGTATTCCGCCCACCGACCCACAACGTCCCGAGTCGAGGTCAGCAGCACACCATCCCCACTATAAACAGTGTTGGTGCTGCACCGCTTCCCCCCCCCGAGACGCCGGATGGTGGACCAGAACCGCTTCGGAGCCGTACGGAAGTCTTTCTCCATGGCCTCTCCAAACTCCTCCCACACCCGAGTTTTTGCCTCAGCAACCATCCGAGCCGCATGCCGCTTCGCCCGCCGGTACCCATCAGCTGATTCCGGAGTAATACAGTGAAAATGCAGGAGAAGCATTAATGTTATTCAAGAGACTACAGAGTACCAACGGTTAGCCAAAATAATAAAGAGTACAACAAAGTATGAAGTACTCTGCATGGATGGCCTTACTTTGTACCTATAGACCTCATTGATACAACTGGCCAGCCCCTTGAAATCCCAACATCAGACTTCTATCAAAGTCCTCAAGTAAAACATTCTAATAGGATCCCAAGAACTCCTGCACGTCTGGTGACCTTTATTTAGTCTTGACTGACTCTTCCTTCCTACAGCAATGGAATCCCTTTGTTTTGTAATGATAAAACCAAAACCAATTTGGTGTTTAGCATGTTTTTAAAAATGTGGCTAATGTATATTGTTTTCTAAGTCAAAACAAGGCTTTGCTTTTGGTCCACTTTATAAAGCCTCATTTTTAATTGAAAAAGCTTCCTGGATGGGAAGCAAAACGTCTTCAAACTTGGAAACAAAGTCCAGTGGATTGTTTTTTTTTTTTTTTTTTGGATTGGCTAATATATAGTTATCTTTTTCACAGAACTCAGGTCAGGAGTTATGTGGATAAGCTAAAGCAGTAATACAGTGAAAAGTAAGAGCTAGGTAATTTATACAAAAGGGGAGTAGTTTCCTGCATGGCTGAGTGGGAAGCATACTGAATAAACTCCTGAGGATAACAGTAAAAGCTAAGTTAACAAGGAGCAAGAACAAGAAAGATGCCATTTTGACAAGACAGGAAGCATTGCCAGGGATGTCATACTGCCAAACCAAATAAAGTGATGCACTTTAGATCCTAAAGCTTGGCCTGATATATTCGGGGAAACCCCAGGCCAAGACAGAACCTCTGTTTTACAATGATTTCTAGAAAATTAAGGGATGTTTGGAAGCATAAAAAAATAAAATATGTAAAAAATATTAACCCATTTGTATAAAGAATCATTTCAGTAGCCATTATTGTTTGTTGCCCATATGTTAAACAATTTAACATAAAAAAAAAACCTCTCTCAAAATAGCACAGACTACATTTAACAACAAGACGGTCTAAAAATTAGTAGCATACAAAATAGACATTTTTCCATCAAATGCATAATTTGGTCTTTTTCTTAAGGGTGTCGTCCATTTTTAAGACCTAAAGTTCTTCGCTGATGTTTTCCACATGCTAAAATATTTCCCCACAAGGAGGTCTGTAAGGTTAGGGTGACTTCAGGACACAGATTGATTTTCCTGATACACCCTTGATATAAAAGGTCCGTCTGTTACATTCCCGTAAAACACAGAGCCTCGCCAATATTGCCTATATAGCAGAGTGTTTACTCTCAGGTGTTTTAATGTCAGATCTTGAGAGTGATAAAAGTTTATAAGAGGTTATATAGCCACAAAGTGTTTTGCTCTGTCATTACTAGAGTCTGTATGTTCCGCATTCCAACTAGGGAGTTCATATCATCTTCCTCTCCTCTGTTGGTCATTTCTCTGCTTTAAGCTCCTCCTAAATCCCCTTCTGCCAGAATCTCCACATATCAATTAAGAAAAATCTTTGATTTGGAGATCTGCAACATAAAAAGGCTCTTAACAACGATCTGCACCTGGACTGCTAGAGCAATCTCATAAACATATCAGGTATTTAACTTGACATCAAAAACTGGGTATTCTCATTTTGATGTAAAAGTTTGGGACATCTTGAATTTTAAAAGCCTGTGCTAGACATTGGTTGATTATGACTTTTTGTGTTTTAAAAATATTTCAGAGTTTTTTCTTTTGTTTTTCAGGAAAAAGGAAAATTGTAATAGTCTTAAATGCTTAAATGTTTTTCCACACGCTCTTAGTTTGTTTAATTTTTATACATTTTTTTGTATTCAGTCCACTGTCTTTTTTTATTCTAATATGATTTACAGTTTGGAATAATATTTTACCATTAGTTGGATATTAAACTTCCTTTAGGTGTTTTCTAATACATTTGTTAACCACAGTATATAAAACACCCCAAACAGATTGAGCCTAGGCGGAAGTTCAAATGAAGAAACTCATTGCTCTCCTACATCCTGTTACACAGCCATCAGCTTTGAAACACATCTCCATGAAAGCCAATCAGGTGTGCTCCTATATTATTCTTGGCAATTACAACTTTTGTTGTTTCTCTTCTTATTTGTGCTTCAAGTGGAAAAAAATAAGTGCCTCTGTGCCATGCTATAAAAAATTGCAACTGAAGCATGGTTAATATTTTTATAGAGAACTATCTGTCATGTATGGCTGAACGTTTCGGACCAACATGCAGAATCAGGCACGGACACAAACTGAAGGTAGAAGTTTAATTGTAAATCTCTGCCAAGCTGGATGGGGAAGGACTGTGAGTCCCTGGGGAAGCACAGCCGTAGGCTTTGCAGGTGGCTGAAGGCGCACGCTGGAGGAGGAGGCAATTGTCTGAGATCTGTCACAGAGGCTGTGGAGAGCAGGCACTGGCAGGTAAAGTGAACCTAAGCTGCAGATAGGAGCAGGTAGTGGCGGTTGACGCTGAAGGATCAGTCTGGGATTGCTTTGTTCTAACCATAATATGGGAACATCAGGTGATGAAGAGATGGACGCAGCTCCTTAAATCCCCGACAGGTGGATGGGCAGATAGATCTCAGGTGTTCAGACAGCCAGCCACGCCCACCTGCAGTGCTCAAGAAGAAAAGGAAAAACTCTCCCCACAAGGGTTCTGACACTATCAGTCGATGTTTAAAGTAGAGCAATTACTGTACAGAAATTTGAAAGAACAAAATAACAAAGTAAGCTCCAAATCAAATCTATATGAGCCAGATTTAAAGTGTCATAAAACTGCTTTTATAAATGTTAAGGCTCAGCGTGTTAATATGTAAAAACAAAGAAAATAAAAGATCTTTAAAACATAACAAATTAACTCCTGCATAAGATTTCATTAAGCTCTTTATGGTTTCCTATTGCAAAATATATTTCTTCTTTGGCCTGGCCTCAACCAACTCATTTTAGTTAGCTATTTCATTTCCCCCTGTGCTGCTGCCCACATGTCCTGGACAATACTAAGGGCACAAGGTACTGGCAAAACTTGGGCAAAATATCTAAAATAAAAATGTTTAATGCATATTATCAGATATAAGTAATCCAAAAACATTTGCCTAATATGCATTTACTCAGAGAAAAGAAACTAGGCTACATGGGATACTGTAACAGGTCATGATTTGATAAATTGAAAAAAAAAAACTTGCAATTGTCCAAATAACAGGTTGATGTACATTAACATTTTTTAAGTACAACCAACTCATATGCTTCTTCACATTTTGGACTTTATCTGCGCTGTAGTTTGGGTTTTAATATGTTGTCCACTTCAGCTCTTTCTAGTGTTTTTAAAACAGTCAGGAGACAGATCCACTCTCTAACAGCTCCTGTCCACCTCTCTTAGGTGAGCTATGAGACAGGGAGAGAAACACAAAAAAATGTTGGACTTAGTTTTACGAATGCATACAAACAAAACAAACAAATTAACAAAAACAAACAAAAACAAAAAAAAAAAACAGCAAAGCATGATTTCACATATTGTTATCTACCATTAAAGAAGCACTATATTTCTTTGAATAAATGATGAGCATGAAAAATGATACATGCAATAGCAACAAAGACATGATAAATTATCCCATGTTCAGCCTTCAAAAGCAAAAGGCTTAAGAGAAGGAACAATATCAGGTTCAAATGGTGGATCATATCCTGCTTGACACGTCCTTTAAGTAAGCAAATCTATGTTCTTTTAGCAGCCATATTCCTCCGCACAGAATCCATGTGACCCTTTTAGAAAAATTTGTATTTACATGGAAAACTCAACTTGAAAAACCATGGAGAATGACCGACAGCTCCTTCAGGGGATAATTGAAAATATAAACAAGTAAGGACATCTTATGAATTAGCCTATGAATATCATTATGATCAATATATTGTGAAAAAGTCTTGGAAAGAGGTTACAGTTACATCCTTGTATTACACGAAGAGGCTTTAAGAATGTTGGAAACAGTTTTTTTTTAACTTCTATATGTTGTTTCCTTAGTTGCTCAGTGAGGAAGTGGGTAGCACTGCTATCTTGCATCAAGAAGGTTCTGGTTCTTTCTGCATGGAGTTTGCATGTTTTCTTCTTGAGAATGCTCTGGTTCTCTGGGTACTCCGGTTTCCTCCCAAAGTCCAAAAATCTACACTGCTTCTCTAAACTCTCCTTATGTGTGAGTGTGAGTATGAATGGTTTTTTGTCCTGTCTGTCTCTGTGTTGGACTGGTGACCTGTCCAGGGTGTACCCTGTCTCTTGCCCATTGACTGCTGGAGGCACCAGCAACCCTCATGACCCCGTTAGGATAAGTGTGATGGAAAATTGATGGATGTTATTTGCTCCTATAGCTGTTGTAAGCACTCACATAAATTATTTATAGCATCTGAAAATACAACAAAAGAGCACTGATTAATATCTAGAGATAAATTGTGTCCAATTCTTTTTTTTAAAATCAACAAACAGATTAATTTCAAACTTAGTTTGTCACCAGACCTTTTTTGCGCCATGGACGCTTTAATGTCAGACAATATTTTTACAGACCGGTCTGGAGCTAAGTACTCTCTGGTTGATATCGTAATGTTAAACATACCTTTAAAATAAGTAGTCTAAATAACAAAGTGCATCAAAACAGCCTACTAACAACTCACAATAGCAGTGGAGCCTTAGCCTGTTTTGCTACGAGACTGTGGGGGTTTAAAAAGGGTGAGGTTTCAAATGACTTTAGGGTGTCATGGCCAACATACTCAATAGTGAGTCATAGATGGATATGATGAAGAGAATCTGCTCATTTTTCAAAATAAAACAGCACTCAGACTTGGAAAATCAATCATTCAGAAATAATGGGAGTTATTTACTATTTTGTTCCGGTTGGGTACCAAAGGAGACTAAA
Organism: Cyprinodon diabolis; assembly: GCA_030533445.1. Taxonomy (NCBI): domain Eukaryota; kingdom Metazoa; phylum Chordata; class Actinopteri; order Cyprinodontiformes; family Cyprinodontidae; genus Cyprinodon; species Cyprinodon diabolis. The sequence goes on along the minus strand of CM060072.1, from coordinate 17,282,990 downwards.
TCTAGGACTGCAAAAGCTGTGGATCTCTGTGATCTAATTCCATACTGACATTCACGATCTATTTCTAAAATATTGGAAAAATGTGGAAGTAGAGAAACAATCCTATACTTTGCTAATTGATTTTTATGACTGTTTTTCTGTAATAGTAGGATTTTTGCAGTTTTCACTTTGCTTACCAGTTTTTTACCAGTTTGGAATGAAAGGTTACAGATTTGAATCAGTGGTTTAACAATTATTTTCTCTCTATACCATCCTAAACCTTAGGAATTCTCTGTATAGCAAGCTCTTTTTTTCTACCGATATGTTGCATTTGACTAAGTGAAGAATATTGACCTTTTCAGTATATTTTTGCATTTAATGGTGTTTATCACTTCTATCTTTAAAAAGGTGTAGGAACGTTTAGTAATCTTATTCTATGTTTTTCTCCTTGAATAGTGAGTTGAAATTTTAACAAAGTAAATGCAACCATTAAGTCATCTGTTCTGTTTCTCTTATACTTTTGTGGGCTGTCATTAGCAGCTTTCCTGTGAGGGTTATCACAAAGCATTCTCAGACATCTTTGATATATCTCCAAAAAAGTTAAAAACTATGAATATGACCTGGATGACTGAGAATCTTCACCAGCACATTGATATGATTGCTTTAATTAAAGGGAAGTTCATTTCTGTGAAGAAAAAGTCTCAATGGAGAAGTGCTCTAAAAGTAAGAAGTGATAAAAGGGAGCCTCCAAAAGCTGAACGGAAAGGCATAAGTCTTGACTCCAGGTTCTGTATAAAATCTGTTGAGACCAGTGGCGGCTGGAAAATAGAGGGCGCTAGGGCGCTGCCCCACCCACCCAATGATCTTGATTAAGATGGTATGAAAAAAAAAAAATTATAAAATTGAAATATTTTGAATATATTAATATATTTTTTAGATGTGCAAGATACATATTTTATCTTTAACAACAAGCAAAGCTGTTTCTTTGTTGTCCGATTGGTGACGTATTTCTGTCCTGGGGCAAAAAAATCTTAAGCCATAGACTTTCGTTAAAAGTTGTACATGTCTAGTAGCTCCTGTGCAATGCAAATTAATAAACTTTGCCACACTAATCAGAAAGGGGCTAAAGAAAAAGAGCTGCTTGCCTTAACTTGCCCACCTTTAAAACCACAGCATGACCATTAGGGTTGAATGAAGACCAAGCACTGTAATGAGAGCAATAAAGATTGAAAATCCTCAAATGTTCACTTTGGAAACTAAAGGAGTGAGGGGCATCAGTAGGTCTGAAAAAATATTTGTTTAAAAAGGCTTTGCTAAGTCTCTTTACTGGGGTGGTATCAATAATCTTAAAGGTAGTGCATGTTTGAAAACACCCTCACTCTGAATGAAAAAAGGCCCTCTGGCTTTTAGAGAGGTTTAAAATAGAGTTAGTTCAATAGTAAATATAAATTATGTTTATCATCTAAACATTAAATTTTCAATTAATAAACATTAATTACATTTATCATTTGATAATCTGCAAAATGATATATTTTTTTAACTGGACTAGTTGAAAAACTAATCTAAAGACTAAAGTAGTTAAGCCTAACAGCTTGTTCAGTTTAAAACATCCATATTTCCCTTTCATCCATGTTTATACAGTATATAGTGCAATATTTTGTACTTATTTTAGCTGATAGCCAGCTGTTGCAACCCACCTTTCCTTAAAAATAGCATATTATCCATTTTTTCATGTGTGCTTGTCAGAAGTAAAAATAAAGACAGATTTGCAAGACTACAAGTTTTTGGTAATATATGTGAAATAAGTTGCAGTGATTGTTAGTTTTCTTTGCCACCCTCGCTGCTTTTTCTCAAAGTGTCATCGCCTGTTGAAACCCAGAGCTCGGATCGATGTGCCCTTTCCCAGCAGTCTAAATTGGATGACCGGGGATTGATTCATCTGAGAGCTCAAAGAGAGCACTGTGCAGTTCTAGAAGCCTTTACACCTCATCTCCACTACCCCCCCATACACACATACACTTAGTCAGTGCACCATCTTAACAAGCCGCCTTAATCATATAATGCTTTTTGTGTCCAGACACCTGGATCTCTACTGGCTTGATCTTGATAATGGATAAGTTGCACTGTAACACTCAACCTTAGGTCACTGTCTGTATGTGTGTGCAAATGGTGATTTGTCTGGGGCTAAACTACTAACTTGTCCATTCTCGGGTGATATGAGTGCAGGCCATTTAGTCTCATGAACCAAGTCATTGTTGAGCTGCAGTCACATTTAAAGGAGAAGATACATCATATTTATCTGAGACACAACTGCATAAAAAGGTTGTTCTTCACTCTCCCACAGGAGGCAGCAAGTTGGAAACATGCCTTGAGTTTGTAGAAAATGCTACATTCAATAATGCCTTTGTCTTGGTTGGAAAGTCAGAATCAGAAAGTTGGGCTGTGTTTTGCGACAGAAGATAAAGAACTAATTGAACCAGGATACCTGCTACAAAAAAAAGAAGACACAAGAGTAGACTGTCAGAAGTTGCATTGAGTCTGGAACTTTTCTATGTAGTATTTGGTGGATTATGGTTTTAGAGGTGGTTTACTTTCAGTATAGTCAATATTGATCTCGAACATTAGATATTGTCAAAACAGATTTAAATTAAATACACCTAATGCATTTAGTAGGTTCTAAAAAGGACAATGTGCAATTAGCTCAAGAGGACATTAGACAATGTTGTAGAGGTTTAATCTTGGTGAGACTGCAAGGAAAGTGCTATTTCTTACGCTGATATTCTCCGAACAAAAGTTACAGTTTCCACTGTGAATGTCCATGTAATTGAAATAAATCCACTCCACAACGTCTTGAAGATGAAAACTGAAGTTTAGTGTTCTTCTTAAAGCTTACAAAAATACATGAATTAACTAAAATATCCTATGATGAAAATAACAGGGTTTAAAGTCTTTCATAAAGTTGAAGAGCAACAGGTAAGAAGACTGTTCGCTTCCACGGTTCCATGCAATCTAAAAATAAACATGCGAGAGGCTGAAGAAGCTCGTCCATCCTTAAAGCGACAGTACACATTTTTAATCCAAAATCCAAGAAACCTTATAAACATGAATTCTTATTCTTTTAACTTTGTACGTAACATATTTATCATTTCAATCATGAAATATATCCATCTATCAAATTAGAAATTCAAATTAAATTATTATCTATCTTTTTAAGCATTCTTAAGCTATTTCTATTTATTTAAACTAAAAGTCCACTTTGGCCGCTACAAATGTCATTGTGGGAGTGAATCCAGAAGTACTGTTGCTCAGATCGGTCAGGAAAGATTTGAGGCAAATCTCAGTTACAGATTCATCCAACAGGTTGTAATTATCTATTTAAATGATCACAACACTGAGCCCAAGCGCCTCTGGTTTGATGGAAACAATTTGACAATCTTTCCTCTGCTTTATCCCTCTCTCTCTCTTTACCTTAAAATGTTTATAAGGATAATCTAGGAAACCGTACAACTCTCAGGGCCTGTCAACGGTAAAGGAGACATACGACTTATGGTGCATTCAGATGGAACATTTTAAAATATATTTAATGTCATTCATATGCAGCTGCTTGTTAATCATTTTGCCCAGAATCTGCAGGATCCATGGGAACAATGCTACAGTGTATCACCAAAGAAGATGAACTTCTATCTGGTGGCTGGTTTAGACTCAACAAACTGCACCAGTATTTTAGGAGTCACAGTGCAGTATTTAATGTGGAAAACTGAACTCTGGCTGCCCTGGGTGCACCAGATCCTCCAGAGATGCTCCTAGTTCAAGGAGTCTAGGAATTGACTAAGATGTAAAACTGCTATTCAGCTTCAGGACAGGATCCCATGGACAACAAATCTAAGGCAAGGAGGTGCCCTATAGCTAAGGCAGGAGCAGCAGGTTTGCAGAGCAAATGAATGGGCAGAGAGCACCAAAGCCGTCCACAGAGGCCGCTGGTAGGGACCAGCTTTGAAGCTAATAGAGGAAGATGAATGATGAATCATTTTATTGTTATTTAAAGCTACAGAGTGTAATTTTTAGCGACATCTAACGTCCAGACTGCAGACCTCAGCAACATGAACATCTCCCCCCCACCGCTGCTCCCCCCCAACAGTACAGCGAGCGTTACGGGACAAAATGTCATCCACGACGTCCGCATCACCTACCTTCTCAAGTGATGAGGTTTGTTTACATAGATAATTTAACAGATAGTATTCTCACGCATAATACTGCCATCTATTGTTCAGTACCGTCTCAGTTCATCTCTCTCAACTTGCCGTAGTTACTTTCGAGCGTAATGTGCGATCTCGCAATCGCTAGTTTGTTGGCTCTGCACTGCCGTAGCGCAAAGATGTCTGCCTCCATGGCTGCGAGACCCTTTCCTATGTAATTATAAATAACGAATTCTAAGGCAACGCAAATATTAAGGTTAAGAGGCTGAGCTCGTAGATGAAGATAAATAACATAGTTATGTATAATATATTACATTTCTGACTGTATATCCCTGTAATTATTACACACTGTAGCTTTAAAGGTGTGTTCACAATCAAACGAACAACAGCATTTTTCCAGTTTTGCTTGCCTTTAAATTCGTTTGACCAGTGAATGCAATTTGCACAGCAGACAAAAGGCTCCTATATCATCGTTAATTGGTTGTTGATTTCACCTTAACATGGCGAACAGGAATTTACAAAGTCACTAGTGGTGCTTTTTTTTTTACTTTTGAAAGACAAGGAAAGCTGTTGCCATCCCTGGATTCACATGATTACCAGAGATTACGAGTAAGGAGGACTCAATCACCTCCTCCAGAAGCTACGTCTGGATGATGTTGTTTTCAGCTGTAATTCTGCTGATCTGTGACCCATTTGGGTCCATGCTTTCTCAAATTTATGAATGAATCACCTGAGAACAGAAATAAGGTGAGACAGTGCAAGAAAACCGGCAGAGAGAGAACAACAACTGGGAGGAGGTGGTGCCCCCCTATGGAGCTAAGGAACCACAGTGGGAGATTGGAATAGCCCTGCTTGGAAGATAGCAAACCAGAGTGGGGAGGGGCGGCGACTAGCCTCTAGATCCTGATGGAATATGAAAGGAGGACAGGGATGGATCCAAGAAGCCTGCTGGGCAGACAAGCCCCACAGCAGGGGATAGGCAGCTGGTTGGTGTCTGCTCAAGAGTTAGGAGGATAAACCATCCCCAGGGCTAAATTAAAATATATACAGTACAGACCAAAAGTTTGGACACACCTTCTCATTCAAAGAGATATCCTTATTTTCATGACTATGAAAATTAAAGATTCACCCTGAAGGCATCAAAACTATGAATTAAGACATGTGGAATTATATACTTAACAAAAAAGCCAACAGTCTTGAAGGAGAGGAGGCGGTAGATGGGAAGGTGTTGACGAAAAATGCCGGGGCTGAAAAGCGTTCCAAGTCCGAGCCTGGGTCCAGCTCACCCCAAACCATCTTGATTGGGTTCACGTCCGGTGATTGTGGATGCGCAGCAACCTATCACTCTCCTACTTGGTCAAAAGCTCTTACACAGCCTGGAGGTGTGTTTGGGGTCATTGTCCTGGTGAAAAATAAATGATGGTCCAACAAAAGGCAACCCAGATGGAATAACATGCCGCTGCAAGATGCTGTGGTAGCCATACTGGTTCAGTATGCCTTCAATTTTGAATAAATCCCCATCAGTGTTACCAGCAAAGCCCCCCCCCCCCCCCCCCCCCCCCCCACACACACACACACACACACACACACACCATCAAACCTCTTTCTCCATGCTTCACAGTGGGAACCAGGCATGTAAGTCCATCTGTTTACCTTTTCCACGTCACACAAAGACACAATGGTTGGAACCAAAGATCGCAAATGTGGACTCATCAGACCAAAGCCCAGATTTCCACTGGTGTAATGTCTTGAGCCCAAGCAACTCTCTTCTGCTTGTTGCCTGACCTTAGCAGTGGTTTGGCAGCTATTTTACCATGCAGGGCTGATTCACACAGTCTTCTCTTAACAGTTGCACTGGAGATTTGTCTGCTGGTAGAACAGTGTGTGGCATTGACTTTGTCTCTAATCTGAGCTGCAGTTAACCTGAGATTTCTGATGATGGTGACTCGGATGAACTTATCCTCTGCAGCAGAAGTGATTCTTGGTCTTCTTTTCCTGGGGCGGTCCTCATGTGAGCCAGTTTCTTTGTAGCGCTTGATGGTTTTTGTGACTGCACTTGGGGACACTTACAAAGTTTTGCCAATTTTTCAGGCTGACTGACCTTCATTTCTGAAAGTAATGATGGCCACACGTTTGTATTAAAATGCTGCTTTTTTTATTGCCATAATACAAATTCTAACAGTCTATTCAGTAGGACTATGTGTATCCACCTAAATTGGTTTAATTTCATTGGCTAAAAGTTGATTTACTCTATCTAGAGCCAACTGGTTTGGCCTGAGTTATTGAAAGGTGAACACATTATGGTATCTGAATTTTAGCAGCTGAATTTTGCATTTGTACTTTTGCATCTAAATTTTTGCATTTTAGTTTCTGCTGTGCCAGAGAGTAAAAAAACAAATAAATATTTAAAAAACGTGATTGCAAAGTTAAAAATTCAGTGTTATAAATTCAATGTCTAAAAAGGTCTGATTCCAGTGAGCCTGGTTTTCAAAAACGCCTTTTTGAAAAGCCACTCACAAACCTCTCATGAACATCCCTTAGTTCATTCTATGTCAATATAATTTTCTGTGTCCTTTAAAAAAAAAAGAATAAAAGAAGCTAAGTCTCCCCTGGCCCCCTTAACCCTACATCAAAACAATATTAATCTCCTAATTTGTTGATGCAGCAGGAATTGACAGAAAAATTCAGATTTTTAAACTCCAGTAAAAGTTGTAAAAAGTTAAGGGTTTTAGATATCTGCCAATAGGACAATACAGAGAAAATATTGGGTACCAAGTTATGGAAAAGTATTTCAGTTTGTGAGTCACAAAAAAATAACCAACAAAAAAAACTTCAGAGTTCCTTGCTCAGACAGTAACCTAAATGGAAAAGTAAGCATTGGCAATAAGCTATATAAATGTAGCTATTAAACGATTATCAACCCCAAAAATCAGTATGCAATTTCCTCATATCTTTAAAAAGGGTATGCTAAAAGAAACCAAGAGTACTCATCATGATCTTCTGGGGCATTCAGGACTCAGTGTAGTCCTATTCAAATGACTACAAGAATACAAACACCAAATGCTTATTCCTAGAATTCACAAGCATAAAGAGGTTGGTGAAAGTAAAAGGTTGTTTTATTAGTTGTTTTTTTAGGCTTTTCTGACACAGCAGGTAGACAATAAGGGCATGGAGAGAGAGCGGGAAGACATCAATCAAAGATCTCTGGATTGTGAATTGAATCTGGGATTATATCAATATATGGGTTGCGTGGTCTACCTCTCCGCCATAAATGTTTGTTTATGTGTGATGTCTTTTCCGTGGAAAAGCATATACTTTTTAAATTTCTTTATGAGTAGTATGTATCACCTTGCTTTCTTAAGAGAGGGGCTTTGTGTTGCACCAACGAGGTCATTACATGGCCACCTAGCTTTGTGCTTACTGCTGCATAAAGCCATTAGATTTAAATGGTTGTGTCTCTTCCTTTCAAAGACGGTTACAGTCCTCAATGGTTGAAAGAGGACGTTCTGGGTAGCTGGTATTTATGCCCGATTCTCTTGATTCAAGCCACCAACATTCAAAGCAGCTGTCAGACAGCAACACAGAAGCTCCTATTGATTTCTAGGTTTTTTTTTACCCATCTTTTTGTAAAACTGCTTCTGTCACACACAGTCTAAGTAGCAATGGCACTTCCAGTCTCTGCTTGACTGCTGCAGGAGCCTCTGTGGAGCCTGACGGCTTTCTGCCTGTCAGAAGCTGTTGGAAACGAGGCGGACAGCAACCGTCTTTAATTAGCTTTAGGGTCTCCATTTCGTTGTTCTCAGGCGCTGAAATGCTCATACAGACAATCCAATCACTCACAATGCCCATCAACAGACAGAGTGTCTGTGCCAGTGCAGAGTTGTTGCATTTTTTGTTGCACGCGTTGAGGCTAAAGCCATTAAAACAACAGAATGAACAAAAATTGTAGGCAAAATGGTTTTCGTTTCCTTTCTTACAGCCACTGTGATTTTGTCTGGTCTATTTTAAAGCCTCACTTAAGATACGTATGTCAATAAGGGGTTAAACCATTAAATGCATTTGTGGAGTAAGACAGACACAGCAAGGCTGAAATAAAAGAGAATATAATCTTTCTGCACATCTTGAAAAAAAAAAAACATAAAATATTAAATTAGTTTAATGTCTACTTTTCAAACATTGAGCCTCAAATCATCCCTTTGTGTTCAACAATTTTCTTAAAGTCTACTTAATAAATAGATTTTCCTTTAGAGCCTTTTTAACCATCTTGAGGCGAGAATAAAATGTTGCATTTGTATGCATTGGTTTAGAGTTCAATTTGGTCCAAATGGATTTCAAACAAATTAAAGTCATAATTGAATTCAGTATTGTAGTCAGATCCAATCGTAATACATCACCTCCAACTTAAATAAAAATAAATGTAATAAATAATTAAAGATAATTTGAAGTCTTAAACATTACCCAAACAAGCTAAGCTGATTGTGTCTAGTCACTCACTATGTACCAAAGCCCCCTTATTAGCTACCATATAAAGATAGAGAATACCTGTAGACAGTGGCGTCGGCTGAAGGAGTTTGCCCTGCAATTGGAGGGTTGGTGGTTCAAGATTCAAATGGTTTCAGTGCCGTTGTGTCCTTGGGCAAGACACTTCACAGCATTGCTTAGTGATGGTGGTCGGAGGGAGTGGTTGCCAGTGTACGGCAGACTTGCTTCCATCTGTGAGCCCCAGGACAGCTGTGGCAACAATGTAGCTTGCCACCATCAGTGTGAATGGGTAAATGATTGAATGTAGTGTAAAATACTTTGGTGAAGTCTCCTGACTTGAAAAAGCACTATATAAGTATAGGCCATTTAATAATAAATAGGATAATAAATGGAAAGTTAATAAGGTTATTGAAAAGTAATATTTGTGTAAATTATCTTCCGCAAAATGGAGATAGATTAAGTCAGAAATAGTTGGCAAAGAATACATTCAAAAAGAGTATAGTGAGGGTAATGTTGTCTGATGGGTCTCTGAGGCCCTATTAGAGATCCCTATGTGTGCAACATTAGGTTCAAATCAGGGAACATAACTTGATGCTTAAGTTGTTGACAGTGTGCAAAATATTAGAGTAATAAAAGCTCCTTTGGTATCATGTAATTCCAAAACATGATGCATTATTGGAACACGATTTAATTAAAAAGTAAGATTGATAATTTATTTTTGGTCTTTCTCTAGGTTTTTATACAAAGCCAGATTTACTCAACACCTCATGGGCTCAAGGTTAAAGTAGCCTAGGCCTGTTGTTTCATAAATCAGGGGGATAATGTAATTGGTTGAGATCGAGTCAGGGAGGCGATTAATTCACTCAACTCCTCCAGCAGCACTTAAGGTGGCATTACCAATACTCCAAATGTATTATTTCAATCAGCGACCCCTCTTTTCTCACTAAAAGGCAGGTGAAATAATAGTCTCTGTGGCACCTTACTTCCTCCTCCTGTTTTCCAGCTATTTCTTTTATTCTGTTCTTTTTATTAATTGTATTAAGGTAACATTTCCTGCTGTTAATATATCCTCCTCTATATTATATTTCTCCACAGTGCTATTTAAAGAGCTTATATTTTTTATTGTTATCAGTAAAACTTCATCTCTTAATGATATGTGTTAGAGAAACACAACTTTTATTCAGATTCTTAGGTTTTGATATCTCATTATTTATGTTAAATGCTCCATTCAGTCTACCCCTGAATGTTTCATGTTGTTAATAAACAGACTCAAAGTATTGAATACTTAATTATTTGACAGTGGCTTAATACATTGATTTATCTGCTTAAAACAAGGAAAAACATCATATCCAGGTTTAATTAATTGCCCAGACTGATGTAAACATAGTTAGAGGTGTTTAGGATAAAATAAATAAATCCCCGCCCCTTTCGCCCCCCACGCCTCTTTGCAAATTGCAGCTCCCCATGGCTCTCTGCTTGAATTAGGCAATTTAACTGATTGCAATTACACACTGTCAAGGGCTCTTATATCACTTTGAGTAACCATTTTAATTCATTTCCAGTCCTTAACACATTTCCTTCCTTTTACTGAAAATGGCAGGAGTCAGGTGCATTTTCCAAATCTGACTTTCATGTTCATCATTTCCTCTTTTTTTGGCAGGGAATGCTATCTCCTAATTTAGCCATGGCAGACTGTAATAAAAATGACAATGATCCATCAGAAAAGGCTGACATTCCCCTGCAGGATATCATATTGTTTGAGAGACGTTTGCTCCCATTTTGCTTCCAGTTACCAACTCTCAAACTTAATTAACTTTATCGTAAGACTGAATGTCAGAGGGAAGGGAGATTTAATTTAACACCTGCTAAATGCCTTTTGTTACTGTGGAATCCAATGCTATTTCAAGTAACTTCACAACAAAGTTGTTTCTTGGATAATTCCCAGGATGTTAGTTGTGGTAATATAGAAACAGATACAAAAACAAAAACAGAACTTTTATAAATTGTTTCCCTTACATTTTGTTTTCCAAGTCAGAAAGTAGTGAACCAAACTTATACTCTCAAAAAGAGACAGATGAGCAAATCGGCAGTAAACATCTGGTTTTTGGGACCTGAAGAGGCCATAATACTGTATCCTTTTGACCTAGGAATATGTTAGTGGCAAAATTACAAGTTCCACTATTTACATATGGATGCATTAGAAAGAGAAACTTTAAGCCTTTACGTTTGAAACTATCCTCTACCTTCAAGTTTTAGCACGCAATGGAAAGTATTCGACAGCTTGAATTAGTGTCTGCTAGGGTGACCAAACGTCCGTATTTTCCTGGACATGTCCGTATTTCACGTCCTGTCCCGGGCGTCCCGGTTTTTTTTTAGAAAGTGAGGAAATGTCCTGTTTTTTAAATTACCTTCATTGGACCATTAAATTTACAGGCACTAGGGCGCTGCGCACGGCGCTGCGTATGACGTAATCCCTGAGCTGCGTCAGTGCGGGCAGTCCTGTTCCAATTAGAAGATAGATAGCGTGGCTGTCAGTACGCCAACAACATGCCAAAGCACAGATGTATGTTTACCGACGATTTACAAAAGAGTTTCCCCGCTTTCAGACCGGGTCAAGACAAATGGGAGGCCTTGTGCACAGTGTGCAAAGCAGGCACATATGTCTCTGTGCCCAATGGAGGTGCAAGGGATCTGAAAAGCCACCTGGACACCGAAAGTAAAAATAGTCTATTGATGTGTTTGTTCGTTTTTGTTACATTTTAAGTTATTTTTGCTACACAAGATGTATTTTTTGTTAATTAGCTCATTTGGTAATTTATTTTTTCCAAAAGCATACAGAACAGATATTATTTCGTTCATTACTGAGGCTGAGTATCATCCGTTATTGGGAGTTGAGAGTTATTGTTAACTTTTATTGTTAAGTGAGAGATGTTTAGATGAGACATTATTTCTTTCATTGTGCTATTAATTAATTACAGGAAATGTTAAGCATGTTTTTAATAAATACATTTTGAATAAAATTATCATTTGTTATTGGAGCTATTGCTGTTGACTTTTACTGAAAAGCATTTTTAGTAAACCAACTGTAAATAGGTTATTGTAGGATTACGTAGGCCTGTGTTAAGGTAGTGCATGCACCCCCACCACCCCCCCCACACACACCCCCCGCCCCCCCCGCCCCCCCCGCTCCAAGGTGTCCTGGTTTTCCCAAATGAAAATATGGTCACCCTATGTCTGCTTGTCTAAGTTTGAATTAACAGTTTTAAACCAAAAATGGTGGACTTCTTCCTTGGTGTTGATAATTGTTTCATGCTTCAAAGTGTTCAGTTATCTTGCAGTCGTGTTCAAGAACGAAAGCAGAAACAAAGGGAAGTTGGTTTTTCTCATTAATACAGATCTGGTCTTTCCAAATCTCTTGTCTTACTGATTCATCCACACATAGCATACTAGAATCTGTTTGGTCCCCCTGTAGCTTTCAGAGTTGTCCTAACTACCTTTTTGCAGTGATTTCACAAGATGTGAGGATTATTCACCAGATATTTGATACATATCGACATGATGAGTTGCATTTGCTGTAGATTTGTCCACTGCACATTTATTATGCAAAAATCTAGTTCCAACAATGCACAGCTTAACTGAGATCAGAGGTACATTGGACTTCTTAGCACATTTGAGAAAGCAGTTCTAAACCAGTTAAAATTTATGGCACAATAGACTCTATCCTGCTAGAAGTAACCATGAGAACACTGTTGTTATAAAGATTTGCTTATGGTCAGCAAAATGTATTTAAGAGAGGCAGGGAAATTTAAGATGTTTTACTGTAGGACCTAAATAAAGCATCCCCCCATCATTATCCCACCTTGACTTACCTGAATTGTTTGGACAAAGCTGGACTGATCCTTATTTTATGGTTTATGCCAAATTTGGCCTCTGAGTGTTGCAAATAAAATTGGGACTCATTGAAATGGGCAACTTTCATCCCCCATTAGTCAGTTTAATTATGATGGACTGCTGTGAACCGTAGCCTCAGTTTCCTGTGTTTGGCTCGCAGAAGGGGAACCCTAAGAGGTTCTTTACTACTGTAGCTTATCTGATTCAAGGTTCAACACTGCTGAACTCTATGGGTGTGTTTGCCCCATCTCTCCATTGATGGCATTATTTGTGATTGAGACACCACAATATAACACAAAAAAGGGTTAAAAGTTGAATATTTAGCAATATGGAGGCAAAAATTAACATAAAACAGCAGTTGTTTTGAGCACCCATAGTTGTGCGCATAAAAAAAAACAAAAACCTGAGTAACCAAATTTGTTCTTATATCAATTCAGTTGCTTAGATCTTTGTAACCTCAAAACATATTTAGTTAAAAACATGAGAATTTCAATCAGACAGATGCACAAAGCTGCAGCTAGAATTTACAGAAGAGTTGCAGTTTAACTTTGTTGGCGAGTCATTGAGCTGTTCTGGCTGCAAGCCCTTGTCCTCAGTTTGAACTTGACATTCGTTTCATGAATCAATCTGAACTGCAGGGTTATCTGGCAGTCCTGTGGGCATTAATCTGTGTGTGAGTGTGCGTTAAAGAGGCGGGGTTAAGACCAGGCAGGAAGGTATTTACTCCTGATTGATTCATTTGGATTTAATCCACCCTGAAGCATAAAGTTGCAGCATTGGCTTCATCTCTCTTTTCCACATAACTTTACCCGAATAACTACAATTCTTCTGTAGTTTTATTTATTTATTTGTCAATCTATACTTTTTACCTTGAAATCTAAACCTAACACGTAAGAACAACCATTTTAGATATTTTTTTTTATGTAAAAGATCCTCTAAGAATAAAATTGCTGCTTATTGCAGAGTCAGTCTAATGAGGCTTAAAATGCAGATTGTACTTTCCTCATCTTTTCCTGCTCATGCTGGGAAAAATTAGTGAGCAGAAGAGGATGATAAAAAGAAAATCAAGAATGCCAATTAAGATTCTGTAGAATTTACTTATGAAAGTTATTTCCAATGCCCTATAAAAAAGGTGATGGTTTAAAAATGACTTTTGATTTGCAAACATATATCTGTATAGAATTTATATTTCCTGTGCTGTTATTTCTTTTTTTAATTTCCTCTAGGAAAAGTATTTCTCAATAAAATATTAATTTTATACATTTTGCCAAACACAGGCCTAAAATTATGATGTTATGATCTGTAAGTCAGCTAGGGACAAAATGCTTTTGATGTTTTTACACTAATGACAACAAAGTGTCCTCCCGAAGATCATTTATTGTTTTAGAAAAATTCAAAAATTAGATGTATGCCGCCCAATCTAAAAAAGCTTTCAATCTTCTTACTATAATAATAAGTTGATATTAACTAATAGCATTCTCTCTAACATTGACCATGCACTAAACATGACTGAAGAGTTACTCAAAAACTAGCTGCAGTGTTAAAGTAACACTTTAAGAGTTACATTTAACACCAATCCGAGTGCATTGGGTCCCACTCTGAATTGGTGTTAAATCGAATCTCTACATAGTGTATATCTTTCTCCAGGTGTTGTTGTAATATCTCTAATAGAGTTAATGTTCATTGACACTACATATTTAACACATTTGAATTTCATAGATAGTTTCACATTTCAATAATTTTTAACTGAGAATTGGCCTACGTTAGCTAATCCTTGAAACATTTCAGTTCAACCACAGTGAAAGGCCATTGTATGCCTGTCCTGTAATAAATAATTTGGTTCTGTTCCCGTCTGTTTATGCTTATATATGCAAACAATAGGGTACTACTTACTAAGTGTAGACTTGTGACAATACAGGCATCTTATGTTGTATGAAATTATATTCAACAGCCCTGGAGCTTCCTAGACTCTATTGTAGGAGATAATTTTTTCTTCACATCTTGATAGCCATTTTTATTTCAGCTACCGTTTTGTTATTTTTATTGTTGTACAAATTAAGCTTTTGTTATGAAATATGCTTATAATCTCTTTACTTTCCTACTCCTGCTGACTTTCAATTCTTTATGCATCAGTCCTTAATGTTTTCATGAGCACGGGTGAGTTTTAAAAGAAAATAATTGTATCCTTTTTATTGATACTGGAAGTAAAATTATTCTTAGCCATGAATTTTTAATGTTAGGACAGATTTAATTTCTATTTGTTATTGATATGACTCTTTCCGTGATTAAAAGTAAGATGTAACTAAAATATAATATATTTTGTTTTTCTCCTTTAGATGGAAACAATTCATTACCCTCCTAATAAGTGTTCCTGAACATCCTTTTCCCTCCTATCTTCCTGCAGTATTTTATGAAACGTTCTCAAGTCACTGCTCGCCAGGATGTGAGGCAATTAAAGAACAGTATTTCTCCCCCTGGTAAAGTAGGTCGTGGCTAATTGCGTTTCACGACAAAATGCAGGAACATAGTGAGGCGGAAATTACATGCAAGGATTGTCACAACAGCTGGAGTATAAACATGAAGACTAATGCCTGCAGAGTTTGTCTTTGGTTTCCTTTGACAGCAGCAAGAGCATGTTTGTTTTGGATGCTTATGAATTAAAACTACATATGGTAAAACGGCTGCATCAGGGGCGTTTTAAAAAAAAAATACAAGCTTTTAAGACAAAATTTGTGTACAGTCAAACCTTAGAATTTAGCTTATTAATGAAAATTAAATGAACTAAGTTCACCAACCTAAAAATGAACTAATTCAAGCCACAATCCTACACAATATAACCCCATATTAAACCCTTTAAATGTGTGATCATAATAACTAGAAAGAAATGGCAAACACTCTACGCAGTCAAGGTATACCGTAAGTGCGGTGAAGCCTGTATGTAGCCAAACTACCAGAACTTTAGAAACATACATATACATTCAGGTTCTGCTGAAAAAAATCTGTATCAAAAAGAAGCGTTCATGTACAACACTGCTAGCCGAGGCCACGCTGCTCAGCTGTACCATGTGACTACTTTGGGAAATGATTCAGATACCCTGTGAGTTTTTAAAGGCATGGGTGTTTGCTTTCAGATTAGGTTTTAGATACAGTGATAGTTTAAAAAATAGTTTTAAAAGTTTAGGTGAGAAAAGGAAAGATAGGAGATTGAGTAGAAGATAGCGGATAAAGCCAGCTAAGAAGAGGATTTCACGTATGAGGAATTGGTTTATTTTTTCCACTAACAGGCACGGGCCTCTGGCCAATAGGGGATGTTAGGCTACTGCTCCACCAGCTCAATGACCTTGACATAAAAAAAGCAAATTAAAAAAAAAAATTGAAACATTTAAAAATATATTTATATATATTTCTTAGATGTGCAAGATAAATATTTAATCTTTAATCACGATTAAAGCATCATTTCATTTTTCGTAAGATTGATGACATATTTCCGCCCTAAGGCACAAAACTGTTTGCCCATTGACTCTCGTTAAAAGTTGTACATCCGCAGTAGCTCCCATGCTATACAAAGATATAGGAGAGTTCTGGGTGCACCAAAGCTACGTCCTGAGGTGACAGGAACTGTCATTACAGTTGTTGTGTGGGTGATTGACAGGCCGAGTCGAGGGATGGAAGCAGACATACCAAGAGCAGCTGGAGGGGTAACCGTTTGGAGCTGATCAGCTGAACATCAAAATTAATCAGCAGTCAAAAGACAGATGGAAACGGTACACTCAGTCTTTTTCCAGGACCTGGTTTAGCTACAAGGCTTGGCTAACTGAATACAGCAAGGCTAATAGTTTATTCCACTGCCTTGACTGCCTGCCTCCTTTTGCAAACATCAGGATCTGACCCAGCATGGATAAAGACAGGTACAGGCTCGGACGGGTAATATGTGTGTCCATAAGTGGGCCGGTGTAGATGGAAAAATGCCAGGGCCAAAAATCATTCCCAGTCCGAGCCTGGATAGGTAGGACTTTTAAAAAAAGGCAAAGAAGCATGTACAATCTGGCATTCACATGGAAAATAATATAATATAGTGTCAGGATTTGGTTGATGTTTGAGGACCCAAATGCAGAGGCAGAGAGGCTGAGGTGATATCTTGCAGTTTAATTGGTGAAAACAGTAAACAAAGGCAGGAATCCAAAAATCCAACTGAAAATGTAAAACAAACCAGAACCATGGAGACATCAAGGGAAAACAATCAGCAACAGAGTGACTGACTGAACAAAGGCAGGGCTAACAAGCAGATAAGGAGCAGGTATGAGTGGAGACAATGAGGAAGCCAAGGGAAAAGGAACACACACACACACACACACACACACACACACACACACACACACACACACACACACACAGACACACACACAAGAGGGCAACAGAGGAAAACAAAGAACAACCTGAGAACTAAAATATATCCAGAAAATACAACAAAATAGGAATTAAACCAACAAAACTAGAAAACATGGAGCAAAGTAAAACATTACAGAATCAAGACTGTGACATATAGCAGTGGCGGCTGTCTGATAGAGGGTGCTGGGGTGCCGCCCCACCAACCAATGACCCTGATTAAGACATAAAATTTTTTTTTTTTTTTTCAAGTTTTCATTTAATTAAAATTATTAATATTATTAATATTTTGAAATATCAGGGCTGTCAACTGTCACCCATTGGGCATGAGACTCCCGCATCTCAGTGTCTTCTACTGTATTTAAAAATACCATGGTGGTAAAAAATCAGTCCGCGTTTTTAATACAACCTTAGTGCTAACAAGCGAGGACATGTCAAGTTCATTGGAGTCCTTACTTTTGCACGAGCCCACCTTTCAATGTCAGAAAGACCTGCGCCAGATATTAAAAAAGATGAGGATTTCTGAGCAATTATTATGAGGTATGTCATTAGAATTTTATCTTATCTTATCTGGACAAAAATATTTCAATTTGTAAATTAATGAAGATTTTAAGCAATCTAGCACTTGAGTAAATATAAATAAAATACAGCAGCTAGCTTATATTATCAATATGGAGACTGAAGTGTAGGATCACATCAAATGGACATCAATTGGTTTTTTTTCTCTACACCTAGTACTTTTTTTTCCATTGTTCGCTCTAATTTAGCCACCTGATTTAGTCCCAGTTTTAGTCCATGTTTTGCTCACAAGTTACAGGTGCTGGTCATAAAATTAGAATATCATGAAAAAGTAGATTGATTTCAGTAATTCCATTTAAAAAGTGAAACTTGTATATTATATTCATACATTACATACAAACTCATATATTTCAGATGTTTATTTTGTTTAATTTTGATGATTACAAATGACAACAAATGAAAATCTCAAATTCATCATATCAGAAAATTAGAATATTGTGAAAAGGTTCAAAATTGATGGCCCCTGGTGCCACACTCTAATCAGCTAATTAACTCAAACCACCTGCAAAAGCCTTTAAATGGTCTTTCAGTCTAGTTCTATAGGCTACACAATCATGGGGAAGACTGCTGACTTGACAGTTGTCCAAAAGACGACCATCGACACCTTGCACAAGGAGGGCAAGACACAAAAGGTCATCGCTAAAGAGGCTGGCTGTTCACAGAGCTCAGTGTCCAAGCACATTAATAGAGAGGCGAAGGGAAGGAAAAGATGTGGTCGAAAAAAGTGTACAAGCAAGAGAGATAACCGCACCCTGGAGAGGATTGTGAAACAAAACCCATTCAAAAATGTGGGGGAGATTCACAAAGAGTGGACTGCAGCTGGAGTGAGTGCTTCAAGAACCACCACACACAGACGTATGAAAGACATGGGTTTCTGCTGTCGCATTCCTTGTGTCAAGCCACTCTTGAACCACAGACAGCGTCAGAAGCGTCTTGCCTGGGCTGCTGGTGAGTGGTCCAAAGTCATGTTCTCTGATGAAAGTAAATTTTGCATTTCCTTTGGAAATCAAGGTCCCAGAGTCTGGAGGAAAAGAAGAGAGGCACTTCATCCACGTTGCTTGAAGTCCAGTGTAAAGTTTCCACAGTCAGTGATGGTTTGGGGTGCCATGTCATCTGCTGGTGTTGGTCCATTGTGTTTTCTGAGGTCCAGGGTCAACGCAGCCACATACCAGGAAGTTTTAGAGCACTTCATGCTTCCTGCACCTGACCAACTTTTTGGAGATGCAGATTTCATTTTCCAACAGGACTTGGCACCTGCACACAGTGCCAAAGCTACCAGTACCTGGTTGAAGGACCATGGTATCCCTGTTCTTAATTGGCCAGCAAACTCTCCTGACCATAACCCCATAGAAAATCTATGGGGTATTGTGAAGAAGAAGATGCAATACACCAGACCCAACAATTCAGAAGAGCTAAAAGCCACTATTAGAGCAACCTGGGCTATCATAACACCTGAGCAGTGCCACAGACTGATCGACTCCATGCCACGCCGCATTGCTGCAGTAATACAGGCCAAAGGAGGCCCAACTAAATACTGAGTGCTGTACATGCTCATACTTTTCATGTTCATACTTTTCAGTTGGCCAACATTTCTATAAATCCTTTGTTTTTATTGGTCTTCAGTAATATTCTAATTTTCTGATATGATGAATTTGAGATTTTCATTTGTTGTCATTTGTAATCATCAAAATTAAACAAAATAAACGTCTGAAATATATGAGTTTGTATGTAATGTATGAATATAATATACAAGTTTCACTTTTTAAATGGAATTACTGAAATCAATCTACTTTTTCATGATATTCTAATTTTATGACCAGCACCTGTAAATAATTTTGCTTAGTCTAGTTAAATAATTTCCCATTGGATTTTTGGCTTAATTAAACAACACAAATATCTAAATTCCTAAAGCTTTCAGGTATGCCTCAGAAACCCATAGGAGGTCCACAAAAGAATTAACCATTGCATTTTATTTTTCAAAAGATCAGCCACCTGAGAAAAGACCTACCACATACAGAGAGGATGTGGAGAACAGCTCAGTTATCTAGGATTCATAGAGGAGCAATCCGAGGGATGTTCTCATTTTATTATTACTTATCTTATTCATTTATCTTTATTTTGATTTTGGTCCACTGGATATGTTTAAAAACTTAATTTATATCACATTTTCCAAAATTAAACATCCAGAGAATTGGTAAGTTTTTTATTGATTGTACAGCCTCCTAGAGGGTCTGAATTGTTTTGTAAATAGTAAAAAAAAAACAACAACAATGAGTGAAGACTTTTAATCCTTAGCCTATTACCAAATATTCATACACAGTGTAGTTTGCATGGGATTAGATTGGACCAGTTCCTGTATTAGTACCAGTAAACCAGTAATACTTTATTTCCCTTTTTTTTTTTATTTACTTGAATTGCATAGAATAATGAATAAACACAGTTGTGAAATTCTTTCTTCACAGTATATTTCATAAAAAGGGGACAGATGGACCTAGTATTCAAGGTGAGACAGTCAGCAGGAATGTTCAAGACGTTTATTAAACCAAACAAAAGAATTGAAGAGTGGGGCTGTGGAACTGCTACCGCAGCAGCTGCAGAAGGGGGCGGGGCACCACCCAACCACTGACACTCTAGTTTAACAGTTCAGTCCATCCTCTGCCAATACATTGCCAACAAGATGGGGCACTGAGTCGCCAAGAGTGTCCCCGATGCTGCAGTCCCAGAGAACTAGGAAGCCGATCCAGGTCAGGGGAAGACAGAGCAGGCAGGTACAGTTCAGGAATCCAGGAGACCTCCGCTCGATCAGAGGTTCCGACCCAAACAGGAACAGAGGGATTCAGGCGTCCAGGAATCCTCAGGGCATGAAGGCAGGTTTTTAGAGTCCCATGCGTCGAGCAACAAGCCCAGACAGAAACGCACAGACAGGCAGAATTCAGTAAGAGTCCAAAGGATGGTTCAGGTGAACAGATCAGAATGGTACAGACATGGCCAGTGGGTGTGAGAGAACAGAATCAGGTAATCAGAACCACTAGGGAAATTCTGAAATGCTCTCACCACTGGTTAGGACATAAACTTGACACTGGATCCAGAATAGTCTCCTCACTGGAACGGGGACATAAAAATTTAACTAACGAAATCATAACCTACATGACAGGGTCATCAAACGGGGAACTAACAGAAAGCGAAACAAACACTGATCTGGCCCCGTTGGCTGGAACTGAGCCCAGTATAAAGTAACAGACGCAGGTGGAGAAGATCAGTGATATTAGAGACTGGGCAGAGTAAGGCAGATGAGTGAAATGAACAATTATAATATACAATGAACACTATACCTTTAACATAAGGGTTTTGTTTTATGTTTAAGTAGTTTGATTAAAATAACAGTTTTGTCATAAAATGGGGACAGATGGACCCAGTATTCAAGGTGAGAGAGTCAGTAGGAAAGTTCAAAACGTTTATTAATATAAAAACATAAACAAACTGAAAGTAAAGTGGAGCTACTAGGATTTGCGATTCTCGGATGCAGCAGGAGGGGGCCGGGGCACCGCTCAATCTCAGACAATCTCGTTCAACAGTCCAGTCCATCTCGGTGGAAAGGGCCGCAATCCAGCCGCTCGACTGAAGACAGACACGGCATGCATCACCCAGAGTGACAGAACAGGCAAGATCCAGGCTTCCAGGTATCCTAGAGCTCCCAGGCAGTTTCAGAGTCCAGAAGAGTGACCAGACGGACATGCACAGGAGCAGACAGGATCAGGTGCAGACTCAGTGAAAGAGGGTAGCCGAGACAGGGCGCGGAACCAGAACTTGAGCAGGACCTTTAAACTGGTCTCCACCTTGGAGCCAGGCTTACTGGAATAAAAACTGAACCTCCATGCATAAAAAGCCAAAAACTCAGAGGACTCAGCAGGGGCGGAACAGTGGCTAGCAGGAGACGAGACAGACACAAAATCCTCTCTCCTCTGGCTGCCAGGATCCAGGACCTGAACCATAGAATAATTAGAACTGATCAGAAAACAACATCTAATGATCTGGCCATTATAGCTGGAAATGAGCCAAATATAAGGGAAACTGGCAGGTGGATGAGATGAGTGATAATTAGGAGCTGGAAAGAGTGAAGCAGGTGAAAGGCATGAGTAATTAAGACCAGCTACCAATAGCAGATCATGAAAATGTTTTACCACATATTGTTTTATTTACCTTCTTAGATTTAAATTATAAATCTGTTTGAACACATTCCAATTGCTCTAAATTAGTTTTAAAGCTGATTTGATCTCATCACAAACTCTTAAGATAAACTTTGGATCTCAAGCATAGAACCTATGTCAAACTGTAATATAGTCTCACAAATTTATTGATTATGATTTTTAACCAGTTTTCATTTCTTTTTCTTTGGGTACATAGTAGCTTAGTATAGACTTACTTTCCCTTGTTTAGTCAAGAGTTTCTAACAAAAATATATTTGATTTGGTGTTGAATGATTTTAGTCAATAAATTCTAATATTTTTAAAATAAATTGCTGTGAATGTATTCTATATGTGTACAGAGCTACCTGTTTTACAATGATTTAAGCTTGGTTCAGCCTTTCATTTGCTGTCCTAACACACAGCTAGTTGATCACAGGACAATATACGACAGTCCAAAACGTATTATTATTAGTTATCATAAACCACCAGGAAAATATTGTCTCTGTCTAATTAACTTATAAACTCAAAAGAAGGCATTTATGGTTATTTACTTTCCAACTATCACTTCTTACCAGAAACTGTTCTGAACAAAGATAACCATGCATATGATCATCACATTTTATTTTATTGGTATGGTAATCTTAATGAGCTTTAAAAGCTTCAAAAGCTTCTTCAAGATACAATGTCTTTGGGATTGTCACATGGTAGCAGTATGAATTCGAATGCTCAAAGGCAAAAACAATATCTATGTTGGATGAGCTTACAGTAACTTATGGTCAGAAAAGCAAAATAACTTTGGTCTTTTGTAAAGCGAGAGAGTGGTTGTTTGCCTGGCCATCAGTCATTTCCTGTCCTTCGCCAAGGAGACATCCACAAAGGGAATCTCTCGCTTTCTATTATTCATTTTTTTTTCATGTATTTTCTAAATCTTTTTCAGAAGGGTGATTTGAATATCAAACTTGTCTTTCTACACTGACAGGAATACCTTCACATTTGCTTTATAGTTCCTACTTATAAGTCCAATACATTCAAATTACCCTGAAAATTAAATAAACCTATATAAAATCTAATAATTTTACTCACATTTAAAATATTCATTTAGAGTTTTTATTTATAAAATAGGCTGTTTATCAGAAAATCTCAATTGCTTGACATTTACATCAAATTTGGCAGTTCTTTCAAGATAATATTCTTAACTCTTAAATTGCTTAATTAAAATGCATTATTCAAACCTTCGATTGTCTCCTCCTGGTTTCTACCACTGCTCTTGGCCACAGCTCCACTTTTCTTACCAGCTTCTTCTAGATTCTGGCTGTCACCTAGCAAAACAGCAGCGGGCTACAGATTAATTTTGATTGATTCTCAACCAAAATACAAACCAAAACTTTCAAGACCAAAAAATGTTTGCGCTTCAAACTAGTTTACATAGTTTTGCATGCTGTCATTATGTCCAGAGATTAGGACTTCTACATGTTTGTTGACACAATGGTAAGCTTATAAAAAGTAATGTCTTCTGACTCTTGAATTATCTGAAGTGTTAGTTTTTGCCTTTTTAAAAATGAACTCTAATAGCATTGTCTTTGCCACTTGGCTGTGAAGCTGTTCAGAACACTGTCACCTGTTCCACTGGTTGCGCCATTGAGGTTGAAAATTAAATCGCATGTGCCCTCTCGGCCACCGTAATTTGGTAATCGTAAGAACACGGCCTGCCTAGCATAGTTAAAATTTGTAAAAGGAAAATTTGGCGAACACAAGGAAACCCTGGTACCAGGATGACATTGACCAAGGAATCGGGACAGAAGGCTGGGACCCCCAGAAGCCAGAAACCTATGAAAGAGACACCTTAACCCCATTATTGAGAACTATGGAACTGCATCACAAGGCATTTTCTC
Organism: Cyprinodon diabolis; assembly: GCA_030533445.1. NCBI lineage: Eukaryota > Metazoa > Chordata > Actinopteri > Cyprinodontiformes > Cyprinodontidae > Cyprinodon > Cyprinodon diabolis. The sequence goes on along the minus strand of CM060072.1, from coordinate 17,259,398 downwards.
CTGATACCATGGTTGGACACCTCAGATACTAAAGCCTCGGAAAATTCCACCTGAAAACCCTTGTCGGAGAACCTGAAGTGGATCACCACACTGGTTCACTGGCTTAAAACAATGCTTTTGTGTGATTATTTGAAATTAGCTGCAGATAAATGTGAATAGCAGTTGATGCAGAGACCTTAAATATAATGAAGACAGTGCAGTCTCTTTAGGTTTTATAGTCAATAATGACTATGATTAAGAAATGCATTATAAAGTGGAGCCAACTGCTTTAGACCAGATAACAGACCCTCCAACAAGGCAGGACTCAGCTAAGACAAAAGAGTCTATAACACCACAAAATGGCCCTCTCCGTGTGCATGTGACCAGAATGAGGTAGCCTAGCGCTAACAATGCCAGGGTAGAACAATGGGTCGTAAACTCACAAAATGGCAAACCCTATGCAAACGTGACTGAATTGAGATAGAATGGAGCTAACACTACTAGTCAAAATGGGGCAGCCAGAAGCTAACAATGCCAGCCGCTCAACCTTATCACACTAGCTCTCAGTACAAAAAGGGGGGAAAGGGAAAACCAAAACCAATACATACACAGCCACATACAAGCTCAACCCCCCCCCCCCCCCCCCCCCCCCCCCCCACACACACACACACACACACACACACATTTCACAAAGTCATTGTTTGACTCAGAACCCCTTTGATATATAATAATCCACTTTCCAAATCAAGAGGTTCTTTGAATAACAATGCATGCAATCTATCTAAGTTCCTTAATGAGCATCAGATAAAAAGAAAAACAAAAGGTTTTACTATGTGTTGATTTGGTGGATGGGAGTAGAGGTGGACGGAAGGAGCGATTTTCGGTCCGATCCAGCCCAGGAGTTCAGTCCTCAGTCCAACGGCAGGTCTTGGAGAAATTTGAATCAGTCAGATAAAACAACAGGAACTTTGCAGGACTTTAATTTGGTTGGTAACTTGCAGCAATGGGATACGTCTCCACTGAAGGTGCAACCAGTGGCTGATACCAGCTCTATAGCTACGGCTCCTTGGGGCAGGCGGTCGGCCGATCTCAGAGACAGCAGCGGGAAGGTATCGTTGCTTCCTGTTTTGGTAGTGTGAGGGAGGGCCATCTCAAAAGCGAAGGGTGTAATTATAAGTAACAATGCCATCAAGGGAAATCGGTTCAGCTGGGAGGGTGCTTCACAGTTAGTATAGTGAGTGGAGGGAAGAGAGTAGCCACTGAAAGGAAAGGAAAGACCCTTTGTCAGAATGTTATGATCATATGGTAATGTCTAGTCCCACCACAGCGCATATTTCTTTGCAGTTAAATGGTAAAATGGTAAATGGCCTGTACTTATATAGCACCTTTTTTCAAGTCATGAGACTTGACCAAAGCGCTTTACACTACATTCAGTCATTCACCCATACACTCACACACTGATGGTGGCAAGCTACATTGTAGCCACAGCTGCCCTGGGGCTCACTTACAGAAGCGGGGCTGCCATACACTGGCGCCACCGGGCCCTCTGACCACCATCAGTAGACAATGCAGGTGAAGTGTCTTGCCCAAGGACGCAACGACAATGAAAGTATGAGCCGGGTCTTGAACCATCAATCCTTCGATTTCAGGGCAAACTCCTACATCTGCCGCCATGGTCGCCCATTTAGCTTTTAGTAACAACCTTTTGTCTCGTTTCTTCAGGTTCTCCTCTGAGAACTTCTCAGATGGAGCTAAAGCTGAACTACCAAGACAATTCTAATACTAACTGAGTGTTCCCTCTTGGATTCATCGTCAGCACCCATCTCAATAAAAATCTTCACTATCAAATTATACTGGCTTTTTATTTCCACCCACTTAAAAGCTACTCATTCAGTAAAAAGGCTTTTACCTCCATCCCTCCCTCATCTGACACCTTTAGTTGCTCATAATTTGTGTCCAGATAAAAACATAGAGGCTATCATCATTTTGTTTCTATGTGTGTGTGCCTTTATTTTAGCTTATCTCAGCCCTTCAATCCAACCTTTCTCCCACACTGCATTTGGGGCATACCGATCCTAACCTGGCAGCTCCAATAGTGCTGTGCAGATTCCCAGTTCTCTGTGGTAGACTTAAACACAAAGAGCACCCACAAGACTGGCAGGTGTGAGGAACAGAACGTGTATGTCAAGCTTTTCAGTGGAAACAGACCTTGGAAGATGAGCATAAGAATAACAAAAAAGAGAAGGTTAAGTTGATAAAATTACTTTCAATTTCAGTAAACATAAATTACTGCTTTTCAAGGACTTTTTACAAAACAAAGTTCAGATATTTTTATAAATGTTAAAGTCATTAAGAACATAATTCACTTGGCAGTCAACAGATGTGACAGGTGCTGCTCGCCAGGTGCTGCTCTCCTTAGGTGTTATTTGATCTCACATCTAAAGGAATTTTTTTCAGTTGAATAGCAGGAGACATGCAGTTTTGTGTGTCCATTTTGAATGTGTGAAACTTAATAGATCTATTAAAGATATTATACTAAAACAAATGACGTAGGGCACATATTTCCAGACACTTTACAGAATTAATTCAATACAATAACACTGACAGAGTCCAAGTCAGTACATTCAAATAATCTTTTTTTTTATTTTATTAAAGATGATGCAACAATACTAAATTGCAGCATTCAGTCCTTCTGGATTAGCATGTAATAACACTGTGAAAGTGGAAAGAAAAACTTCCCTATAACAGGACGTAACCTGAAGGTGTCTGATCACTTTAACATAAAAAACTCCTAATATATATAGGAAAGTAGTGCGGTAAGCTAGGGCTTATGTAAATAGTCCAGTCTAGGGGTCTCACTGTTCTGGTTCTGTTATATTTTCTTTTGAGTTTTCAGTTTTTCTTTGCTCCATGTTTTCTAGTTTTAATGGTTTAATTCTTATTCTGTTGTGTTCTCTGGTTATTTTTCAGTTTTCAGGTTTTTATTTGTTGCCCTCTGCTGCCCTTTTGTGTTCTCCTTTTCCCTAGCTCCCTTCCTGTTCTGCTCTGTTCACACCTGCTTCCAATCTGCTCGTTAGTCCTCTCTTTGCTTCAGTCTCCCATAAATACACTCCTTATGCAGCTCCTCAGTGCTGGTTCCTCATCTAACTTCCTCCAACTCCGTCTCTCTGAGTCTTCCTCCTCGCAATAGCTTCCCCCCCTGACGTCTCCACGGTTTTTGGTTTGTTTGACTTTGTTTTAATGTTTAATTTTTGGGGATTTTGGAATTCTGCCTCAGTTGTTTGTTTACTCTTCATTAAATCATCAAGAACCTCACCTCTGCCTCCCTGTCTCTGCATTTGGGTCCTCAAACCACAACCAAATCCTCACAAGGGGTAATAAAAGCATGTGTCACTCTTTATATGCCACCATGAGGGGAACAGGGTTGTTTGAAAAATAAATCTTAAATAAAAAAGCTAGACTAGAATATTGCAGACTCCCAAGATTCCTGACAGCTGTACAATTAAAATTACCCAAAACCAAAATTATTGCTGCATGTACAAATCTGAATGTGACAAATCATGGAAAAATACCCTTAATTATTCTGATGTCTAGCAAATATGTATATGTGTGGTAAAGATAAAAACCAATCTAATGTCAGACATGGAGAATAACAGGTTTTCAGTTTGTGCAGTCTTTGCACACATCTTATGTCTACTGGATATATCTGAGCTTGGTATACAAATCTAAGCCCATTTGAATTGGTGAGAATTCACAATTAAATCATTTAATTAAATCACATGTTTTCATCTATTCAAACTTAGATAAAGTAATTGGTTAAAATGAACTATTAAAATTAATTAAAATTCTGATTATAACTCTTTACTTGAAGGTTTTTCTTACTTTTTAATTTTTTGACAACTTTATCTTGAAATGCAGTCAATCTTAGCATAAGGTCTGGCTTCATTTAAAACACTGACAGTGTCTTGAAAGCCAGTATTGGATCATTTCAACTATATTTCTCTCAAAATATGAATGAAAATCAACAAATAAAATGAAAACCTAAACTTTAAAAAATAAACAAAAAAGGAACCTTAATATTTAAGGTTTTTATTGCAAAGCAGTGCACCCCAGATGATTATTTACAAGAAAATACTGTCCGCCTGATCACATTCAAAGCCTCGACTGCAATTTCTTCTCCCCGAGGCCTGTTTTCGTTTTTTCTACGCTGTCAGAAGAGCAGCGGAGATGAAGGTGGATCAGGGCAGCAAAGAGCACAGCAGAGTCCAACTGTGGGGCTTCTTACAGACAGATCCCTCATTCGTCCTGACAAGCCTGGCAGTCTGAGCAGCAGCGCAAGCAGCTTGTTCACACACCTCATACATTGCACATTGCAGCTCCAACAATCACGTACACACACAAACTGAGGCATAAACACTTAGGTCTGGATCTATCAAAGGTGCGTGTATAAAAACGTGAGCTATTTCACTGCGCACGCTAAAAAATGTACAAACTGAACTATCAACAGCGTGCTAAAAGGATTTGGTCTTTAAAACGTGCTAAATAGCGCCTCTTATCCATTTAGTACTTTTTCTGCAATGAATATGCAATATGGGGCGTTTACACGCAAAAGTGCGTCTTGTGGGAGGAGAACATGTAAATATATTAATTTAGCACTCGCAAAGTGATTTATTAAACCTGAAAACAATTTTGCTAATGGTATCTGACTCTATATTTAACACGTTTCAAAAGAAGGTGCAAATGGTCTGTATGCGTAATTGCGCACACATGGCAGCGGTTATTGTCGCAAGAAGGAGACATTGAAATGAAGCAAGGAGACGCAGAGAACGCATTTTTTCACTCCGTGTGAATATTTTTGGAATGAACGAGGAAACGATCTTCAAAACATATCGTTTATCCAGCATTGCCATTTTGGAGCTGTTGGGGGAACTCCGAATGGATTTGGAGCCAGCCACAAGGAGGACCCACGCAATACCAGATATCACAAAACTCCTTGCAACAGTGGATCTCCGAATCTCGTCTTTCAGAAGTGCTGTCCGACGTTCTAAATGCCATGTCGCCCTGACGCCCTAACGGAGAAACCAGACCTCCCCCCTGCGCCTGTGGAGCAACATGCCAATGCTGCGGGGATGCGTACAGTACGCGCAGTAATCTCATCCACAGTCACTTCTTGTGAGCCATTTGGTATGTGCATTTTTCTACAGGCCATTACAAAACACCAGTTTTTTTTTTTTTTTACTGCAGTGAAGTAGAAATTCAGCCACATACCACCTTAGGGAATAAAGGTTGCCAACGTTTTTTTCTCTCTCTCTCTCTCTCTCTATATATATATATATATATATATATATATATATATATATATATATATATATACACTCACCGGCCACTTTATTAGGTACCCCATGCTAGTAACGGGTTGGACCCCCTTTTGCCTTCAGAACTGCCTCAATTCTTCGTGGCATATATTCAACAAGGTGCTGGAAGCATTCCTCAAGGAGTTTGGTCCATATTGACATGATGGCATCACACAGTTGCCGCAGATTTGTCGGCTGCACATCCATGATGCGAATCTCCCTTTCCACCACATCCCAAAGATGCTCTATTGGATTGAGATCTGGTGACTGTGGAGGCCATTTGAGCACAGTGAACTCATTGTCATGTTCAAGAAACCAGTCTGAGATGATTCCAGCTTTATGACATGGCGCATTATACTGCTGAAAGTAGCCATCAGAAGTTGGGTACATTGTGGTCATAAAGGGATGGACATGGTCAGCAACAATACTCAGGTAGGCTGTGGCGTTGCAACGATGCTCAATTGGTACCAAGGGGCCCAAAGAGTGCCAAGATAATATTCCCCACACCATGACACCACCACCACCAGCCTGAACCGTTGGTACAAGGCAGGATGGATCCATGCTTTCATGTTGCAGACGCCAAATTCTGACCCTACCATCCGAATGTCGAAGCAGAAATCAAGACTCATCAGACCAGGCAACATTTTTCCAATCTTCTATTGTCCAATTTCGATGAGCTTGTGCAAATTGTAGCCTCAGTTTCCTGTTCTTAGCTGAAAGGAGTGGCACCCGGTGTGGTCTTCTGCTTCTGTAGTCCATCTGCCTCAAAGTTTGACGTACTGTGCGTTCAGAGATGCTCTTCTGCCTACCTTGGTTGTGACGGGTGGTTATTTGAGTCACTGTTGCCCTTCTATCAGCTCGAACCAGTCTGGCCATTCTCCTCTGACCTCTGGCATCATCAAGGCATTTCCGCACACAGAACTGCCGCTCACTGGATGTTTTTTCTTTTTCGGACCATTCTCTGTAAACCCTAGAGATGGTTGTGCGTGAAAATCCCAGTAGATCAGCAGTTTCTGAAATACTCAGACCAGCCCTTCTGGCACCAACAATCATGCCACGTTCAAAGTCACTCAAATCACCTTTCTTCCCCATACTGATGCTCGGTTTGAACTGCAGGAGATTGTCTTGACCATGTCTACATGCCTAAATGCACTGAGTTGCCGCCAGGTGATTGGCTGCTTAGAAATAAAGTGTTAACGAGCAGTTGGACAGGTGTACCTAATAAAGTGGCTGGTGAGTGTATATATATATATATATATATATATATATATATATATATATATATATATATATATATATATATATATTTTTTTTTTTTTTTTTTCTTGTTGGGGGTCACTGTGAGATTTAAATTTCTTAATGCACTAGTTTGTACAAACTACAAACTACTTTGCCGCAAACCACAAAACGCGCAAAACCATCATTTAAATAGGGCGTGCCACCAGTTACGCAATCGCTCTTGTTAAATCACCCGCAAACCATGGTTCAGCCCCTTGCGCAAATTTCCTGTTTGCAAGCGCAAATTACTGCACGCAAAATTGGATCTTGATAAATCCGGCCCTTATTGTCAAGGACACGCTAAATATATTATTTATTTTCTAGCTTCTGATTATAGCAACCTGCTTCACCACCAAAGGACTTCCTTTTTCAAAGTTAACTTTGGTTGCTCTGGTTTCCCCTGACCAGCTTTATTTCCAGCGTTGTGGTTAAACGGATTGCCCTTGGCTATCAAATCTTAGTGGAGACTGTGAGTTACCCCCATTTTCTTTAACACCAGTGATGCAGGAAAAAAAATCTTATTCCATTGTTTTAAAAGGTCTGTAAAAGTACTATAAAAACTAAAATATGGCAACATTATCCAAATATTATTAAATCTGTTACAGATTTACTAAATTCCTCCTATCCAAGAAACTTGGAGACTTAACAAACTGGTACTAAATCTAAGGTCTTAAGCACCCTTTTGTGAACCTTCCTGTGATTCACCACAAGTGGTCCATGACTGTGTTTGACAGGAAACTACAAAACAGAATTAGATTAGATTCTGTCATTTTTGGTTAATGTTCCGGACATTGTCTGTCGAGAGGTAATTTCTGCACAGCAACATCTGATTTGACACAGAAAAGTCTCACCAGAGAAACTTAAAACCGATATACTGTACTATGGGGGCAATTATTTATTTCATGCAGATATGAAGGAAAGAACAATAAACCTGTGATTAATTATCAGAAATAAATGTGCAATATGGTTGTTAGAAGGAGAAAAAAAAATTAACCTGCAATCTTTTACAAATGGATGACACATTCATAAAAAACAAATGCAAGCCACTTCTTGCATGTTTGGAAACACATGCTGCAGTAAATGGTCCAGCAGTTTACTCCCTGCTCAATCTGCAAATGTTTATCCTGTTCTCACAGTTTCACTTCAAATGTTTAAAGACTTTATCACTTTAAAATGATGTTCCCACAGATGATTATTGACTAAATGAACTGTAAAATTAAAGTAAAAACAACTGAAAATAAAATTTACTACTGTTGAAAGACTGCAATTTGAATGAAATTTTCCCCCTGTTGAATTGCATGTTTTTCTTTGCTGTGAGTTTTTTTTTTTTTTTTCAATAATAGATTTACAATAATTTTTTTTATGGCCTTATACAACCGTAAAAATTTTTGGAAGACATAAAGAGCGGCAACATTGCACTGTTTATTTTCCTTTTGGGGAAGTTTATTTTTAAGTAAGTGTCATTGGAGTTAATTTGCAAGGCATTTTTGTGCTTGATTTCTAGGGCTGATAATACTGGTAAGACCTTCACAAAGTCTATACTAAACAAACAAGATGAATTTCATCTACAGCCAAGGAAAATTGTAGGACAAGGATATGATGGAGCTAAAAATGTAGGTGGCAAGGACTGAGGCATTTAAATGTAAATGAAGCAGTTGTATCAATATACAACATATGTACACTGCAGAAACTTAGCCCTGCAATTGTGTATTCTTGGAAATGCACTCAGTTCTGTTCAAGATGTGTATTTCTGCACAGCCTCAGCAAAACAAATACACATAAGTTTTGGATAACAGCAGCGAGCACATATCAGCAGTTGCAACTATTTTCAGACACACTGGTATCATCATAATGCTTACATATCCTATGTCATAAAAACTGTGGGTACATCTATCCCACTATGCATCAAAAAAGACTGAAGGGGACACCAAAAGATGCAGCACTGCGATGTTAGTGAGCAGACAAATTGACTCATTGGATTTCATCAGTATTGTTGTGATACAGGGATTACTAAAATATCTAACGCCTCTAGACTTGGTAGTACATCTACTCCTTATGGACAAAGGACATTCTTTTGAGGACCAGAATGTTCACATTTTGGACAAAGAAAATAGGTGGTTTGAGAAGGATGTAAAGGAAGCTATGTTAAGAAAGAAAAACCAACCTTAAACAGAGGGGGTGGACTTCAAAAACCTACAATGCAGCGATTGACAGGTATCCGGTATTGCAGACTAACAAAGAACCCAAACAACTACCCAGTCCTAAGGGGCGGACCCATCATCCAGTTCAATTTGCATGTTTTCTAAGCCAAAACATAAGCTGGCTGCTTCTGAAGTGGTGGAGCAACGATTTTACTCCGAGCTCCTCACCAGTCTTGTCCTTTCGGTCATTACCCAGAGCTCATGACCATAGGTGAGCGTGGGAACTTAGATCGGTCTCTAAATCGAGAGCTTTGCCCCCCCCCAACTCAGCTCCGCATCACTGCCCATCAATCCGTCCATCACTCGTGAACAAGACCCTGAAATACCTGAACTCCTCCACTTGAGACAAGGACTCTCCACTGACCTGAAGAGGGGAGTACACCTTTCTCCGGTGGAGAACCATGGCCTCAGATTTGGAGGTGCTGATCTTCATCCCGGTCGCTTCACACTTGGCTGCAAACTGCCTCAGTGCACGCCGAATGTTATGAATGTGTGTTTTCACACACTTGGCATTGTGCGCACTGAGCCATGTGTGGGTCAGATGCTCTGTTTTGTTTACCATGTTCCTGTTTTTGTGTGGCAGGTTCGCATCTGCTTGCAGCCTTTATTTGTGTTCATCCATGTGCATGATCTGCTTTGGAGTCGTGTGCTATAAAACCCTGTAGGGCTCCTGATTGTCGTAGCTGTCTACACAAATCATCCATAAATAAAAAGGCAATTTAAACAAACATATACAGTTTAATCATTTAAATTCGATTTTAAAAGCTATCCATCCAACTTTTAGCTTTTACCTGTTAGTCACGAGTCACCAGTCTACTGAAAGACATCATACAAACTTAGACATAGACAAACTTTATTGTCCTTTTGTACACGCAGAGTGTATAAAACACACACACACCCCGTAGATTCTCTGAGAAGTACCTGGAAAGACCCACACATGCATGGGGAAAACATGCACGCAAGAGTCTCCATGCAGAAAATCCCTAGGCCAAGATTGAAATCCAAGACCTTCTTTCTGCAAGACAAAAGTGCTACAAACGCTCCTCCAGGCAGCAGATTTTAAAATGATATTTAAAATATATAAACACTTAGATATTTGCACAACCCATTTAGCCTTTCGGGATATATGTAGTTTATAGTGGGGATGCATGTATTGTGGAAGTCATTCTACCTGTATTTGGGAAATGCCTCTTAGAAAGAATGTGACAGTTTAAAATATTATTAAAAATCTTTGACAAATCCCCCAAAACTTACTGCACTTATGTTAAACTTCTCATAAATACATTTAGTGGTTCTAAATCCTCTCCATTACTTCCACAGCAGGATGTTCAAAACACTGCAGATTAGATTTTTCTGATTAGATTAACTGTGATGCATACGTGAATAGTTATTAGATCTACCTTTCATGTCTCGTCTTTTCCAGTATACAGTAAAACACTTTTAGTTTTTTTTTTCTGTATGTTCACAGGTTTTATAAATAAAGTTTTATTTTGGGTGTCAAAATATAAGAAAAAAAATCCTGACAGTAAACTTTTTCAAACTGTACATTTCAAGAATATGATAAAAGTATTAACTGTAACCCTGGGATAATTTGCATAAAACTAGGAAATTATAAAGAGAAAACATCAGAGCGAATAATTTCAACATTTCAGAGCATTGTTCATTAAGTTAATCCTATTAACACATACACAGACAGAGTATGAATGTCACTTTTTTTTGCTTGGTGTCACCATCCTGCGGCTACTCTGCAAAACCCTAACTGTGGGAATCTTTTCTTTGCCTCAGCTTGTGTAAGTAGAGACTGTCAGTGCTGTAAAATGTATTTTCCCTCTAAAAAGATCTTTTCTATACCCTGAGTAGTTTTCCAAATCAGCTGGGCTTCCATCCCTTATAAATTCATTCCTATTTTTGTTAATTTAACCTCTTAACCTCTTAACCTGTTGAACACAAACAGCATTTATATAGAACCTGTATGACAACATAAGGTGGGCTTAAGACCTCATTATGTCCCAGTCTAAAAAAAAAAACAGAAACATGTCACTGGCATTATTAAAAAGCTTGAATGTTTTTGACAGTTTTTGATATTACAACCATCAAACTAGAAAATTATATTGGGATTTTAGGTGAACCACCAAAACAAAGCAGTGTGAATTTTTGCAAATCTTGATATTGCATTTATGTTCATTCTTCTTTTCAAAAAAGTTCAAACTTGATTAGATTTGATGGATTGTCTGTGGACACAATATTCATGAAAAGTGCAAATCCACTATAGGATCTTGGTCCGAACTTTGACTCTAGGAGACTTAAAAAAATACTAATGTGACAAAATTACCATTAAGGCCTAAATATATTTCTTAAGTCTGATCTTAGTTGTTAAACAAAATCAACATTCTTCTCCTGTCATACAAACAGGGCTGTTTTAGATTCAGAACTTTACATTGCCCTTTTTATCCTCAGTTATCGGAGCTTAAACCGTTTCGTGTCTTAATTAAATCTCTTTTTTAAGCCCTTCTTTATCAGTTGTATCTTTTTGGGAAAAAGTTAAGATTAGCTGATTAATCAAAAAATTTGTCGATTAGTCGTTAAAAAAATTAGTTGTTAGCTGCAGCTCAAATTATGTGATTTCAAACAACAGAAAAATGTGGAAAATGGAGAAATAAGGAACACATTATATAGTATGCTGAAGACAGGTAGCAGGCTTGAGGAGGCAGATGATAATTGAATAGAATGGAGGCAGATTCTGATGGCTGCAGACTGGAGGCATGATTTGAGCAGAAAGGATGCAGGTAGAAGGAAGAGGTAACAGGCAGACATGTGACCAGGGCAAAAATGCAAAAAGGTTGGCCGTGCACAGCGGCACTACAATGATTCTCATATGGGCTAAGAGGAAACATGCGGGAAGGGTATAGGTGAAAGAGGCAGGTTGGGATAAGCACAGCTGTAGTGGGGAGGAATGAGGGTGGGTAGGGAGAGTGATGGGAGTATCTGCTTACTCTAATGAATAGTTTGAGGCAAGTACCCTGTCATCCTAAAAATAATCAATGACAGGGTTCTAAAAACCTAGAACAACACCATACTATGTTTTCTCAAAATTTTTCCTTAATACATCAAGGTTTTGCCTGCATTAATATGTATCTTCAACACAACTGACAGTTCTTCCACATCTTGAGGTCCACTCACCAAATGCAATCTTCTTCATTTAATTTTAAATGTGCAAAAAACAAAACAAGCAAACTTACTTGTACCTGGAAAAAAAGGAAGTGGATCTAACTAATGTGTGAGGAGGAAAGAATCCCACTGGCAGGTCTGTCTGTCAGCCATGATATTTTACTTGGCACTTTGGATAACAAGGTTTGCTGAAGGTCAGAACAAACAATGACACTGACTCTGTGCATGAGGACACATATATAAATGCTCTTTGCAAAAGTAAGCATGGCAAAAAATACTAATACCCAGTGGACATTGCACTGAATATCAATGTGTCCATGAGAACATAAAGCATATTTTAAAATTATTATTCATCTTTATTTTAGAAGTAAATAATGATCACATTGTGTTGTGGATATTTCCCCTATAAAGTTCAAAGCTGGGCTACACATTCACACAGGAGTTTACTCCTGTACCAGGTTCCCTTTGCCAGAAGGCCTCGGGGAACCCGTAGTGGTGCTGCTTTGTCTGCCTTTCAGCTGAATAAAGCTTTGACCTTGTGCAGATGCATTGCGGGTAATAAGGACATCACCACAGCCAGATGAAAACCGTCTGCCCTAAAAGCAAATACAAAAAGACAGGCTTAGTAATATGTAAAAGGATTTATTCTTTTCAGATGCAAATTGGGACTGCTGACATTTTAACAGATGAGTCAAATGTTTTTCCTATTCTTTTTTTTTTGTGTGTCAGAAAACATTGTTAAGTTTTAAGTCTTATTCTAAGGATAACAATGCAACAACAAAAAAAGAGTGGACAGCCTTTATACACTTATTTATGACTTAACCCTTTAAAGCCCAGTGTATCATATTTGATACATGAGTTTTTGAGAACTCCGCATTATCAGTGTGATATTTTGGTTCTTAAAAAAACCCTGACTTACACAATCAGACACATGTAGTGAACAGAAAACGTATAAAAAAATTATACAGAAATGCCCAATGTTTTAAAACTGATAAATTATCAAATAAATTATCTAGCTAAATTTATTCTAGTTTTAGTATTTTGTATCTCATTTTTCCAGAAAGTTCGATAATAGCTTTAATAAAAAACATTATTATATTGTCAGATATTTCTTGGTCCAGGTTTTTCTACCATACTGAAGTGGCCTTTAACAGAATAAAACAACTACGATAAGCCCCCTTTCTACTGAAAGCCTCGGGATTTGTTTTTGCCCGAAAATAGGAATCCAATGATAATTAATCAAAATCAAACTAAGAAAAACTACACTACACCTTCAGTTCAGTGAGAGGCGATAATAAAAAACACACAATGGGTTTTACCATTTGGGGTTTTTAACCCTACTCTGACTTCCATATCAGTTCATCATAGCAGTCGTTTTAATCCCTTTGGAAGACTTTTTTTTACTTAAAAATAATTGTAGATCAGCCTTTGAGTTATGCAGTGGATGAATTCCCTCTATTTATAGGTTAAACAACATCCATGAGCTGGAAAAGTTAAAATAATTATTTGAAATTAATTTTTTTATAAGCTTACAATATGTGCTAAATAGAGAGTCATGATTGTTTTTTGTCACCACAGGAGCATGCCAGAAATCAACAATGTTAAAATAATTCATTTTGAACCTCTGTGTTTAAGGTGGGGCAAATTTTTAGGTGTGGCTTCTGAAACAATGGAGATAGCAGCTAGCAGACATGAGGGCATTCTTTATGCTACGTTCAGACTGCAAGCAGCAGGAGCAGCAAAAAACATGTGCTGCTTCATTTTTTATGCTTGTACGAATTTAGTTCAGACACACAACTGAAGCATCTTTGCTGCTCCAGCTGCGCAGTCAAAAAGTGGGTCTGATGCACGTTGAGTGGGGCTACTTTGCCTGTAACAATGGAAGCTATATTTGCTGTTATAAGTGGATAAAAAGTAGTTTTAATATGTTTCTAAGTGAGAAAGTCTACCTTTTGTGTTTTTCTCTTTAGTTCATTCTTTTGCGTTTAAGTTTTCTGTGTTTCCACCTAAGTTGCTCTGCATTCCCACTGCCACAGTTGCTTCGCATTTCTCTGTTTTTCTATTTTGATTCATCTGACATTTCACCACCATGTCTTTGTATTGAATCGGTTTTTTAATTGCTTTCATTCATCTTCATTTTCATTCCCAGTATTTCCTTTGCTTAATATCTATTTCTGCCTGTGCAAGAGCATTTTTGTATGTACACTTTATCATTGATATTTTTTCTTCACCACCATCAAGCCCTCCATTTATCTCCACCATAAGTTGAGGAATGACAGACTGATGCTAAGATTAGAACTGGCTTGTTGGTAAAAAATAGATTTTAAAAAATTATGAAAAGCAAAGTTTGTCTAATGACAGATAATGATCATTTTCCTTTCTTTTTGTTTTGAGTCACACTCTGAGCTTAAAGGTATAGTGGAGGATTTTCGCAAATTTTTGAAAAAAAACCCACCCCCTCCATTTCTCCACCAAAAAATAAAACACATGTACAACCCTGCACCCGCTCCCAAGAGGGAGCATGCTCTCAAACATTTTTGAGCCCATTTCTCCTTGTGCACCCTCTCTTATAAATTTGCTGTTTGCATAGCTCATATAAGCTTACTTTCCAAAAGATTTTCAATTTTTCCAATATGTCAGACTCACTAAGTTAAAGTGGGGATGAGCACGTAGGACTGCCTTACATAAATATATCAAATCTGAAAGATTGACAATCGGGAGAACCACCTATTTTTATGATCAACCCAGAAAAAGAACATCCTCCACTATACCTATAAGGCGACGTATTCAAAAAAAGTCTACAGTATTGACATAACTGTCTGTAGACCACTGGCCTTTTTCATTGACTATTTATTTCTTTCCTTTTTAGAAAAGAAACTCTAAAATCATCATTATATGCACCATAATATAGAATATATTCATTCAATTAATATCCTTTTTGTTACTGTTAATAGTTCTTGACTAACACTGGGCCTGCTGGGAACACCTTGAAGGTCCTTACAGTTTACTTGCAGATGTACATTTGTTGTTCTTTACTTTTCCCCCCCCATTATTTGAGTATCACATACTGTGGACAAAAAGCCCTTATCTGAGCAGTATTTCAGCTTTACTGCACGTAGTTATGTAAAATGTCTTTATCTGGAACATAAGTACCACTTTTCCATGAGCACCATTTTTACAGATGACATTTTTATGACAGCAAAGAATAGCTTCCAATTTTTATGGTCACCCATCCTTACTTAAGTAAATTAGAGTCATCTTTAGGTCCTGAGGGGGTTTTTGAGTCTTTACTCCTTCCATATGTCTGTCTGGTTCACCATCTCCTCGTGTTTGGCAGGAATCATATAGGAAGCTTAAATCCAACTTGAAGAGCAAAGGAGAATCAAATGTGTTTAGAACCCAGAGATAGAGTCTTCGTGCCAAACTAAGACAATATTATACTTGTTATAATTCATTATTATTTCAATGACAGGGGTCTTGCTCTCAAGGTGACTCCATTACATTACAGGTTATTGCCTCATATATCAAACTTGGGCTGCCCCAATTTTTAGGCAGCAGAAGTGGCTGACTGACTGTGAAATTGACTGCTCTCCATCACAGAGTAATTAGATTAGCCTGCTGGTTATGTATAAAACAAGAGCAGATGGCATCGCTGTTCTCCTGAGAATACTGGTCATGGTGATGAGCGTGCACCATTGCCCAGTAAGAAAATATAGCCTAATGTGAAGAGTGGTTGAATGTTCATTTCTGTTGAGCAACTGCATCGTACACATGATGTAGATCACTTTTTAGGAGTTACAAAAATATCATTAAGTAGATAGAAAAGTTTAATTATAGTCACATTCTTATTTATTGTCATGGTCCCATTAGGAGTTTTGTTTTCATTTATCATTAGGTTTACATCAGATTTGCTGTTTACTTTTGTTTTATAATAAATTAACAGCTGAATCTGTGATGCAGGCACTGGGTTCATTGTTCATTTATTTTTTTTCTTCTTTCTCTCTTTGGCATTTTAATTTAGTTTCAAAACTTGCCTGAACTAAACCAAAAGAGTCGTTTTTCTTTCTTTGCCTCAGCTTGTGTAAGTAGAGACCTTCAGTGCTATAAAATGTATTTACCCTCTAAAAAGATTTCTTCTATACCCTGAGTATTTTTCCAAATCAGCTGGACTCCCATACCTTATTAATTCATTCCCATTTTTGTTAATTTAAATAGGACTGATGACCCCTTAACATGTTGAATACAAACAGCATTTATATAGAACCTGTATGACAACATAAGGTGTGCTTAATACCTCATTATGTCCCAATCTAAAAAAAACAGAAACAATGTCACTGGCATTATTAAAAACCTTGAATGTTTTTGTCAGTTTTTAATATTACAACCATTAAACTAAAAAATTATATTGGGATTTTAGTTGAACCTCCAAAACAAAGCAATATGAATTTTTGCAAATCTTGAAATTGCATTTATGTTAATTCTTCTTTTCAAAAAAGCTCAAACTCGATTAGAGTTGATGGATTATCTGTGGACATCAATATATTTTCATTTATATATAAAAAGTTGAAATCCACTATAGGATTTTGGTCCGAACTTTGACTCTATTTTACACACAATAGAGAAACTTCTAGGAATGAATCACAATTTTCCCACAGTGGGCTACTAAACCATTGCATTGTGGAGTCCCTTGCCAAAGGAGACTTAAAAAAATACTAATGTGACAAGATTACCATTAAGGCCTAAATATATTTCTTAAGTCTGATCTTAGTTGTTAAACAAAATCAACTTTGTTCTCCTGTCATACAAACAGGGCTGTTTTAGATTCAAAACTTTACATTGCCCTTTTTATCCTCAGTTATCGTTGCTTAAACCCTTTTCGTGTCTTAATTAAACCTCTTTTATAAGCCCTTCTTTATCAGTTGTATTTTGCATTATTTGACTCTGCATAAGCAGATATGATAATTTTACAGACAAAGTTTAAATTACTTTTGTGTTGAAACTTTTCTTGACCATATTTCCCCAGAGAAGAACTTTGCTATAGGTGTGTTTGAAATTATAATCATGGCAGCTGTGCCGTACGCATGGGTGTGTGTACTGGGCGGATTTTGTTTTCTCAGCAAGACCTTATATTCGCAGCAACAATGAGTATAAGTAGTTCATGCATTTTGCAGAGATGACTGTATAATTCAGTTTTGATGCCTTTGTTCAGCAGCCCTCATAAAATCAAGATCGTTAACCTGCTACGTTCCTGCTGTCGGCTGATAGAGACATCTTATTTGTGGTGTTTACATGATGTAGATGTTTGTGCATGTTCGATAAGTTTTTCTGCAGGTTGTTCATGCTCTTAGGCTCAGCCTTAATCCACCATGCTTCAGTAAACTGATTGTTTTAAAAATCAGAGGATTAGTGATCATCAGATGAAGGGTGAGCATGTAGGTGTTTATGCCTGGTTAAGTGGCAGGTCACACTCATTTTCAGGTTAACTCCCTGCAGCAAATAAATGATTACTGAAAATCTATTATTTAAAACATTATTTAGGAATTTCTGCACTCTTTGCCTACAATGGAAACTTTTGAAACTTCTGTCTCATTTAAAGGAACTAGGGACAGAATTGTGAACAAATAAACATACATGTCCAGTTTTTAAGACTAATGGTTGATTAAGCATTAAAAACCAAAGCCAACAAGCTCACCCACATATGTCCCCATTGCCTAGAAAAGGCAGTGTGCTGCCTAATACGCTGCAACTCGGGGAATGAATTTCCCGTGCAGTATTGGATGTAATGCCAATAGCTGTATGCACAACCCAAACAACTTTGATGGAGGAAGTGGCGGTTGTTTGAGTTGTAGTAGAGAGACTTGCTTGACATGGTGCTTGTTGCTGTTTAATCCGGAGGACGACATTTCCCCCCTGTCCCCAGTATCATTTGCGACCGTGGAGGACAGAAAGAGAGAAAAGAAGGAATGAAAAGAAGCACAATAAAACTAACTATATGAAAATATGCATTATGGACATATATATATATATATATATATATATATATATATACATACATACATATATATATATATATATACATATATATATCTCAAGTTAAAGTATCAAAGTAATCACATAGGTAAGATACATAGGTGTTCAGAAGTATGTGCAGTTAAAAGTAATAATTGTTAAAAAAAATACTAATTCAAATATCATTACATTTCAGTATAATTTTCATAGTAATCTTAAAGAATCTTGTAGGCTTCAGAAACCACCTAATGTAGTGACACATAGAATGACTCTGCTACAATTCCAGACCGCTTGGAAAAAACTTGAGTATCAAAGAAAGTTAACTTTGTTCAGCTTTCTGTTAAACTTGCAAATATTTTAGTTTTAGATCCTTTGTTTAACTTTTCCACATTTGTTAAAAAGAAACCTGAACAATAAAACAGAAATGTTCAACCTTATACATATTGTTTTAAATGTTACTGCCCCAGGGTGGACAGAACTGCAGAGCTTGACATTTCTTTTTTAACAATTTAAAGTAGTTGAAAGGGGAAAGTTTAGCACATCTTCATTGAGGTTAAAATGTGCTTGAGGTTAATTAAACCAGGACTCACTTTAAACAATTTTAGGCTAAATACAGATTTAATCTACTAGAAATAAAGGTTAATATGTTATATATATATATATATATATATATATATATATGTTATTTGTGTGGAAATGTGAATGTGAAATTCCTTGAAAATCTGTTTTGGTCTGGGAGGTGGATGTAGTATTGATTCAGTGCGAACGTTAGACTCTGGAGACCCAGATAACTTTCCTAGAGGGTGTACCTCTGAGATACATACATGAGAAACCTAAGATCTGGGCCATTTTGCTGTTTTCACCGCTATGGTTAAAAAGGCAGACCTAAGGCAATGAAGGTAAGGCTTCCTCTGCAATGTATGCTGATACTAATGACTTTGTTAAACATGTCTTGGATAAATTCTATTAATGTTTAAAGATGTTTTCTTACTTTTTGTACACTCTCTGAGAAACATTCCCTCTCCGATTACGAATCGGGTGATCAAACAAATCCAAATCTTTCCAACACCCATGAGATAAGGGTAAGTACATTTTTGGATGTACGTATTGAAACATTAAACTTGTTCAGTTCTGGGTACATACAGTACAGTGAAAAAAACATTCCTTAAATTTCGATGTCTTTGCTTTGGAGCCTTATTAGAGACTCAAACCATTCAAATCCGAGGCAGCTGCTGGGTTTCAGTTATTTTGTAGGAGTTGGCAGCTTTATTATTTCCTACTGTGGGATTTATGTGTCCCATGCCCTTTAAAAGGCCACACTGGACCCACTACGGGAACTGATTGTTCCCTCTGCTTGCACCTGCCTTCTTACTGCTGCACAAGAAACAAGGAGTCCATCAAAATTCTGGAATCAATCTCCATTCAGCGAGAGAGAGGAGAAAGGTTAGAAGGGGCACACATACAAAAATTATGCTGTACAATAAGGGGATTGCCAAGCTTGTGGATTTGTGAGTATATTATGAACACTAAGGTTTGAAATAAAATATATACAAGTAAATTTTTACTTAAATTTCAAAGAATCACCAGAAAAAAAATTATTAAAAAGTTGGCTCTTCCTTAAGTGGTGGAGTTCAAGTGTCATTGTTTCTTGCTCACAAGTAATTGCAAGAAGGGGGAGATGGATAGACAGTTCTGGACTTTGTCTGCCTAAGTTAGTCAAATATGTCATGGTGTTGAGTATAGTTATAAGGTAAATATTCAGTGTTACCTTTACTTTTTCTTGTCTTGCCTTTCATGTCTGAAATGTCCAGATTTCACAGTTTGAAGTTTTAAAGCTGGAATAAAACTGTTTCATGTATGAACAACAATATCAAGATTGGCTATAAAATGGGTAGAAAGTCTGCAGAGAAATGGTCAAAGTGCTGAGTGTTTCCTGATGAATGCCGGACTCCAAATCCTTAGGCCAGGTTAATTTTCACAGACAGACAGACACAAAGAAAGACAGACAATGGGAAAGGGAATTATAAAATCAAATCTACTTGAGTGATTGATCTCCAGTGACCCCCTATTTAACACTGTCTATAATTCTACAGCTAAACAAATGTGTGTTAACACATTGTTGAGGTATAAAGAGACCAGAAATGACTTGGAGGAGTAGCTATTGCTGCCCATCAATCTTGGAAAGGTCTTACGTACCCTCTAAAGTATTTGAAGAAAGTTTCTGAGCAAAATGAAAGATGATCCTAATGTGTATATTCAATTAAGACAGGTGTCAATCCCCTAAGGAGTGAATGTCCCGGCATTGACTGTGCAATGCTCGAAAAGATGAGAAAAAAACTCAAGAGAGCTCTATATCAGGCTACAGACTACAGTTCACGTTTTTAATATGAAAGTTATTCACAGGACAATTAGAAAACACTGAACAATTATGTCTAGTTTATAAAGTCTGAAGGTTAAAGCCTCCTTTTCCAAGACAAAAATGGGAGCAATATTAGCACTGTGTATTAATTAGATAAATCATTAACTTTAAATATTCCAATCTTAAAAGAACAACATTATCAACAAACAGATGCAGTTTTTTATTTATCTTAGTTTGATTCATTTCTTGACTAATATGAGTTTCAATCCTTAAAATAAAAAAAGAAAAGTTGAGGGTGATTAAATTTCAAAAAGTCAGCTCAAGATGGTAGAGGAAAGGAGAGCCACTCAGAATATGAAGTATGAACTATTTAGACTAATCAAATATCATATACAAACATAATGCAGTATACCACCCTGGTTTGTAAAATACATTATATTGCTTCAAATTTTAAGTTTATTTTTTTATTTTTATTTTTTTATCAAATGTGGTTTTATTAATTTGGACAAAAAGATTGAAATCGGGTTTTATGGAAATCTTGTTTTTTGAGAAATTCCACTGTTTTTCAAGTGCAATAAATTCATATTTTTTTTTTAGCCTTGGTTTGGAATCTTATTAGTAATCCATATGTTCAAGATTGATCAAAATAATTTTAATCATTAATTTTTACTTAGAGTTGGACAACTCATGACATCCCCATTTCTTAAAGTCGACTCCAGTTGAATCCCTTTTTTAACCACAAAAAAAAGGATTCAACTGGAGTCAAACGGTCATTTGCCAGTTAAAAGTGGTTAGGGTTTTACAGGAGCTTAGTCAGTCTAGACCTCATCTGGATTTAAATGTTGCATTGTGACGTTAAAGAAACCCTATAGACCACTATGAACTGAAGAAAAGTTTGTTTAAACAAAGAGCCAACAGTGATACTTGTAAAAAGCAAAAATAATAATGTAATGCTAAATTTGTTAGTGTCATTTCCACTTCCCCCACATGCAAGGGTCACCGCAGCAGGTCATCACGACTTGCGCAAAGACTTGGTAAAGCTTTAATTTCAATTCAATTCAGTTTTTTACATAGGGCCAATTCACAACACGTCATCTCGGGGCAATTTACAGAGACAATTCAAGCAGATCATACAGTCAGATTGGTTCAAAGTTTTCAATCTAAGGAAAACCAGCTGACTGCATCAACTCATTGTCTCAAATGCAATCCCTCACACCAAGCATGCATGTAGCAACAGTGGAGAGGAAAAACCCCTTTTAACAGGAAGAAACCTCCAGCAGAACCAGGCTCAGTGTGAGCCGCCATCTGCCGAGGCCAACTAGGTTTCAAGGAGACAAAAGTAGACCTACAGAAATAAGCAAATGTGGCCCAAGTTATTTAAGAGGACCAGACACAAAGAAATCATTTTAATTTTATAATTTAATTCTTATAATTTTGAAGGTGTTATTAAACATATTCAGATAGGAGAAGAAATCAAAAACACTTTCCCTCTCAGTCACTTTAATTTAGGTATTTAACCTTTAATAACAAAGAAGGACGGCAGTAGTGGCTGCTCTCTTATATAAACAGAAAATATAATGTTCAGCCACACCTCTAGAACACCTTACAGTGAAACCTGTATAAATTAACAGTAAGATACAGTTCAACCCTCCAATGTATATTAACAACGAAACAAAGCACTTTGGCCTGGTGACCCCTGTCATGCTTATACCTACTGGGGTTGCGAGGGGTGCTGGTTTCTATTTCCAGCTGTCAATCGGCCACTTGGCTAATCAAAGATACACAATTTAACGGTCAACCAGCTCCACAGACGGCCCCTTTCCAGGCAAGACAAAGTAGCCTGACAAGCTCCTAAATGTATGTACTCTCTTTCATCAGTGGAGATGAAAGAGAGTACATACAGTTAGTCACAGTAAGAGAAAAAGGACTACACTGAATAACAGGCAGAGCTCGAACATAAAAAAAAAAAAAATTACTGATGGCAGCAGCAAAGCTGACATTTCTATGCGGGATGGAATAACAGCCAAACAGGAACAGACCAGATGAAGCTACTATGATGAGAAAAAGTGGAGAGAACAAAAGGTTGGAGGTCAAACTGAAATATACTGCTGAATGGGAGAATAGAGATAGAATGAAGAAGAATGATGAAAAGTTGTCCCTATGTCCTCCAGCAGTCTAAGTACATAGCAGTATAACTATAAAGATAGTTCAGGATAACCTGAGCCACTCTACCTATAATCTTTGTGTAAAAGAAAAGTTTTAAGCCAAGCCTTAAAAGTAGACATGGTGTCTGCCTCATGGACTAAAATTGGTAGTTGGTCCACCAGAGAGGAGCCTGATAACTAGAAGATCTGCCTCCAATTGTCAACAATGGGTGGTTAGGTTGCTTAAGGACCCAGATGCAGAGCCGAGTGAAGCAGAGATAGTTGTGACAGGTTTAATTGAAGAACAAGGAAACAGAGGTAAAAATCCAGAAATCTAACTAAAAGTTTAACAAACCAAAAACCATGGAGACATCAGGGGAAAAACGAGCCTGAGGAGCCACAGGGAGATGAGTTGAGTAGATGAGTACAGCATTGAGAAGGAACCAGCACTGAGTGACTGCAGAAGTGGAGTATTTAAGGAGAACAAAACAAAGGATGGACTAACGAGCTGAATGAGAAGCAGGTGTGGGTGCAACTGGCAAGAGGGAATCCAAGGGGAAAGAAAACAATCACAAGGGGGCAACAGAGAGTAACTAAAGAATGCTATAATATTATGGAAAATAAAAACAAAACAACTGATAACAGAAAACTCAGAGTCACAACAAATGAGAACCATAACACCAATACTACTTTTAGAAATAGGAACCACTAGGAACCACTAGTAAATATGCAGATTGAGAGTGAAGTGCTCTGTTAGAAACCGAAGGTACAATCAGATCAGAAGGAGGATTCTAAATTCCATTCTGGACTTAAGGAAGCCAATGAGGAGAAGCCATGATAGGAGAAGTATGACCTCTCTTTTTAATTTTCATCATAACTCTGAGTGTGATGCATGCCTTTTCTGACACAACCACGATTCAAACCTGGGTTACCTGCATTATAGAAAAGACGTAATCACTTCATCATAGGGACTCATACAATGATAAATTATTATATTTAAATGTGTTTCTTTATTCCATGGGGTGCAACTTACAGTTATTCCATGGGGTACAACTTACAGATATTTTAAAAACTAAGTTAGGTTAATTTTCTTTATATATAGGAGCATCTTCTAGGGCATACTTCAAAGTAAATGTTTCTGTCTTTCCTTTGTTTCCAAGATAATTTCCCAATAACTGATGAAGTGTTTTTATGTCAACCTCATATTTCTGTAATGAAACTTTCATTTTGGTTTATCATAAGCTAAAATGATTCTCTGAAGGTATCAGTCTGTTTTATTGAGAAATTTACCCATTCGCCTGTTTTTTTGTTATTGTACAGAAATGACGAAGAATTACAAGAATTACTCAGACTCAGAAAACAATGTGTTATTGTTGGAAGTCTGGAGGACAAAAACAAAGGAAATAGAAAGGACTTGTCTCCTTTATTCATCACCTGTATTCATATCAGGTTTCTGAGTTCTGTGCTCTGCTGATTCTCTTCCACAGTTGGCTGTTGTCAGCTGAAGGACGCCAGAGTGTTAAACCATTGTGGTATGCCTAGGCCTCTGTCCGATCGACAGATCTTTGTTCCTGAGAGTTTGGTGTTGTGGATTGCTAGTTCTAACTTTGTCTCCTGTCTCCCTCAGCTCGTTGTGCTCTGGATTACTCACCCGTCTTGTCTCCGTGCGCTGAAGACTGGTTCCTAAATCCCTGCTGCTCAGATTCTGCTTGGCGTTCCGCTCTAGCCTCCTCGGTGTTACCAAGCCGGACAAGAGAACCACTCAGCCATCTCCTTCAATTAAAAGGCAGTGAGTTGCAGAACCCTTTCTTCCGCTCACCCTCCCCGTATAGGTTATGTTTACCTGGCAGTAAGTGAAGCAGCATCAACGCAGATCTCCCTTAATATCTTAGTCTTAGTTTCCTCTTTCCTCCCACGCAGTGCTCCCAATGTGACGTTCTGAACCTCGTCTGCATATATATATATGTATATATATACACTATATTGCCAAAAGTATTTGCTCACCTGCCTTGACTCACATATGAGCTTAAGTGACATCCCGTTCCTAATCCATAGGGTTCAATATGACGTCGGTCCACCCTTTGCAGCTAGAACAGCTTCAACTCTTCTGGGAAGGCTGTCCACAAGGTTTAGGAGTGTGTTTATGGGAATTTTTGACCATTCTTCCAGAAGCGCATTTGTGAGGTCGCACACTGATGTTGGACGAGAAGGCCTGGCTCTCAGTCTCCGCTCTAATTCATCCCAAAGGTGTTCTATCGGGTTGAGGTCAGCACTCTGTGCAGGCCAGTCAAGTTCATCCACACCAGACTCTGTCATCCATGTCTTTATGGACCTTGCTTTGTGCACTGGTGCACAGTCATGTTGGAAGAGGAAGGGGCCAGCTCCAAACTGTTCCCACAAAGTTGGGAGCATGGAATTGTCCAAAATGTCTTGGTATGCTGAAGCATTCAGAGTTCCTTTCACTGGAACTAAGGGGCCAAGCCCAGCTCCTGAAAAACAACCCCACACCATAATCCCCCCTCCATCAAACTTTACACTTGGCACAATGCAGTCAGACAAGTACCGTTCTCCTGGCAACCGCCAAACCCAGACCCGTCCATCAGATTGCCAGATGGAGAAGCGCGATTCGTCACTCCAGAGAACGCGTCTCCACTGCTCTAGAGTCCAGTGGCGGCGTGCTTTACACCACCGCATCCGACGCTTTGCATTGCACTTGGTTATGTATGGCTTGGATGCAGCTGCTCGACCATGGAAACCCATTCCATGAAGCTCTCTGCGCACTGTTCTTGAGCTAATCTGAAGGCCACATGAAGTTTGGAGGTCTGTAGTGATTGACTCTGCAGAAAGTTGGCGACCTCTTCGCACTATGCGCTTCAGCATCCGCTGACCCCGCTCCGTCAGTTTACGTGGCCTACCACTTCGTGGCTGAGTTGCTGTCGTTCCCAAACACTTCCATTTTCTTATAATACAGCTGACAGTTGACTGTGGAATATTTAGGAGCGAGGAAATTTCACGACTGGATTTGTTGCACAGGTGGCATCCTATCACAGTTCCACGCTGGAATTCACTGAGCTCCTGAGAGCGACCCATTCTTTCACAAATGTTTGTAAAAACAGTCTGCATGCCTAGGTGCTTGAATTTATACACCTGTGGCCATGGAAGTGATTGGAACACCTGATTCCAATAATTTGGATGGGTGAGCAAATACTTTTGGCAATATAGTGTATATATATATATATATATATATATATATATACAGTGGTGTCAAAAGTACACACATTCGTTATTTAAGTAAAAGTATAGATACTGCAGTTTAAAAACACTGTGGTAAAAGTTGAAGTATCAACTTCAGTGAAAAAAAGTGAAAAAGTATGTGCTCCAAAGACTACTTAAAATATAAAAGTATGAAGTAAATAAAAAAAAAAACAGCCAAATGCCACTATATGAACTGAAAGCTCAACTTTTCGACTATTTTGAAAAATTCTTTGAGATAGGACCAAGGATGAGGGAAGTCTTGTTGGTCTCCGGCCACACACAATACTGTATGGAGGTAATAGGACTCAATTTTTCACAAATACACAAATGAGATTAATACATTCACAGGACAAGGTCCACACACGCACAGAACGACTCATGCAAGCACGAAAAAAATCCACACACAGTACAAGACCCACAAATGCAAAGAACAACATTCACCAAAGTATTTCTGGTCCATAAATAATTATAAATTAAATAACAAAATACCAGTGGGCTTTAAACTTAACTGCATTTGTGTGAGGATTTTTGAGAATGTTCTGACGTGGGTTGTTACATAATGCATTTTTTTAAGCAGGGATGGTTTTCCACCAATCACAAAGCTCCCTTGTATAAACCACTCACAAGAAGTACTCCACGTGGGATGACTCCCACATACCCCAGCCTCCATATCCGCCCCGCTCCGTTCCAAACCGCCTGTGCAAAGCAAAGCCTACATCCTCTGCTGTTCCCCCCGTCTTGCTCCGCTCTGACTTAGTTGGAGCTCGAGGAGAGCATGCTCTATATTCCGTAAAAATTCAAAAAATATCCAATTGACTTGGTTTCCAAGATTGGAAGACGTTTCGCCACCTCTTCAGGAAGCTTCCTGGAGAGCCTTCATCAGTATAAATACTCTATATTATTTATTAATTCATAGGAGAGAAACATGCGGTATTGAACGCTTAATTTAATATGAAATAATTAAATCTCACCTTCCCCATCAATCACACATTTATCCCTAAACATTTTCTTTTCATTGTGGGTTTTTATAATAGGAATAATCATACAAAATATGTTTGTTCTCTACCTCCAAACTCAGCATCTCTTCATCCAGGTAAAACATCTGCTTCCTGATATGTTGACGTACCAATAATTTGTATCCAATAATTTAAATAAACGGTCTTAGGTTTTGGCTATATATAAGAATTATGCTCTAATTTGTAGATACCGATCTGTCGTTACCATATTTTAATTTAACAAACCAGATCTTCTTGGCATTCTTTTTCCTCTTTGGTATAATTGCACCTGGCCGGACCGGAGTGGACGTAAAAATAGCTTGGCTCCTTATTTTGACGGTGAAGGACAGGCGAGACATACTTGGACAGTGATGTGCGAAGAGGTAGCGGTAGATGTGGAACAGCTCTCATTGATTAGAATGAGTGCACATTTGCTCCGCACAACGTAAGTGAGTGGGGCGAGGCAGGTTGGATACGGAGGATGTGGGATCTGAGATTTATCCCACGTGAATTACAGTCTTGTGATTGTTATATGCAAGGGAGCTTTGTGATTCGTGGCAAACCATCCCTCCTTAAAATTGAGACCAATATAGCTCCATAATACTGAGCCTCATTTTGACTAGTTTAACGGACATTACATCAAAGTTGGGTCAGCCTGAAATGTGTTTTTACACTTCAGTGTTTGTGTTACTCCAAATCTAGGCTTCCTTTGATTAATACATCTGCTTTCCACTGATGATCTTTGTTTGAGATCGTTGTCAGCACATTCAATTTTATACAGGACAAGGTATGCAATGATAATATTTCATTCATTCAGATCTAGGATGTATTATTCGATTGTTCCGTTTACTTTTTGGAGCAGTGTATGTAATCAACTGTAGTTTAGAAATGATTGGCTCATGTTGGTACCGTATTACCAAGTGGCCGGAAAATTAAATAGGGGGCCATAAAACTCCTGTTTCTGTCATGATAGGCTTAATGGACTTAACCCACATGCAGAACACCACTGGAGACAGAGTAAAGTTTAACAATGTTTATTATGGAAAAACACAGGATATTTCAGGATCTGGTGCAGGTCCGGGCCTGGATTCACTAATACCAGTATTCTCTAAGTTTTCAGAGACTCAGGTTCTCTAACCAAACTAGGTCAACACTGCGGCGTCGAAGTGGACTGGTGATGACTGAATTAATCTGGGAGGCGTGAAAAGTGGGATGTATACGCAGGGTAGATGGCAGGTGCAGGCGGACAGCAGAGGGGTTGATAATCCTGGAGATCTTGAATGGGCCGATGAACCTTGGAGACAGTTTTCTAGACATGGATTTCAGTGGTATATCTCTGGTCGAAAGCCATACCTCTTGCCCAGGGGCATAATCAGGAGCAGGACGTCTTTTGTTGTCCGCAAATCGCTTATTCGTGGCAGAGGTGCGATTAAGGGCGGTGATGGTATCGTTCCAGGTGCGGTGACAGCGGCGGATGTGATGGTTGACGGACCTGACTGCTATCTCTCTCTCGTCTGCTGGGAAAAGTGGAGGTTGGTACCCTAGAGAGACCTTAAAGGGAGACAGACAGGTTGCAGCAGACTTGTGAGAGTAATGAGCGTATTCCGTCCAGGAAAGGTACTGACTCCAGTCAGTCGGGTTATTAGATGATAGGCAGCGGAGAGTGGATTCAAGTTGTTGGTTCATTCTCTCCGTCTGCCCATTGGTCTGCGGATGGTAATCAGAGGTGAGAGAAATTTTGCAATTGAGCGCGGAACAAAAGGCTTTCCAGACCTGTGAGATGAACTGGGGACCACGATCGGAGAGAATTTCTTGGGGTATGCCGTGAAGACGGAAGACATGTTTCACTAGGAGTTGGGCGGTCTGGAATGCAGTGGGTAACTTCCTGAGGGGAATCAGATGGCAAGCCTTGGAGAAACGGTCAACAATGGTGAGAATGGTGGACATACCTCTGGATATAGGAAGGCCGGTAACAAAATCTACAGCTATGTGGGACCATGGACGGGTTGGAACAGGTAGAGGACGTAGCAATCCAGAGGGTGGTTGATGGGTGGATTTGTTTCTGGCACAGATGGGACAGGCCAACACATACTCCTTCACGTCCTTGTGAAGGGACGGCCACCAAAAACGACGTGTGACGAGAGCAATGGTTCTGCTCACACCAGGATGGGCTGAGAATTTGGATGTGTGCATCCACTGGATGAGGCGGGATCTAACTGAGGAAGGAACATATGTTTTGTTTGGAGGACCGTTACCTGGATCAGGTTCAGTGGCCAGGGCTAAATTGATGAGAACGGTGATCTCCCAGGAAACGGCTCCAACCGTACAAGAGGAAGGAAGAACAGGCTCGGGTGTTTCAGGTCGATCAGAGGAGTACAAACGAGAGAGAGAATCAGGTTTGACATTCTTGGAACCGGGTCTGTAAGAGATGATAAGATTTAATCGGGAGAAAAACAGAGACCATCTGGAGTGGCGTGGATTGGATCTCTTGGCTGATTGGAGGTACGCCAGGTTCTTGTGATCAGTCCAAACTAATACTGGATGCTCGGCACCTTCGAGCCAATGTCTCCATTCTTCTGAGGCGAGTTTAATGGCAAGAAGTTCTCTGTCTCCGACATCATAGTTTTGTTCTGCCGGGGAGAGTCTGCGTGAAAAAAAATGCACAGGGGTGAGTTTTCTGGTCAGAATCAGATTGTTGTGACAAAACTGCTCCAACACCGGAGTCAGATGCATCCACCTCTAAGATGAACTGCTTAGAGGGATCAGGCTGGACCAGGATGGGTGCGCTGGAAAAAAGAGTCTTAAGTTTCTTAAATGCTGTTTCAGCCTCAGGTGTCCACTGGAAAGTCTTCTTCACTGAAGTCAGGCCTGTGAGGGGTTGAGCAGTTTGACTGTAATTTCTAATGAAACGTCTGTAGAAATTTGCAAATCCCAGGAACCTTTGAAGCTGCTTACGGTTTTCAGGAGTTGGCCAATCCAGAACTGCCTTTATTTTCTCTTCTGATGGCTTCACCTGCCCGCCCTCGAGCACAAACCCAAGAAATGTAACCGATGGTTGGTGAAATTCACATTTCTCAGCCTTAACGAAGAGCTTGTTTTCGAGCAGCCTCTGAAGGACCAGACGAACGTGTTTCTTGTGATCAGTGGGGTTCCTAGAACAGATCAGAATGTAATCGATGTACACGAAAACAAAAACATTCAGAAAATCTCTGAGGACGTCATTGACTAGAGCTTGGAAAAAGGCAGGAGCGTTTGTAAGACCAAAAGGCATGACCAAATACTCAAATTGGTCGATGGGAGTCTTAAAGGCTGTTTTCCATTCATCTCCTTCTCTTATCCTAAGGAGATGATAGGCGTTTCTTAAATCGAGCTTGGTGAACACGGTAGCTCCTTGAACTGGTTCTAAAGCTGATGCCAGTAGTGGTAGTGGATACTTATTTTTAATAGTTATCTGATTCAGTCCTCTGTAGTCAATACAGGGTCGAAGGGAACCATCCTTTTTTCCCACAAAAAAAAAAAAACAGCACCGAGAGGAGATGAAGATGGTCTGATAATGCCAGCAGCTAGAGACTCATTTATGTATTTCTCCATCGTTTCACGTTCAGGTTTGGAGATATTAAATAATCTACTACTGAGAAGAGGAGCTGTTGCTAATAAGTCTATGGCACAGTCATATGGTCTGTGGGGTGGAAGAGACGTCGCACTGACCTGAAGACTGGTGCCAGATCATGGTACTCGGAAGGTACAGAAGAAAGGTCAGGAGAATCCATCTCCCCCCTACCTCTAGGGGACTGAGTAGGAGGGGCTGCAGAACGAAGACGTGACTCGTGACAGGAAGTAGACCAAGACTCAATGTGGCATTCAGCCCAGTTGATATGGGGGTTGTGACGTTCCAACCACTCGAATCCAAGCACCAGGGGAGAACATGCTGAGGAAAAAAAACAAAAAAAGTTAGAGTCTCACGATGGTTTCCAGAGATGAGAAGCTCTAATGGCTGTGTCTGATGAGTGACTTGGTGTAGTCTCTTTCCGTCAATAGCAGCAATAGCCTTTGCAAAGGAATTGTTTCATTTCTCAGCTGCTGAACCAGATCCGAATCTATGAGGTTTCTCTCGCACCCAGAATCAATGAAGGCTGATAATGTAAGAGTCTGGTTAGAAACAAACAGGGTTGCAGGTAACAGTAAATGAGGAGATTTATCAGTTTTTAGATGGTCCGTCAGACTCCTCACATCCTCTGACGGACCCCGGCTTTTGATTTTGCCGGGCATGAAGCGATAAAGTGTCCAGGCTCACCACAGTACAGACAAAGATTCCCCTTAAATCTCCGTTGTCTTTCTTCAGGTGACAGCCTTGTATGCCCAATCTGCATGGGTTCAAACCCCGCTCCTTCTGCGGATGAGGAGGAAAAATGAGTGATTTGAACAGGAGCTGGAGGTGATTGATTATTAATCCTTGGTTTGGTACTGGACTCTGGAGATCTAACAGAAACAGAAGTGTGGTTAGATGCAGGAGTGGAAGCAGACATTCCTAGGCTTCTTTGCCTAGAGTTATTTCTAATCCGGATTCTGTTATCCAATCTTATGGCTAATCGGATTAGATCCTCCAAACTAGTTGGCTCGTCAATTGTGGCGAGTTCGTCCTTGATATTATCGTTTAAAGCCTTGAAATAGGCAATTTTAAGTGCGCACTCGTTCCAGCCTGAAGCAGCGGCTTTAACCCGGAAGTCAATGGAGAATTCTGCCGCCGTCAGGTTGCCCTGCTTCAAACTAAGCAGGGCTCGGGAATCAATTGTTTGATCTGAATCCTGGTTAAAAACTTGAGAAAATTCAGTCAAAAATTCAGAATAGGTACATGAAAAACTGGTTTCAGATGAAAACCTGGCCTCCGCCCATTCTAGAGCTCCACCAGAGAGTTGAGAAAGAATGAAGGAAATTTTCTTTTTGTCATTTGAAAAACTGGCAGGAGAGTTTTCAAAAAGTAAACGACACTGGAACAAAAATCCTTTACATTTAGACTGGATACCGGAAAATCTTTCAGGTAGACTAGGTCAGAGTTCAGGAAATGACGTGACTGTCTCTGACCCTTGAGGCGGAAGTGGTTCAGGAACAGGAAGTACAGCTGGTGCGGTGTTAGCAGTTCTCATATAGCCAGCGTATCCCTGTAAAATCTGGTTCTGATGTTCGACATAAGCATTTAACTCACGGAGGGTTTGAGCTTGTCCTTGGATGTGGGCATCCTGTACCTCAAGGCTCCTCCGGAGGTGCTCCGCTGGGTTTTGTGTTTGGCCGAAGTGTTCTGTCATGATAGGCTTAATGGACTTAACCCACATGCAGAACACCACTGGAGACAGAGTAAAGTTTAACAATGTTTATTATGGAAAAACACAGGATATTTCAGGATCTGGTTCTGGTGCAGGTCCGGGACTGGATTCACTAATATCTGGAGAGATGAGAGTTTGGTTAGCCAGGCAGTTGATGGCTTGACGAGTGAGTAGAATTCTGAGAATACCTTGAATGGTTCTAACAGATCCGTGAGAGGAGGAACCGGTTGGGTCCAGAGTCTGTGGGGGTAGCAGAGAGCTCAGCAGCAGCAGCGCCTAACTTCGAGCTAGAGAGTCTCAGACTTGGGTTTGTTTCCTAGCTCCTTCCCAAGAGCTGGTGAAGGAATCCAAACTGAGATCTTCAGGTTTGGCTTACGTGGGCAGGCAGGCAGGTTTCCAGGTTATGCTCATCCAGAGCTTCAGACCTGTCGGGTTTTATGTGAGCAAAAGACAAAGGCAGGTTAGAAAGCTAGTTTCTCTCAAGAGACAACCAGTATTCTCTAAGTTTTCAGAGACTCAGTTTCGCTAACCAAACTAGGTCAACACTCCGGCGTCGAAGGAAGGTCTGACTGCTGCTTATGTAGGAAGGTCTTCTGATGAGCTGATGATCCTCAGGTGTGCTGAGGACTCCAGCCCAGGAAGCCCACAGCGCTCTCTGCTGGAGACAGGTGGCAGATCTCCAGATCCCAACAGTTTCATAGCCTTCATCATAAAAAGGTGGTCTATGTGAAGTTATAGTCCTGTTCCCTTTAACACCTAGGTTTTAGCAAGAAAAGAGAAAAAAAATGCTCCTTTCTCTGTTTTGTAGACCTTGTGATCCCCCTGTCTCCCAACCCTGTCTGCTTCATGCTGCAGGGTTTCTCTCCAGCATCTACTTATAGCAACAGCAAGCATTTGTCTCTCCTTTGGGTAAATCCAGATGTGTGAATTGTGTTAGTGGAAAACGTAGTTAAGGCCGGAGGATATGAACGCCTGGTGATTGTAATTCATTTTGTCATTTCTTTCCCTGCTTCTGGCTCTTCTTCCCCCCACTTCGAAGCCCGTTTGTTTTGGAGCAACACTGATATGTCTAATATTTCTCAAGCAGAAGAAGAGGCCACTCATTGCTCCACTCAGGCTTCCTCTCCTCTGTCTTACTTTCATAAAGAGGAAGATGAAGCTCAGTGGGTGTGGAGGGATAAAAGCAGAGAGGGTTGCAGAAGGACTGGGAGGAAGGAAAACCAGAGAGATGTGGACAGATACTAGCCAGGCAGACACAAGGGGTGTGATGGGAATGTAAGTGAGATAAAAATCAGTGTGAGCCGAAGAGCTGGGAGAAAGCCGGCAATTTTCCGCCTGAATCGGCTTGGCTCATCGTAGCTGTCGGGGAAACCGTGGTGGGATCGTTGTGCTTATGTGAGTGATATGATAAACATTTGCAGCTTGCAGCAGTTCTGTTCCATCAGACCTCCTCACCTAATCAAACCTCAGCCTTCAGGCAGCCACTGTTTTCCATCTCCGGGTGTAAAGTGGACCTTTGTGGACTTCTCTGCTATAACTGGGCTTCCCCTCTCTTAAGGAGAGTTTTTCTACCATTTAGTTGGCTTCTTTTGAGTGTTTACACTTCCATTGGGTTCATTTAAAAAAAGCAGCTGTTAATTATCCCTGCTTAAGAATAGCAAAATATTCTGTTTTAGAATTACTCCCAAAAAGCTTTTCTTTTTATTTCATTTTTAAGAAACATTCAGCACTGAAATATAAGTCTGAAACCTTACAATTAATTTATATGAATAAAGACTACAATCTTTCTAAAGCAAAACATAATAAGAAACATTTGTAATGTCACTCCACAAGTTTTCTATGGGATTTAGAATTAAAGACAGACACAAAAGATGGCAAAATTTTTGGCTTCATCTATAAATTTCTTTAAATATTTGGTCAAATGATTTGTATCATCACCCTGCTGAAACATCCACTTTCAACTGAAGGGTAATTCAAGTTTAAGAAAAAGATGGCTTCCAACACCTCTGATAGAGAAACAGACATAGATTCACAAATCCAGGGTAGGCATGAGGTGCCTTTCTGTAGTACTTAACCTTTGTTTTACTGCACACCATATCGTTGTGTTTGTTGATAAAAAGCTAAGTTTCAGTCTCACCTGGTTAAAGACAATTGTTCCAGTTAAAATCCCAGGACTCTTTAGCAACTCACAGTTGTTTAAAGTTGTGACTGTGGGACAGGGATTAAATCTTGCAACATTATCATTGGGACTTTGTGACCCCAAGGATATCTTTCTACAGTTTTGTTTAAAGGTGCATTTACATCAAATGCCATTCCAGCAACAAAGTCGTCACATTCAGGTGGTCTTGAAATATCTGCCAAAATGTAGCTCGAGAAAGCTTGGATCCTGTTGCTTCAACAGATCATCAAATAGTAGGAGTTTCTATCTGCTGCTTGGTGCTTTTAACTAAGAATGCTAAATATTTTTATGTCATGGTGCTTTATGGAAAGCAGTGGGTGCAGGCATCCCTGCGTTGACCAGATCCTACAGAGATATTACCAGTTTAAGAAGTTGATGATCGAGCTGCCGCTGAATCATGCCCACTGAAGTACATTCTTATAACAAGTATCCTAAAATATTCTGCTTCAGTAGAGAGTATTCGGACAACAGACGTAAGGTAAGGCGTCATTCTGGAGCTCATACAAGAGCAGTGGGAGATCAGAGCAAAGAACTTGGCAGAGATCGTCTCTGCCCCACTCTGGAGGTAAAGGAGGACAGCCGGAGATGCTGGGCGAAGGTGCCTGGCTGTGTCTCACTCTACAGCAACAAGAATAGGATGAATTGAAAATTATGTAAGAGTCCTTTTTGGGCTAAATTGAAACAGATGTTTTAAAAGACAACCACTTAAGGGTGCCCTCGTTTAAGCATTCATCCTACAGTATGTCAACATTATTATTTCTTTCATGGTAATTCAAAAATGCTTAGTCTCCTTTACACTCATAAATCATTACATAACAGTCCTTTCCCTAATTGATTGTCATGATGTCTCAAGACAGTTCAGATTTTTATACTCTGATTACCTGACTTCACATGAGTTGTGGTGTTGCATCGCTCCTGTGTCGCTGGAATCACCAAAGTTATGCCTTTGGAGTTTCTAGAAACACATCTGTCACATTACTTTTCATCGCATTGGTACTTTTGTTAGCTTGAACTGATTGATTGATTGACTCATATAACATAGGTGCATAGGTGAACATACACTCACCGGTCACTTTATTAGGTACACCTGTCCAACTGCTCGTTAACACGTAATTTCTAAGCAGCTAATCACATGGCGGCAACTCAGTGCATTTAGGCATGTAGACATGGTCAAGACAATCTCCTGCAGTTCAAACTGAGCATCAGTATGGGGAAGAAAGATGATTTGAGTGACTTTGAACGTGGCATGATTGTTGGTGCCAGAAGGGCTAGTCTGAGTATTTCAGAAACTGCTGATCTACTGGGATTTTAACGCACAACCATCTCTAGGGCTTACCGAGAATGGTCCGAAAAAGAAAAAACATCCAGTGAGCGGCAGTTTTGTGCTGGCGGAAATGCCTTGTTGATGCCAGAGGTCAGAGGAGAATGGCCAGACTGGTTCGAGCTGATAGAAGGGCAACAGTGACTCAAATAACCACCCGTTACAACCAAGGTGGGCAGAAGAGCATCTCTGAACGCACAGTACGTCGAACTTTGAGGCAGATGGGCTACAGCAGCAGAAGACCACACCGGGTGCCACTCCTTTCAGCTAAGAACAGGAAACTGAGGCTACAATTTGCACAAGCTCATCGAAATTGGACGATAGAAGATTGGTAAAACGTTGCCTGGTCTGATGAGTCTCGATTTCTGCTGCGACATTCGGATGGTAGGGTCAGAATTTGGCGTCTACAACATGAAAGCATGGATCCATCCTGCCTTGTATCAACGGTTCAGGCTGGCGGTGGTATCATGGTGTGGGGAATATTTTCTTGGCACTCTTTGGGCCCCTTGGTACCAATTGAGCATCGTTGCAACGCCACAGCCTACCTGAGTATTGTTGCTGACCATGTCCATCCCTTTATGACCACAATGTACCCAACTTCTGATGGCTACTTTCAGCAGGATAATGCGCCATTTCATAAAGCTGGAATCATCTCAGACTGGTTACTTGAACATGACAATGAGTTCACTGTACTCAAATGGCCTCCACAGTCACCATATCTCAATCCAATAGAGCATCTTTGGGATGTGGTGGAACGGGAGATTCGCATCATGGATGTGCAGCCGACAAATCTGCGGCAACTGTGTGATGCCATCATGTCAATATGGAACAAACTCCCTGAGGAATGCTTCCAGCACCTTGTTGAATCCATGCCACGAAGAATTGAGGCAGTTCTGAAGGCAAAAGGGGGTCCAACCCGTTACTAGCATGTAGTCGGACAACATACTTACAACATACAACGGACACATAATTTATAAATGTTTTAAATCAGGTTGGGTCCAGATTAGCCAGCAGGTGGGTTCGCATCCGGACCGCGGTCCGCTAATCCATGACCTCTAGAATTAGAAATTCATAGCACAATTACAAGTTCAGAGGACATTTTCGATGTTTAAGTTCATATCATGATATATAGAATACCTTGAAGTATACCTTACTAAATTCATCACTCTTTGACTCCCTAAATTGGACCATTTTGGAATAGAAGTGTCACAATATAAGAAAATTGTCACTGTGTAGTTGTGGTTTGGCAATTGTGTCTTAAGGTAAAAATTATTTTCTTTTTGGCCCGCTCTAGTAGCGCATAGTGCACTAACCTGATCCTTTGTGGCATTGGGCTCTTTCAAACCAATGGGAGTGCATACAGCCCACACTGCATGGCTGACAGAGGCAAGAGTGGCAAACACAGCATGGATACAGAGGATAGTGATGCAGATATCATGAATGGTCTTGTGGCTTTTAAATCCAATGCATAGAAGCAGTTTGGTTTTGTCATGTCAAAAAATGAGAAAGGAGAAAAGGGGATGTCCAAGTAACAGACAGAGTATAAGCTCTGCCATGCTGTTGTGAAGACCACTGTACATGAAGAAATATGTTAGTTTTAGACTGACTTTGTAGAGTTACTTCTTTGAGGCACCTTTCCTTCTTTTGCAAACAAAGTTGTTTATTAGAGCTGATGTCACAAGTGAATTTCTCCATTGTGAGATCAAAATCTTATTTTGTCTTCAGATTTGGCTGGCAGCAACCCCATAGAAGCGAGATAGTTAATGAAAAGGGAGTGCCTGTGTAAATTTGTTTTATTTATAAGGTAATATATTACCTTAATTACCTTATCTTTGTGAATATATGTTTAGTTGCAAGTTTTGCATAGAATCCTTAAATATAACAGTTTTTGACAGCCATCTTAGATTGAGTCTTAGTCTTCAGGACAAAAACTGTTATTAGTTTTAGTCACATTTTAGTCATTACGATATGTGATAGTTTTTGTCAGCTTTAGTTGACTAGAACTTAAAAAGGTTTTAGTCTAGTTTTAGTCAGTTTTATGTAGTCAAAAAAGTTAGTTCTGGGCACACATCATGTTGGTTAATATAGCAGAGAGACGAGCTAACTAAATTAACAATACTGGAATGGATTTAGACATACAAGGTTTCCATAAAGCAAACACTTCCTGATCTACTAAGAATGATGCAATACACACATATCAATAAAACAGGAAAGAACATTCTTCTTTCTACCTTGGCAATTTTGGCTTTATTTCTTCTGTGTTCCCCTTCGTTACCACTGCTCAGGGCTCAAAGTAGATTTACATTCACAGGGATTTGATATGTAAAAAAAATACAGAGATAACCTACATAATTGCCTTGTAATGCAATGGCAATCCAGACCTAAACTGAATAAATATGCTAAATAAAATGTTGATATATTCAGCGGAAACATAGAGTATGGTTTAATCACAATACAAGGAAATATTTACATTATATCTAAATAGATAGAAACAAGAACTATGAGAACGAAATATATAAAAGATCTATGTACTTTTTCACTTGGGTCTTTATCCAGAAATATTGATGAAATATTTTCTTTGGATATAATGTAGGGATTCCTTTTGGTAGAAATTAAAGAAGGTTTAGCACCACCTCTTGTGAGCTGGAAGAAATAAAATCTTGATAGTTAGATAGAAGGGATTTTTTTATGCTTGGCAGAGAATGATCTGCCACACATAGTTTATGAAGTAGCGAGATCAGGAAAAGCCATACTGCTAATAGCGAACCATTAGTGTAGAGCGTAAAGCACAGAATGGGAGCTTAGCGCACACAAAGACTCTTTGTCTTTGTCACTTTCTGCACACCACAGCTGGAAGATCAGTTTGTTGAGCATGCAGTACTGGACCATTCCGGGTAATTTTCTCCCCTGCCTCTGGAGCCAGTTAGCTGAGGTATGTATACCACTTTTCCTGCTCTCTATCGCTAAATGTGGTTTCTCCAGCCTGCATCACATAAATGGGTCAAAAAGAAACCAAATCCTTTTGTCATGCACTTTTCTTTTGAATTTCCACCATTTATTCAGATTCTACCCACAAAAGCAGTGCTGAAATTGGATGCATATGAAAATAAATAACCATTTTCATATTTGTTTTTAACTGGGTAAACTTCTTCTGTCAGCAAAACCCCTGACCCTGCTGTGGCCTCAGAGTGTGCCAAGCTATTTAAATAACACAAGCACCACATTGATAGAGGCTTACACAAACACCCCCACAAACACACATTAAAACTACAGAACCCATACAGACGTCGTCTTGACAGAATGAAATCACCATGGGTGCTTTCTGTCTCCAAAATTTCAGACTCCATGACTTTAAATGCTCCTGTCTGAGCTGAAGCATTAAGTCTGTGCAAAAGCTAAAGGTACCAAACAACAGATAAACAAAAGCAAATTAAAAATGAGAATGCTTGCTTATTTTAAGCACTCCATAAACCTGGAGCAAGCTCACGTGTCTTCAGTTATTACATTCAAGCGAGAATTAAAACAGGAGTGTAGCACAAAATTAAAGTGTCTGAAAGGAAAGAAACAGAGAAGACAAAGATGCACTAGCAGAAAAGAGGAAGTAAAAAGTAATGAAAAGGATAAAAGCAGTAAGAGTGACCAAAATGCAATGAATTTGATAGAAACTAAGTAGAAGATCTACTTGCGATACCACCAGTGAAGACAGATGTGTTCTTTTTCTGCAGATTTTTCAGGCACCTTGTGTTTCAATACACCAGGCTGCTTGGATGGGATGTATCGCTCTGGCAGTGACTCTTGAAGCTTCTTATCATGTCTCTGCTGCCTTCAAAGCAGACTGATCTGTGCGCAAAGTAAGCTCCACTGAAATTAGTTGTGGAGCCTTATTTTGCACTACACTAGCCAGGTTCAAATTAGAAACAGAAGCTGAGGAGTATAATATCTCTGGAGAAGTACCCTGGAAAGAAAAAAACTCCAACAATAATTAAAAACTAAGAGGAATATTTAGTCCCTGTTGCTGTCTATTAAAGATGAGCTACCAATTATGGAAGGGTTTTGTCTGATTCATCACCATCCCATGCAACCTCCAAGGAAGTCTGTTTTGGCCCATTCTTTAAAGTCCAGAGAAACTTTTTACATCTGTTTTAGCCTCATCTTTCTGGTTTTCCTCCTCTGTATGTCTTCTGATTCACCTCTTGGGTTTAAGAGCCCCTTTAATGAATCCATCTGTTAATTTTTTTTCCAAGCGATGTTTTCTTCACTCCCCAACTTTGTTTGATCCATATGAGGTCTACTATGATGTCAACTTTATGCATTTAAACATTTCTTTAGGCCAGTCTTTATCCCAGTTAAATCTACAAACAAATTAATCAGTTAATAATAGACTTGTGTCCTATCATATATAATATATAGATGATTTTTTTGACTTGATTTTAATCCTAGCAAAATGTATTTGGACTCCAAAACCCTGACAGCAGGGTCCAGACGAGGAAGAAGAGTTGTATTTTAACCTCAATACAGCTTCTCTACATTATCCACTGTTTACTCAACCCAGACAGTGTATTGCCCATGACCAAAATCAAATAAATAAGCAGTAAATCATGATCTAATTATAATTAAAATTATCCCAAAAAGTTAAAACAATTAAGTGTGGTTGGTTAAAAATTAGATAATTAAATGGATTTATGTTGCCTTACAGAAACTTGGCTGCAGCAAGAGGATTATGTTAGCATCAATGAGGCAACTCTCTTGAGTTATTTACATTTTCACAAGTGAGTAGCAACAAAACCTCTTGTTTTTGTAACTTTATATCGTCCACCAGGTCCTTACTCTGCATTTCTAGCTGAGATTTCAGAGCCCCTATATGATTTGGTGTTAAATACTGACAAGGTCATTATAGTGGGGGATTTTATCATCCATGCTGTCATTGAAGGTGATAAGTTAAATGGAGCCTTTAATGCCATCTTAGACTCGATTGGCTTTGTTCAGATGGACAGAGGACTACTGGGGATCAGAGGAGCGTGCGGCTGGAGTGAGTAGCGGAGCGGGATGAGAGAAGCAGCTAAACCATGTCTGTGCTGGAGATGGGCTACAAAACAAGCGGTCTAGGGCTAAATTAAAACAGCTTTTTAAAAAGCTTGATCTAATGTAAATAAATCTCAACATCACTTAACAAAATAGGTAAAACAACTGTTCTTAACCCACTTTTTACAATAAAGGCGTCTGTATTGTTGGATGGGGGAGGCAGTGTGAGGCAGCAGTTCCTGTTGCAGAAAATTACACATTGTAGCTTTAAGAAACTGTCTCTTAACCCAGACGAATTGGTGAATTATAGAGTTTCAGTCTGGCTTTAGAGCTCATCATAGCACTGAAACAGCTCTGGTGAAAGTCACTAATGATATTTTAATGGCCTCAGACAATGGATCTGTACTTGTTCACATCTCAGTGCTGCATTTGATACAGCTGATCATAATATTATTTTAGAAAAAAAATATTTTGTAGAAATTGGAGGCCTGCATTAGACTGGTTTAATGTTATTTATCTAAAAGATTTCAGTTTCTTCATGTTAATGAAAACTCTTCCTCATGCTCCTGGGTTACCTGTGGAGTACCACCGGGATCAGTGCTAGGACCAACTCTCTTTACAATATATATGCTCATAATCTGCAAAATTATTAGGCAGAATGGGATTGATTTCCACTGTCATGCTGATGATACACAGCTTTATCCATCTACAATATAAA
Source organism: Cyprinodon diabolis (assembly GCA_030533445.1). Classification (NCBI taxonomy): domain Eukaryota; kingdom Metazoa; phylum Chordata; class Actinopteri; order Cyprinodontiformes; family Cyprinodontidae; genus Cyprinodon; species Cyprinodon diabolis. Next base: position 17,218,095 of record CM060072.1, on the reverse strand, counting down.
TCCAGATGAAATTAACCCTTTAAATAGACTACATTCATGTCTTGAAGACATTCAAATCTGGATGACTCTTAACTTTCTACTTCAGTTATTGTCTTTGGACCAGAAAACTAATCTTCAAAAAGAAGCTGATTAGACAGTCCCTTCATTTGGATGGAATTAAATTAATCTCAGATAATAAACTAAAAAATCTCGATGTTATTTTTGGGGACCTGTCATTTAAATCCCATATCAAAGAGATTTCTAGAATATCCTTCATTTATCTCCGGAATATTAGAAATATCCTGTCCATGGGTGATGCTGAGAAACTAGTCAAGGCATTTGTTACTTCAAGGCTGGTCTATTGTAATTCTTTACTATCAGGAAGTCCAAAACAGTAGTTAAAAGCCTTCAGGTGATCCAAAATGCTGCAACCAGAGTTCTGATGAAAATGATAAAGAGACATAATTTCTCTCCTATCTTAACTTCTCTTCATTGGCTTCCTGTTAATAAATCCAGAATAGAATTTAAAATCGTCCTTCTCACTTATAAAGCCTTAAATGGCCAACTCTGTCTTATGTTAGAGCCCGCCATATTGGGATTTGGAGAGGGGCGTGATACTTTATTTCTGCTAAGACTTTATCCATTGGCCTGGACTTTTAAGGTGATATGAGTTGGTAAAAGTAATGTCACTACAGCTACTAATTGTTGAAGCCATGAAAAACGACCTCAACATAATGTTACCATCACCATGCTTGGTAGTGGGGAACACATATAAATAGTTTACCATATTTTAGGAGTGAAAATCGATAAAAGAATTTGCAGACTATAACTACCAGCTAGCTATGCCAGGAAACGGAAACACTTTAAATGAATCCTCTCTCACTTATTAGCTCATATAGAACATATAAATCCAATTTTAGATTAGCTTTTTTTTTTATTTGCAGTTTTATATTGTATAACAATTTCACCCCTGAAAATAACTACTACATATTTGAATCAATTATTAAAATCCCAAAATGAACACCGTCACAAACTCAAGTCAAAAATTATATTTAACCAGACTTAGAGACAAGATTCTGATATTCCCTTTTATAAAACATCAAAATAGAGATAGTTTATTGCTCCATATTGCAAAATCCTTGGCTCATTGCTATCAGCGAGTGCCATAGCAAAGCCAAAAAGTATGTTTGGCACACAAGCATGATGTGAAAACACTGGGTTATAATAGGATCAAAATTATAGGCAGGCATAATGAAGCCACCACTGTTCTGTTTGGGGGAAACCATGATCTCACCTGACATCCATACTGCAAATTATATGGACGTCAAAACCATAATTGAGCCAACATGTAGGTAGAATCTCCATGAAATGTAATAATCACAGATTTTTCAAAACAAAGCCTTGCAATACAGAGGCAAAAAGAGAAAAGATGTCAAACTTAAAAAATTAAAATTGATGTAAATTTAAACCTAGAAAAATTTGATTAATATCCAAAGTCCATAGATATCTATTAAATAAATAAGTGTCATTATGGATAGACAGTATGTCCATAGAAACTGCATGATGCAACAATCTCAATATCGAACACATTTCTTAGGGATACTTAAAAAACATTTTTGATTAAATTTGATTTAAAAAAATAGAAGTTCTCTAAGCAAAATGAGGTTCTAATGGCCAGTATAACCATACTGTACCCAATAAAGGGGATTATTCTGTATATAGTACAGCACTTAATTGTCAATAAACTCAAAATTTTACTGGAATGATTCACAAACTGCACAAACATCCACATGGGGATCTAATTAGTATAATCTTTTACCATAGTATTTAATTCAAACTGCCTGGAAATGTATTTTCTGTAAACCAGAAAAGTGTGAGAACAAAAAAAGGCCACATGCCCTTGGGAGATTCTGTCTTTCACAAGAGATAAATCACATTGAGAAAACAAAATTACAGACTTCAGAAGCAATACATGACCTGCCTTGAAACCCACTTACCAAGAGGACAGCATTAAGTTTACATTTTAAGGGTGAAATGTGCCTCCTACACAGGTGACACTATTTACCACAAAACAAAAATTTGCACACACTGTCTTCAGACACCTCAACTCATAACTCTCTATCAGAAAAGCAAATACAAGTCAAGACACCTGTGAAAGGTTATTTCTTTTTCAAATGTTAGTGGCGTTATTGTGTTGGTGCTTTACTTCACCTGCTGTGTCTGACTTTTTAACTTTGGTTTTGGTCATTTTCATTTTAACACTGATGCAATGCACCTTACTTTGGAGCAACAAAGGTGCATTTGCTGAATTTTGGTCTTGTTTCAGATTTTTGCAGAGCATAGATATAATTATACTGGTTGCAAATGAGAGGTCTCTGCATTAACAGGACTTATGGAGTGAAAAAACTGTTTGTCTCTAATAACTCTTCTTTGTGTTTTATTTAGACCACCATCAGCACCACATATCATACAACATACATAAAAATCAATTTACTAAGGTCCAAAAGCCTATCCAACTTAGATTTAGACAACTTTTATTGTTATTTTGTATACACATAGTGTGTACAAAACTCTTTACCCATAGGCCCTGTTCGAATTTATGGGACACGTTCTCTGAAGTCCAGATTCAAAGGCTGATTACGTCATGGCATGGCGCCAAGGTCTGGTCGGATTCCAAGACTCCTCGATATGCGATCTACAAATGCGTCCTTTGAAGGCCGATTTGAAGGACGGGTCTGATGTATCCTCTCTATCCTTGGTTTTCCCAGGATTAATTGCAAGACCAAGTAAGCCGGCTGCTCCGTGATCAGAGTCGTTAGAAGCCGCCAGAGCGGGATGGTCTGGTACGGAGCAGTGCCAAAGAAGTGCTGCTAGAAGCTGCGGCTAAAAGCTAACCACCGTAGCTAAAAAGGAGATTCAACTGTTGATGGTTTTAAGGTTTCACTGAATGCTAATGCTCACTACAGACCGAACGAGTAAAGTGTTGCTGATAACAACACTGCTAATAACTGTTAGAAGATGGGAACAGGCAGGCTCAAAGGAGCTCAAAGGAAAGGCAGAATGGATCAGGATCAGGCAGTAAGAATGCAAGTACACTAGAGTAAGCCTCACCACACTGCTGGAAATAATCTTGCACTGATGACTAGTCTGAAGGCTGGTTAAATAGAAGCTAATGCAGGTGGATCTGATGAGCATTAATGAGAACTTGCTGGAGCAAAGCATGTGTGTGAAAGGAGTGATCGGACCAGGCTTCACTCTGGATTAACAGAACAAAACCTGCTCCCAACCATGTTAGCTCAGATGAGAATTATACTATGACAACAAAAACAGAGGTTGAGTAAACTGCTTTTTTGAAATGGAAAACCCTGATATCAAGATGAGAAAACATAGAGTTTTCAGTAAATATGTTTTTGAAACATTCCCCTGGATTGAAACATCTGCATTTATTGGGTTAGTGCAAGAAAACAAAACAAAATCATAATATTGGTTTGGGTGTATTTTTTTTACTGATACAAATAAAGGCAGTCTTCTATCTATTTATAATCATGTAGTATTTACTAAAGGTATAAACCACTTTTAATTGACTTTATATTTATACACTGCCTGGAAGTTTGAGGAAAAAGCTATCAAGCGACAAACAAACCTAGACTAACCTATTTCCTGATTTACACAAATATATGTAGTGATTATCAAGATACAAGCTGTCACCAAGTTGTATTTGTCTAAGGAGGTTTGCGTGATTCCATCAAGCAGGTGACTATGAGCAGGCTGGATCAGCATGTTTACAAAAAATGGCCCTCTGTTTGATTGCTGTTCCAGTCTGTGCATTAAAATAAGGAATGGTTAACATATCCGTGATGTCTGCCATGGGCGCCCTGCTCTGAGAAACTGCTGAAGATACAACTCTGCCAGTTTCCAACTGCCTGTAAATCAAATGAACTACCCTCAACATCTGGAGGGACATGCAAATAATATGATCAATATTCTGCAGAGCAAGCCACGTGCAGCAATCACAACTTACAGGTTCGTCAGCTCCTCCTGCACCAAGCAACCCCCTTACACTTTTTACTCAAGAAGGCAAATTTAAATCTTGATGAATATATATTTGCTGTATTGCTTTCTGAAATTACACATGGGAAGTTCACTTTGGCTTCCGTTAAAGCTGAACATAATAACTGTTCAGCTTTAAACAACTTGGGATGCATGTAATCTAATCCTTTTGTTTGAAGCATCTATATATATATATATATATATATATATATATATATATATATATATATATATATATATATATAGATGCTGCTTAAACATATTTGTAGAACACTACTAATATTTAGTCAAATTTCTTGTATCAAGTTGCACTTTGAGCACATAATTATTTTGCAATTAACATGCTTCTGTAATGGTTTTGTCTCTCCCCTTCTTACAACCTTGAGACAAAATCTTTTGGATAATTTTTTGAAAAGCTTAATGTTAGCCTGTTTTATCCTTTTGCATGTCTGCCTTCACATATATTTGAACTTGGGTAACATCTCATTTTACTCTTTATAGTTAAGGATGATGATGGCCCACAATTTGCAGCTTTCATATTTAACTATATTAGAAGGGCTTTTAAAGATTTGAATGTTAAATATTAGATTTCTTTACTTTATTCCAAAGCATATTTATGAGACCAGACACTGATATGGGACTGGGAAAGAGAGTATGGCTCACAGTATTTTCTTAAATTACTTTCAAAGGTGTTTTATTCAGTTCAGAACAGGACTCTTAACATGCAAGTGAAGTTCTTCTAGACAATCTCTTACATCTATGGGCCTTGCTAACTAGAATGACAGCATATCCAATGTGGTCTGATCCAATAAAAAGCATTACAGTTTCCAAAATGTACCGCCTAAATCATGAAAAACAGACCCAGAAAAAAATATCCTTTACATGTCACATTGACTTTTTTCCAAGTTCTAGTTAAACCCAGAGTCATCCTTTGAATTAACTGATAAAGAGGCATAACCTGTCACTCCACAGAACTTCAGCGTTCAGAGGTGGTGTGATCCACAGCAATGCATGGAGTGATTTCTATTGTGTCTCACTAATCTGAATGCCATTTTATAATGTGAATGTTGTATAACACTAATACCGGTTGACTCTGAAGTTTTTTATTTGAGGAAAGTTTCACAACTGTACTCTTTGCACAGTTATTATTGGACCCCTGCCGGAATGGGTCACTCCTGAGAGGGAACATTTGTGGAAGCGGTCTGCATGTGAAGTTGCTAAATAGGGTATTGAAGTGATTGGAACACCTGAATGTATTGATATGGATCACTGATTCAATACTTTTTTGGAAATATTATGTAACTGAATATTCATGAATGATTTTAATCCTGTGGTAAGAGAAAATACACAAGAATTTAAAAGTCCTATTACCAGTTTTTGGCTTAATAAATATTGTGTTATTGTGCTGTTGTGTTTTGTCAGGTTCTCCCATGAAAAATAACAGTTTAGATGAACCATTGCAATGACTTCCATGATGGATATATGTAACCTTCTGACTGTTACTGTAATAATCCCTGTCACTAAAAGGTCATGTAGGGTTTCCTTGCACAGCATTCCTGCAGATGTAGTCCCTCTGAAATGGCTTTATACTTGCATCTTCAGCTCCTGCCACAACCAGTCTGTCATAAAGCCCTCAATTCTCATTTACAGCCTGAAACGACAGGAAGTAGCAGCACAGATGTCTTCCAGAGGCATTATTGTGTGTCAGTATGAGCACTCTCTTGTTTTCTCCCCGTCATGTGAGGCACCACGCAGGTGCCATGCTGCACGGCAAGAGCAGAAAAGGTGAGGGATGGCCGCCTGCTAATAAAATGTCCTAATGATTGTCAGAGCAACAGTGGTAGCAGTGGCAGAAGCCGTGTGGGAGTGAAATCAACACATCACAGTTTGTGACAAGGTAAAAGGTGAGCATGGGGCTACATCTGCCATGCCTGACAAGATGGGATGCTGTCACTGGAGAGGTTTGAAAAGAGCAAGGTGACAAATGCACCGACAGGGAGAGAGCGATGACAGAAGGTAAGGCTGCTGTGTCCTCTGTTGTTTGACAATGACCTGTTAGCACAACACCAGGGGGAAAAAACACAGACAGTATATGGTGGATGGAGAGAGGGAATGATAGAAGCTTGAAGAAGAGAACAATAAAATTAAATTACTATATCGATGGAAGACTTTTGTAAAAGTTCTTTACAGGGAGACCTGAGGTGTTTAGCAACTAAACACTACCTGATAGCATTTATCCATGACCTATAAATCATAAACTGCCTGTATTAATTATTTTTTTAGCTTTTTTTATTGTCATTACACTGTCAAAAGTACAGAGCAACAAAATTAACTCTCTGCATTTAACCCATCGCATTGGGTAGCAGTGGGCTGCCATTGTGTGGCACCTGGGGAGCAGTGTGGGGATTAAGGGACTTGCTCAGGGACCCAGAGTGGCAGTCTGTTGGAGAGGGGCTTGAACTCAGAACCTCAGGATTCCGAACCCTACGGTTAAAAGCAGTATTCCCCCAGTTGCATGATGAACTCACCCAATGCCACAGTCAAACACATCATACATCTGTTTATCGGGAAACATTGAGGGCCATTGTCGCCAAAACTAGCCAATGATCAGTGGTGATTTCTCATTAAAAACTACGGAGGCTAAACCTCCCCATTAAATTAAGCAAAGTAATTGGGCTATGCTTTGCTAAACTTCATAAATGTAGTCATTATGCGTCATTAAATGGGTCCTAAAATTTGCTTAATTTCATGAGTATGTTGTACATTAATTCGCTGTCCACTCTTGGCCTATCAGTTGCCATGTGAAAAGCCTTTTGAGGTTAAAGCCTCTATGCATTAAACCAACCGACAAGAAAGTAGGTACCTAATTGGATAACATGCAAGTTAAACGTCTTACGGAGCATTGGCGAGCCAGGGACAGGTCATGCCCGGCCAACTGATTTGCAGAGCATGCTGAAAGATTTTTGACTATATACGTATATATATATATATATATATATATATATATATATATATATATATATATATATATTGTTGGGATCTGGAGATCTGTCCACTTTCTCCACCAGAGGGCGTACGAGATCTCCTGAAGCCGGAGCTGATTGCACCACCTGTCGCTCATCTGCTCATCAGGAGATCGGTATTTAAGGAGGCAGAGGACTTCTCTCCAGTGCCAGAGTGTTTGCCAGTAACGGTTAGCAAGCCTGAGACAACCAGCCTGTCTGAACCTCTGACTCCCTGAAAATCTGAACCTGAACCTGATCTGTTTTCTCCTCTCTGCTTCCTAGATTGAACCTGCCTGAAACCTGAAACCCTGAAGAGTTTCTCTGCCGGTGATCTGCCTGTCCGTTCTCAGAAGAACTCTGGAGAATTATTCCTGTCAAAGATCTGCCTGCCCGCTCTCAGAAGATAATGGAAGGAAACTCAAATCTGTGATCTCAAATCAAGCTCTGCCTCCACCTAGCCCTCAGCCTGCCGACTGCCTCTGGACCCTCAAGGTTCCCCCCCTCAGCTGCTCAGTTAATCTCCAGAACAGGTACTGCCCAGCTCGCTCTCATCCTGCTAAATACCTGGACCTCCACTAACTCCTCTGTCCCCCTCTGCAGTGAACCCACTCGTGACCAGTCCTGGATCGGATTTATATGTGTGCTTTTCAGAACCCACTCGTGTCCAGACGAGTTCCCCTCTGGACCAGTTCATTTATTTTGTTCAAACTTCTCAATAAATCTTTGAACTTTTCTCCAGCCTCTGAGTGTTCCGCATGTGGGTTAGACACCTTAAACCAAACATGACATATATATATATATATATATATATATATATATATATATATATATATATATATATATATATATATATATATTTTTTTTTTTTTTTTTACAACTGTAAATAAATCTATTTATTTACAACTGTAAAGATGACATGTGTTATGAAATGGTATTATGTAAATAAACTGATTTGAATTTAATATATTTATTGTTTTGTCATGATTTAATTAAAGATCAGACCCAAATGCAGAAGACCAAACAGAGAGTCCAGGGAAAAGTTTAAATGGTTTATTTAGTATAATGAGATTAGTCCAGTGCTGCTCTGAACACTGCTCAACCGGAACTGAAAGGTGAGGGGAAGACCCTGCGGTTAGTTCAGGCTCAGTGGGAAATTAGATTCTTTGGCTTGAAGAGGAGGAATAGGTTGCAGACTCACATTTCCAGAAAAGGGTGTCCTTTATTGAATTCAGTCTGTGTGGGATGTTCCAGTGATTGTCTTGTTTGATGGAGGCGGACAGGGTTTACTCAGACTGTGGTTGTTCCTTGGTGAATGGAGAAGCTGCCTGCCACTCAGATTTCCTGTGGTACTTGAATGGGCTGTGGTGCAGATGAATCCCTTGCTCAGTGTGAAACTCAAACAACCTCTTGGGGATCCAAACCCCCTGTTTGTTTCCTCAGCTCAGTTTGAAGCTCAGTTGATCCTTCCAGGGAGAGAAGGTCCGAAAAATCCAGTTTGCAGGATGACTTCCTGCCGAGAGGCAAAGACAAAAAGCGCTGTTAAGACTTAGGTTGACAAAAACTCAGTTTGACTCAGCAAAACTCAGCTTGGCTAGAGTACCCAAAACTGGCAAACACTCAGCCCCAGAGGTAGTGGCAGTCAGCAGCTTAAGAGCACTCCACAGGTAATGAGGCCATGAGCTGCAGGTGTGCAGGGAGGCCCAATGAGGATGGGGCACCACCTGGTGGAGGAGAAAAGGAAACACAGAAACAACCCACAAAAACTGGATTCCTGACATGTTTGTTTAAACTCTGTATAAAAAGTTTAAAATATTAGTTTGGATGGAGTGTGTAAGGTCATAATTATTGATTTTAAAAGAAGAAGCTTTAGAGGATGTTAGTTTAAAATTGTATCAAAGGTTTTATTGGGAAAGGTTATTCAAGGTGCAACTGTAACTTTCTTTCATTTAATCTAACAGACTAAAACCTTCAGACATGCTAAAAATGTCACAGTGTTTCCACTTTTTTCTGTTTATTTCACATTTTTTCACACTTGTGAGTTTAAATACATACTGCATATTTTGAGTGGCCTTTAATAGGGAGGAATGGGAATACATTAAAACAAATACATATACAAACAACTGCAAAACTTATTATATAAAATGAGGCATGAAAAGTAGATATAACAAGAATGACTAATGAAGATTGATTATATAAGGGCAGTACTGAGGAAAACCCTTCACCTTTCTGAAAGATCTTCCAGCTTCACCATGTTTCCTGGAAACTCCTTGCTCACTGGAGTCTACAAAACGTCTTCCTATTAGTAATTTTTCCAGATTGATTGCTGGGCACAAATCAGTCAGAAGTGACATCGTCTCTATTCAGTGGACAAACAGAAACACCCCTCTCTTCGGCAGGCAAGAGGACAACCAAAAAAAGCAGGATGAAGTTGGAGCAGCGGAGATTTGTCACTCTGCTTGGAGCCTGAAGCTTAATGTTCCGGCTAAACTGTTACAAAATGGATGTTGACACAAAAGTGGCAGGCTCAGAAATCCAACATGACCGTGGGGATTTGGTGGGAGGATGCTCGAGGACGGCTGGAAGTAAATGTGACGTGACGCCATACATCAGGAATAGGGTGACACCACATAGACTGTTTTAAAGAGGGAGAAAGACCAATCTCTTTCCATTTTTCCAATCTCTTTCTCTACAGATCTGTCTTTCAATGGAACTTAGGAAAGTAAAGGCTTAACAGACCAGCGAGCACTAGTTAAAGTCTGATGATCCTCGGTGTCCTGCCTAAACCTTATTCAATCACATTAAAGACAATTTAAGGACTGATCTTCCAGATAGATGATCCAACCCCACCCCAGTATTAAAACAAGAAGGAATATTGGTACCACACAGCAAATAGAAATAGAATTGTTGATGTAGGTACAAAAATGTTTGCTTTTAATCCAAGTATTCCTCTATGGGCATTGAAAGGTAAACACCATACAAGAGTAATGAAATAAAGCAAGTAATTCCAGCTGAGCTGCTTTATTTTAGCTCCCAGGCTGTGAAAGTCTAACTTCTCTTAAGAAAGATACTAGCCTGAACACTTATAATAATCACTTTATTCCAGCAAACCTACGTGTCTCTCCCCATCATCCCCCACATCTCGACTTTCTTTGTCCCCCAGCCCTTTTTCCTTTCCCTCTAAGTGTATACCTTCTCTTATTTCTTTAATGTCTCATTGCCTTCACCACTTTTCATCCTTTACTCCAAGCTCTTGTAAGTTGTAAAATATATTTTTTAACTCTCCTATATCATGTCTCCCATATCCCTTAACAGATTTCTCCTTCTTCTCACCCATTTCTTATTCATTCATCATTAGTTGACTTTGCAGTCCCTTATCTTTTGGTATCTTAGACATCTGACAAAACAAGTAACCATACCAGTGGTTCTCCATCCTGGTCCTCAAGTACGACTGTCCTGGAAGTTTTAGGTATCTCTTTGGTGCCTCACACCTGAGTCATATGAAGGGAAATGTATGACATTTTGATTTCAGAAGTGTGGGGGATGCAAGTATTTTTAATATACCGGTAACCAACTTCAGCATGTGTGACTATCCAATCACAGACCCGATGCAGTGGTGCATCAGATGTTTGTACAGTGAGCTCCCCAGGAGTGACACCGGTGACAGCCAATCACACAAGAAAAGACAGCGGGCCATTCAGTTGGTTGTTGGTGATCTAAGTTCAGTGAAGCAGGTTTCAGCTTGAGCTGCCGTTTTCTGCTTGGTCCTAAGGTGCTCGATAAATGTATGTATATTGTAGAGTAACATTGTTTTTGGACAGTAAAACGTGTAGGGGATCAAAACGACGTTTGAAAAAGTGCAGGGGATATGTTCTCCCCTACCCCCCAAAAAAATTACATCCATGTGAAGATTTAATTAACAGGCTTCTACAGCAGCTGAAGGCTGGTAAGAAGCACATGTAATTTTTTCAAGTAGGTGTGCTGAAACAGAGAAACATCTAAAATATGTAGAGCAGTGGTACTAGAGGACCAGAATCGAGAACCACTGCTCTAGTCATTTCACCTCCTTCTTCCTTCCTCCCCATCAAATATATCCCTCTCATCCTCTCCACCCTTCATCTTTCCTAAACCTTCTTATTCCACATCAAATGTTACCGATCCTCACCCTCCCAATTATTTGTTTACCGTATTCTGTTGTCTTGTTTTGGGAGACTACTAAACATCTTTAATTTCTGTGGGTGAACTATTTTGTGAGACAAAACCCGATTCTGAGATGCTTTCAATAATATCAATAAAATCACCTACCTCCTACAACATCTTCTAACCTTTAACTTTTATTGAGCTGGCAAAGCTACTGAAATGAAGGGGAAAAAAAGAAGGGAAGGAAAAAAACTTGAAGTTCCTGATGAATGTACCTGACAAGTGAGAACTCGAAGAAACAATAATAAACGTTAGAGAACTAACGTTATACTTTATCCTTCATCTGTTTATCTCATAAATCCTAAATGTTCATACTTATTTGGGGATCATCAACCTTTCATAAGACTGGAGCACTACTGATCATAGCCACTTTAATAGATTATAAGAAAGTCTGGCTGCTCAGAAGGAGGGTATGAAGAAGAGATATATAATTGAAGACTTTGCACTGTACACATAATCATGTAGGGCCAGAGGCTGCAAAGCCTTGTTTAAATCCCTTCTTGACGAGACTAAAGACCACAGGTTAGGGAGGGCGAAGTTAATTAAATGCATAATATTTATTGAATGTGTAATGTTGTAGATGTGTGCCATGGTTTAATATGGTCTTTATCTGTAATAAAGCTAACCAATAATTGGGGGCTAGTGACTTGGTAAAATTTTAATAAGAGCAAGGGAAAGATTAGGAAAATAGTTTTGTGGATTAAAGAATAATCAAAGGCAAGCTGAGAGAGACGAAGAGAGCGTGGAAAGAAAAGTTGACTATAATTGCAAGAAGTAATTACTATTGGTCTTGATTACATTTAAAGAATGATGATAAATGTTTAAAAGATGTGAGAGGTACAGATAGGGACAGTAAACAAAGAAAAATGACACATCTTTGTGACGCTAAAGTTGAGAATTTAAGATTTTGCTAAATAATTGTTCCTGGAATGTCACTGAATTAGTCATTTTAAATCAGCTTCCATTCAGCATATGATCACAATGGACACTATTTATTCCAATAATTTTTCTGTGAGTTTGAACCCCAGATACAAGCAAGCACAAGCAAATAAAATACTAATTAATAGTTTGAAAATAAATTTATTTATGTCAAATCAAGACACTGAGCAACCTATAGTGGAAAGAATGAATGTGTGAAGAAGGTGACAAAGTTAATACCAGAGACCAAAAAGTACAAGTTAAAAGAAAAACATAAAAAAAGGGAAACTAACTAAGCACCATTTATGCATGAAATTGGTCAAGGTTTATCCAATAATTGTCACAGTGGGGTGGAGGTTTTTAAGGACCCAAATGCAGAGATTAGGAGGGAGAGGTGAATCGTGTAGATTCAATGACAGAACTGAGGCGAAATACAAAATACAAGAACCAAAAGACCAGAAAACATCAGGGAAAACTAACATGGGAAGCCAGAGATGAGAAAGCAACAAAAAACTATATGCACCACCTTTCATCAAACTCGAAACCACGCCCACATTCCAAAGTGACAGCCGGAAGTCCCGCCTTAATTGAACCGGAAGTCCCGCCTTAATTAATATAAAATTAATATAAAATTAATATAAAATTGATATAAAATTAATATAAAATTGATATAAAATTGATATAAAATTAATATAAAATTAATATAAAATTGATATAAAATTGTATTAAAAAAAAAAAAAAATGAATAATTAAAAAAATTATTAAAAAATGTATAAAAATGCATATAAAAAATTAACTATGTTATTTTAATAACGGTTATGATGATTAAATGATTATTTTTAATTACTTGTATTGATTTCTTATATAATCACTGTAAGCACTCCGTTTCAATCTCTGCCTGCCTGCAGCTTGAGCAGCTGTGTGATGAGTGTGAGTGACACTCACACTGCAGCGAGGGGGGTTAGGGGATGGCTGCGACCCCCTCACTCTGCCTTACTATGTGGCCCTTTGCCTCATAGGATTCTGTAAGAATATATATATATATATATATATATATATATATATCTTTATACACAATAAATAATGATGTACATGTATATATATCGGTCTATTAAAAGAAAAAAAAATAAAATAAAATAAAATAAAAAAAAAAAAAATGTCTAATTTTGTTCATTCATACGGTTTAAGCGTCCCACATGCGCAGTAGAGACTTCAATAACGTCACAAGCCGTCTTGCTCCTTGTTTACTTCCGTAAAAATGGAGGGAAGGTTTAGATCGCATCTAGCTGTCTTTCCCAAACTTAAATACACAATCTTTTTTAAGATGGTTAGAAAAAATAAAAAAATAAAATGCTCTCCCACCTTATCATCCATCATGGTTGTTGTGTTTCTAGCCGATTCTGTGCTCGCTCAGACGCAGGTTGCAGTGGAAAAGATCAGGGTCACTCTAGGCTGCTGTCCTTTCTCCAGTAAGAATAGGTGACTTACTGACGGCTGTCCAGAGCATTCTATACAAAGTGGGAGACTCTTTGTGAATCACTGTCCTTCCTAAGAGTCACCTGATGTAATGGTTAATTAATCCATCAGGTGTTTGGACCTTGGGAGGGGGTGAAAAATACACCACTTAGAAAAAAGAGGAGAGACTCTTTGTGAATCACTGTCCTTCCTAAGGGTCACATGATGTCATAGGTCACACCATGAGGAGCTCACACCATGCCACACGGTTTAGGAGTCATCTGATGTGAACGGTTAATTAATCCATCAGGTGTTTGGACCTTGGGAGGGGGTGAAAAATACACCACTTAGAAAAAAGAGGAGAGACTCTTTGTGAATCACTGTCCTTCCTAAGGGTCACATGATGTGATAGGTCACCAATATGTTTAAAGTTAGTTTTTGTTCACTCATTTCACTGCCTGGGTTTTTTAAATAGACAGAATCCTTTTTTTTTCTTTTCACCATTCAGTCATTGATGGAAATACTGTATCTATCGTACAAACCTGATAGATGACAGTCTATGGATTGCAAATGTTTTGTAGCGTTCTGCTGCCAGAGGAAAGATTTTCTGCTTTTCTCTGCTGTCCACAGAGAGCAACTTTGACAGAGCGGTTTTTCAGCTCTACTAAAATTGTATCAATAACTGGATAGTGATATTCGTATCTAAAGGCTTATCTATCCATGTGTTTGATTATATTCTTAATTTGAAACCAACTGATTGGGAAAACTGTATCTTGTTAAAACAAAGTTGTCCTCTTTTTTAATAATTTTTTTTGTATTAATCTCTTAATTTCTTCAAACATTTATTTCTCTACTGAATCACTAATCTTTTTTATCTATCCCTAGCTCTTTTAATTCTTTTAATTCTAATAATAGATTTGATATTGTGGCAAACTCATATATTGTTTAACCCTTTCCTGAACAGAAATCAGAGAAACGCTTTAGGTAATAGCACCTGAACCCTGTTAACGTAGATTTAACAGATATATCAGCTATATGGTAATTTTAATTATTGATTGACAATGCTAATTAACCTAACAGTCATGTTTTTGGACTGTGTGAGGAAGCTGGAGTACCTGGAGAGAACCCACAGATGCTCAAATAGCATAGATTATTTAAAAAAAAGTAATTGCATACAGTATTCTGCCTATAATTTTTAGTCTGCCAAGACCAAGTAGTTTTTAACACATCTCAACCTCCAAATGTAGCTACTGTCTTCTTAGTAATTATGTGAAAAGAGCCTAAAAAAATCAGAAAATTTCTATTTTTATTTATTTATTTTTATTAAGAAGCCCCCTCTTCAGATGAAGAATTCTGTAAAACGGGAGGACATTTTAAGTGCAAATTTGATGGAGCCATCTAGCAATTAGAACTTTTGCTCTATCTAGCGTCATCGTTTTGAAGCAGGGGTTTGAGCTTCATGATACGTTTGTAAGTAAACCCTTTAAGTTTTTGCAAATACTTGTTGTCCAATTATTTGTTGGCCTCAGCCTTCTGGGACTTGTAGCAGTCATCTTTTTAGCAGACCGTCTGAGGAGCAGAACTTAAACTATTGAATATTTTCCACCCTGTTATCTGTTTTCTATACCCTACCAGCTTCTCCGTCAGTTTTGTTGTAGAGTGAGTTCCTGTCTTTATGTGTCATTACAAGAAATGCAGGCAGCAGAAAGTGCTAGTTGCTACTTCATTGCATTTTTAAAAAAAAATAATCTGCAGTTTACAACCCTCATTTTGCAGTAAGGTAATCTGTCTAAAACCTTTGCTTTATTTTGGAAAAAATATATTTATATTTCAGTCTTTACTAAAATCCCATTTAAGTAGAAATGTTGTGTTATTCACGGTATAAAAGTCAATAATATTGCCTCCTTATCCTCAAATATCCTTGTCCTATGTCTCCACCATACTCCTGTAACCAAACACAAGAACAATCAAATAAACGTTCTGGTATTAGTATCACACTTGGAGGAAAGTTTGTGCCTTGAAAGATAGTGAATTAGAAACAAGCAAAAATTTACATTACAGACCGTTTCTCCTAGAACTTGTTTAAAAATGCTTATGTAGGCAAAACCACATTATATGCTCATAACTGTAGCCGTATGACATGATGAATCAAGCATTTTGCAAGATCTTTCTATTTATGAAATGACGGACTGTATTTAGAATTTTAGATCATCAGTGTCTCTGTTTTCATCATTTGACCATGAAAAAAATTATCTTTTTTTTTTTTTTTATCTTTTCCGGAGAACCTATTTTTCTACCACTTTTTATAAACATCTACTTTTTTATTTTCCCTAACTTTTCTCAATACAAACAAGCACAAAATAAAATTTTTAGATAAAGGCATTACTCTGTTGACTCATTCTATGGGAGACCTACTAGTATAAAATGGAAATAAGAGTTACACAAGGGAAGGTAATAGGTTTTTTCTTTTTTTTTTTTACTGATGCAAATCTAAAGGAGAAGCAATCGATTACAGAATTATCCAATGATGTCTAAATCAAACATTTGTTGACTGAGCATGTAACAAAAACAAAGCATTACCCACTATTATTTAAGCTGTAAAAACTTACAAAAACATTTTAGGAACAGATTAGGGTGACATTCGCTGTATGGTTAAAATGTAAACTGCTCAGCTTATACTGCTGTTATTTTTTTTCCTCATCAAAATTTGTTGTTTTAGATCTGCTACTTTATGTTTTTGCTTGTCTATCTTTTTTTTTTATGAAGAGATTCCATATCATGAATGCAAAAAGATTCAAACCAACCTCTAAGTAGTCTTAAACATCTACGCTTTCACTGATCATACCATCATTTCTTTGTATAACTAACTAGTATAGTCATGTGAATATAATGTTTTTAATTGAATTAGTTGGGCTATTTATTATTTACAATGAAACCATCATGTCTGTACTCTTTAATGCAAGTCTGTTTTCAACCCTGTAGGCATTTAACCCTTAAACATGATATAACCACTCTGCCTAACTCTTTAGTCAGAACTATATCGGTCTGCAGAAGATAAAACCATGTCAAAAAACCTACAGGATCAGAATTTCAGCTGTGTCGGATCAGTAAACATTCTAGATGATAAATTTTACAGTATTTTACAAAGAATGATATTACGCCCTTTAGGTAAAATTACATCTCACAATCAATAGTCAGTAGTATTATGAGAAATCCTTTTTTTCTATTAAGAGTCCTTTTATAAACAAGCATATTTCTGAGAAGAACTTTTACCCTACATTGTGTGCTGTTTCTCATAAAACCCAACCCCCCTCCTCTACCGTATCTCCTCACTGGTTGTTCACTTTGGTTCATCTTCAGGCTCCAGACTGATCTGCATACCCCCTGACTAAACATGGAGAAACTATCCAGGCCGTATTCAAGGAATGTACATTGCCTTGAATTAAGGTTTAAACTCTATTTTTCTTTAGATCGGCCCTTGGCTGAGTTAATTCAACTGTAGGATAAATACCATTACTTTAAGTTTGACTGCATTTTTGTTTTTGCTGTTCTGTTGATGTACTAAACTTTACTTTTTCTTTTTACTGAAAGGTACTATAGAAATAATTTGGGCTCACCTTAAACCTACCGGTCCTGAATCTGGGCTATTCAGCCACGGGCAGGAAAATCAGCTGTTTCAAAAAGCCCTTTAGGTTGGACCAGCAACACAGAGCTATAAGATGAACAGTTAGTTTCCTGGTAATGTGGCTGTTTTTTCATGCTTAGAAGAGAACGAGCCTACGGTCATCTTGAGTTACTCAATCGTAAAACCATATGCAAGAGCTTAGTCAAATACCTCTCCACTGCTTTAGTCTAAAAAACATTAGGCAAAGCATAGTTATTATAACTAGAACTATAGATGAATCGGGACCAGTTTTAAATTCTAATTTTAGTCAAACTTTGTTGTCTTGTAAGACAAAAGATAGGAATAATTTAGAATTTGTTAAAGTGTATAACCAATGAAACACTTTGTTTGTTCTTTTGTTTAAATCTAACCGTTATTCCTTATCTCCCAAAAACATATTCTTACTCTTTCTACCGTAAAATTGACTATTGATTTATTCTCGGTCATCGATCAACAACTAATTATTTTTTTTTGGTGGTCTATAAAATGTTTCACTAGTTGGTAGGATATTTGCTTCGTTAAATTCTAATTAGTAAAAACTAGGAAGGACCAATGCTTTGATACAAACATGGGGGGAAAGTCATGTTATCTCCTGACTTGTCTCTCTCTCAATAAGATTCAGCTCTATCCTCCCTGCGGTCATAGGATAAATGTTTGTTTTATTAAGTTGTTGAAATAAAAAAGTTTACGCAAGCTAATAGGAACACGTTTTCAGTCCATACAATCTGAATGAGAGCGCAACAATTTGTTTTAGAAGCATTTTTTAACATATTAAGAAATGAACAAATTAATAAACAAGATGTTTGTCTTGCATTCTAATCTTTTTCTTTCTAAACAGAATCAACTCAGAAATCTCCCCCCTATCACACCACCTTTGTAAGAAGCACTTTTAGCAATGAGAAGTTTGGAATTAACCTTTGACTTTCATTTTTGGACACAGAAAGATCTTCACACCAATCTTACAGAAAGTAGGGCTGGATTCTAAATCAATCCTCGGATTTCATACATGTATTCAAAAAAAAAAAAAAGTATTATGCTTTCCTAACAGTGTAGGGTTTCTTGTAAACTTTACCACAATAATCATTTTTAAAATCATTACCAATCATGAAACAATAAAAGTTGCTTTAATTGCTTTATCCAAATTGTGTAAATAATGATCATATGTGTAATGACACTCTTTGTTGTTGTATCTAATTTCCCGGAGGATACTTTGGGAATGAGAAGTTTGGTATTATGCTCAGATTTCGAGATGCGTAGAACCGTTTTTAAATTGAAACCATCCATTACTACAATCGACAAAATACAAAACTGTTAGTTAGTATACAACTATTATTATTCAACCTATCACAGCCATAGTCTAATCTGTTAGATTTGCGTAATAAATGAATAACTAATTGGAAAAGCTCTCCCTATTCAGAGACAATACTTGGCTAGATCCATATCAGGTAGAAGCTTGTTTTTTACCTTCTTGATTTTCAGAGTGAGAGAACCACAATCAGTTTCATCACAAAACAGAAGATCAATGTTTTATTATGGTATCATCATTAAAACATTTTAAAATTTGCTATAAAGATTAGGAATAAAATAAATCCTGATAGTAAAGGCTTTTGAGAAATTTTATTTCTATGTCTCTCTAATGATAATTCTTTTACCTTATTTCCCCACACAGGATTACACCGAGTTTATGAATCTTTCTAGAATGTAAGGAGAAATAGTTTGCTTGGACAGGATTGTTATATACATCCATGCTGATGGGAGTGGTCTGTGTTTTTGCACTCTTTGAAATCTGAACAAATGTTTGGGGAAGCGGAATCATCCATTTCAAGGTCTTCGTTTAAAAAAAAACTAATATATATATTTGAATACTTTTTATTATATTTTGTTGGAATGTGATAAACATTATAAAATCAAGTTTATGACAGAAATGAAATAAAAATGTAATATCTAAATGTAATATATTTAAATCTGCAATTGATCCTCATAATTTTAAATCTCACCACATTTTTAAAATTGTAATTCTATCTACTTGTTCAAGTTAGTAAACCTGCAGTATTCACTGGTTGGAAAAATGAAATGTTGAAAAACACTCAAAATATTGGATGAATGATTCTTCTGCTGCTCCCTGTTGAAAAACACCGTCAGTGGTTTTTCCCCGGGTCCGTTAATTCGAGTGCAGGTAACTTAACTGAGATGGAGTGTTATAAAAAAAAGTATGGACAACCAAGCTTTGATTCGCATTTTCAAAGGGAGAGGAGCATCAGCAGCATGCATCTGCGAACAGCAACTCTGACGCTTAAACATATATATATATCTTCATCCCCTTTTTCTAAATAGGTCCTTTCTTTTTTTTTTTTATAATGATTCACATTTCCATAAGGAACTGATCTTAATTCAACTTTGTAGGTAAATGAATGGTTCAGTTGTTTTGTTTGTACTTCAATCTGAACCAATACGGAGAATATAAAAGATTATAACTTTGCAAGATTTTTGAATCTTTAAACTGCAGAATCAGTGAGAAGAGCAACACTGAAATCTGAGCATAATACCAAACTTCTCATTCCCAAAGTATCCTCCGGGAAATTAGATACAACAACAAAGAGTGTCATTACACATATGATCATTATTTACACAATTTGGATAAAGCAATTAAAGCAACTTTTATTGTTTCATGATTGGTAATGATTTTAAAAATGATTATTGTGGTAAAGTTTACAAGAAACCCTACACTGTTAGGAAAGCATAATACTTTTTTTTTTTTTTGAATACATGTATGAAATCCGAGGATTGATTTAGAATCCAGCCCTACTTTCTGTAAGATTGGTGTGAAGATCTTTCTGTGTCCAAAAATGAAAGTCAAAGGTTAATTCCAAACTTCTCATTGCTAAAAGTGCTTCTTACAAAGGTGGTGTGATAGGGGGGAGATTTCTGAGTTGATTCTGTTTAGAAAGAAAAAGATTAGAATGCAAGACAAACATCTTGTTTATTAATTTGTTCATTTCTTAATATGTTAAAAAATGCTTCTAAAACAAATTGTTGCGCTCTCATTCAGATTGTATGGACTGAAAACGTGTTCCTATTAGCTTGCGTAAACTTTTTTATTTCAACAACTTAATAAAACAAACATTTATCCTATGACCGCAGGGAGGATAGAGCTGAATCTTATTGAGAGAGAGACAAGTCAGGAGATAACATGACTTTCCCCCCATGTTTGTATCAAAGCATTGGTCCTTCCTAGTTTTTACTAATTAGAATTTAACGAAGCAAATATCCTACCAACTAGTGAAACATTTTATAGACCACCAAAAAAAAATAATTAGTTGTTGATCGATGACCGAGAATAAATCAATAGTCAATTTTACGGTAGAAAGAGTAAGAATATGTTTTTGGGAGATAAGGAATAACGGTTAGATTTAAACAAAAGAACAAACAAAGTGTTTCATTGGTTATACACTTTAACAAATTCTAAATTATTCCTATCTTTTGTCTTACAAGACAACAAAGTTTGACTAAAATTAGAATTTAAAACTGGTCCCGATTCATCTATAGTTCTAGTTATAATAACTATGCTTTGCCTAATGTTTTTTAGACTAAAGCAGTGGAGAGGTATTTGACTAAGCTCTTGCATATGGTTTTACGATTGAGTAACTCAAGATGACCGTAGGCTCGTTCTCTTCTAAGCATGAAAAAACAGCCACATTACCAGGAAACTAACTGTTCATCTTATAGCTCTGTGTTGCTGGTCCAACCTAAAGGGCTTTTTGAAACAGCTGATTTTCCTGCCCGTGGCTGAATAGCCCAGATTCAGGACCGGTAGGTTTAAGGTGAGCCCAAATTATTTCTATAGTACCTTTCAGTAAAAAGAAAAAGTAAAGTTTAGTACATCAACAGAACAGCAAAAACAAAAATGCAGTCAAACTTAAAGTAATGGTATTTATCCTACAGTTGAATTAACTCAGCCAAGGGCCGATCTAAAGAAAAATAGAGTTTAAACCTTAATTCAAGGCAATGTACATTCCTTGAATACGGCCTGGATAGTTTCTCCATGTTTAGTCAGGGGGTATGCAGATCAGTCTGGAGCCTGAAGATGAACCAAAGTGAACAACCAGTGAGGAGATACGGTAGAGGAGGGGGGTTGGGTTTTATGAGAAACAGCACACAATGTAGGGTAAAAGTTCTTCTCAGAAATATGCTTGTTTATAAAAGGACTCTTAATAGAAAAAAAGGATTTCTCATAATACTACTGACTATTGATTGTGAGATGTAATTTTACCTAAAGGGCGTAATATCATTCTTTGTAAAATACTGTAAAATTTATCATCTAGAATGTTTACTGATCCGACACAGCTGAAATTCTGATCCTGTAGGTTTTTTGACATGGTTTTATCTTCTGCAGACCGATATAGTTCTGACTAAAGAGTTAGGCAGAGTGGTTATATCATGTTTAAGGGTTAAATGCCTACAGGGTTGAAAACAGACTTGCATTAAAGAGTACAGACATGATGGTTTCATTGTAAATAATAAATAGCCCAACTAATTCAATTAAAAACATTATATTCACATGACTATACTAGTTAGTTATACAAAGAAATGATGGTATGATCAGTGAAAGCGTAGATGTTTAAGACTACTTAGAGGTTGGTTTGAATCTTTTTGCATTCATGATATGGAATCTCTTCATAAAAAAAAAAGATAGACAAGCAAAAACATAAAGTAGCAGATCTAAAACAACAAATTTTGATGAGGAAAAAAAATAACAGCAGTATAAGCTGAGCAGTTTACATTTTAACCATACAGCGAATGTCACCCTAATCTGTTCCTAAAATGTTTTTGTAAGTTTTTACAGCTTAAATAATAGTGGGTAATGCTTTGTTTTTGTTACATGCTCAGTCAACAAATGTTTGATTTAGACATCATTGGATAATTCTGTAATCGATTGCTTCTCCTTTAGATTTGCATCAGTAAAAAAAAAAAAGAAAAAACCTATTACCTTCCCTTGTGTAACTCTTATTTCCATGTTATACTAGTAGGTCTCCCATAGAATGAGTCAACAGAGTAATGCCTTTATCTAAAAATTTTATTTTGTGCTTGTTTGTATTGAGAAAAGTTAGGGAAAATAAAAAAGTAGATGTTTATAAAAAGTGGTAGAAAAATAGGTTCTCCGGAAAAGATAAAAAAAAAAAAAAAGATAATTTTTTTCATGGTCAAATGATGAAAACAGAGACACTGATGATCTAAAATTCTAAATACAGTCCGTCATTTCATAAATAGAAAGATCTTGCAAAATGCTTGATTCATCATGTCATACGGCTACAGTTATGAGCATATAATGTGGTTTTGCCTACATAAGCATTTTTAAACAAGTTCTAGGAGAAACGGTCTGTAATGTAAATTTTTGCTTGTTTCTAATTCACTATCTTTCAAGGCACAAACTTTCCTCCAAGTGTGATACTAATACCAGAACGTTTATTTGATTGTTCTTGTGTTTGGTTACAGGAGTATGGTGGAGACATAGGACAAGGATATTTGAGGATAAGGAGGCAATATTATTGACTTTTATACCGTGAATAACACAACATTTCTACTTAAATGGGATTTTAGTAAAGACTGAAATATAAATATATTTTTTCCAAAATAAAGCAAAGGTTTTAGACAGATTACCTTACTGCAAAATGAGGGTTGTAAACTGCAGATTATTTTTTTTTAAAAATGCAATGAAGTAGCAACTAGCACTTTCTGCTGCCTGCATTTCTTGTAATGACACATAAAGACAGGAACTCACTCTACAACAAAACTGACGGAGAAGCTGGTAGGGTATAGAAAACAGATAACAGGGTGGAAAATATTCAATAGTTTAAGTTCTGCTCCTCAGACGGTCTGCTAAAAAGATGACTGCTACAAGTCCCAGAAGGCTGAGGCCAACAAATAATTGGACAACAAGTATTTGCAAAAACTTAAAGGGTTTACTTACAAACGTATCATGAAGCTCAAACCCCTGCTTCAAAACGATGACGCTAGATAGAGCAAAAGTTCTAATTGCTAGATGGCTCCATCAAATTTGCACTTAAAATGTCCTCCCGTTTTACAGAATTCTTCATCTGAAGAGGGGGCTTCTTAATAAAAATAAATAAATAAAAATAGAAATTTTCTGATTTTTTTAGGCTCTTTTCACATAATTACTAAGAAGACAGTAGCTACATTTGGAGGTTGAGATGTGTTAAAAACTACTTGGTCTTGGCAGACTAAAAATTATAGGCAGAATACTGTATGCAATTACTTTTTTTTAAATAATCTATGCTATTTGAGCATCTGTGGGTTCTCTCCAGGTACTCCAGCTTCCTCACACAGTCCAAAAACATGACTGTTAGGTTAATTAGCATTGTCAATCAATAATTAAAATTACCATATAGCTGATATATCTGTTAAATCTACGTTAACAGGGTTCAGGTGCTATTACCTAAAGCGTTTCTCTGATTTCTGTTCAGGAAAGGGTTAAACAATATATGAGTTTGCCACAATATCAAATCTATTATTAGAATTAAAAGAATTAAAAGAGCTAGGGATAGATAAAAAAGATTAGTGATTCAGTAGAGAAATAAATGTTTGAAGAAATTAAGAGATTAATACAAAAAAAATTATTAAAAAAGAGGACAACTTTGTTTTAACAAGATACAGTTTTCCCAATCAGTTGGTTTCAAATTAAGAATATAATCAAACACATGGATAGATAAGCCTTTAGATACGAATATCACTATCCAGTTATTGATACAATTTTAGTAGAGCTGAAAAACCGCTCTGTCAAAGTTGCTCTCTGTGGACAGCAGAGAAAAGCAGAAAATCTTTCCTCTGGCAGCAGAACGCTACAAAACATTTGCAATCCATAGACTGTCATCTATCAGGTTTGTACGATAGATACAGTATTTCCATCAATGACTGAATGGTGAAAAGAAAAAAAAAGGATTCTGTCTATTTAAAAAACCCAGGCAGTGAAATGAGTGAACAAAAACTAACTTTAAACATATTGGTGACCTATCACATCATGTGACCCTTAGGAAGGACAGTGATTCACAAAGAGTCTCTCCTCTTTTTTCTAAGTGGTGTATTTTTCACCCCCTCCCAAGGTCCAAACACCTGATGGATTAATTAACCGTTCACATCAGATGACTCCTAAACCGTGTGGCATGGTGTGAGCTCCTCATGGTGTGACCTATGACATCATGTGACCCTTAGGAAGGACAGTGATTCACAAAGAGTCTCTCCTCTTTTTTCTAAGTGGTGTATTTTTCACCCCCTCCCAAGGTCCAAACACCTGATGGATTAATTAACCATTACATCAGGTGACTCTTAGGAAGGACAGTGATTCACAAAGAGTCTCCCACTTTGTATAGAATGCTCTGGACAGCCGTCAGTAAGTCACCTATTCTTACTGGAGAAAGGACAGCAGCCTAGAGTGACCCTGATCTTTTCCACTGCAACCTGCGTCTGAGCGAGCACAGAATCGGCTAGAAACACAACAACCATGATGGATGATAAGGTGGGAGAGCATTTTATTTTTTTATTTTTTCTAACCATCTTAAAAAAGATTGTGTATTTAAGTTTGGGAAAGACAGCTAGATGCGATCTAAACCTTCCCTCCATTTTTACGGAAGTAAACAAGGAGCAAGACGGCTTGTGACGTTATTGAAGTCTCTACTGCGCATGTGGGACGCTTAAACCGTATGAATGAACAAAATTAGACATTTTTTTTTTTTTTATTTTATTTTATTTTATTTTTTTTTCTTTTAATAGACCGATATATATACATGTACATCATTATTTATTGTGTATAAAGATATATATATATATATATATATATATATATATATATATATTCTTACAGAATCCTATGAGGCAAAGGGCCACATAGTAAGGCAGAGTGAGGGGGTCGCAGCCATCCCCTAACCCCCCTCGCTGCAGTGTGAGTGTCACTCACACTCATCACACAGCTGCTCAAGCTGCAGGCAGGCAGAGATTGAAACGGAGTGCTTACAGTGATTATATAAGAAATCAATACAAGTAATTAAAAATAATCATTTAATCATCATAACCGTTATTAAAATAACATAGTTAATTTTTTATATGCATTTTTATACATTTTTTAATAATTTTTTTAATTATTCATTTTTTTTTTTTTTAATACAATTTTATATCAATTTTATATTAATTTTATATTAATTTTATATCAATTTTATATCAATTTTATATTAATTTTATATCAATTTTATATTAATTTTATATTAATTTTATATTAATTAAGGCGGGACTTCCGGTTCAATTAAGGCGGGACTTCCGGCTGTCACTTTGGAATGTGGGCGTGGTTTCGAGTTTGATGAAAGGTGGTGCATATAGTTTTTTAGCAACAAAACAAAAACCAGGAACCAGTCAGTGAGTGACTGCAGAGGTGGTGTATTTAAGGGGAACCAAACAACAGATTGGCTGATGAGCTGAATACGGAGCAGGTGTCAGTCAAACTACCTTGAAGGAAGCCAAGGAGAAAGCTAACAAGCACAAGGCGAGACAGAGAGTAACTAAAGACTGCTTGAGTATAATGGAAAATAAACCAAAGATCAAGAAAACAGAATAGCTGATAACTGAAAAACACTGAGTCCCAAAGGGGGACAATAATAATAACAATAATAAATGTCCTATACAGATCCAGCAGGACACAATTAAAATTCCAAATTATTTTACAAAAGATAACAAACAAACAAATAAACAAATGAAGAGAGCCCTGGGGTCTGAGGTCATATTCCCATAATCCCACAGGGGCAGAGACTAAACATATTCTTACACTCCTCATACATACACTATCTTCCTGAGCCAATCCTCTTAGGGGGCACAGCCCCCCCAGACCCACTAGGGATGTGGGGAAGTCAAAGAAAAAAAGGGGTTGGGACCATGCACCACCATAGTGAGAAGAGCAGCAGTGTAGCACAAAATTAGCCCAAAACACCACCCCAGACCCAAATAACATTTCACAAAGTTAAAGCAAAGAATAACAACAACAACAATAGAATGAAAATGCCAGCAACAGCATAGTGCAAATACTTGGAGGCGTTATCTCTATTTGTTTTAGCTGAGGAATGCAAAAACAAATACAAACTCCAATGTGCATGAAAATGTGAGGATGAGGCCCAGCAGCAGAGCAGCAGCACCCATCCGTCAGGGAAGTGTAAAGAGAGACAGAAAGATGCTGCTCTTTGTCCTGTATT
This sequence comes from Cyprinodon diabolis, assembly GCA_030533445.1. Lineage (NCBI taxonomy): Eukaryota > Metazoa > Chordata > Actinopteri > Cyprinodontiformes > Cyprinodontidae > Cyprinodon > Cyprinodon diabolis. Next base: position 17,191,579 of record CM060072.1, on the reverse strand, counting down.
GCAGCCCCAGTCATCTGCACAAAGGTGGAACCAACAAGGCAGGTGCAGCAGGACCACATCTAAAGAAACAGGACAGCAGGTCATCAGCTCTCTGTGACTGGTGTTTAAGAACCCTGCTTTACAGTCCGAGCTCTTGAATATATACTGTGTGTGCATATATATATATATATATATATATATATATATATATATATATGTAAAACTCTGTGAGCACTGTCTGGTAAAGCACTGTTTGTTTTTGTTATTTTCTTGGATATCCACTCCTATAGATATAAACTGTATTAAATACTTTAATCATCTATGTTAATAGTCCATTCAAAATGGACTATTAACAGTTATTAGATTGATAAATAAAAAAAAGAACCTTAAACAACATAACAAAAAAAAACAAAACAAAAAAACAGAAGCTTCTTTTGCATAAATCTTGATCGTTGGACTGATAAACATCTTCATGCTTAAGACCTGTCAAAATATAAACTTAATATAGAGATATTAAAACTAATAGTTTGTTGTTTTAGTTTTAGCCTGATGGTTAAAATCTTTCCTAACTAAACTTATGTCTATTGTGGGCTCATAATGTCCTGAAATAAATAAAGTAAAAACTCTTTTTCATATGCCCCAAATGCTTCCAAATATTTTTCATATTCTCTCCATTGTTTTCCTTATCTTCATCTTCTGAGTAAAGAAACAGGTCACCATCTGTGGTAGCACTAAGTCCAAGTCAGAAGTTTCATCTATTAATCAGAGCTACTATTACCAGAATACTAAATACAATGTCGTCTGTTTAATGCATACAAGAACATAATGTGAGTAAATATTTTAAAAGCTTTCTGAATCCCAGTTTCCCCTCCACTGAACTGCGGATGTGAACAACTTGTAAGTGTTGTGTAAAATCAAATAAGCAAACAGAAGATTTTTTTTTAGGTAAGAAAAATGTGCCAAAGAAATACAAGCTATATAGCACAGATTCAAAGATAGAGAAATCTGGATTTGTTTAGCAGCTCCCCTCCTGATTTTATGCTTGAATAAAGCTTGGTAAAAAACTTTAGGGACTCCTATATATCACGTCTCAGGAGCCCAGTGTCATTTATACGCAATGCTTTGGTATTTAAAATAAGATAAGTAAGCCATCCATCATTTAATTTATAATTTTCTTTCACTCTAATTTGTACCAATAGTAAAGTTGGAATACCATCAGTTCAAACCGGAGGGAGCAAATATAAATCATATGATTCTTTCAGTATTTAGCATTCTAACCCCTGAGCTCACATGGTAGATGTGAGAGCTGGTGTGTTAAATGTTTTGAATTTTAGAAAAGATCTTCTTAATGGATTCATAGTCAGAGTCTAATCCCTTTGACCTCTGTCAGAATGGTGGAAAGGAGCTCATGCAAGGCTAAGGACCTAGAAGAACAGTGGTTGCCACTATGAGGCCCTGGGCGGACATGGTTCTGGATTTGAATCTTAAACAGAGACAATCACGGACACAGAGCAGTAAAAAAAAAAAAAAAAGGTTTATTGAACAAATAATGAAAAGGTAATCGGGTCGACAGAACGTCGGGAAAGGAGTCTCTGAAGGGGTGAAGATGAATGTTAGCTGATGAACGAACTATTGGTTTGTAGTTTTTAGAGTGAATAATGGCGACTTCCAGGAGAGGACAGTGTAGGATCTGCAGATGGGGTCTGACACTGGTAAGTGGTGGAGAAAGGCAGACGTAGCTGTGGTGCATTGTGGAACAGGCTGCGGATAGTTTTGCTGAAGCACTTATCTGATCCTGTTTGTACAGCGTAATGAGGCCAGATACTCCACCAGAGAGAGACATGAGAGGACATAGGAGACGACATAAGTGTGAAAACCATCTGTTGTGTCTCTCTGGCAAACAGCTCCATTTTGAAGGCTGAACTGATTGTAGGAGATAATCTTCAGCTGGGCTAAATCAGCCTGAGGAGGGAAGAAACCAAACCACAGACACAGCACATGCTGCCCACCTAACATACAGTGGGGCAAAAAAGTATTTAGTCAGCCACCAATAGTGCAAGTTCTCCCACTCAAAAAGATGAGAGAGGCTGGTAATTTTCATCATAGATATACCTCAACTATGAGAGACAAAATGAGAAAAAAAAATCCAGAAAATCACATTGTCTGATTTTTAAAGAATTTATTTGCAAAATATGGTGGAAAATAAGTATTTGGTCAGTTACAAACAAGCAAGATTTCTGGCTCTCACAGACCTGTAACTTCTTCTGTAAGAGGCTCCTCTGTCCTCCACTCGTTACCTTCATTAATGGCACCTGTTTGAACCTGTTATCAGTATAAAATACCCCTGTCCACAACCTCAAACAGTCACACTCTAAACTCCACCATGGCCAAAACTAGAGAGCTGTCAAAGGACACCCGAAACAAAATTATAGACCTGCACCAGGCTGGGAAGTCTGAATCTGCAATAGGTAAACAGCTTGGTGTGAAGAAATCAACTGTGGGATCAATTATTAGAAAATGGAAAACATACAAGACCACTGATAATCTTCCTCGATCTGGGGCTCCACGCAAGATCTCACCCCGTGGGGTCAAAATGATCACAAGAACGGTGAGTAAAAATCCCAGAACCACACTGTGGGACCTAGTGAATGACCTGCAGAGAGCTGGGACCAAAGTAACAAAGGCTACCATCAGTAACACACTACGCCGCCAGGGACTCAAATCCTGCAGTGCCAGATGTGTCCCCCTGCTTAAGCCAGTACATGTCAAGGCCCGTCTCAAGTTTGCTAGAGAGCATTTGGATGATCCAGACGATGACTGGGAGAAGATCATATGGTCAGATGAAACCAAAATAGAACTTTTTGGTAAAAACTCTACTCGTCGTGTTTGGAGGAGAGAGAATGCTGAGTTGCATCCAAAGAACACCATACCTACAATGAAGCATGGGGGTGGAAACATCATGCTTTGGGGCTGTTTTTCTGCTAAGGGACCAGGACGACTGATTCGTGTGAAGGAAAGAATGAATGGGGCCATGTATCGTCAAATTTTGAGTGAAAACCTCCTTCCATCAGCAAGGGCATTGAAGATGAAACATGGCTGGGTCTTTCAGCATGACAAGGATCCCAAACACACCGCCCGGGTAACGAAGGAGTGGCTTCGTAAGAAGCATTTCAAGGTCCTGGAGTGGCCTAGCCAGTCTCAAGATCTCAACCCCATAAAAAATCTTTGGAGGGAGTTGAAAGTCCGTGTTGCCCAGCGACAGCCCCAGAACATAACTGCTCTAGAGGAGATCTGCATGGAGGAATGGGCCAAAATACCAGCAACAGTGTGTGAAAACCTTGTGAAGACTTACAGAAAACGTTTGATCTCTGTCATTGCCAACAAAGGGTATATAACAAAGTATTGAGATGAACTTTTGTTATTGACCAAATACTTATTTTCCACCATATTTTGCAAATAAATTCTTTAAAAATCAGATAATGTGATTTTCTGGATTTTTTTTTCTCATTTTGTCTCTCATAGTTGAGGTATATCTATGATGAAAATTACCAGCCTCTCTCATCTTTTTAAGTGGGAGAACTTGCACTATTGGTGGCTGACTAAATACTTTTTTGCCCCACTGTATATTGGCCATGCTTTCTTCAGAAACTGATCCCAGAATGGCATTGGAGCACAGAAGACACCAACCAAAAAGGCATGTGGCACTGCTAGGTTTGCTGCTTAGCACCCAAGATATTTTCCCAACACGTCCAAAGCCTGCTTCTCTGCTCCAGCATGGGCTTCAGGGGGTCCTGCTGCTCCAACAGCTTTGCTGCCCAGCCGGAGCCCTGCACAGGCCCTGCTGATGTATGACCTGGCTTCTCCATGTTTCTTCTACTTCCTAGAGCCTGCCACACCAATCCTCGCAGCATATGCAAACTCTTCGGTACCCCATGACAGCACAACCACCTGCTGCTTCAGGACCAAATCCTGCTGCAGAGGTCATCTGTGCTCCTGTTATTTGGGTTAAAGCAGAAATCTCTCATGGTTTCCAGGCTTAAGTCAGGCTCATTAATCTCCAGGTTTTACCCAAACTCCTTGTGATAAGAATTAAGAACTCGATTTTCATCTAAAATATCTTTTCTGAACTTTACTTTTACTTTAAGTCGCCATTCTGCCTTTATGTCCTTTCGTTACATGGCTTTGATGACCACCATTATTGTTTCTGTTAAGACTAGTCATTAAGCATAAGAGGCCTGAATGCGTCTTAAGATTTGTTTGTTTTAACCAGGGTTGCAAGTTAATTAATGAGTAAATATGAAGTTGATTTAACTAATCTATAGATTCTTAATTGATTGATAGATGGCAATTTCTTGAAGAGGTTCTAACACAAAGGGCTAATATTAATTTTTTTTGTTTATTTTTTCTTTTGTTTAAAGTTTGCTGATTTAAAAAAAAGAAGCATATCATTATAATTGACTATGCAAACTTTCGGAATTAATACATTTTTGAGCAAAAACTTTTTAATCGAGCAAAACTGGAATCTGTTAAATTACTGAATTAAACCAAGGAGATGCATAGAATAACATATGTGAAATACTTTCATTTAAAGACATGGTATGTTGCACAGACATGTTGCCAGACCTAACTTATAACAATGTTGTGAAAATGAAGTGGGTGGTAACCATGACATAGGCGTATTTCCTCTTTTCCTTTTTCTTTTTTAGAGCAATGTAACAATCAGTGGTGGGATCCACATGTTGTGTTTTTAGCCAGGATTATAAATGGATGTTAAATCAGTCACTTAAAGTTTATCTATATAGCACTATACAACAACAGCAGGAAGACCAAAGTCTTTCACAGACAGATAAAAACATGGTAAAAATCAGTGTGTTCTAAATACTAAAAGCCAGTTTGAAAAAGTTAGTCTTCAATCTGGATTTAAAAAGTGGCAGATCTGCCATTTTGCAGTTTAGGTGTGGTAACCACAAAGGAACGATTGCCCCACTGTTTATACCTGAACCTGGGTACGTCCAAAACCATTTGAAGGACAGACCAGAAAGCTTGGCTGGGGCAATGCACAGTCAACATCTCCGTTAAATATGACGGAGCAAGACCATGAAGGGCCTTAAAAATAAGCATTAAAATTTCAGAATAAATCTGAAAATGGACCAGGGGCCAGTGCAGGGAGGAGAGGACAGGAGTGATGTGGCTGTGTCTGTTAGAGTTCTGGTTCTGTTATGTTTTTCTTTTGGATGTTCAGTTTAGCTTTGCTCCTTGTTTTCTAGTTTTTTATGGTTTAATTCTTATATTGTTGTGTTTTTGTTATCTGTTTTCTAGGTTTTTATTTGTTGCCCTCTGCTGCCCTCCTGTCTTCTCCTTTTTCCCTAGCTCCTTTTCTGTTCTGCTCTGTGCACACCTGTTCCCAATCTGCTCGTTACTCCTCTCTTTGTCTCAGTCCCAGTCTCAGAGGCAGGAGAAAAGTTCAAAGGTTTATTAAATGATGAATGTACAGGTTTTATGATCAGGTCAAGTGGGGAACTCGTCTGGTCACGAGTGGGTTCTGAAAAGGTACACAGATTTAACAGATCCAGGAAGGGACTGGACTGGTCACAAGTGGGTTCACTGCAGAGGAGGACAGAGGAGTTTATGGAGGTCCAGGTATATTGCAGGAAAGAGAGTGTGCAGGTCTGTACCTGTTCTGGAGTGGAGCAGAGCTGCTGAGGGAGGGAACCTTGAGGGTCCAGAGGCTGTCGGCAGGCTGAGGGCTAGGCGGAGGCAGAGCTTATAGAGTGCAGGCAGATCACTGATTTGAGTTTCCTTCCAGTAATTTTCTGAGAGCGGGCAGGCAGATCTTTGACAGGAACTGTTCTCCAGAGTTCTTCTGAGAACGGACAGGCAGATTACTGGCAAAGAAACTCTTCAGGGTTTCAGGTTTCAGGCAGGTTCTGTCTAGGAAGCAGAGAGGAGAAAACAGGTCAGGTTCGGTTCTCAAGGAGTCAGAGCTTTAGACAGGCTGGTTGGCTCAGGCTTGCTAACCGTTACTGGCAAACATTCTGGCACTGGAGTGAAGCCCTCGGCCTCCTAAAATACGGATCTCCTGATGAGCAGATGAGAGACAGGTGGTGCAATCAGCTCCGGCTCCAGGAGATCTCGTACGCTCTCTGGTCGAGAAAGTGGACAGACCTCCAGATCCCAACATAAATACACTCTCTCTTCTGTTCTTCTTTGCTGTGTCCTCATTAAACTTCCTCCAGCTCCTTCTCTCTGGGCCTTCCTCCATGTGATTTTGATTCCCCTGATGTCTCCTTGGTTTCTGGTACGTTTTGACTAGCTTTTATGTTTTCATTTTTGGACTCCTTGTTTCATGTTAGTTTGGACTTTGTTTTCTTTTTGGATTCCTGCTTTCCTTATTTGAACCTGTTTTTTCATATTTGGATTTTTTGATCACCTGCCTCTGTTTTCAGTAAACTCATTATTAAACCCACAAGAAATTCACCTCTGTCTCCCTGCTTCTGCTTTTGGGCCAACAAACCTTATCCAAATCCTGACAGTGTCTGGATGAATGTTTCTCTTAAAGGCATGTTAGAACTTGGCTGCTATTTTGGAGATGAGAGATGGAAATTCTAGAAACCTCTTTGATATATGATCTTAATGACAAATCTTTATCAAAAATGGTAACAATGTTTTTATCATCTCTTTAATTCCATCCAGATGAAGTGACTGACTAATCAGTTTCTTTTTCAAAGACTCTGTTCCAAAGACAATAAATTCTATTTTATTTTAAATCCTTCACACAAATAAGATTTGATCCAGCCTAGTGCTGAATTAATTCCAATAGAACGGTTAAGCTTTTCTTGAAGAATATTTTGATCGACTGTATTATATAGAGCAGTGAGATCGAACAGGAGATACAAGTTCATTATCTGATGCCAGGAGAATATCATTAGTGACCTTCATCAATGCTCTTTGTATGTAATGATGAGCTCTAAAATCTGACTGAAACTCTTCAAAAAGTTCATTACAGTGTAAGTGATGGTGTTCTTACTGTGGACCCAGCAGAAAGCGAAGGGATAAGAGCTAGGCACTGGAGAAAGAGCTACAGTACGATTCGAGGTATTCTGATGGAGTAGACATGTGAGTAGGGGTTACCTTGAGTGGCTGTTAGTTTGAGTGCTTCTTGTTATCTACTCCTAGCTAGGGTATTGATTACAGTATACTATTCCATAGAAACATGTAGATAGAAATGTATATGTAATACACTGAGTATGTTTTACTAAAATGAAAACATATTTAAGTGTATATTTGATACAGCCCAATATAATTTCTCAAATATGTGTTTCATCATTTTTTTTAGCACTCCACTGGGTTCTGCTCTTATGGATTCATTGCAGATCGCTCCTCCCAGTAGCTGCTAGATTTTATCATCATCAACGCTCCCTAGAAAAGAAAATTATTAACTGTTTACATTCCTGCTTGAACAGTTTTTCCATTTCTTGCTAAAAGCCTGTTGTTGATTTTTTTATGCACAAATATATAAACACAGGTCATACATTTATTTTAGGTGTAAGTAAGCCTTTTTAAAATATCTGCACATGATTTTCTGATGCTGTAAATTCCCTATTTTCTTTTCAGTTTTACTTTTGTGTGAATCTACTTGCTTTGAAATTTCAATTCAATTCAATTCAATTCAGTTTATTTATATAGCGCCAAATTCACAACACATGTCATCTCAAGGCACTTTACAGTTCAACCAGATCATACAGTCAAATTGATACAAAGTTTCTATCTAAGGAAAACCAGTTGATTGCATTGACTCATTGACTCAAATACAATCCCTCACACTAAGCATGCTTGTAGCGACAGTGGAGAGGAAAAACTCCCTTTTAACAGGAAGAAACCTCCAGCAGAACCAGGCTCAGTGCGAGCGGCCATCTGCCGAGGCCGACTGGGGTTCAAGGAGACAGAAGCAGAGATACAAAAAGCAGCTGTAAAAGGCGGCCCCGTCCAGGAAACACACAGCCAGGCAGACGAGCTCCAAGGCAGCTCCCATGCCAGAGGATGAAGAGAGCACATTCACCCAGCCACGGCCAGAGAAACAGCACCACACCTGAAGACAGGCCGATCTCCAACATCTACAAACAAGGGTGTTGATGGAAGCAGCACAGCTGATGTTTCTTTCCTGGATGACGTCACAGCCAAACAGGAACAGACGAGGCAAAGCTACTCTGAGGAAAAGCAGAGAGAGCAGAAGGTTAGAGATTGAACAAACAGATTCTGCAGAATAGGAGAACAGAGAGAGAATGAAGCAGAATGATGAAATGGGGTCCCTATGTCCTCCAAAAGTCTAAGCCTATAGCAGCATAACTTTAAAGACAGCTGAGGATAACCTGAGCCACCCTAACTATAAGCTTTATCAAAAAGGAAAGTTTTAAGCCTAGCCTTAAAAGTAGACAGGGTGTCTGCCTCACGGACTAAAACTGGTAGTTGGTTCCACAGGAGAGGAGCCTGATAACTAAAAGATCTGCCTCCCATTCTACTTTTAGAAATTCTAGGAACCACTAGTAAACCTGCAGATTGAGAGCGAAGTGCTCTGTTAGGAACATAAGGAACAATCAGATCTCTGATATAAGATGGAGCTTGGCCATTTAAGGCTTTATATGTGAGAAGGAGGATTTTAAATTCTATTCTTGATTTAACAGGAAGCCAATGAAGAGAAGCCAGGATAGGAGAGATATGATCTCTCTTTTTAATTTTCATCAGAACTCTGGCTGCAGCATTTTGGATCAGCTGAAGGCTTTTAACTACAGTTTGTGGACTTCCTGATAGTAAAGAATTACAATAGTCCAGCCTTGAAGTAACAAATGCATGGACTAGTTTCTCAGCATCACCCCTGGACAGGAGATTTCTAATTTTTGCAATGTTCCTCAGATGAAAGAAGGAAATTCTAGAAACCTCTTTGATCTGGGATTTAAATGACAGGTCCTGATCAAAAATAACACCAAGATTTTTTACTTTATTATCTGAAATCAGTTTAATCCCATCCAAATGAAGTGACTGGCTAATCAGCTTCTTTTTCAGAGACTCTGGTCCAAAGACTATAACTTCTGTTTGTCTGCCACTCTGCTACACCTATAGCTTAACATTTGCAAATGTAGCTGAATTACCTCGCATACGTGGAGTGAGTGGAAAGTCATTCTCTCACCCTGTTGTTTTACTGTTCAAAGCAGACTGATTTTGACAATGTAGCCAATAGTAAATATACAAGAATGTGTATTTATTATCCATTTTTATATGACCAGGAAATATAAATAATTTATTTTTCATTTTATTAAAGGTTTTACTTGGCATATTGTCTGTTGATGTTTTGTCAGAATACACATACAGTTGAAACTTTGCCAGAATCTCCACACCACTCAAAATGCTTGAGGTTGCAAGAGGCTTTTTGTTAGGCATAATTATTGTTATTTGTTAAATATTTTTGTTTCTGGGGAAAAATCCAGCAGCAAATGTATCCTGCGGTGAAATTTTCAAGCAAGTGAGGAGTTGCTCGTGGCTGGCAGGGAACGATTCTCCTCTTGGCCAGAAGAAGAAAAGGAAGGTCTTGCATCAGCGCATTCGGACAGCTGTTGTAGCTGACCTTTGGGCCTTGATCAAAGAGGCCTGCTTTGTCCTGTGTTAATATCAAATGATGAACATTCAGCTCTTGCTCTGCCCTTTATGTTTGCTGCCAAAGAGACTGTAGGAAAAGATCAAGTGGATCAGATTGGTATTCACGGATGCTTGTATAAATGATTATGAAAGCCTTAGAACTGCTGGACAGTAAAGGCTAGACATGCTGCCTCATTTTGTATAGTATTTTTTTTCAAGGATTCAGGTTTGATTTAAACCACATTTTGAATATATTAAAATCTTCTGAATTATTTTCTTCACATTCTTCTTATTCACTTAATCATGAAGGAAAGTCAGATGAAAATTTGCTGTAAAGAGGGGAAACAGCTGTTTTACAATATGCTTTACTGTTCCATATAGACAGAGGTGCATCCGACAATTCATATTGGTTTTTGAGCCATTGAGCATTTCCAGGCCGTTTGAGATGAATGCCAGGATCCTGAATTGAATCCATGTTGGAGCAGACTGGATGAGAGAACATGCCAGCAGATCAACTCCTTAGATATCTGCAATCGTTATGTGCCTAGTGCTTTATAATGACATTAAAAATCATTTAAATCTCTCAAATGAAGCTAATATTTGGGTCAAAAGTTATGATGTTCTGCTTTAAAAGCATATTTGAGAGAACAGCTATTTTTCCTGCTTCATGGGTATCAAGATATGAGAGGGTTGCTTTACATTTTTCCTGAGATAATTATTGATTTCTTTCTTGGAATATCATCTGGACAAGAGAAGCAGTTTGAAATAATTACATTTGATAAATAGATTAACAATATTAAACAAAATTGCTTGTATTTGTTGGGATCCTGAGGCTTGCCCACCAGAGGGCGCCGAGGATCCTCTTCTGTTTTTTCTTTTCTTTTTGGGACTGGGTTACTGTTGGGATCTGGGGATGTACCACCTTTCTCCAGCAGAGTGCGCCGTGGGTCTCCTGAGCTGGAGCCCTCCTGCACACCTGCAGCTCGTCTGCTCATTAGGAACCTTCCCTACATAAGCAGCTGCCAGACCTTCCTTCAACGCCGCAGTGTTGACCTTAGTTTGGTTAGCAACCTGAGCCTCTGATACCTGAAAGAATCTTAGTTGTCTCAAGTGAGAGACAACTCCTCTGTCTTTGCTCACAGGAAACCTGTCTCAATCCTGAAGCTCTGGGTGAGCCAAACCTGAAGATTCCTATTTGGATTCCCCCTGCTGCTCTCTGTGAAGAGCTGGAAACTCTGATCAAGGTCTGCCATTCAAAGTCAGAAGCTAGACGCTGCAGCTGCTTGTGCACTCTGCTGAACCAACAGTCTCTGGACCCAACGGTTCCCTCTCTCACAAGAGAAGCCTGGACTCCGTCAAGGTAGACTCAGAATTATCTTAAAGGACTCATTGATCATCTGTCTGCCCAGCTAATCAAACTATCCATCTCTGCAGACTTCAGTGAACCCAACCCGGACCAGTTCCGGATCCTGTTCATGTCTTTGTGTCAACAATATTTAATAAACTCTGTTAAACTTTTACCCAGCCTCCGTTGTGTTCTGCATGTGGGTTTGAACTAAAACCAATCATGACAGTATTCAGTCATACAAAGTCACATGTTATTGCAAAATGTTCTATAGTTTCCTGGAGAACAAACAAGTGTTGTTTTTTTCCAAAATGTTTTAGATTAATGTTTGGTTGTTTTTCCATAATCATGTCCAGCCTAATTATGTCTCCGCACTCCACATGTGCACTCACCCTAACAAGGACCTGTTCCGGAAAATGTTTTCAAGCTGTGTTCAGTGGCACCTCAAATTAAAACCTTTATTTGAACTTTTAATACCCACACATGTGGTCATCAGCTCCACATGTCTCCTGTTCATCATAATAGGAAACAATCATTTTTTTTTTTTCAAATACAAGCAAAAATCTTTAAAGCATGCTTAAACACTAGAAAGAAGAGCACAATAAAAACAAGAATTTACTATTGTTAAAAAAATAATTCCAGAACAAATACTCCTGAAATAATTTATCAAAAAAGCGGGCAGGGAACTAAAAAACTAAACTTCTTTGGTGTAGTTCATAGAAACACATCTGGTTTGACAGGGCTCTTTTAAGCTTCGGTAGACTTTAAATTTAATGAAAAAAATAATTATATATTATATATATATATATATATATATATATATATATATATATATATATATATATATATATATAGAAAAAAAATTACCAACTCTTCAGTGCTAAATTAATTAGCATTTTTAGTGAGGTCAGCTTGATTCTTAAATACCCATAAAGTACCAAGCCATGTGACAAGAGTTGACTTGTGAGAAGGAAATCTATTTTCATGGGGTGATGGAGTAAGTTAAACGTCATGTATGGTTTGTGTGACTAGGCAACAGGAGCCTTTAATAGGGTTAAAAAGACTAAGCAATCATTCTGTAAGAAGGTTAGATATATGATCCAACTATCAGCAAGATCGATACATTGAGATTGTCAAATATTATTGTTTTATGCAAAACTGAGTAATGCTTCTACATTGTGTTATGCCCTGAACACACTGTATCTGTTTTGATTCCAATGTGACAGAAAATCGTGTCCAACGACATTGTTGTGTTAAGCGCTCATTGACAGTCAATCACACCTGACACTGTTTTCTGCACGAGGGCATGCGTAGCTCCGACTGAATCCAAGGTCGAGCGGTTGCATCTGCCTTTTTAAATTTTTTTTTCCATGACACACTGACTGCGTATAGAGGGGCTCTTACTCCAACTGGGGCTTACTTTTTTTTGTTTGTTTTTTTTTAATAAAAAATCCCTTACTGTGTATTTCAGTTCTTCCTTTTTCAAAACCTACATTTTCTGAATCTAACAGCAGTAAGATTTATGAAGTAAGTTTTTTGTAGTTCTGACCTAGGTCCTGTAGGATCAAATAACAAAAACAAGGAAAACAGTTGTCAATAGCTGTACATTATTACATATTTTTAAGAAATAATCAAGGTAAAGTCAAATCTTTTGTTGCCTTTCTGTGCTTCCCACATGAAAACCTGACATTTACTTTAACTTAACTTACCCTAGAAAAATCTCATAAAGATAGTGGTGGGACTCACTTTAAACTGACCGGATAACAATATATGATAACAACAGCATAATACAGTTAATACAAATAAGATATAAGTTTCAGTAACGCAGTCTAAAAAAATTATAACTTACTAAGTTCTGCCTTTTGCTTTATCTTCATAAAAAGTTTAAAATCCTTTCGATTAATTAAGCTCCAAGTATTAATTTCCTATATGTGTGGCTGTAGTTTGTTTACAGTGGAGGGACATTTGGAGAAAGTGGAAAAAAAAGAAAAGTTCTGCTAAAACTGAAGGATCATTAAATGTAATAAAACTCAAAGAGAAAATGCTTTATCTGCTCCCTTTAAGTTACTTACCAATTATTAAGTGAAGTGAAATAGTACAAAAAGTAAAAATATCCATATCCGGACAAAGGCCAGTTACCCAGAGAGCATAAAGTGTAGGCCTAATACACTCCTTTATTTAAATGCCATCATAGTAAATGTGTGGTATAAGACGCTGGAACATATTGGTTAGTTTCAAGTAAATCTTTTATGAAACAATACGTTTAATATAGAAGTTAAAAGGAACATTTTAAACACTAAATCAATTGGGGTCACTTGTGTGAACATAATTGTAGGAAGAATGTGTTTTTTTGCTGTTATAATTCTGGTCTGACTGATGACTCTTTTTAACATTCTGCTCTTCTATCCACTTTCAAAATGAGTGCTGTTTTTTTTCCTCCTGTGCTAACCATGCCTGCTCCCACTCAGCAATACTCAGCTCACCTTGTCTCTAGGCTTTATAACCCTCTAACAGAGATCCAGGCTGTGTTTTAATTAAGCGGCAGCATCCTCTGAAGGCCACATTCATCTTCTGTTTACGTCATAGCACGACGCCGTGGCCTCTTTGGATTTGAAGACTCCTTCGTATGCGTCCCACAAGTGCAGCCTTCTTTTCACATTGTTGGAAGGACAGTTCCGGTGTATCCTTCGTAGCTTGCGAGTCAAAACAAGCTGACTGCTCCATGCTCAGAGGAAAAAGGGAAATTGAGACGAATAGTGGAGAATAATGCAAGTGTAGTACAATATGATTTTATAATATAATAAGTATAATTTCCTGTTAAACTAATGAAAACAGTTAATTAAAATGGTTAGTGACATGTCGCAGGAAACTGAGGGTTGGTTAACGCTGAATAAGTCTAGACTTCTTTTAATCCCAACTCTTCCGGCCTCCTTATTTTTACTGCCTTCGAAGGACTCAGGCCAGGGGTCAGTTTTAAAAAGCAGGTTTACTGAAAATTCAAATTTTTTAAACCTGACCTGAAAATCAGGTTAACTCTGGGTTTTCAATAACACAAAAAAGAGTTTCCTCAACCTCTGAATTTGTTTCCACAATAACATTCTCCCCAAAGCTAACCTGGTCAGGAGCAGGTTTTGTTCAGTAAACTCAAAGTAGCAAAATTTACCATTGGGTGTGTTTCAGTTGGCCACAAGACAAGGAATCAATTTTTATTTCTCAAGATTGTTTAGTTCAGGCGTTTGTCGACGGTGCATAAGTGAACCAGCGGGCGAGAGGAGAGGGAGCAACAGAGAGCAGCTGGCCAACATCAGAGCTCCTAGATGGACCGCAAGACAGGTGCCACTTCCTCAGCGGAGCTTTAATAAACCAGCTTCAAACTAACATCACTGCAGTAATTCACTACACATTCTTGAAGCAGCCTTCGAGTTCACAAAGTTCTTTTTTGCCGCACATCATATACTGCTAATTTTTTTCTATACTGAGGGATTTTGAAACTATTTTAAGAAAGGCCAGCACCTGCAGCTGCCCTAAATACTGCAGGCACCTGTTATGATAGCTCATTGAGAACACTAGGGGGCCACTTCGTAATTCAGATATCAAAATACATAGTTCTGACTCGTCAAAATTAACTTTGAGGTACGTTGATTATAATTCCAGATGTGGGAAACTTTCCCAATCAGACTAACGAGCTGTTTGGGAGCAGGTGTGAACAGAGGCATCTAGAAAGGAGCTAGGGAAAAGGAAACCAGCACAAGTGGGAAACAAAGAAAAGCCTAAGAACTCAAATACATAAAAAACACAACAGGATAGGAATTAAACCAATAAAGCTAGGAAACAAAAGAAAAACATGAATCAACATAAAACTGAAAACTCAAAGAAAACTTAACAGAACCAAGACTGTGACAACAAACATTTTGTCATTAATTCAAAAACTCAATTCAAAAATACGACTACAGACTAGGAGATTTACAACTGCTTGCCTAAACACAAACATTAAAAACTATTATATAAAGATTAAACAAAAGCCAAGCCGTGGTTTCACAATACATGGCGCAACGCACTGTAACTGTATGTCTCTGACATAGACCCAGAGCAATGTTTGTTTTCCCTCAGGCCACGATGTTGGAGCATGTTTCTAATGGAAAGAGCAACAGCGTTACTGCTGCAAAGGAGAACGAAGTGATGTAAAAGAAGATTGCTGCTGGAGTTAATGCACATGCTTATATGAGGTCTATTATAATCTCAATTATATTACATCGAAAACTCATTTTCTGCTTTAATGGTAGTGTATTAATGTATTCTGTTTTTAATTCTATCTTACATTACACAGTGTTGTGTGTAATGCAAGATCAGTCTTGACTTTTCAGTCAAGATAAGTCTGACTGGACTGGTATCCGGTCTGCGCCTCTTGCTGCTGTCTGTCTGCTTCAAGGTTGGAGTCTCAGACTGAGATGGTATTCACAAGCCTCCATTGCAACGACTGGTTATTGAAAGTTTTTTGTTAACAAAACTCATGCTTATTTGGCTTTTTTTCAGCTTTGGACTGTTCTCAAAAACCTCACATATTTGTGAGTAAAAATTCTTGTAAATTCCTGTTATGTTAATGTTAATAAAGTGATTGTATGTGTTAAATTGCAGCCCTATCACTAGAAGCTTGTTAGTGAAGCCCATATATTCATAATATTTCTCCATGTTAGTAAAAATGTCATCTTTTCATCTGATCATCTTCTAATAAGAATTTTTGTCTCTCCTCTAGCATTTAACATTCATTCAAATTTCCTCTAACAGGGCCTGTTCTTATCTCAGCTTTGGTGTTAAAAATCCACTTAACGAGTTCTGAGTCCTTAAGTCTCTTCCCATTACCACATCGCAGGTTTGCTCCCCCTGCTTTCATCACCTCTTACATTCATTAGTATGTAGGGCCTGGTGTTGGTCTTTATGCTCACTTCATTAGCACACATGATGTGTGTAGTTTCCCCCACTGAGGGGAACATGTAGATAATCTATGGAAATGTGACAAGCATACATTTACAGTCTGCAAGAGATCCATCTGAGCTTTTTTTAAGAAATTAAAAATTCAACTCATATTTGCAGCTGAGTGTAATTCCTTAATTCCCCAAAAAGTTTTATACATGTTTAAGAGGCTGTACATTATGCACCAAAATGTGCCTGATTTGTAAAAGGAATCAATTTTTGGTTGTTCTTTGTAATCTATTCTTAAATTTAGGATTTAAAAAAATTATGGTCAACGTTTGACATAAGATACTAAATTTTCCATTGGAAAAGGCATTAACCTTTAGTCAAACTTCCACAGAGAATGTGGTCATTTAGTCAGACGAAGCTTTATAGTTTTTAGTTCCGTGCTGGTAAAAATGACTTTTTTATAATAAATTATGAATGAAACGGCTCAGTTTAAAGGGAAGTCAGTGGTGTGTGGATGAGTTGAATCTCAAAAGGTTTTACAGTAGTCACTTCACTGTGTTACTTAAATATTAAAGCAATGTAAACTGTAAAAATAAAGCATTTAGTGTTTTTTTCTGATGTCCCTGATAGTTATTTGAGCCCATTGACTGCCAATAAACAAATAGAAAAAGCTATTAAAGGTATTTTTTGGTAACATTATCTCGAAAAAATCCACCTTTGATTTTACCAAATTCAATCCAAACAAAATGAAACCACATATAATTGTTTGTAACAAACAAAGGTGCCATGGTGAATTGTACATTTTTTAATCTATAGTCCAACTCTTCCGGCCTCCTTATTTTTACTGCCTTCGATCATTTTTTCTTGGGGTATAAAATGAAGCGGTACAGAGGCGCTACTTAGTAATCAATCCTAAAAACGGAAATCCACGCGAACAGGGGAAGAAACTGCAGAGTAACTTTTCAACATAAATTTTTTCTGTAATGATCTTGGTTCTGTTGGTTTTCTCTAAGTTTTCAGTTTCAAGTTCATCCAAGTTTTTCCTTGTTTTCTAGCTTTATTGGTGTGTTCTAGATTCATTTAAGTTTCTTAAAATTTTCTTTGTCTGTCCTCTGTTGCCCCCTTGTGTTTTCTTTTCCCTTGGCTTCCTCCTCAGCTCTACTCACACCTGCTCCTTATCAGCTCGTTAGTCCTTCCTTTGTTCAGTCAGCCATAAAAACACTCCCTCTGCAGTCCCTCAGTGCTGGATCCCCGTCTAACTTTTCGCACCCTGGCTCCTTGATGGTTTTCCCCTGATGTCTCCATGGTTCTGGTTTGTGTTTGATTTTTATGTTTGATTTTTGGATACCTGTTTTTGTTTAACATTTTTAAGTTTGATTTTTGGATCCCTGTTTTTGCTGCCTGATATTTCATTAAATCTTTTAAGAACTCACCCCTGCCTGTCAGCCTCTGCTTTTGGGTCCTCACAAAAACCTCCAAACAAATCGTGACATTTTCTATGATTTTAGAAAATACATAAAACATAATAATGCCTTCTTAGCCTCCGATTGTTGTGGTGTGTAATGTCCAAGTATACCTATGTGGCAAGGCCATTAAACAATAGTTATCAAGGGCCAGTGTCCTGGATGATTTAGATTTTTCCCTGCTTCAGCACACCTGATTATCATTGATGGATGATTAAAAGACTTTTGCTGAACTAAATTAACCAGAATCAGTTGTGTCAAAAGTGAAAAAAATATTTAAAGTTACAGGACACTAGTCCTCAAGGACTGGAAGTAAATACCTCTTTATATTGTATCCTTGGTATGATCCTCGTGCATGTCTGTGTTGAGTGTGACTAGTGTGAGCTTTTTCCAGCAAAAAGAATCATTGGTGGTTGGCGTGGCTTTCGTGATTAGCTGCTGGGATTTCTAAGGTGTTCCTAAAAGACTGTCTTCGTGTAGTGCTCAGCCAAACCAATTGAGCCATGTCTCATTGATAAGACTTTCATTGATATTAGAATTTATTTTTTTTTACCTTGCCTACCTTGGATCCTAACAATCACACCAGAAGCCTCTGACAATGGACAGTAAGCCCTTATTCCTTAATGCAAGTATTTCAAATTTATCCAATTTTACAAGCCTCATCTAATCATACACTTATTTTTCTCAGGCTATATATAGCTGCAAAATTCTTTTTAGTCACTTTTGTTATTCATCTCTGTCTAATGCAGGAGATTCCCCTACAATGAGGCCTGCTTTCAGTAGAGACTCTTAATCTGGTACATGCCATGTTCAGGAAGTATTCTCATTTGACAAAATGACATTCTAAAAAAGAAGAACCCCAGGACAAAGTCAGTGCTGAGAGAAAGTGTTGGTGAAAGAAAAGATAAAGAGACTACAGGGTGATTAATTTGACAGCTCTTCTTCCCTTTGCTGGTGCACAGGGAAGGAATAATACACTGTATATGTCAAGTGTCAAATTTAAATGAGGACACAGTTCTCAGATATATAGATATACAGTGGTTTAGCTTGTTATGGAAATTAAATCTTGTTCATGGATGTCAGATGATTGTTTACATAATACCAGATAAAATAAAATGGGACTGAAATATGATGGTTGTATCTTTTTTTTCCCCCTTTGACAAGTATATATCAAGCTCAGTCTGACACCTTTATCACTAAATTACAGCCCACATCTCCCTCTCTGACGGGAGCGATGCAGGATTCATAGTGAATTTTAGACTTTCAAGTGTCACAGTGGGCTCTGATGGCCCTTGCATTTGGATTATTTTATATGAAATTAACTTTCTCCGGTAGAATGCTGACCTTCACTCCAAGCGTGAATTGAAGCTTCTCTTGATTTGTCTCTCCTGCGGGCTGCCCTGCGGGACCTCAGCATGTTAAACACAGCCGAGTTCATGCAGGAATAAAGCTAAGGTTAGCTTTGATGGCACATTTCATTTCTCTCTGCTGCAGTCAGAACTTTGAAAGCTGGAGGGAAAATTAAATGTGGCTTGTGTTGCTCAGCCTGCTTGAGTTGAAACGACAGCTCTGTCATTTATCACAAGAGCCTCAGTGAGAAGTGTTGCGCTCTTCGTGGGTAGATGAATATGCAAAACAGAAATCACCCCATTGTGCTTTTGCCAAGTCCCGGTCAAAAGGTCAGATACATTTCTGTTTTGTGCAACAAAAAAGAAATTACCTTCTTATTATATCTAAATGATTTCTATGTGGATTCAGAATTAGTAAAAGGTAAAAATATAAGGAGCATCTTAAGTTATGACAGTGGGGCGACAGTGGCGTTGGATGTAGGAGTTTGCCCTGAAATCGAAGGGTTGACGGTTCAAGCCCCGACTCCGACTTTCAGTGTCGTTGTGTCCTTGGGCAAGACACTTCACCTGCATTGTCTACTGATGGTGGTCAGAGGGCCCGGTGGCGCCAGTGTATGGCAGCCTCGCTTCTGTCAGTGAGCCCCAGGGCAGCTGTGGCTACAATGTGGCTTGCCACTATCATTGTGTGAGTTTGTGTGTGAATGGGTGAATGAATGTAGTGTAAAGCGCCTTGGTCAAGTCTTCTAACTTGAATAAAGGCGCTATATAAGTACATGCCATTTACCATTTACCATGACACCAGCAATTGTAACCAACCAGTAGCTACACATAATATATGGCTAAACGGATGGGATTGACCAACCTTAAACAGAGGGGGTGGACTCAGGTTTCAGCTTTAAAAAACCTACAATGCAGCAATTGAGTTGATCCCTTCCCATTATCATCGCAGCCCCAGCCCCTGCACAGGATAGCGGAGGACCTTGCCTATTTAAGAAAGGGGTGGACCCCTTCGTCCATTTCAATTTGCATGTTTTCCAAACAAAAACAAGGTTTTGATGGGCTACTGTATAAAACCTCATACTCAACGCTATTCCTGACATTTTGTATTGAAAAAGTTTCCTAGAGAAATGGAAGCGAAACATCTTCAAACTTGGAAACAAAGTGCAGTGGATTGTTTTCAACTTTTTTTGGAAAAACCTAGGACGATGAAACTGTATGCCTTCTAGTATTAATTCATGCACTGTAGCATTGGAACCTTCTGACGTCCCTAGGAACAAAACGGTTGGCCACAATCCTGTGCCTGATAGACCATATTGCCACATCTCTCCTCCTAAAGCTGAACAAAAATAGATTATTCTGGGACATGCACTGTGTGACACATGCTAAATTTCTTTACTTTCCTATATTTTCGGTTTTATAATGGAGCGCTTCATCCTTTTTTTATGTAGTTCTTTTCAAGAAGGATGTAGTCCCTATATGACGAGTCTTGTTCATGTGTGTATCCTATGCATAATGATTTTTGTAAGGCTGAAGTCTTTACTGATTCAGCACAGCAGTCCAAAGTTCCCTTCTCACCATGGATAATGTTCTTACTGTTAACCCCGCATAAGGTAAATGAATAAGAGCTAGGAACAGGAGCTAGGAGCTACAATCTTAAGAATTTGGATTGACCCCAAGTTTTGCTTCAGTAATTCATTCAAGAAGAAAGTGAGTCCAGTTAGTTTTCGGGATGCCGTAGTACCGGTTTTGACTCTCGTAATCAATGTGAGTTTGCTTCCCATTGTGACCTCTGTATAGCTAAAGACTTTTCATATTCAGCAACGTAGTCCAGAGCTCCTTTCCTACACTAAATAGTATTTTTACTGTTTAACTTGTGAAAGGCGAAGGCATTTTTGCAAGAAACAGGTGCTTAGAGCTATAATTTGAAGTATTTAGATCTAACCAAGTTCTCTAATGTCAAGCTAAGGAACTATTAATTTGACTCATGTGTGTTGAAGCAGAAACACATAGAGAAGTCACATGACAGCAAATCTTGAAAGCTGGATTTGAAGACCCCTGCATAGATGTTTAACCCGATTCAGCACTCCTGATTCAGATGATAGTTCAGCAACAGCCAGTTAATAAGTCATATGTTGAATCTGATGTGCTAAGCTAGAATAAGTCTAGAAAATTGGTAACATCAGCCCCGCAGAAGTTAAGCTGGACACTCTAGTTTAGTTCCCAAAAAAGTAAAATAAAAACAATCCACTGAGCTTTGTTTTCAAATTTGAAGACATTTCGCTTCCCATTCAGGAAACTTTTTCAATTTAAAAGTTTTTTGAATTGACTTGGAATTGACTTGGAGTGACTGAGAATCTTCACCAGCACCCCTACTTTAGCTCAAGCAAAGTTGCCATTGGGTGAAGATGAGAGCTGTCAAAATCCAGTCCTATCGTCTTACAACTTTAAAAAGTGTCCCCTCGCTGACACAGCTGAATCTAATGGGTGAATTCTTTCATCAACATGTCATCCCACTCCTCATATGTATGATAACAAGCTCTTCATTTGATTCAGGTGTGTTTAGAAAAGGCAAAGCTGCAGCTGCAGAAGAGTAGATCCCCAAGAGGAGACCTTCCTGTGCTAGACATGAATTTGTAGTCCCCCGACTGCAGATATCAGATTCTGTTCTTAAATGTCAGCCAAACCAATTTGCACACGGACAACTTTTCAGTTAACCAACAATATCCCACAACATCTCTCACTCAATAACCATATAAAAATCTATTTTCATTAATTTAAGATGAAATCATTACTTGATATTAAACTACACTTACAATATTCACCATTGTCATCATTGTTAGACTCGCAATAAATCAAAGGATACCCAAGGCTATGAAGGATACACTGGACCTGTCCTTCCTACTGGGGGAAAAAAAGTTACATTTGTTGGCCGCATATGAAGGAGTCTTTGAACCCGAAAAGGCCACGTCGACACCCAACGAATCAGCCCTTCAGAGGACATAGCTGCCGGATTCAAACACAGCCCTGGTGTAGAAGGTCGATTGTAGTAATGGATGGTTTCAATTTAAAAACGGTTCTACGCATCTCGAAATCTGAGCATAATACCAAACTTCTCATTCCCAAAGTATCCTCCGGGAAATTAGATACAACAACAAAGAGTGTCATTACACATATGATCATTATTTACACAATTTGGATAAAGCAATTAAAGCAACTTTTATTGTTTCATGATTGGTAATGATTTTAAAAATGATTATTGTGGTAAAGTTTACAAGAAACCCTACACTGTTAGGAAAGCATAATACTTTTTTTTTTTTTTGAATACATGTATGAAATCCGAGGATTGATTTAGAATCCAGCCCTACTTTCTGTAAGATTGGTGTGAAGATCTTTCTGTGTCCAAAAATGAAAGTCAAAGGTTAATTCCAAACTTCTCATTGCTAAAAGTGCTTCTTACAAAGGTGGTGTGATAGGGGGGAGATTTCTGAGTTGATTCTGTTTAGAAAGAAAAAGATTAGAATGCAAGACAAACATCTTGTTTATTAATTTGTTCATTTCTTAATATGTTAAAAAATGCTTCTAAAACAAATTGTTGCGCTCTCATTCAGATTGTATGGACTGAAAACGTGTTCCTATTAGCTTGCGTAAACTTTTTTATTTCAACAACTTAATAAAACAAACATTTATCCTATGACCGCAGGGAGGATAGAGCTGAATCTTATTGAGAGAGAGACAAGTCAGGAGATAACATGACTTTCCCCCCATGTTTGTATCAAAGCATTGGTCCTTCCTAGTTTTTACTAATTAGAATTTAACGAAGCAAATATCCTACCAACTAGTGAAACATTTTATAGACCACCAAAAAAAAATAATTAGTTGTTGATCGATGACCGAGAATAAATCAATAGTCAATTTTACGGTAGAAAGAGTAAGAATATGTTTTTGGGAGATAAGGAATAACGGTTAGATTTAAACAAAAGAACAAACAAAGTGTTTCATTGGTTATACACTTTAACAAATTCTAAATTATTCCTATCTTTTGTCTTACAAGACAACAAAGTTTGACTAAAATTAGAATTTAAAACTGGTCCCGATTCATCTATAGTTCTAGTTATAATAACTATGCTTTGCCTAATGTTTTTTAGACTAAAGCAGTGGAGAGGTATTTGACTAAGCTCTTGCATATGGTTTTACGATTGAGTAACTCAAGATGACCGTAGGCTCGTTCTCTTCTAAGCATGAAAAAACAGCCACATTACCAGGAAACTAACTGTTCATCTTATAGCTCTGTGTTGCTGGTCCAACCTAAAGGGCTTTTTGAAACAGCTGATTTTCCTGCCCGTGGCTGAATAGCCCAGATTCAGGACCGGTAGGTTTAAGGTGAGCCCAAATTATTTCTATAGTACCTTTCAGTAAAAAGAAAAAGTAAAGTTTAGTACATCAACAGAACAGCAAAAACAAAAATGCAGTCAAACTTAAAGTAATGGTATTTATCCTACAGTTGAATTAACTCAGCCAAGGGCCGATCTAAAGAAAAATAGAGTTTAAACCTTAATTCAAGGCAATGTACATTCCTTGAATACGGCCTGGATAGTTTCTCCATGTTTAGTCAGGGGGTATGCAGATCAGTCTGGAGCCTGAAGATGAACCAAAGTGAACAACCAGTGAGGAGATACGGTAGAGGAGGGGGGTTGGGTTTTATGAGAAACAGCACACAATGTAGGGTAAAAGTTCTTCTCAGAAATATGCTTGTTTATAAAAGGACTCTTAATAGAAAAAAAGGATTTCTCATAATACTACTGACTATTGATTGTGAGATGTAATTTTACCTAAAGGGCGTAATATCATTCTTTGTAAAATACTGTAAAATTTATCATCTAGAATGTTTACTGATCCGACACAGCTGAAATTCTGATCCTGTAGGTTTTTTGACATGGTTTTATCTTCTGCAGACCGATATAGTTCTGACTAAAGAGTTAGGCAGAGTGGTTATATCATGTTTAAGGGTTAAATGCCTACAGGGTTGAAAACAGACTTGCATTAAAGAGTACAGACATGATGGTTTCATTGTAAATAATAAATAGCCCAACTAATTCAATTAAAAACATTATATTCACATGACTATACTAGTTAGTTATACAAAGAAATGATGGTATGATCAGTGAAAGCGTAGATGTTTAAGACTACTTAGAGGTTGGTTTGAATCTTTTTGCATTCATGATATGGAATCTCTTCATAAAAAAAAAAGATAGACAAGCAAAAACATAAAGTAGCAGATCTAAAACAACAAATTTTGATGAGGAAAAAAAATAACAGCAGTATAAGCTGAGCAGTTTACATTTTAACCATACAGCGAATGTCACCCTAATCTGTTCCTAAAATGTTTTTGTAAGTTTTTACAGCTTAAATAATAGTGGGTAATGCTTTGTTTTTGTTACATGCTCAGTCAACAAATGTTTGATTTAGACATCATTGGATAATTCTGTAATCGATTGCTTCTCCTTTAGATTTGCATCAGTAAAAAAAAAAAAGAAAAAACCTATTACCTTCCCTTGTGTAACTCTTATTTCCATGTTATACTAGTAGGTCTCCCATAGAATGAGTCAACAGAGTAATGCCTTTATCTAAAAATTTTATTTTGTGCTTGTTTGTATTGAGAAAAGTTAGGGAAAATAAAAAAGTAGATGTTTATAAAAAGTGGTAGAAAAATAGGTTCTCCGGAAAAGATAAAAAAAAAAAAAAAGATAATTTTTTTCATGGTCAAATGATGAAAACAGAGACACTGATGATCTAAAATTCTAAATACAGTCCGTCATTTCATAAATAGAAAGATCTTGCAAAATGCTTGATTCATCATGTCATACGGCTACAGTTATGAGCATATAATGTGGTTTTGCCTACATAAGCATTTTTAAACAAGTTCTAGGAGAAACGGTCTGTAATGTAAATTTTTGCTTGTTTCTAATTCACTATCTTTCAAGGCACAAACTTTCCTCCAAGTGTGATACTAATACCAGAACGTTTATTTGATTGTTCTTGTGTTTGGTTACAGGAGTATGGTGGAGACATAGGACAAGGATATTTGAGGATAAGGAGGCAATATTATTGACTTTTATACCGTGAATAACACAACATTTCTACTTAAATGGGATTTTAGTAAAGACTGAAATATAAATATATTTTTTCCAAAATAAAGCAAAGGTTTTAGACAGATTACCTTACTGCAAAATGAGGGTTGTAAACTGCAGATTATTTTTTTTTAAAAATGCAATGAAGTAGCAACTAGCACTTTCTGCTGCCTGCATTTCTTGTAATGACACATAAAGACAGGAACTCACTCTACAACAAAACTGACGGAGAAGCTGGTAGGGTATAGAAAACAGATAACAGGGTGGAAAATATTCAATAGTTTAAGTTCTGCTCCTCAGACGGTCTGCTAAAAAGATGACTGCTACAAGTCCCAGAAGGCTGAGGCCAACAAATAATTGGACAACAAGTATTTGCAAAAACTTAAAGGGTTTACTTACAAACGTATCATGAAGCTCAAACCCCTGCTTCAAAACGATGACGCTAGATAGAGCAAAAGTTCTAATTGCTAGATGGCTCCATCAAATTTGCACTTAAAATGTCCTCCCGTTTTACAGAATTCTTCATCTGAAGAGGGGGCTTCTTAATAAAAATAAATAAATAAAAATAGAAATTTTCTGATTTTTTTAGGCTCTTTTCACATAATTACTAAGAAGACAGTAGCTACATTTGGAGGTTGAGATGTGTTAAAAACTACTTGGTCTTGGCAGACTAAAAATTATAGGCAGAATACTGTATGCAATTACTTTTTTTTAAATAATCTATGCTATTTGAGCATCTGTGGGTTCTCTCCAGGTACTCCAGCTTCCTCACACAGTCCAAAAACATGACTGTTAGGTTAATTAGCATTGTCAATCAATAATTAAAATTACCATATAGCTGATATATCTGTTAAATCTACGTTAACAGGGTTCAGGTGCTATTACCTAAAGCGTTTCTCTGATTTCTGTTCAGGAAAGGGTTAAACAATATATGAGTTTGCCACAATATCAAATCTATTATTAGAATTAAAAGAATTAAAAGAGCTAGGGATAGATAAAAAAGATTAGTGATTCAGTAGAGAAATAAATGTTTGAAGAAATTAAGAGATTAATACAAAAAAAATTATTAAAAAAGAGGACAACTTTGTTTTAACAAGATACAGTTTTCCCAATCAGTTGGTTTCAAATTAAGAATATAATCAAACACATGGATAGATAAGCCTTTAGATACGAATATCACTATCCAGTTATTGATACAATTTTAGTAGAGCTGAAAAACCGCTCTGTCAAAGTTGCTCTCTGTGGACAGCAGAGAAAAGCAGAAAATCTTTCCTCTGGCAGCAGAACGCTACAAAACATTTGCAATCCATAGACTGTCATCTATCAGGTTTGTACGATAGATACAGTATTTCCATCAATGACTGAATGGTGAAAAGAAAAAAAAAGGATTCTGTCTATTTAAAAAACCCAGGCAGTGAAATGAGTGAACAAAAACTAACTTTAAACATATTGGTGACCTATCACATCATGTGACCCTTAGGAAGGACAGTGATTCACAAAGAGTCTCTCCTCTTTTTTCTAAGTGGTGTATTTTTCACCCCCTCCCAAGGTCCAAACACCTGATGGATTAATTAACCGTTCACATCAGATGACTCCTAAACCGTGTGGCATGGTGTGAGCTCCTCATGGTGTGACCTATGACATCATGTGACCCTTAGGAAGGACAGTGATTCACAAAGAGTCTCTCCTCTTTTTTCTAAGTGGTGTATTTTTCACCCCCTCCCAAGGTCCAAACACCTGATGGATTAATTAACCATTACATCAGGTGACTCTTAGGAAGGACAGTGATTCACAAAGAGTCTCCCACTTTGTATAGAATGCTCTGGACAGCCGTCAGTAAGTCACCTATTCTTACTGGAGAAAGGACAGCAGCCTAGAGTGACCCTGATCTTTTCCACTGCAACCTGCGTCTGAGCGAGCACAGAATCGGCTAGAAACACAACAACCATGATGGATGATAAGGTGGGAGAGCATTTTATTTTTTTATTTTTTCTAACCATCTTAAAAAAGATTGTGTATTTAAGTTTGGGAAAGACAGCTAGATGCGATCTAAACCTTCCCTCCATTTTTACGGAAGTAAACAAGGAGCAAGACGGCTTGTGACGTTATTGAAGTCTCTACTGCGCATGTGGGACGCTTAAACCGTATGAATGAACAAAATTAGACATTTTTTTTTTTTTTATTTTATTTTATTTTATTTTTTTTTCTTTTAATAGACCGATATATATACATGTACATCATTATTTATTGTGTATAAAGATATATATATATATATATATATATATATATATATATATATTCTTACAGAATCCTATGAGGCAAAGGGCCACATAGTAAGGCAGAGTGAGGGGGTCGCAGCCATCCCCTAACCCCCCTCGCTGCAGTGTGAGTGTCACTCACACTCATCACACAGCTGCTCAAGCTGCAGGCAGGCAGAGATTGAAACGGAGTGCTTACAGTGATTATATAAGAAATCAATACAAGTAATTAAAAATAATCATTTAATCATCATAACCGTTATTAAAATAACATAGTTAATTTTTTATATGCATTTTTATACATTTTTTAATAATTTTTTTAATTATTCATTTTTTTTTTTTTTAATACAATTTTATATCAATTTTATATTAATTTTATATTAATTTTATATCAATTTTATATCAATTTTATATTAATTTTATATCAATTTTATATTAATTTTATATTAATTTTATATTAATTAAGGCGGGACTTCCGGTTCAATTAAGGCGGGACTTCCGGCTGTCACTTTGGAATGTGGGCGTGGTTTCGAGTTTGATGAAAGGTGGTGCATATAGTTTTTTAGCAACAAAACAAAAACCAGGAACCAGTCAGTGAGTGACTGCAGAGGTGGTGTATTTAAGGGGAACCAAACAACAGATTGGCTGATGAGCTGAATACGGAGCAGGTGTCAGTCAAACTACCTTGAAGGAAGCCAAGGAGAAAGCTAACAAGCACAAGGCGAGACAGAGAGTAACTAAAGACTGCTTGAGTATAATGGAAAATAAACCAAAGATCAAGAAAACAGAATAGCTGATAACTGAAAAACACTGAGTCCCAAAGGGGGACAATAATAATAACAATAATAAATGTCCTATACAGATCCAGCAGGACACAATTAAAATTCCAAATTATTTTACAAAAGATAACAAACAAACAAATAAACAAATGAAGAGAGCCCTGGGGTCTGAGGTCATATTCCCATAATCCCACAGGGGCAGAGACTAAACATATTCTTACACTCCTCATACATACACTATCTTCCTGAGCCAATCCTCTTAGGGGGCACAGCCCCCCCAGACCCACTAGGGATGTGGGGAAGTCAAAGAAAAAAAGGGGTTGGGACCATGCACCACCATAGTGAGAAGAGCAGCAGTGTAGCACAAAATTAGCCCAAAACACCACCCCAGACCCAAATAACATTTCACAAAGTTAAAGCAAAGAATAACAACAACAACAATAGAATGAAAATGCCAGCAACAGCATAGTGCAAATACTTGGAGGCGTTATCTCTATTTGTTTTAGCTGAGGAATGCAAAAACAAATACAAACTCCAATGTGCATGAAAATGTGAGGATGAGGCCCAGCAGCAGAGCAGCAGCACCCATCCGTCAGGGAAGTGTAAAGAGAGACAGAAAGATGCTGCTCTTTGTCCTGTATTGCAGCCCCAGTCATCTGCACAAAGGTGGAACCAACAAGGCAGGTGCAGCAGGACCACATCTAAAGAAACAGGACAGCAGGTCATCAGCTCTCTGTGACTGGTGTTTAAGAACCCTGCTTTACAGTCCGAGCTCTTGAATATATACTGTGTGTGCATATATATATATATATATATATATATATATATATATATATATGTAAAACTCTGTGAGCACTGTCTGGTAAAGCACTGTTTGTTTTTGTTATTTTCTTGGATATCCACTCCTATAGATATAAACTGTATTAAATACTTTAATCATCTATGTTAATAGTCCATTCAAAATGGACTATTAACAGTTATTAGATTGATAAATAAAAAAAAGAACCTTAAACAACATAACAAAAAAAAACAAAACAAAAAAACAGAAGCTTCTTTTGCATAAATCTTGATCGTTGGACTGATAAACATCTTCATGCTTAAGACCTGTCAAAATATAAACTTAATATAGAGATATTAAAACTAATAGTTTGTTGTTTTAGTTTTAGCCTGATGGTTAAAATCTTTCCTAACTAAACTTATGTCTATTGTGGGCTCATAATGTCCTGAAATAAATAAAGTAAAAACTCTTTTTCATATGCCCCAAATGCTTCCAAATATTTTTCATATTCTCTCCATTGTTTTCCTTATCTTCATCTTCTGAGTAAAGAAACAGGTCACCATCTGTGGTAGCACTAAGTCCAAGTCAGAAGTTTCATCTATTAATCAGAGCTACTATTACCAGAATACTAAATACAATGTCGTCTGTTTAATGCATACAAGAACATAATGTGAGTAAATATTTTAAAAGCTTTCTGAATCCCAGTTTCCCCTCCACTGAACTGCGGATGTGAACAACTTGTAAGTGTTGTGTAAAATCAAATAAGCAAACAGAAGATTTTTTTTTAGGTAAGAAAAATGTGCCAAAGAAATACAAGCTATATAGCACAGATTCAAAGATAGAGAAATCTGGATTTGTTTAGCAGCTCCCCTCCTGATTTTATGCTTGAATAAAGCTTGGTAAAAAACTTTAGGGACTCCTATATATCACGTCTCAGGAGCCCAGTGTCATTTATACGCAATGCTTTGGTATTTAAAATAAGATAAGTAAGCCATCCATCATTTAATTTATAATTTTCTTTCACTCTAATTTGTACCAATAGTAAAGTTGGAATACCATCAGTTCAAACCGGAGGGAGCAAATATAAATCATATGATTCTTTCAGTATTTAGCATTCTAACCCCTGAGCTCACATGGTAGATGTGAGAGCTGGTGTGTTAAATGTTTTGAATTTTAGAAAAGATCTTCTTAATGGATTCATAGTCAGAGTCTAATCCCTTTGACCTCTGTCAGAATGGTGGAAAGGAGCTCATGCAAGGCTAAGGACCTAGAAGAACAGTGGTTGCCACTATGAGGCCCTGGGCGGACATGGTTCTGGATTTGAATCTTAAACAGAGACAATCACGGACACAGAGCAGTAAAAAAAAAAAAAAAAGGTTTATTGAACAAATAATGAAAAGGTAATCGGGTCGACAGAACGTCGGGAAAGGAGTCTCTGAAGGGGTGAAGATGAATGTTAGCTGATGAACGAACTATTGGTTTGTAGTTTTTAGAGTGAATAATGGCGACTTCCAGGAGAGGACAGTGTAGGATCTGCAGATGGGGTCTGACACTGGTAAGTGGTGGAGAAAGGCAGACGTAGCTGTGGTGCATTGTGGAACAGGCTGCGGATAGTTTTGCTGAAGCACTTATCTGATCCTGTTTGTACAGCGTAATGAGGCCAGATACTCCACCAGAGAGAGACATGAGAGGACATAGGAGACGACATAAGTGTGAAAACCATCTGTTGTGTCTCTCTGGCAAACAGCTCCATTTTGAAGGCTGAACTGATTGTAGGAGATAATCTTCAGCTGGGCTAAATCAGCCTGAGGAGGGAAGAAACCAAACCACAGACACAGCACATGCTGCCCACCTAACATACAGTGGGGCAAAAAAGTATTTAGTCAGCCACCAATAGTGCAAGTTCTCCCACTCAAAAAGATGAGAGAGGCTGGTAATTTTCATCATAGATATACCTCAACTATGAGAGACAAAATGAGAAAAAAAAATCCAGAAAATCACATTGTCTGATTTTTAAAGAATTTATTTGCAAAATATGGTGGAAAATAAGTATTTGGTCAGTTACAAACAAGCAAGATTTCTGGCTCTCACAGACCTGTAACTTCTTCTGTAAGAGGCTCCTCTGTCCTCCACTCGTTACCTTCATTAATGGCACCTGTTTGAACCTGTTATCAGTATAAAATACCCCTGTCCACAACCTCAAACAGTCACACTCTAAACTCCACCATGGCCAAAACTAGAGAGCTGTCAAAGGACACCCGAAACAAAATTATAGACCTGCACCAGGCTGGGAAGTCTGAATCTGCAATAGGTAAACAGCTTGGTGTGAAGAAATCAACTGTGGGATCAATTATTAGAAAATGGAAAACATACAAGACCACTGATAATCTTCCTCGATCTGGGGCTCCACGCAAGATCTCACCCCGTGGGGTCAAAATGATCACAAGAACGGTGAGTAAAAATCCCAGAACCACACTGTGGGACCTAGTGAATGACCTGCAGAGAGCTGGGACCAAAGTAACAAAGGCTACCATCAGTAACACACTACGCCGCCAGGGACTCAAATCCTGCAGTGCCAGATGTGTCCCCCTGCTTAAGCCAGTACATGTCAAGGCCCGTCTCAAGTTTGCTAGAGAGCATTTGGATGATCCAGACGATGACTGGGAGAAGATCATATGGTCAGATGAAACCAAAATAGAACTTTTTGGTAAAAACTCTACTCGTCGTGTTTGGAGGAGAGAGAATGCTGAGTTGCATCCAAAGAACACCATACCTACAATGAAGCATGGGGGTGGAAACATCATGCTTTGGGGCTGTTTTTCTGCTAAGGGACCAGGACGACTGATTCGTGTGAAGGAAAGAATGAATGGGGCCATGTATCGTCAAATTTTGAGTGAAAACCTCCTTCCATCAGCAAGGGCATTGAAGATGAAACATGGCTGGGTCTTTCAGCATGACAAGGATCCCAAACACACCGCCCGGGTAACGAAGGAGTGGCTTCGTAAGAAGCATTTCAAGGTCCTGGAGTGGCCTAGCCAGTCTCAAGATCTCAACCCCATAAAAAATCTTTGGAGGGAGTTGAAAGTCCGTGTTGCCCAGCGACAGCCCCAGAACATAACTGCTCTAGAGGAGATCTGCATGGAGGAATGGGCCAAAATACCAGCAACAGTGTGTGAAAACCTTGTGAAGACTTACAGAAAACGTTTGATCTCTGTCATTGCCAACAAAGGGTATATAACAAAGTATTGAGATGAACTTTTGTTATTGACCAAATACTTATTTTCCACCATATTTTGCAAATAAATTCTTTAAAAATCAGATAATGTGATTTTCTGGATTTTTTTTTCTCATTTTGTCTCTCATAGTTGAGGTATATCTATGATGAAAATTACCAGCCTCTCTCATCTTTTTAAGTGGGAGAACTTGCACTATTGGTGGCTGACTAAATACTTTTTTGCCCCACTGTATATTGGCCATGCTTTCTTCAGAAACTGATCCCAGAATGGCATTGGAGCACAGAAGACACCAACCAAAAAGGCATGTGGCACTGCTAGGTTTGCTGCTTAGCACCCAAGATATTTTCCCAACACGTCCAAAGCCTGCTTCTCTGCTCCAGCATGGGCTTCAGGGGGTCCTGCTGCTCCAACAGCTTTGCTGCCCAGCCGGAGCCCTGCACAGGCCCTGCTGATGTATGACCTGGCTTCTCCATGTTTCTTCTACTTCCTAGAGCCTGCCACACCAATCCTCGCAGCATATGCAAACTCTTCGGTACCCCATGACAGCACAACCACCTGCTGCTTCAGGACCAAATCCTGCTGCAGAGGTCATCTGTGCTCCTGTTATTTGGGTTAAAGCAGAAATCTCTCATGGTTTCCAGGCTTAAGTCAGGCTCATTAATCTCCAGGTTTTACCCAAACTCCTTGTGATAAGAATTAAGAACTCGATTTTCATCTAAAATATCTTTTCTGAACTTTACTTTTACTTTAAGTCGCCATTCTGCCTTTATGTCCTTTCGTTACATGGCTTTGATGACCACCATTATTGTTTCTGTTAAGACTAGTCATTAAGCATAAGAGGCCTGAATGCGTCTTAAGATTTGTTTGTTTTAACCAGGGTTGCAAGTTAATTAATGAGTAAATATGAAGTTGATTTAACTAATCTATAGATTCTTAATTGATTGATAGATGGCAATTTCTTGAAGAGGTTCTAACACAAAGGGCTAATATTAATTTTTTTTGTTTATTTTTTCTTTTGTTTAAAGTTTGCTGATTTAAAAAAAAGAAGCATATCATTATAATTGACTATGCAAACTTTCGGAATTAATACATTTTTGAGCAAAAACTTTTTAATCGAGCAAAACTGGAATCTGTTAAATTACTGAATTAAACCAAGGAGATGCATAGAATAACATATGTGAAATACTTTCATTTAAAGACATGGTATGTTGCACAGACATGTTGCCAGACCTAACTTATAACAATGTTGTGAAAATGAAGTGGGTGGTAACCATGACATAGGCGTATTTCCTCTTTTCCTTTTTCTTTTTTAGAGCAATGTAACAATCAGTGGTGGGATCCACATGTTGTGTTTTTAGCCAGGATTATAAATGGATGTTAAATCAGTCACTTAAAGTTTATCTATATAGCACTATACAACAACAGCAGGAAGACCAAAGTCTTTCACAGACAGATAAAAACATGGTAAAAATCAGTGTGTTCTAAATACTAAAAGCCAGTTTGAAAAAGTTAGTCTTCAATCTGGATTTAAAAAGTGGCAGATCTGCCATTTTGCAGTTTAGGTGTGGTAACCACAAAGGAACGATTGCCCCACTGTTTATACCTGAACCTGGGTACGTCCAAAACCATTTGAAGGACAGACCAGAAAGCTTGGCTGGGGCAATGCACAGTCAACATCTCCGTTAAATATGACGGAGCAAGACCATGAAGGGCCTTAAAAATAAGCATTAAAATTTCAGAATAAATCTGAAAATGGACCAGGGGCCAGTGCAGGGAGGAGAGGACAGGAGTGATGTGGCTGTGTCTGTTAGAGTTCTGGTTCTGTTATGTTTTTCTTTTGGATGTTCAGTTTAGCTTTGCTCCTTGTTTTCTAGTTTTTTATGGTTTAATTCTTATATTGTTGTGTTTTTGTTATCTGTTTTCTAGGTTTTTATTTGTTGCCCTCTGCTGCCCTCCTGTCTTCTCCTTTTTCCCTAGCTCCTTTTCTGTTCTGCTCTGTGCACACCTGTTCCCAATCTGCTCGTTACTCCTCTCTTTGTCTCAGTCCCAGTCTCAGAGGCAGGAGAAAAGTTCAAAGGTTTATTAAATGATGAATGTACAGGTTTTATGATCAGGTCAAGTGGGGAACTCGTCTGGTCACGAGTGGGTTCTGAAAAGGTACACAGATTTAACAGATCCAGGAAGGGACTGGACTGGTCACAAGTGGGTTCACTGCAGAGGAGGACAGAGGAGTTTATGGAGGTCCAGGTATATTGCAGGAAAGAGAGTGTGCAGGTCTGTACCTGTTCTGGAGTGGAGCAGAGCTGCTGAGGGAGGGAACCTTGAGGGTCCAGAGGCTGTCGGCAGGCTGAGGGCTAGGCGGAGGCAGAGCTTATAGAGTGCAGGCAGATCACTGATTTGAGTTTCCTTCCAGTAATTTTCTGAGAGCGGGCAGGCAGATCTTTGACAGGAACTGTTCTCCAGAGTTCTTCTGAGAACGGACAGGCAGATTACTGGCAAAGAAACTCTTCAGGGTTTCAGGTTTCAGGCAGGTTCTGTCTAGGAAGCAGAGAGGAGAAAACAGGTCAGGTTCGGTTCTCAAGGAGTCAGAGCTTTAGACAGGCTGGTTGGCTCAGGCTTGCTAACCGTTACTGGCAAACATTCTGGCACTGGAGTGAAGCCCTCGGCCTCCTAAAATACGGATCTCCTGATGAGCAGATGAGAGACAGGTGGTGCAATCAGCTCCGGCTCCAGGAGATCTCGTACGCTCTCTGGTCGAGAAAGTGGACAGACCTCCAGATCCCAACATAAATACACTCTCTCTTCTGTTCTTCTTTGCTGTGTCCTCATTAAACTTCCTCCAGCTCCTTCTCTCTGGGCCTTCCTCCATGTGATTTTGATTCCCCTGATGTCTCCTTGGTTTCTGGTACGTTTTGACTAGCTTTTATGTTTTCATTTTTGGACTCCTTGTTTCATGTTAGTTTGGACTTTGTTTTCTTTTTGGATTCCTGCTTTCCTTATTTGAACCTGTTTTTTCATATTTGGATTTTTTGATCACCTGCCTCTGTTTTCAGTAAACTCATTATTAAACCCACAAGAAATTCACCTCTGTCTCCCTGCTTCTGCTTTTGGGCCAACAAACCTTATCCAAATCCTGACAGTGTCTGGATGAATGTTTCTCTTAAAGGCATGTTAGAACTTGGCTGCTATTTTGGAGATGAGAGATGGAAATTCTAGAAACCTCTTTGATATATGATCTTAATGACAAATCTTTATCAAAAATGGTAACAATGTTTTTATCATCTCTTTAATTCCATCCAGATGAAGTGACTGACTAATCAGTTTCTTTTTCAAAGACTCTGTTCCAAAGACAATAAATTCTATTTTATTTTAAATCCTTCACACAAATAAGATTTGATCCAGCCTAGTGCTGAATTAATTCCAATAGAACGGTTAAGCTTTTCTTGAAGAATATTTTGATCGACTGTATTATATAGAGCAGTGAGATCGAACAGGAGATACAAGTTCATTATCTGATGCCAGGAGAATATCATTAGTGACCTTCATCAATGCTCTTTGTATGTAATGATGAGCTCTAAAATCTGACTGAAACTCTTCAAAAAGTTCATTACAGTGTAAGTGATGGTGTTCTTACTGTGGACCCAGCAGAAAGCGAAGGGATAAGAGCTAGGCACTGGAGAAAGAGCTACAGTACGATTCGAGGTATTCTGATGGAGTAGACATGTGAGTAGGGGTTACCTTGAGTGGCTGTTAGTTTGAGTGCTTCTTGTTATCTACTCCTAGCTAGGGTATTGATTACAGTATACTATTCCATAGAAACATGTAGATAGAAATGTATATGTAATACACTGAGTATGTTTTACTAAAATGAAAACATATTTAAGTGTATATTTGATACAGCCCAATATAATTTCTCAAATATGTGTTTCATCATTTTTTTTAGCACTCCACTGGGTTCTGCTCTTATGGATTCATTGCAGATCGCTCCTCCCAGTAGCTGCTAGATTTTATCATCATCAACGCTCCCTAGAAAAGAAAATTATTAACTGTTTACATTCCTGCTTGAACAGTTTTTCCATTTCTTGCTAAAAGCCTGTTGTTGATTTTTTTATGCACAAATATATAAACACAGGTCATACATTTATTTTAGGTGTAAGTAAGCCTTTTTAAAATATCTGCACATGATTTTCTGATGCTGTAAATTCCCTATTTTCTTTTCAGTTTTACTTTTGTGTGAATCTACTTGCTTTGAAATTTCAATTCAATTCAATTCAATTCAGTTTATTTATATAGCGCCAAATTCACAACACATGTCATCTCAAGGCACTTTACAGTTCAACCAGATCATACAGTCAAATTGATACAAAGTTTCTATCTAAGGAAAACCAGTTGATTGCATTGACTCATTGACTCAAATACAATCCCTCACACTAAGCATGCTTGTAGCGACAGTGGAGAGGAAAAACTCCCTTTTAACAGGAAGAAACCTCCAGCAGAACCAGGCTCAGTGCGAGCGGCCATCTGCCGAGGCCGACTGGGGTTCAAGGAGACAGAAGCAGAGATACAAAAAGCAGCTGTAAAAGGCGGCCCCGTCCAGGAAACACACAGCCAGGCAGACGAGCTCCAAGGCAGCTCCCATGCCAGAGGATGAAGAGAGCACATTCACCCAGCCACGGCCAGAGAAACAGCACCACACCTGAAGACAGGCCGATCTCCAACATCTACAAACAAGGGTGTTGATGGAAGCAGCACAGCTGATGTTTCTTTCCTGGATGACGTCACAGCCAAACAGGAACAGACGAGGCAAAGCTACTCTGAGGAAAAGCAGAGAGAGCAGAAGGTTAGAGATTGAACAAACAGATTCTGCAGAATAGGAGAACAGAGAGAGAATGAAGCAGAATGATGAAATGGGGTCCCTATGTCCTCCAAAAGTCTAAGCCTATAGCAGCATAACTTTAAAGACAGCTGAGGATAACCTGAGCCACCCTAACTATAAGCTTTATCAAAAAGGAAAGTTTTAAGCCTAGCCTTAAAAGTAGACAGGGTGTCTGCCTCACGGACTAAAACTGGTAGTTGGTTCCACAGGAGAGGAGCCTGATAACTAAAAGATCTGCCTCCCATTCTACTTTTAGAAATTCTAGGAACCACTAGTAAACCTGCAGATTGAGAGCGAAGTGCTCTGTTAGGAACATAAGGAACAATCAGATCTCTGATATAAGATGGAGCTTGGCCATTTAAGGCTTTATATGTGAGAAGGAGGATTTTAAATTCTATTCTTGATTTAACAGGAAGCCAATGAAGAGAAGCCAGGATAGGAGAGATATGATCTCTCTTTTTAATTTTCATCAGAACTCTGGCTGCAGCATTTTGGATCAGCTGAAGGCTTTTAACTACAGTTTGTGGACTTCCTGATAGTAAAGAATTACAATAGTCCAGCCTTGAAGTAACAAATGCATGGACTAGTTTCTCAGCATCACCCCTGGACAGGAGATTTCTAATTTTTGCAATGTTCCTCAGATGAAAGAAGGAAATTCTAGAAACCTCTTTGATCTGGGATTTAAATGACAGGTCCTGATCAAAAATAACACCAAGATTTTTTACTTTATTATCTGAAATCAGTTTAATCCCATCCAAATGAAGTGACTGGCTAATCAGCTTCTTTTTCAGAGACTCTGGTCCAAAGACTATAACTTCTGTTTGTCTGCCACTCTGCTACACCTATAGCTTAACATTTGCAAATGTAGCTGAATTACCTCGCATACGTGGAGTGAGTGGAAAGTCATTCTCTCACCCTGTTGTTTTACTGTTCAAAGCAGACTGATTTTGACAATGTAGCCAATAGTAAATATACAAGAATGTGTATTTATTATCCATTTTTATATGACCAGGAAATATAAATAATTTATTTTTCATTTTATTAAAGGTTTTACTTGGCATATTGTCTGTTGATGTTTTGTCAGAATACACATACAGTTGAAACTTTGCCAGAATCTCCACACCACTCAAAATGCTTGAGGTTGCAAGAGGCTTTTTGTTAGGCATAATTATTGTTATTTGTTAAATATTTTTGTTTCTGGGGAAAAATCCAGCAGCAAATGTATCCTGCGGTGAAATTTTCAAGCAAGTGAGGAGTTGCTCGCGGCTGGCAGGGAACGATTCTCCTCTTGGCCAGAAGAAGAAAAGGAAGGTCTTGCATCAGCGCATTCGGACAGCTGTTGTAGCTGACCTTTGGGCCTTGATCAAAGAGGCCTGCTTTGTCCTGTGTTAATATCAAATGATGAACATTCAGCTCTTGCTCTGCCCTTTATGTTTGCTGCCAAAGAGACTGTAGGAAAAGATCAAGTGGATCAGATTGGTATTCACGGATGCTTGTATAAATGATTATGAAAGCCTTAGAACTGCTGGACAGTAAAGGCTAGACATGCTGCCTCATTTTGTATAGTATTTTTTTTCAAGGATTCAGGTTTGATTTAAACCACATTTTGAATATATTAAAATCTTCTGAATTATTTTCTTCACATTCTTCTTATTCACTTAATCATGAAGGAAAGTCAGATGAAAATTTGCTGTAAAGAGGGGAAACAGCTGTTTTACAATATGCTTTACTGTTCCATATAGACAGAGGTGCATCCGACAATTCATATTGGTTTTTGAGCCATTGAGCATTTCCAGGCCGTTTGAGATGAATGCCAGGATCCTGAATTGAATCCATGTTGGAGCAGACTGGATGAGAGAACATGCCAGCAGATCAACTCCTTAGATATCTGCAATCGTTATGTGCCTAGTGCTTTATAATGACATTAAAAATCATTTAAATCTCTCAAATGAAGCTAATATTTGGGTCAAAAGTTATGATGTTCTGCTTTAAAAGCATATTTGAGAGAACAGCTATTTTTCCTGCTTCATGGGTATCAAGATATGAGAGGGTTGCTTTACATTTTTCCTGAGATAATTATTGATTTCTTTCTTGGAATATCATCTGGACAAGAGAAGCAGTTTGAAATAATTACATTTGATAAATAGATTAACAATATTAAACAAAATTGCTTGTATTTGTTGGGATCCTGAGGCTTGCCCACCAGAGGGCGCCGAGGATCCTCTTCTGTTTTTTCTTTTCTTTTTGGGACTGGGTTACTGTTGGGATCTGGGG
Source organism: Cyprinodon diabolis (assembly GCA_030533445.1). Taxonomy (NCBI): domain Eukaryota; kingdom Metazoa; phylum Chordata; class Actinopteri; order Cyprinodontiformes; family Cyprinodontidae; genus Cyprinodon; species Cyprinodon diabolis. Next base: position 17,152,564 of record CM060072.1, on the reverse strand, counting down.
ATGTACCACCTTTCTCCAGCAGAGTGCGCCGTGGGTCTCCTGAGCTGGAGCCCTCCTGCACACCTGCAGCTCGTCTGCTCATTAGGAACCTTCCCTACATAAGCAGCTGCCAGACCTTCCTTCAACGCCGCAGTGTTGACCTTAGTTTGGTTAGCAACCTGAGCCTCTGATACCTGAAAGAATCTTAGTTGTCTCAAGTGAGAGACAACTCCTCTGTCTTTGCTCACAGGAAACCTGTCTCAATCCTGAAGCTCTGGGTGAGCCAAACCTGAAGATTCCTATTTGGATTCCCCCTGCTGCTCTCTGTGAAGAGCTGGAAACTCTGATCAAGGTCTGCCATTCAAAGTCAGAAGCTAGACGCTGCAGCTGCTTGTGCACTCTGCTGAACCAACAGTCTCTGGACCCAACGGTTCCCTCTCTCACAAGAGAAGCCTGGACTCCGTCAAGGTAGACTCAGAATTATCTTAAAGGACTCATTGATCATCTGTCTGCCCAGCTAATCAAACTATCCATCTCTGCAGACTTCAGTGAACCCAACCCGGACCAGTTCCGGATCCTGTTCATGTCTTTGTGTCAACAATATTTAATAAACTCTGTTAAACTTTTACCCAGCCTCCGTTGTGTTCTGCATGTGGGTTTGAACTAAAACCAATCATGACAGTATTCAGTCATACAAAGTCACATGTTATTGCAAAATGTTCTATAGTTTCCTGGAGAACAAACAAGTGTTGTTTTTTTCCAAAATGTTTTAGATTAATGTTTGGTTGTTTTTCCATAATCATGTCCAGCCTAATTATGTCTCCGCACTCCACATGTGCACTCACCCTAACAAGGACCTGTTCCGGAAAATGTTTTCAAGCTGTGTTCAGTGGCACCTCAAATTAAAACCTTTATTTGAACTTTTAATACCCACACATGTGGTCATCAGCTCCACATGTCTCCTGTTCATCATAATAGGAAACAATCATTTTTTTTTTTCAAATACAAGCAAAAATCTTTAAAGCATGCTTAAACACTAGAAAGAAGAGCACAATAAAAACAAGAATTTACTATTGTTAAAAAAATAATTCCAGAACAAATACTCCTGAAATAATTTATCAAAAAAGCGGGCAGGGAACTAAAAAACTAAACTTCTTTGGTGTAGTTCATAGAAACACATCTGGTTTGACAGGGCTCTTTTAAGCTTCGGTAGACTTTAAATTTAATGAAAAAAATAATATATATATATATATATATATATATATATATATATATATATATATATATATATATATATATATATATATATAGAAAAAAAATTACCAACTCTTCAGTGCTAAATTAATTAGCATTTTTAGTGAGGTCAGCTTGATTCTTAAATACCCATAAAGTACCAAGCCATGTGACAAGAGTTGACTTGTGAGAAGGAAATCTATTTTCATGGGGTGATGGAGTAAGTTAAACGTCATGTATGGTTTGTGTGACTAGGCAACAGGAGCCTTTAATAGGGTTAAAAAGACTAAGCAATCATTCTGTAAGAAGGTTAGATATATGATCCAACTATCAGCAAGATCGATACATTGAGATTGTCAAATATTATTGTTTTATGCAAAACTGAGTAATGCTTCTACATTGTGTTATGCCCTGAACACACTGTATCTGTTTTGATTCCAATGTGACAGAAAATCGTGTCCAACGACATTGTTGTGTTAAGCGCTCATTGACAGTCAATCACACCTGACACTGTTTTCTGCACGAGGGCATGCGTAGCTCCGACTGAATCCAAGGTCGAGCGGTTGCATCTGCCTTTTTAAATTTTTTTTTCCATGACACACTGACTGCGTATAGAGGGGCTCTTACTCCAACTGGGGCTTACTTTTTTTTGTTTGTTTTTTTTTAATAAAAAATCCCTTACTGTGTATTTCAGTTCTTCCTTTTTCAAAACCTACATTTTCTGAATCTAACAGCAGTAAGATTTATGAAGTAAGTTTTTTGTAGTTCTGACCTAGGTCCTGTAGGATCAAATAACAAAAACAAGGAAAACAGTTGTCAATAGCTGTACATTATTACATATTTTTAAGAAATAATCAAGGTAAAGTCAAATCTTTTGTTGCCTTTCTGTGCTTCCCACATGAAAACCTGACATTTACTTTAACTTAACTTACCCTAGAAAAATCTCATAAAGATAGTGGTGGGACTCACTTTAAACTGACCGGATAACAATATATGATAACAACAGCATAATACAGTTAATACAAATAAGATATAAGTTTCAGTAACGCAGTCTAAAAAAATTATAACTTACTAAGTTCTGCCTTTTGCTTTATCTTCATAAAAAGTTTAAAATCCTTTCGATTAATTAAGCTCCAAGTATTAATTTCCTATATGTGTGGCTGTAGTTTGTTTACAGTGGAGGGACATTTGGAGAAAGTGGAAAAAAAAGAAAAGTTCTGCTAAAACTGAAGGATCATTAAATGTAATAAAACTCAAAGAGAAAATGCTTTATCTGCTCCCTTTAAGTTACTTACCAATTATTAAGTGAAGTGAAATAGTACAAAAAGTAAAAATATCCATATCCGGACAAAGGCCAGTTACCCAGAGAGCATAAAGTGTAGGCCTAATACACTCCTTTATTTAAATGCCATCATAGTAAATGTGTGGTATAAGACGCTGGAACATATTGGTTAGTTTCAAGTAAATCTTTTATGAAACAATACGTTTAATATAGAAGTTAAAAGGAACATTTTAAACACTAAATCAATTGGGGTCACTTGTGTGAACATAATTGTAGGAAGAATGTGTTTTTTTGCTGTTATAATTCTGGTCTGACTGATGACTCTTTTTAACATTCTGCTCTTCTATCCACTTTCAAAATGAGTGCTGTTTTTTTTCCTCCTGTGCTAACCATGCCTGCTCCCACTCAGCAATACTCAGCTCACCTTGTCTCTAGGCTTTATAACCCTCTAACAGAGATCCAGGCTGTGTTTTAATTAAGCGGCAGCATCCTCTGAAGGCCACATTCATCTTCTGTTTACGTCATAGCACGACGCCGTGGCCTCTTTGGATTTGAAGACTCCTTCGTATGCGTCCCACAAGTGCAGCCTTCTTTTCACATTGTTGGAAGGACAGTTCCGGTGTATCCTTCGTAGCTTGCGAGTCAAAACAAGCTGACTGCTCCATGCTCAGAGGAAAAAGGGAAATTGAGACGAATAGTGGAGAATAATGCAAGTGTAGTACAATATGATTTTATAATATAATAAGTATAATTTCCTGTTAAACTAATGAAAACAGTTAATTAAAATGGTTAGTGACATGTCGCAGGAAACTGAGGGTTGGTTAACGCTGAATAAGTCTAGACTTCTTTTAATCCCAACTCTTCCGGCCTCCTTATTTTTACTGCCTTCGAAGGACTCAGGCCAGGGGTCAGTTTTAAAAAGCAGGTTTACTGAAAATTCAAATTTTTTAAACCTGACCTGAAAATCAGGTTAACTCTGGGTTTTCAATAACACAAAAAAGAGTTTCCTCAACCTCTGAATTTGTTTCCACAATAACATTCTCCCCAAAGCTAACCTGGTCAGGAGCAGGTTTTGTTCAGTAAACTCAAAGTAGCAAAATTTACCATTGGGTGTGTTTCAGTTGGCCACAAGACAAGGAATCAATTTTTATTTCTCAAGATTGTTTAGTTCAGGCGTTTGTCGACGGTGCATAAGTGAACCAGCGGGCGAGAGGAGAGGGAGCAACAGAGAGCAGCTGGCCAACATCAGAGCTCCTAGATGGACCGCAAGACAGGTGCCACTTCCTCAGCGGAGCTTTAATAAACCAGCTTCAAACTAACATCACTGCAGTAATTCACTACACATTCTTGAAGCAGCCTTCGAGTTCACAAAGTTCTTTTTTGCCGCACATCATATACTGCTAATTTTTTTCTATACTGAGGGATTTTGAAACTATTTTAAGAAAGGCCAGCACCTGCAGCTGCCCTAAATACTGCAGGCACCTGTTATGATAGCTCATTGAGAACACTAGGGGGCCACTTCGTAATTCAGATATCAAAATACATAGTTCTGACTCGTCAAAATTAACTTTGAGGTACGTTGATTATAATTCCAGATGTGGGAAACTTTCCCAATCAGACTAACGAGCTGTTTGGGAGCAGGTGTGAACAGAGGCATCTAGAAAGGAGCTAGGGAAAAGGAAACCAGCACAAGTGGGAAACAAAGAAAAGCCTAAGAACTCAAATACATAAAAAACACAACAGGATAGGAATTAAACCAATAAAGCTAGGAAACAAAAGAAAAACATGAATCAACATAAAACTGAAAACTCAAAGAAAACTTAACAGAACCAAGACTGTGACAACAAACATTTTGTCATTAATTCAAAAACTCAATTCAAAAATACGACTACAGACTAGGAGATTTACAACTGCTTGCCTAAACACAAACATTAAAAACTATTATATAAAGATTAAACAAAAGCCAAGCCGTGGTTTCACAATACATGGCGCAACGCACTGTAACTGTATGTCTCTGACATAGACCCAGAGCAATGTTTGTTTTCCCTCAGGCCACGATGTTGGAGCATGTTTCTAATGGAAAGAGCAACAGCGTTACTGCTGCAAAGGAGAACGAAGTGATGTAAAAGAAGATTGCTGCTGGAGTTAATGCACATGCTTATATGAGGTCTATTATAATCTCAATTATATTACATCGAAAACTCATTTTCTGCTTTAATGGTAGTGTATTAATGTATTCTGTTTTTAATTCTATCTTACATTACACAGTGTTGTGTGTAATGCAAGATCAGTCTTGACTTTTCAGTCAAGATAAGTCTGACTGGACTGGTATCCGGTCTGCGCCTCTTGCTGCTGTCTGTCTGCTTCAAGGTTGGAGTCTCAGACTGAGATGGTATTCACAAGCCTCCATTGCAACGACTGGTTATTGAAAGTTTTTTGTTAACAAAACTCATGCTTATTTGGCTTTTTTTCAGCTTTGGACTGTTCTCAAAAACCTCACATATTTGTGAGTAAAAATTCTTGTAAATTCCTGTTATGTTAATGTTAATAAAGTGATTGTATGTGTTAAATTGCAGCCCTATCACTAGAAGCTTGTTAGTGAAGCCCATATATTCATAATATTTCTCCATGTTAGTAAAAATGTCATCTTTTCATCTGATCATCTTCTAATAAGAATTTTTGTCTCTCCTCTAGCATTTAACATTCATTCAAATTTCCTCTAACAGGGCCTGTTCTTATCTCAGCTTTGGTGTTAAAAATCCACTTAACGAGTTCTGAGTCCTTAAGTCTCTTCCCATTACCACATCGCAGGTTTGCTCCCCCTGCTTTCATCACCTCTTACATTCATTAGTATGTAGGGCCTGGTGTTGGTCTTTATGCTCACTTCATTAGCACACATGATGTGTGTAGTTTCCCCCACTGAGGGGAACATGTAGATAATCTATGGAAATGTGACAAGCATACATTTACAGTCTGCAAGAGATCCATCTGAGCTTTTTTTAAGAAATTAAAAATTCAACTCATATTTGCAGCTGAGTGTAATTCCTTAATTCCCCAAAAAGTTTTATACATGTTTAAGAGGCTGTACATTATGCACCAAAATGTGCCTGATTTGTAAAAGGAATCAATTTTTGGTTGTTCTTTGTAATCTATTCTTAAATTTAGGATTTAAAAAAATTATGGTCAACGTTTGACATAAGATACTAAATTTTCCATTGGAAAAGGCATTAACCTTTAGTCAAACTTCCACAGAGAATGTGGTCATTTAGTCAGACGAAGCTTTATAGTTTTTAGTTCCGTGCTGGTAAAAATGACTTTTTTATAATAAATTATGAATGAAACGGCTCAGTTTAAAGGGAAGTCAGTGGTGTGTGGATGAGTTGAATCTCAAAAGGTTTTACAGTAGTCACTTCACTGTGTTACTTAAATATTAAAGCAATGTAAACTGTAAAAATAAAGCATTTAGTGTTTTTTTCTGATGTCCCTGATAGTTATTTGAGCCCATTGACTGCCAATAAACAAATAGAAAAAGCTATTAAAGGTATTTTTTGGTAACATTATCTCGAAAAAATCCACCTTTGATTTTACCAAATTCAATCCAAACAAAATGAAACCACATATAATTGTTTGTAACAAACAAAGGTGCCATGGTGAATTGTACATTTTTTAATCTATAGTCCAACTCTTCCGGCCTCCTTATTTTTACTGCCTTCGATCATTTTTTCTTGGGGTATAAAATGAAGCGGTACAGAGGCGCTACTTAGTAATCAATCCTAAAAACGGAAATCCACGCGAACAGGGGAAGAAACTGCAGAGTAACTTTTCAACATAAATTTTTTCTGTAATGATCTTGGTTCTGTTGGTTTTCTCTAAGTTTTCAGTTTCAAGTTCATCCAAGTTTTTCCTTGTTTTCTAGCTTTATTGGTGTGTTCTAGATTCATTTAAGTTTCTTAAAATTTTCTTTGTCTGTCCTCTGTTGCCCCCTTGTGTTTTCTTTTCCCTTGGCTTCCTCCTCAGCTCTACTCACACCTGCTCCTTATCAGCTCGTTAGTCCTTCCTTTGTTCAGTCAGCCATAAAAACACTCCCTCTGCAGTCCCTCAGTGCTGGATCCCCGTCTAACTTTTCGCACCCTGGCTCCTTGATGGTTTTCCCCTGATGTCTCCATGGTTCTGGTTTGTGTTTGATTTTTATGTTTGATTTTTGGATACCTGTTTTTGTTTAACATTTTTAAGTTTGATTTTTGGATCCCTGTTTTTGCTGCCTGATATTTCATTAAATCTTTTAAGAACTCACCCCTGCCTGTCAGCCTCTGCTTTTGGGTCCTCACAAAAACCTCCAAACAAATCGTGACATTTTCTATGATTTTAGAAAATACATAAAACATAATAATGCCTTCTTAGCCTCCGATTGTTGTGGTGTGTAATGTCCAAGTATACCTATGTGGCAAGGCCATTAAACAATAGTTATCAAGGGCCAGTGTCCTGGATGATTTAGATTTTTCCCTGCTTCAGCACACCTGATTATCATTGATGGATGATTAAAAGACTTTTGCTGAACTAAATTAACCAGAATCAGTTGTGTCAAAAGTGAAAAAAATATTTAAAGTTACAGGACACTAGTCCTCAAGGACTGGAAGTAAATACCTCTTTATATTGTATCCTTGGTATGATCCTCGTGCATGTCTGTGTTGAGTGTGACTAGTGTGAGCTTTTTCCAGCAAAAAGAATCATTGGTGGTTGGCGTGGCTTTCGTGATTAGCTGCTGGGATTTCTAAGGTGTTCCTAAAAGACTGTCTTCGTGTAGTGCTCAGCCAAACCAATTGAGCCATGTCTCATTGATAAGACTTTCATTGATATTAGAATTTATTTTTTTTTACCTTGCCTACCTTGGATCCTAACAATCACACCAGAAGCCTCTGACAATGGACAGTAAGCCCTTATTCCTTAATGCAAGTATTTCAAATTTATCCAATTTTACAAGCCTCATCTAATCATACACTTATTTTTCTCAGGCTATATATAGCTGCAAAATTCTTTTTAGTCACTTTTGTTATTCATCTCTGTCTAATGCAGGAGATTCCCCTACAATGAGGCCTGCTTTCAGTAGAGACTCTTAATCTGGTACATGCCATGTTCAGGAAGTATTCTCATTTGACAAAATGACATTCTAAAAAAGAAGAACCCCAGGACAAAGTCAGTGCTGAGAGAAAGTGTTGGTGAAAGAAAAGATAAAGAGACTACAGGGTGATTAATTTGACAGCTCTTCTTCCCTTTGCTGGTGCACAGGGAAGGAATAATACACTGTATATGTCAAGTGTCAAATTTAAATGAGGACACAGTTCTCAGATATATAGATATACAGTGGTTTAGCTTGTTATGGAAATTAAATCTTGTTCATGGATGTCAGATGATTGTTTACATAATACCAGATAAAATAAAATGGGACTGAAATATGATGGTTGTATCTTTTTTTTCCCCCTTTGACAAGTATATATCAAGCTCAGTCTGACACCTTTATCACTAAATTACAGCCCACATCTCCCTCTCTGACGGGAGCGATGCAGGATTCATAGTGAATTTTAGACTTTCAAGTGTCACAGTGGGCTCTGATGGCCCTTGCATTTGGATTATTTTATATGAAATTAACTTTCTCCGGTAGAATGCTGACCTTCACTCCAAGCGTGAATTGAAGCTTCTCTTGATTTGTCTCTCCTGCGGGCTGCCCTGCGGGACCTCAGCATGTTAAACACAGCCGAGTTCATGCAGGAATAAAGCTAAGGTTAGCTTTGATGGCACATTTCATTTCTCTCTGCTGCAGTCAGAACTTTGAAAGCTGGAGGGAAAATTAAATGTGGCTTGTGTTGCTCAGCCTGCTTGAGTTGAAACGACAGCTCTGTCATTTATCACAAGAGCCTCAGTGAGAAGTGTTGCGCTCTTCGTGGGTAGATGAATATGCAAAACAGAAATCACCCCATTGTGCTTTTGCCAAGTCCCGGTCAAAAGGTCAGATACATTTCTGTTTTGTGCAACAAAAAAGAAATTACCTTCTTATTATATCTAAATGATTTCTATGTGGATTCAGAATTAGTAAAAGGTAAAAATATAAGGAGCATCTTAAGTTATGACAGTGGGGCGACAGTGGCGTTGGATGTAGGAGTTTGCCCTGAAATCGAAGGGTTGACGGTTCAAGCCCCGACTCCGACTTTCAGTGTCGTTGTGTCCTTGGGCAAGACACTTCACCTGCATTGTCTACTGATGGTGGTCAGAGGGCCCGGTGGCGCCAGTGTATGGCAGCCTCGCTTCTGTCAGTGAGCCCCAGGGCAGCTGTGGCTACAATGTGGCTTGCCACTATCATTGTGTGAGTTTGTGTGTGAATGGGTGAATGAATGTAGTGTAAAGCGCCTTGGTCAAGTCTTCTAACTTGAATAAAGGCGCTATATAAGTACATGCCATTTACCATTTACCATGACACCAGCAATTGTAACCAACCAGTAGCTACACATAATATATGGCTAAACGGATGGGATTGACCAACCTTAAACAGAGGGGGTGGACTCAGGTTTCAGCTTTAAAAAACCTACAATGCAGCAATTGAGTTGATCCCTTCCCATTATCATCGCAGCCCCAGCCCCTGCACAGGATAGCGGAGGACCTTGCCTATTTAAGAAAGGGGTGGACCCCTTCGTCCATTTCAATTTGCATGTTTTCCAAACAAAAACAAGGTTTTGATGGGCTACTGTATAAAACCTCATACTCAACGCTATTCCTGACATTTTGTATTGAAAAAGTTTCCTAGAGAAATGGAAGCGAAACATCTTCAAACTTGGAAACAAAGTGCAGTGGATTGTTTTCAACTTTTTTTGGAAAAACCTAGGACGATGAAACTGTATGCCTTCTAGTATTAATTCATGCACTGTAGCATTGGAACCTTCTGACGTCCCTAGGAACAAAACGGTTGGCCACAATCCTGTGCCTGATAGACCATATTGCCACATCTCTCCTCCTAAAGCTGAACAAAAATAGATTATTCTGGGACATGCACTGTGTGACACATGCTAAATTTCTTTACTTTCCTATATTTTCGGTTTTATAATGGAGCGCTTCATCCTTTTTTTATGTAGTTCTTTTCAAGAAGGATGTAGTCCCTATATGACGAGTCTTGTTCATGTGTGTATCCTATGCATAATGATTTTTGTAAGGCTGAAGTCTTTACTGATTCAGCACAGCAGTCCAAAGTTCCCTTCTCACCATGGATAATGTTCTTACTGTTAACCCCGCATAAGGTAAATGAATAAGAGCTAGGAACAGGAGCTAGGAGCTACAATCTTAAGAATTTGGATTGACCCCAAGTTTTGCTTCAGTAATTCATTCAAGAAGAAAGTGAGTCCAGTTAGTTTTCGGGATGCCGTAGTACCGGTTTTGACTCTCGTAATCAATGTGAGTTTGCTTCCCATTGTGACCTCTGTATAGCTAAAGACTTTTCATATTCAGCAACGTAGTCCAGAGCTCCTTTCCTACACTAAATAGTATTTTTACTGTTTAACTTGTGAAAGGCGAAGGCATTTTTGCAAGAAACAGGTGCTTAGAGCTATAATTTGAAGTATTTAGATCTAACCAAGTTCTCTAATGTCAAGCTAAGGAACTATTAATTTGACTCATGTGTGTTGAAGCAGAAACACATAGAGAAGTCACATGACAGCAAATCTTGAAAGCTGGATTTGAAGACCCCTGCATAGATGTTTAACCCGATTCAGCACTCCTGATTCAGATGATAGTTCAGCAACAGCCAGTTAATAAGTCATATGTTGAATCTGATGTGCTAAGCTAGAATAAGTCTAGAAAATTGGTAACATCAGCCCCGCAGAAGTTAAGCTGGACACTCTAGTTTAGTTCCCAAAAAAGTAAAATAAAAACAATCCACTGAGCTTTGTTTTCAAATTTGAAGACATTTCGCTTCCCATTCAGGAAACTTTTTCAATTTAAAAGTTTTTTGAATTGACTTGGAATTGACTTGGAGTGACTGAGAATCTTCACCAGCACCCCTACTTTAGCTCAAGCAAAGTTGCCATTGGGTGAAGATGAGAGCTGTCAAAATCCAGTCCTATCGTCTTACAACTTTAAAAAGTGTCCCCTCGCTGACACAGCTGAATCTAATGGGTGAATTCTTTCATCAACATGTCATCCCACTCCTCATATGTATGATAACAAGCTCTTCATTTGATTCAGGTGTGTTTAGAAAAGGCAAAGCTGCAGCTGCAGAAGAGTAGATCCCCAAGAGGAGACCTTCCTGTGCTAGACATGAATTTGTAGTCCCCCGACTGCAGATATCAGATTCTGTTCTTAAATGTCAGCCAAACCAATTTGCACACGGACAACTTTTCAGTTAACCAACAATATCCCACAACATCTCTCACTCAATAACCATATAAAAATCTATTTTCATTAATTTAAGATGAAATCATTACTTGATATTAAACTACACTTACAATATTCACCATTGTCATCATTGTTAGACTCGCAATAAATCAAAGGATACCCAAGGCTATGAAGGATACACTGGACCTGTCCTTCCTACTGGGGGAAAAAAAGTTACATTTGTTGGCCGCATATGAAGGAGTCTTTGAACCCGAAAAGGCCACGTCGACACCCAACGAATCAGCCCTTCAGAGGACATAGCTGCCGGATTCAAACACAGCCCTGGTGTAGAAGGTAGATTTTTGGGTTTTTCTAAATTAAATCTATTTCTTGTAAGGACTAAGCAATCTCCTCATGATTTTTTTTTTATAATGAAGCATAATAAATATCAAATAGTGGGAATAGTAATAGCAACTAATAGTGGGAAGATAAACCCCTTATCCCCCAGGTTTGATTTTTGATAGATTATGATATAGCTTTATGGCATTTGAATAATAAGCCATCATTAAAATAGATTTTGTTGTGTTTATTATAATCCTTCTCTTACTAGTGATAGATTATTCCAGACAAGCTCAGAGTTGTAACATGTCTGCCTGTTTTCTAAATGTTAAACTCTCCACTCAGCAAAGAAAGTGATGTAGGCAGTTAGTCCGTATGAACCTATGAAATATATATTCACTGTAAATAGAGTATGTAGCTTTCATCACCCTTCTATTGCACACGGTCATGGAGGAACACATGAATAAATCTTTCTGGTCAAACTGAATGTCATCTCATGTTTGTGGGCTTTTTTCCAAACAACATCCACATGGTTTACTAACACACACCTTCCTGACAACCAGGCTAGAAGGGAAATAATTTAAAGACTTGGCAATGCATGAGGTAGGAGGGAGCCTCATTTAATATTGCAACTGAAAAGACCTGCAGAAAGTTACAAAAGGAACTATAGCAGCCTGGTTAACTGCTTGATTTGCTGTTCAAAATTAAAAAATTGCACTCTGTGTATGGAGGGGCAAAGTGGTAAAAAAAATATAAATAAATAAAAGCAAAATTCTTTGCTGCAGTTTTTCAAAACTAACGTGTGACTGTCAGTTAAAAACCTCTAGGTTGAATATTCTGCAAGTCCTGACTGCATCTGAAATCAGCTCTGGGATCTTAGATGACTGTGGCTCACATACTGTCCTATCTATGAGTGTGTGTCTTTATGATTGCAGCTCATTATCACTTAAAACAGAGGAGTTTGTGTCATTAGGGGTGGGTTTACAGTTATTTCTTACTCGAGGAATGCTTAAATGTTATGTTTCTGGGTGGCTGTCATTGTGTTTCATGTTGAAATGATAGCTCTAGGTTTAGCAAGCTCAGTGTACCGGAGGCAGCAATGTGCCTTATGAATAGGAATCAGCAGACCAGAAAACAGGAGCTGAAGCCACAGATGTGAGAGGTGGAACATTTATTGGTTTACAGAAATGAAAAAAAAAACAACTAAACAAAACGGATAAACTTAATTTTTGATTCTTTTCTTTTTTGTTAAACTGTAAATGGGAGGTAAAAAAAAGTTAACTTATCATAGAAAACTCTTTTTCATGCTTTTTCTTTTCCAGTTTCTTCAAACAGACCTGCAGGAGCCAAATGTGCATCACCGCATAAGCATGTGAGACTGCATTGACCTACTTAAACATCCGGATGGGTGGAATGCACCCTGCACAGAAGAGCAGACACAAATTAAAGTATTTCTCTCCAACCTCTCTAGTAAATGCCACATACAGCTACTAGAGACTAGGCTGCTTTAAAGGCGACAATGTTGAGTTATATTGACATTGAAGAAGCAGCTCTTTTCATGTCATTTAGTGATACAGGTTGTATGTTTAATAAATTTGGCTCTGTAAGGTCATATCTGTAAAGAAAGTTGTCCCATCCTGTTTTAAGGTTTTATTCCACACCAGCAGAAACACATAGGGAGTAGGTTTTCCCTGCAAGGCCACAAGACTTTACCTTTAAACTTCCTATAACTTCAGTCCAGCATGGAATACATATAATGCATACAAAGCTATTGAACAGATAAATCTATTTTAGCCAGTAAATGTTGATATGTCAGTCCAAAATTTGCACAACCCATCTGGGGAGGCTTTTCCAAAGGCTTAGGACTATGTGTTGATTTGGGCTGCAAGATATTAGACAATCTCCCGGCAGCAAAAATACTGGTAATTATTTTGATGGTATCAGTTGCAGTTAATTTCTATTTTTTTCTTTATTTTCCTTTATTCCTTTATTTTCTCTTTTCTTCACTTAATAACTCTTTACCATTTTGCAGCAATATAATTTCTGCTGAGAGCATCTGCTAGTGGAATATGCTAGCCAACAATTCTTGCTTCCCAAACAGTGCTTTGAAATATCAGAATTGTACACAGTGATGGTGCAAAGACCATACTCATGATATTCAGTGCAGGCAAAATGTTTATTTTACCATGAGTCCACAAGACCTTAGGTAAGGTCAGAAACTTATGTTGGATAAAAAGGCATTCAGGACCAACGTAGTCAAAGTCCTGATCAGATCTCTTTATTGGCTTTTCTTTCTTTTTGCACTGGCATGTTGGCACATGAAAAAAAGGAAAGGCTAAAACTTGTTTTTCTAGAAGTCAGTGGTTAATTCCAACTCTTAAAATGAAGCCTCACACAATTTCTTTTGGGTTCTGTGTCTGGGTCCTGGTTTCCGTTCTGTTTTTTGCAGTTCTCAAGTATATCCTCCAGAGGTCATCTGGGAGCACGGTTGGTTGGGCTGCTCTGCTGTTTGCCTGCACCTGTTTCACAACAGCTCAAGAGTACTTAAGGAGTTGGCAACCAGCAAGAGTGTTAACCTTAAGTGATACTTCTAGCCCCCCTGACTCATTGCATTGTTTTTCCTGGTTTCCTAATCATAGTTTGTTCTCATTTGTTCCCTTCAGGAAACTAAAGCCTTTGGATTTTGTTCCCAAGCATTATTTCTACACCACAATTCTCTACGAACTCATTGTGATCTCTTTGTGCATCTACTGGCTGGCAGCAACAGACTCCTCTCTGCTGTTTATATTGTTCAAACCTGATCGGCCCTCCACTGTGCTCGCAAGACTCTCCCTCCTCCTATACCCAAACCCAATCTCACTCCTTCCTGGTGGATTCATCTCATCTTCCAAGTAAGAGTTTTCACACTAATTTCTTCTGGAGTCAAATTTCCCTAAATGTTCTGCACAAATATAATCTGCTGGTCCTTAGAGAGACTCTTCTTCCGCTAGGCAACTTCAACTACCTTGGCAATACTTATTTTCTGTGTAAATAAACCTTAAGAAGACTGCATTGTCTCCTGAGAGTTAACAATTCAGTCAATGTCGAATAACTGTTTACTTTCCCTTTTGCAGTCTGCCATCCCCCCAAACCTGCCCCTTGCCAATCCTGATAAAGCTGATCCCATTGACCTGATTTTGATTCCTGAGGAATACCATGATCTCCATCAGGTATTCAGTAAACAAAAAGCCCTGTCTCCTATGACCTATCAACCCTATAAATGTTCCATAAATCTTCTCCCTAGTGCCCCACTTCCATCCAGCCACCTTTACAATATTTCTCACCTTGAACAACAAGCTTCAGTAAGACTATTGAAAAAGTAGTGTTTCTAAGTTGAATGCCTTCTTAACAGTGACAAGCTGCTTTGATTGTCTTCCAGTCAGGTTTCCTTGCCAACAACAGTACAGAGACTGCCCTGATTAAGGTGTTTAATGACATTCGTATACCATCAGACTCTGAAAGAACCACAGTGCTGGTATATAACATGCACCTTTGCATCACAATGTCACCAGGTGACTATGAACCCACCAGAGTGTTGGGAAGATGCTGGATGTCCAAGCAGGATCTAGAAAACTCATTCATGTATTTATCTTTAGTAGAATTGATTATTGCAACAGTGTCTTCCCAGGTTTGCCAAAAAAGTCTATCAGACAGTTGCAGCTCAGATTCCCATGTTCTCACTAGAAAGTAGAACACATCAGCCATGTTCTGAAGTCCTTACACTGGCTCCTTAAAACTCAGAGAATATACTTTAAAATGCCTCTGTTAGTCTAAAAATCTCTCAATGGATCAGCACCTCAAACATATCAAATTTATTGTCAGTGTATCAACCTCCTAGACCATTCAGGTCTTCTAGTTCAAGTGTACTCTATACACCCAGAAAAATAATCAAATATGGAGAAGCATCATTTGGTTCCTATGCTCCACTTATCTGGAACAAACTCCCAGAAGACTGTTAAAGTGCTGAAAGCCTGAGTTCGTTAAAGTCAAAGTTAAAAAACCCATTTGTTTAGACCTGCCTTTGGCTGTTGAAGTTAAACTGTTAACTGAGGTATCATTAGATGTTGTGGTCCAACTGTCTTTTTTTTTTTTTACTCAAGTTTTTTATCTTTATTTGCTTTTATTCAGCTTTAACTTTTCTTCTATTTTATTCTCCAATTCATGCAATGAACTTTGAATTGTCCATGTAGTGAAATGTGCTATACAAATAATGTAATGTAAATCCGTTTATAGTCCCACAATGGGGATATTCACTCTATGCGTTTGACCCATCCCCTTGGGGAGCAGTGGGCTGCCATTGTGTTGTGCCTGGGGAGCAATGTGGTGATAACGGTCTTGCTTGGGAACCCAGAGGGGAGGCTGTGGGGATCGAACCGGGTATTTGCAACCCTCTCAGAGCACAAGTGCACTGCTCTAACCACAAGGCCAACACTCCCCTTAATTTGCATTACCCAGTGTGTCAATTTTAGATAAAAATCTTTTACAGCAGCTACTTTTTAAAATGAAGGTTCATATATGTTTGCTTCAGGCACAAGAGCACTCAGTGCCTCACTAGTGATAAACCTCACTGCCCATCACTTGTGGTGCGTTCTTTTTCTGGCCTAATTCTCATGCTAGTGTTCACTAAATTTTGCAAGTAATTTGCATGGTCAAAAGTGGACAACAATTAATTTGTTTCACAGCTTCAATTAATAGAAGGAGCTTCTTTCTGCTGCTTGCCAGTTTCAACTCGACATGGTGGACCTGACTTATCTATTATCGAGAGCTGAACAGCAGTGTCCCTGGGTCCACCAGATCCTCCAGAGATGCTCCCAAGGAGTCCAGAAGTTATGGCGGGATCAAGGTCTCTTCCTGGAGTAACCCTATGTGAGCAGGACCCGAAACTGTTATCTCACTTAGGGTGAGGATCAATTGGACAACAGAGGTAAGACGGGGAAGTGTTCTGGAACTCAGACAGGAGATCGGAGCAAGAGGCCATGCAGAGAGTGTGCCTGATCTGCGCAGAGGCAGCTGGCCATGCCCAGCTCAGGAGCTAAGTGAAGACAGAATAGAGTCAGCATAGTGACATATGCCAGGTAGAGAGAGCAACAGAGGCTATGGTGGGATGGGACCAGCTTTGGGGCTCAGTGTGGACAGGGTACTGTAAGTTTAGTGCAGGATCCTGGACAGAGAGCACCTTAGTCAGCACCTTAGGTCCTCCTACCTTGCTCTTGAGCTAAGGTAGGAGGACAAATGAGGGATAGTTAAACAGTCCATCTTAAGTCTAAATTTAAACAGCGTTTTTAAATGTGCTTTGAGTAAATGTGCTTTGTAAAACGGGCCTCTGGTTGTCTGTTTCCTAGGTTAAGCAGTTTATTTTATGAAATTTGACATGGCTTTAAAACAACACACAGATGAGAGAAGTGAATTAGACAAGAACCCTTATATAGAAATGGCAAAGAAGAAAAGCAAATAAATTAATTGAGCCCGGCGGAGTACATAGTACTAATTTGGTAACTACTGCTTGAGCAGAGGCAAACACAGATACATTGAATGATAAATATAACGAAATTCAGCAAGACCAGATAAAAAAAATAAATTGCAAAAAATACCAGATTCAAATAATAACCAAGAAAAGAAAAAGAAAAACTGAAGACCACAAAAAAATATGTTTTAGTCAGTTATTAAATTTTGATTTTTGTTTATATACATATTTAAACACTAATCTATTGTCATGTAGCAGAAATAACAGCTAGTGGAGTTTTTTTTTTAGATCTCATCTTCGTGATACTCTTGATCATGGGGTGTTCGATTATTAACAATAATTAGGTCAGAGGGAGGCAGTGGCTTGCTGAGGGAAGTAAATCACAGCCTTCTGTAACCCTGCAGGGGGAAACTTTCACTTCTATACTCATTACTGGCGGCGCTGTGGAAAACTGTTGAGGAAATAAAACACAGCTCATCATGTGTCAAGACTTTGACTTGTAAACATGACTTAAAATCAAATAAATGTCAACTCAGACTGATAAATCTGTCACTGCTGGAAGGCTTCTTGGCCAGTTAGCTGTCGTTTAAAAAAAAACAATGCTGCCTACAGTACACCAATAGGCTGATAGGGAGCACTTTTAATTAAAGGAATTCTATTTACTGGGTATTAACTGACATGTATTAATGATGTATTATTCCAGAGCTAAGGCCCTTCTGTTTCAGTTTAATACTTTAGAACTACTCTACAAAATAGCTAACTATAATAAAGACATATTACTGTTAATGTCTCCCAAGTATAGGTACATTACATGGGGTAAAAAAGAGCAGTCCAGAGCAGTCACACCTAGGAAACTACATGTGCACAAGAAAAAATAGCTATTTTTCTACTTTTAGACATCAAAATAGGTTTCTCATACCAAATTGTTTTTCAGCGCCCCTTTCCCATCATAGTTTTTCCTCTTTCAGTTCACTATAACCAAATCGACCTTCACAGGTCTTTAAAGCAACCCTGGAGTCCTCTCTCCATCAGTCAATTAGTCCTGCTAGCTCCTGTTAGCTCACCATTGTTTCACACAAAACATGAACACTGGCCAGTTGACAAATTCACATAGAATTAACAAACAATTATGCAATCCTGGGAATAGGCGATTTTTAAAGGACTTTTACAAAATCCTTAAAACACTTTTCAACTCAATATTCCCTTTCACCACACCTTTTTTTGTTTTTCCTTAAGGGAAAAAAACATGATAAGCACAAACCTAAATTTAGCTGGAATCAACCTTATTTCTTTTATCAACCTTATTTCTTTTTGGCACAACTTTTTTTGTTTCTCCATAAGGGGGAAACTGGAAAAGCACAAACCATCAATTTGCCTGAATCCCCTCGGCTAAACCTTTTTTTTTTTCCCTAAGGGAATAAAAACTGGAAAAGCACAAACCATCAATCTGCCGGGATCCCTTCATCTCACCTTTTTTAATTTTTTCCTTAAGGGAAATACGGGAAAAGCACAAACTTAAAATTAGCCGGAAGTCGTGCATCTCTTTGTTTAACAAAAGCATCCTGTAACGTAGTCATATAGCCACCCACACACCAGTTTTTTTTATCGTCATTACACCTTACAAGTACAGAACAACAACTCTGTATCTAACCCATCCCCTTGGGGAGCAGTGGGCTGCCATTCTGCGGCACAGTGTGGGGTTGAGGGTCTTGCTAAGGGACCCAGAGTGGCAGTCCTTGGGAGTGGGGTTTGAACTCAGAACCTCAGAATTATAAGCTCTATGCCCTACCCACTAGGCCGCCACTCCCCAAAGCAGCCATTAGCGTGAAGGGTCTTGCCTAAGGAACCCACACTGGCAGCTTATTCCCCCCAACTGGGATACAAACCCAGGCTTCCTGTTTTTAGGATGGCGGTGTCATGGTTTTGTCCACTTTTTATTTTGAGTTTTCATTGGTCTTATTTCGATTCTTGTGTTCTAGATATTTTTGATTGTATTTGAGTTCTTAGATATTTCCCATTTGCCCTCTTGTGTCAGTCTCCTTTTCTCTAGCTCCCTGCCTCTGTTCACACCTGCTCCCAATCTGCTAATTAGCCTGGTCTTTGTTTCTCTCTCCCATATAATCTCATCCTGTTCAGTCACTCTTGGCTGGTTTGTCGTCATTACTTTGTCCCCTTCTTGTTGTGAGTATTCTTGGTTTTCAGCATTTATGGATTTTGTGGATTTATGTTTTGGGATTTTTGCTTCTGTTGGACTTTTCGTAAATTAAATATTTAAGAAATCACTTGAGCTTCTTGTTTCTGCATATGGGTCCTGTCAAACCTCCACCCCACTGTGACAGGTTGACTTGACACTTGAGCAAGCCAGCTGCTAGCTTATTTTCTATTGCCTAAACCAAACCACAAACATAACTATTAACAACACATAACTATCCCTAAACCTAGCCGAAACTCAATTCACACCTCAATCCTAATCCTAATACCCATTCCAGGAAGATAACTTTTCCTCATGGGGACAGTGTTTGGTCCCCACGAGTACCCAAAATGTATCATATTACTGGAAAATTGTCCCTACCAGGTAGCAAATACACATCCACTATACACATACTCAATTACTGCCGTATATACCAATAACTAAGAACATGTGGACAACTCATCTGATTCACACAGACAAACCTTCAGTTATGTACAGTATAGGTAAGATTATTAAATACACAAAAGGGTTTTCGAGCAGTCACTAGCCTTTCAGATACATACAAAGTGCATGTGCTTGTGGAAAGCTGGGTCATTTGATTGTCATTCAGATAGTTAATTCTTTTCTAGGACTCAAAACCCTGACTTATAGGAAGGAAAAATAATCCCACTGCATTGCAGGCCTTATAAGCATCAGAAAAGTTAGTTTAAAGGGAGTGCATGCAAATCGTTGGCCTTGTGTTTTTCTAAATCATATGAAATGCAGTGTCTTAATGAGCGAATCAAAGCAGATGATCTGCTGCTTCATATTGAATGGAAACAGCATCAATAGGGTGGCTGTTTGATTTGCTTCTGGCTTGGAATGTGTTTAGAAATGTAATGGAAATGTTCTTGGTACTGATAAGAGGCATTTTCCTATGATGTCCCTTTGGCTAAATGAGTTATAGGAAATCGTGCTTTCACAAAACACCAAAAAGTGGTTAAATAGGACAGTGTTACAGATACTTCAAAAATATTTAGACCATTAGTGATAATCAAGTCCAAAATATGTACCTGATTTGCATTTGCTGTTTAACACTGGAATTCCCAGGACTTTCAGTTTCTACCTGCTGCATACTCCTGTTCCCTTTTGCTTGTTGCAGCCACTTCTGAGTGTTGCACCCACCTTCAGTGGCAGACTGCTGCATCCAAATGTACCAGGGAGCGTTATCACAGATCCATCCTCCCAGCAGCTGCAAAATATTATAACCATTACTGTTCCAAACAACCTCAATAAGTTGTTACATTCATGCAGATTTTAACAGTTTCTCTCTTAGTCACTTACATAACATGCTGTCATCTGCACATCTCTGGTGTTGCTGCTATTTTGCCATATCCATTACTGTGAAAATGTCCACAGCTGTATGTTGATATTTATTGATTGGGTGATTGTACAGTATTAATATTTGTAAAAACACTGTACAGTGCAGTATTTTATTTCATTTATTTTTTAAACTGTCACTTTTTCTGTTATTTTTATACACTTTTAATGTCCACATTGTGTGACCACTTTTACTCTAATTATTCTGCTGTAACACCACAATTTCCTGATTGTGGGACAATAAAGGGATTTTCTATTCTATTTTATTCTATTCTATTCTATTCTGTTTTGAAGAGGGACTCCATTACTTCCAGCAGAGTCAACAACAACTTTCTGTAGGGAAACAGTGATATTTTTTTTACATTTCTGACCCTTCTGGTTATTTATTGGCCGGGATCTCCCAGTTAGTTGTCTTCTCTGATGTTTTGGTTTTCTTCCTAAAACATGCCATTATCAGTTTTGTTGTTCGCTGGTTGAGTCTTTGAGCTGTAGTTCACTTTGTGGGAAAGCTGAGTAACTACTGTGCCCTGTATTAACCTCCAGATTCCCTTGGCTGTCCCCATTAGAGTTGTATTATTGTTATACCCAT
Source organism: Cyprinodon diabolis (assembly GCA_030533445.1). NCBI lineage: Eukaryota > Metazoa > Chordata > Actinopteri > Cyprinodontiformes > Cyprinodontidae > Cyprinodon > Cyprinodon diabolis. Next base: position 17,131,734 of record CM060072.1, on the reverse strand, counting down.
TGACCTCCACATTCACTTCTCCTCTATGGATTTCTATTTCCAGAACAATAATTTCTGTAATGCTATCTTCACACCAGACATGCTTTGGGCAGCAGAGAAGCACCTGCTGCTTCATCTCTGATGCTTGTCTAAATGGCTCTAGCTGAGTGTCAGAAAACGGGATCTAATATGCATTGGGAGGATCTGCCCTCTCCTTTCTTTGCTTGTATTTAGAAAAAATGATGGATGAAATTGAAAGAGTGGTGTGGCTAAGTTTAATGAATAAAGCTAGAGATGTCATGATCTTGGCACTGATGACTCGCTTAATTACTCATTCCATTCACCTGTCTAACTGCCCGGTTTCTAATCATGGCTTATCTGATCCACTTGCTTGTTCCTCAATTTCAGGTGCTTGCACCCAGTCATCAAGCCCTGATTATTCTTGTTCCCTCTAGCCAGTGTTGAGGGTGTTTTTAGAGTACCTTCGTATTTCTGATTTCCTGATCCTGAACTGTTCTGCATCTCAACCACTGAGTCCGCCTGTTCCTGTCTGATCTCAGAGATTAGTGTTTTTTAGCTTACCTGAGTGTTCCTGATTACCTATTCCTGACCTGTTCTGCTTCTAAACCACGGAGCCTGCCTGTTCCCCTCTGAATGGTTTGCTTGAACCGTCTTTGACTCCAGGATCTCTAAAGCCAGGCATACACTGTATGATTTTTTACTGTTTTCTGGAAGATTTTGCAGTCGTGCCAGAATTTTTCAATCAGGCTGACTTTCAGGCTGATCGTGCGTCATGCGTTGTGTAGTGTACAGGGGGTAATGAGGAGTGATTAGTAACTTACAACCACCTCCCAATCAGGAATCATAAGGTCTGGAGAAAATCAAACATGTTTGAAATTTAGTAGGCTGTTGTGGGGAAATCGCTCAGTGGGCATGAGCTAACAAGGATCTCCTTCTTCTTCCTTTCAGACGAAAACAAAGATTGCATGCTGGGGTTGCGAGTGAAATGTAGTTCTTTCTGTAAAATTTACAGACCGTAGTAGCCACGTTTGCTTAGCAATTTCTTTGTCTGAATACGTTGTTGGCTTTTCTTTTTAAGGGTTTTCAGCACACAAAATTTCACAAATTACCAAGGCAGCACAGTTCACTCTAGTGAGCTTCATAACCCTCTTCTACTCGTTTGGGTTCCAGACATGGGCGGAGTTTGGGGGGGGGCAGGGGGGGCACTGCCCCCCCCCATGGTGGCTGAAGCATGTAATGACATTAAGTCAAGGAAATGGCAAAATATAAATGTTAAAAATGTATACGTACTGATAGTTTAATGTTTTGATAAAATACATGGTAGTATGAAATTAATATTAATCTTAGTACATTTTTTTAATAGATTTATTTTTCAGCAATCATGTGACATAGTGACGTTGAATACTGTTTCCCACTACTTGGGGGTTTCCCACTCAGTATTTATCTCGCTAGCATACAGTTGTAGCCTTGTGTAAGTGATTGCAAACTGAAAATGGATATTCGACGTTTTTTAAAACGTCCCATGACCTCTGCCAACACTCAGCAAGAAGACGAAGCAGAGCCAGAACCAACAAATGCTGATCTGAAAAAAACCTGGGATCAGCTCGGCAAACCCAGCTAGCTCACCATCGGGAGCAGGGCTATCGTCGGGGTCTACGTCTATCGTCTACTACGGTGCAGCAGCTACCAAATGATCTTGGCCACAAGCACTGCTCTCCTAAGCAGCCTATTCTTCCAGATTTTCCTTCAAAATTGTTTGGAAAAACTAAACGAGCCTTTTCCACGTACTACTACAACAAGTACTGTTGGCTTGAATACTCAATTTTAAAGGATGCTGTCTTCTGTTTTGCCTGCCGCCACTTCCAGACTGACAGCAGCGTGGAGGAATCGTTCCGAAAGGGCATAAGTGACTGGAAAAAACTAAGCATCAAACTGGAAAAACATGCAAATTCTCTGGCCCATCAGAACTGTATGGTTAAATGGGAAAACTTCAAACAGAGCACATCTGGAGGATCAATAGCTACCAAATTGTCGGAGAGCCACAACGCTACAGTTGAGAAGAACAGATCTTATCTTTGTAAAGTCGTGGATATAGTGCGATTGCTGTCTGCACTTGGATTGCCTTGCCGTGGACACAGGGAGGCTATCGATTCAGATTCTCGGGGGAATTATCTTGAGGTTTGCAATTTTTTCTCAAAATATGATTCTGACTTTCAAAGTATGCAATCTAATTATTTCAATGCACAAGTCCAGATTTTCAGAACGAAATAATTGAGATATTCGCAAATTTGGGTCATGCAGAAATTGCAGAGAAAGTGCAGGACGCAGGGTTTTTTGCTGTTATCGCAGATGAGGCCAGGTCATCCAAAACTGAGCAGCTGTCAGTCTGCTTAAGATATACAGAGCAGCTTCAAATCAAAGAGCGGTTTTTGTGTTTTATTGATTGCTCCGCATCTCGAAATGCAGCTGGGATCGTGGATGCCATAAACAGTGGATTGGAGATGTGCGGACTGAAAAATATCCCAATTGTTGCCCAGAGCTACGATGGTGCCTCTGTAATGTCTGGCAGAGTGTCTGGAGTGCAGCAGCGCATTAAAGAGATCCATCCATACGCAGCGTACATACATTGCTTGGCTCACAAACTGAATCTCGTACTTGTGGACTGCTGCACGGTGAACCGTAGTGTTAAAACATTCCTGAATGTTATCAACAAATTGTACTCAGTATTTGCAGAGCCTGCAAAACACCATCGCTTTACTGAAGTCCAGAAATCTCTGGATATGAAGCCAACCGAAATTGAACAGCCCAGCGAGACGTGCCTGAGAGAAATGAGTGATGAGGGAGAAAAATGGTCAGTGGAGGCCACTGGCCTATGTGAGCATATGGGCAGGTTGTCATTTATTACATGTCTCATTGTACTTGAAGACATACTGCGTGTGATTCATATCACACACAAAGCCCTTCAGTCCTCCAGTCTCACACTTTCCGAAGCGGCTGTGCTCACCGACAACCTGAAAGCGCACTTTGTGTCACAGAGACAGACTGACAAATGGAATGATGTATGGGGATCAGTGAAACAGTTCTGCCGAGACAAAAACATCTCCGTACCCGAGGATGTGAATATTCAGAGTCAGACACCTGCTGGTCCTGGACCACTTGTACTGAAAAGAAAACGGGCCGCACAACCCCCCACCTCCCTCGATAATTTCCTGATAACTACTTTGGGCCACAGAGAAGAAGAAAATTATTTAAATACTGTACAACAGCACCTGTATTTCCCAGTGCTGGATACCATAATTTGCAAACTGGACAGACGATTCACGGGAGAAGCTGTTGAACTCGCACAGGCCTGTGCAGCAGTGTTAAGATGCGACAAAAGTGGAATTGAGCCTCTCGTACTAAAGTATGCACAGCTTCTGAAAATCAACCACCACCTTGCTGGGGCAGAGATGGACCTTGTTAAAGCCTCTATTGTCGGATCTGTGTCACGTGAAAATCTTCAAAAAACTGTAACAAGGGCCGTTTATCCAAATCTATACAAGCTGCTGCAGTTGGCACTGACTCTACCCGTTGGATCTGCCACTTCCGAGAGGAGTTTCTCTGCAATGAGAAGGATTCGCAACTGGCTACGCTTAACAACAGGAGCTGCACGGTTTTCATCCCTTTCTGTGCTTCACATCGAGCGCGACATCACTGCCAGGCTGTCACCTGAGACGGTTGTGGACGTTTACGCAGGATGCAAAAAAATACTGTTACTAAGACTAAGACTTTCTTTAAATTAATACAACAATTAATACAACAACTATGTTGTACTGTATGCAGTAATGTAACAACTGGTGTTGAACATTATTAATGTTACATTAATCACTTGTGTCATCATGCGTAATGCGCTTTAACGCGCATCGTTGTGAGAGCGTGTTGGTGTGGGAAAAAAATATATATATATATTTTTGCCCCCCCTGATGCAAAAGTGAAACTCCGCCTATGGTTCCAGATAGACGAGTCAGAGTGGCACAATGTCACTGCGGAGCCAAGTGTTTTGGATGTGGTTTTTAGATGTACAGTGTGAGTAGGTATATCCCATCAGATAGTAGGGTCGCACAGTGTGAGAACATACATTGTGAACTTTTAAACCCTGCGGTTTTGTCGTACATAGTGAGCTGTATATGCGTGAAACGATTGAAAAAATCGTACAGTGTTTGCCCGGCTTTAGCCTGTCTGTTCATGTTATGATCTGTTTGCCGAACCTGGCTCCGGACCCCTGGACCTCAAAGCCTGTCTGTTCCTGTTCTGATCTGTTTGCCTGATCTGGCTTCGAACTACATGTTCTCTGGGGATGCAGCATCTGGAACACTCTGGGAGGTTTCGGCTGCCTATTGCCAGCCCACCAGCTGGATCCTTCCTCATCTGAGTGTTTAGTTTAAATAAATGTTTAGGGTGTCATGATCACTGCCCTGATAGCTGACCTAATTGCTCATTCCACTCACCTGCCTAACTCTGCCTGGTTACTAATTATAACTCATCTTACCCACCTGCCACTGCTGCTTTATATACAGCTCAGCCCAGCTATCGGGACCAGATCATTGTTGCTGTTTTTGAGTCTGTGTTGCTGAGTTTTGACTTGGGTGTTCTCGTTCTCGGAGGCCAGTTTTGAGAGAGTTTTTTACTTTTTCGTAGTGTTCATAACCACAGTCAAGTTTTAAAGTACAAACATGTAAAACATGTTCAAATTATTTAGAAAGTAAGAAAAATAATCATTCTTGAGTGTCCCATATATGAAAGGACTCCAACCTTTTTGGCAGTTTTGGCTAAGAAAAAAAACGTAAGTGTAAAGTAATGTAAACAAGCAGGAGGAAGGGGAAAAAAAGTTCCTTAGCAGGCATGGAAGCAGAAACTAAACCCCAAACAACCAGTCCAATGCAAACTGACATTTTCTTATAAAATTATTTTTGCACAAATGTATTTTCGAGCAAATTAAACTATATAAGCCTTGCACATAACATGGCCATTGAAACTTGTTGCTCTGTTGCTTGCACTTTTGCACAAAAAGGTATTGAAACATATTTATAATATGTTGCACTGCCCCACACTGACAACAGCAATTTCCCCTAAGGGAAGTGCAGAACTCTATAAATATAGTGCTTTAATAGAGAAAGCTCTCAAAGAGAACCATCTGGAGAATGAAGAGACTACAACTAAACTGCATCTTCTTCTTCAACTGAGGACAGCAACTTATGCAGCCTTCTAGATATCAGATTGAGTAAAGAAAAGTTCCAAAAAGAAAACAATTCCAAAGCTCCAAAAATAATCTATTTCAATGTTAAATGTGTCAGAAACTCAGCCCATGTCATTTTGTTTTCCAATGCAACCCTGACCATTCATTTTTTATGTTTCCTGCAGTTATTTCTGGGCTGGTATGTTGTGAATATGTGTGAGCAAACACAGGTTGAATTAAACTTTAAAAAAAATACCTTATCTATGAGCAGTTTTACCGTACCATGAAGAGTTTTAATCCATCCCTAATTTAAAATGTGTTTTCATCAACATTTACAGACTTAATCTTCTTTTGACTCAGTGCATGAATGAACATTTTTAACTATAAAGACTCTCTGTTACCTTCAATACAAACCTTAGTCTACGTCCATCATTTTGAGCCTTGTGGGTGGTTTGCTTTTTTGTGCCTACTTTGTTTGCCCCCGCCGGGCTCCCGTCTACAAAAAGAAACATGGCTTCAGGGTGTCAGGCAGCTCTGGCAGCTTAATAATTCATGGCTTGTCAATGTGAATCATGGCACGTTTCCTCTGCTGCAATCACAGAGATCATTTCCTCAGCAAAGCCCGTTAAATGCCTCTGCCATTTGTCACAACAGTAATTAAATGCTTCCAATTGATCCGACCACCTGCAGTCAGTACATATGACCTGAAACCAAGTGTGGAAATGCACAGGTGGCCCTCCTAGAGGCAGACTTGTTGTGTAAACAGAAGGCTCAGTTCAGATGAGATTATTTAGATGAGAGAGCTGGGGAACAGTTTTAACATCCTCCCTAGGTACTTATCATGGAATAAATACTTCATCACACAACAAACCTCCAACTAAGTTCTTTCCTGTGAACACTATAAAACCCAAAAATATTGCTTGTCTAGAAAATTAGTCTGAAATATATATGAAATATCTTATTTTCCCTATTTTTGATTCTGCACAAATTACGTTATGGTACGTTTTGAAATGTAAAGATAGAAGAAAAAACTAAAATATGATTGCAATAAAGTTGTTACGTACTGTAACATAAATACTCACTGCTTTTAATAAAAAAAACATTATTAAAGTTTCTTTGTCAGCAGTCAAAACTCTTATTCATCTTGGTTACACCTGTTTTTAATTTGTTTGCTTAGATTAGTAACTTGGAGATTTAAGAACAGTCTCTGGCAGGTCCAGTCTTCTCAATCAAACTGCTTGTGAAGTTGCCTGCATTTCACTGTGGTTCCAACCAGTCTGGAGCAAATATCCCATTATTTAGCTACATTATCTAACTTATGTACCTTCTATGAAGTCTAATTGGCCAGTTGTCATTGTATAACAGTATGTCCATTACATGATTGCAGACTGTTTTGAATGTCGTTTACTTGCCCTCACATTGTATGTGATGAAGGTTCTGGTACGGAGTCAAAATTCTGTCAACAGGGAACACGCATAATGAATACTCATACGAGCAGCAAACAAATGAACGTAAACTACAATCAACATGCATTTTGAACATTTTATGGGTTACGATTCAGTACCATGAGGTCCCAAAATATTACAAGCATGAGGGCATGCTCTTTCTCTATGCTTGTTTATCTGAATTTTAGTTGTGTCATTCTTTTGATCATGCACTATATTCTAAACACGTACAATGAAGTACAAAAATATGAGACATTAGTACAATAATTTACAGTACAAAACCCCAAAACAACAAAAAATGCTGCCAGAAGAAGGGCAGGCAGGGATTGGATTGTCGGGAAAGATTGAAAACAAACAATTAATATAAAAAATAGGATTTAAACATATTCTCTCTGCAAAGCAGTTTTTATGCTTTTTGTTATGCTTTTTATAAATAGTAATAAACATAAGTAATGTCCTACATTTTTATAACATGCCATCAATGGGAACCCGGATATATTTCTGGTTATGCAAATTAGCTAATTTTATGGATGGTGATGGTGCAGATTGGTTAGTTATAGCTTTGCTAACATTACTAGCCACAGCCAAGAAGATAACAGTGCTGGCTCAATAGGCAGGATTTCAGATTTCTTACTTTCTCTGGCTGGTTCTTCCTTTAAAGTGACAAAACAGGACACAGTGGTAGTGCAGGGGTTAAGTGTGCGACTAATGTATAGAGATTTTGGTCCTTGCCTGGTGACCTTTTCTGCATGTATTTCGACTATTTCCATATGCATTCTCTGTCTGTCTTCGTTTCAAAATAGGAAAAATAAAAGCCACTGAAGCCTAAACATAATCTAAGAAAATGGGAAAAAAAGACAAAAGTTGACATGAGCTCAATGAAACAGGTCCACACGCAAGTGGGAGAGAAGCTATAGGCATATAGAAAACAAGCCACAAGAATGATCATTAAAAAATGCGCGTTGAGTAGTTTAGATGTGAGGTTTTATTGCGCTGAAGAAAAGGGACTTTTTGGTCCAGTAAATATTTTTAGTTTGTATGTAAAATGTACAGCAAATTGCTGTTTAAGTACCTTTACTTTATAAAATGACACCTCTTATTTAATGTGTAAATCTATAGCCCTCAAAAGACAAGTACATTTAATTCATCTTGACAAATACTTAGATCAAAAAATAGGAAATATTGGTTTCTTGTTGCCTGCACAGTGGCACAGCTTGTAGTACTGTTGCCTTGCAGGATGAAGGTTCTGGGTTTGATCCACAGTCAAGGGTCTTGCTGCATGGACTGTTCTCCCCAAATATGGGCTCTTTGTGGGTACTCCATCTTCCCACAGTCCAAAAACATGACTGTTGATTGATTGGATTCCCTTGATTCTCCTCGTGTATGCAGACTGTGTCTTTGTGCCTCCAGTGTAAAATTTACTAGCAAAAGTCTTTTGTTGCTAAGCGAAATTTGGTAGTAAAATGTAATTGAGATTTTCTGTTGAATCAACTTTTGATTGTAAGTAAAGTCAACTTTGATTTTATTGAGTGAAATTTAAAAAGAATTTCTATGTGGTAAAAGTTACCTGGCTTTTTGTAAGTAAATAGTATTCCAATAGTCTTTCAGTGTACAAATCTACAATTTTTGCAAAATTCTGATTTATTTTAGGTATTGTGGAGGATTTTGGTGAATTTTTTTTAAAGACCTGCCCTCTGCTCTTGGACAAAGAATATTCATAAACACAACCCTGTACCTGCTCCCGAGAGAGAACACTTATTAAACATGTGCAAGAGCATACACAAGCCCATTTCTCCTCATGCAAACTCCGTCTAATCCCTCAATCACTATATACTGTAGAGCAGGGACTATATAGTAGTCTTTGTAACAAACTCAGTTAACTTACCATTCAGACAGATGATCAGTGCTTTTTGCTACCCGTTGGTCACATAAATCCTCCTCCACTGCGCGGTGCCTGCGCCATCTTTGTTAGTCGTCGCTGTCAGGTAGTGAGAGCCTATGGCGACAGCAGGCCGCTGTGACAACAAATCCCTTAATGCTTTGCAAGGAGATCTCTCTGTGCAAGCATTCTGTGATATAGCTGCCTCTTCTGAGGCTTTTTTTTTCTTCTAATACACTTCTTAGACACTTTTTCTCTCACGACCCTCGACAATTTTTAAAGAACTGCAAACTTCAATAACTGGCTGAAACCATAGCTCACCACAGATATACGCCTGAAAGTGCCTGAAAGTTTGCAGAAAAAGATAGCTAACGGGAAGAGCACTTAGGAGGGTCTATAGTACACATGTCACCAGAATGATTGACAATTAGATCCACCTGGAACTAAAATATCATCCTCTACACCTTAAAGGTATTTTGGCAAAGTAAAAAATTCATTTTGGTTGAATTCTAACATATTAGCCCACGTAGGGCCACAGGTGGAATCAGTAGTGCCACACTTAGGAGTTCAAGATGCTGTCATATATCCTCTGCATAAAGCTTATTTGCAGATGCTGTAAAGTCTTATGTCTGCTCCAAGTAAGGGGTGACCAACTATCTTAGATTAAACACAGCATAGGTTTTTGCCATACTGAAAATTAACAAATGACAATTAAAAGGGGATTTTGGTGTCACACTTCAAAAGTTGTTTTGTTGATGAGACACTGAAGCCATCCTAGTATAATGTTATACGAGTCTTATGTTCTCTAATTATTTCATGAGTTTCCTTATCTCATAATTGCAAAAAGTACGGGTTTAGGCTAAAAACAAAACAAACAACAAAAGATTTTTAGGATCCGCATGCTGATCAGAAGAAATTCACATTTAAACAGGTGATTATCTCTTCCTCATCTTTTATAGTTCATGGGTTCTTGCAACTTTTAGTTATTACTATTTATTATTATAAATGTTTTTCACTGTTATTATAATTAATGATATTCACTTTTCCCTGTGATAAATTCACCAAACTACTTATTACTACCACTGAAAGTAGAAATTAAAGGTATCAGTCAAATATAAAACATCTTTCTTTGGATGAACCATTGTTGACACTGTAGGCAGTGTTTCATAGAGTTTTTCTCCAGTCATGCTGTTATCGTTTTACTCTCTCTCTTTCTCTTCTCTCTCTCATTTTCGCTCACTCTCCTTCTCTCTACCCCATCTCCCTCTGTTTCTTTCTCTCTCTTTCTTGTTCATTTATGCTGCAGCTTTAAGAGATTTCTTCCATGCTTGTGCAAACCAAACCTCTCTCACCGCAAGGATCAGCCCAGTCCAAACAGCTAATCAATTCATACATACCATATGGTCAGAGAACAACTCCTTGTCAGTGGTGACAAGCCCATTTTTTAAAAGTCGGTGGAGTCAGCTTTCCTACTGTGCAACGTAGAAACAGCTGCCATTTTAGCACTACCTACACAGCTACCGTAATAACAGTTTACACTACAGTTTTATGTCATTTATCACAACATTAAATTAGGGACCTTTCAGGGACAGCTTTTGTCAGTGACAGCTTAGCCAAAAATAGGTACTGTCTCCAAAATCAGGAATGTGTTTTAAACTTTCTCTAGTATGATAACACAGTACATTATGTAGTTTTCAAGACATGCATTTAACAAACAAAGAACAACTTTTTAAATTATGTAAGCCAACTTAAAATTGGCGAAAACCTAATTTGGCGAAGTTAGAAAAATTCCCTGATGGATCCCAAAATTAGCAAAAAATACCAACAAATGAAAAGTAGGGTTAGGGTTTGTCTGTCTAGTTTATCCAAAATTCCTATTAAGTGGAGTGGATTAGCAAATGTTGATCTACTAAAACAGGCATCCTCAAAGTCGGTCTTCAAGGGCCTCTGTCCGTTTAAACGTTTCCATGCTCCAGCACAGCTGATTCGCATTGATAGTTGATTAACACGCTTTTGCTGAACTGTAATCATCAGAATCAGCTGTGCTAAAGCAGAGAAACCTCTACAACTGCAGGACAGCGGCCCTCAAGGACAAACTTTGGGGATGCCTGATCTAAAAGGTTCTCCTATATTCACATGGAAACGCTGTAGTGCTACCTCTGGTTTAGTTCACACAAGTTTGCTTGGTAACACTTTGCACAGTTTCATTATAGGACATTGTTATGACCATTTGTGAAAAGGTTAGGCATTTATGTCTTATATACAGTAGGACATCTGTGAACCTCATAAGGCTCTCAGCTTTTCAAACCCCGAGTGCCAACTAACTTGTCTCTGTTCTCCTGCAAAGTTATGTTCCTGCTCTTTGCTTTGTAGGCGCATTGCAACTCTTCTGCATACATATTCCAGCCTTTCATATGGCATAATACTATATTTGACTGACTTCCTTACATCATATTGAGGGTTATGAAGTAATGGTGAGAGGACAGTTACATCTCATGAGACACTGAATCAATCTAACTCCTTCAGCAAAGTGTTAATTTCTCTGAGCCTCATTTGCAACCTAAACCACCTATTGGCCATGTGCATAATTACAGTCAGAGGCAAATTCTGTGGTTCTTGCATGTATTTTTATCCTTGGAAATTGTGACTAATAGATAATACATATATATATTTTTATAAGATATTAAGATATTTTTAATAGGTTCTGTCTGTGTATGTTTTTCTGTCACTTTAGTGACATAGCACAAAGCATTGAGACAGAGCTGATGGAACATGGGTGATTGCACTGGATATGCTTGTGATACTTCGATTATGATGTGCAAAATGGTAATGTTTGTGTAAAAAAATTTTTTTTATTGGGAAATAAGATTTTCCAGCAGTTTAAGATTTGCTCAAATCTATTTTTTTTATAAAGCCCTTCTCTACAGGTTGCCATTTACAGGGCACTAAAGATACCATTGATACTGAGAGCCTGTGTGCCTTGGTGAGGTGTTGTTATTGTATCCCAACTACTTTGGAACTCAAACACCTCACCTACTGTGTAGAGAAATTAAAGGGGTCATAGAATGCAAAAGTGAGTTTACATTTCACCCACTGAACTATTCAGTTCAGTGGGCGAAATGGATGTACAGAGAAGTTCGAACCCTGTCGACACCTCCTTTCTCTGCAAATCTCACAATTCTAAACTTCCACCATAAAACGGGCTAATTCAAATGAAGCACGGAATTGACGTTAATTTGAGGATGTTGCCTTATTTAGTTCTGGCCTTTACTTTTGTCACGCCCCGAAATTGACATACAGACCAGCCCACTGGTTCACTGGCCCAAGGTAGGGGGCGGGTATGAAGTGTCGACTGCTGGGCTGCTGACTGGACCGGACCTCAGCAGAGAGCCATGAGCTGCCCGTCCTCAGCTGGAGTAGGGGGGCTGGGGGCCGGTAACAGACATCTCAAGTCTCCCAGAAGTTCCGGGAGTCTCCTTGATATAGATAGTTTTTCACTGATGCCCGCAAGTCGAATAAATTATCCCGGATTTTAAATAATGCAAGGTGGTGTTTTTTTTTATGTGAGTGAGAGCGTGCAGGCAATACAATAATTTGTGCATAATGTGCCAATTAGAACTACTGCGATTGTGCAGACAACAAGAGAGAGCTTGGTGTGGGAGGAGGTTGCTTGCGAAACCTGTGCATATCTGCCGTTTGGCGGTTGCACTGTAGTCAACCAAAAATCCCGGTCAATTTTGAAATTCCCCCCTGACATTTTTTTTAGGTATGAAAAGTAGGACATGTCAGGGAAAAAGACGATATCTGGTCACCCTCCCAAATCAACAATCAATTTCACTGAGTGAGTGCTTGCTGGCATTATGCGTCTTTAATGTTGTTTGGATCCTACCTAACTAGTGGGAAGGGCTTAGTTTCCATGTCTGGTGTTTCAGGCAACTAGCAATTTGTACTTAGTTCTGTTTTTTCTTGTTCCTTTTTTGTTTTTCAAGAATTTGCATGAATTTATTCTCTTTTTTGGAGCAAAATTATTTAACATGTTTTTTTAAGTTATTTTGTCAGAGGAAATTGGACTTTGGCTAACATTAACCAACATTCTACTCTGAATTCAAAGTGCTGCAAAATGAGTGATTTATGGTGTGAGATTTAGAGTTTCCTATAAAGAGCCTTATTACCCTCAGGTACAGACCACTATTCTTCTATTATTCCTTAGATTACTTAAACAAGGAGCCATATTTACTCAACAGGTGGATGGTTGAATTTATAAGAAAGCACTTCTGAAGGAATAAAGCCAGCACAGAAGTAAGTCTAGATGATTTTGATACCAAACCGGCCTATGTCCTGCGGCTTTCGGGTCTTGAAAGGATGCCGGTTTTCAGCTGAAGGCTACTGTATGTTGTTAGAAAAAAAACAAATGATTCAGTAAACTACATGTCAGGTTTCCTTTCAACTTGTCTTACATATAGAACATTTGTAGCTAGATAAGTATACCCTTCTTTATTTCTTGCTGATTTAATTTTAATGTCTTTAAATTGATATCAGGAGCTTATAAACATGAAAAGATTCATTTTAAAATGACGGAACCTGATTTTCGGTCTCTTTGCCTTCTTTGCTTACACAAATGTTAAATCTTGATCTTTAGGTTTATAATTAAATTTTCCCTCTTTCTGAACTTACTTCAGTCTGTTTTAGATTTCTCTATAATGCCTGTCATCCCAGCAACTTGTATTCTATATTATCAGAGCCATTTCCATTTTCTTCACCCTCACCTAACTTGGTTTAAGCCTAATCTCTATAATAGCCATGGTTCCTAATAAATGGAACCGAGTCGAACCGGGAAGAAACCAGACTTGAACTGTTAAACCAGATTAGTTACTCATGTGCATAATCCTCCTCCGTCAGATTATCTTGGTAACTAACTGGTGTTTCTCTCCTGCAGAGGTTCCTGCCTTAGATGCCCTAGCTGCTACTACTGCAGATCTGTTTTTATAATAAATGTTTTTGGATAATTGCACTGTCTTGCCTTGAGTACTGGGTCCTCTGTTCTGAGCTTGTGACATATTTAAAATACCTCCCTGCCAGAGCAAATGTTTGAAAATAATCACAGTAATAGAAAAGCAAATGATTTTATTTGTTGTTGTCTTCTTTTGAGCAGGGCCACTGAGGTTCTAACCTCACACTTCAGAGAGCTTCTAGGGAAAAAGAGTCCTTCAGCCTAAAAGCCTTTCTACAATGTGAGGATTTGGGAAACCTGTAGATAGATTTCAATTTGTTGAGATTATTCCTTGAAGCAATGATCAAAGTGGAGGTCCAAACTTAACCAATAAGTTTGTAAATTCAGTCACAGAAACAATGCACTCAGCCAACATATTCTCATTATCAGTTCGTATGAAATCGTACGAAAAGTTATGCACACTATTTCGTACGTTTTGGACGTTTTTCCTCAGAAAACCACATCAGTGCGCATGCGCTGGCAGACAGAAAAAAAAAGCAGATCCGCGGACGGACACTGCAATCATCACTTATTCATGTCTCTAACTACGTTGCTTGCTGTTTTATATCTTAGGGTTAGGGTCAGGGTTAGGGCTAATTATAATTTATATTCTATGTTCGTGAATGGTGCGTCAGATGCGCATGCGCATACGACGAAAAAAACGTCCAAAACGTACGAAATTACGGTGCATAACTTTTCGTACGATTTCATACGAACTCATAATGAGAATACACTGACTCAGCTGTTGATGTTGTGCCTTTGTTGCAGCAGAAGCTGCGGAATGAAAAGGGGTAGAGCTTACATTAGTTCAAAAAAGACCTGTGATGTGATGTCAGAACTTAAATGCATGCTGGGAGATGTAGATACAGTCTGGGTATAAGCAGTTTCATTCAACAAAGTTTAAAGGGCCTGCAGTTTTACTTTAAGTTGCTTTGAGCTCAAATAATAATAATTTAACTTTATTGATCTTACACTGGAGAAATTTACCTCTGCATTTAACCCATCCCCTTGGGGAGCCGTGGGCTGTTAAGAGTCTTTCAGAGGGACCAAGAGTGCAGGCTCTGGGGATCGAACTGTGTACTTGCAACCTTCTCAGATCACAAGCACAATGCTCTAACCACTATGCCAACACTCCCCATCAAATAGCTGATACCTTGAGTATTAATGGCTCTAAGCTGAATGGTTGTTTGCTTGACTGATATACTTTTAACTTAGGAGCTGTTTTCTTTTACTCTGAATTACAGTAGGCCTGGGTAAATGATAGCTGTACTCTATCTAGCTTAAAGAGCAGTTTCAGTTATTTCAAGTGGATGTTTTTCTCGAATTAGCTTCTAAACCATTTGACCAAATAATTGTTAAAAATAATTCACACAGTTTTGAGTGTATTATGTATTTTAAACAAAAGAATGTAGAGGTAAAGTACTACATGTTTTGATCATGTAGGTAGTTACAGTGACAGACACTGTTTTTCCTGTTTTGATATTCCTACATTTCACAGTTTATCCAAACTCTTAATGATCCTCTGTGATGTGCAGTGGAGAGGAACAGCCAAATCATTTTTATTACAAAGTCTATTTACCATTGTGAATCATATCAAGTTGATATCTTTGCATGTAGATTTAATATTCTGGTCTCTTCTGTTTACAACTAGTTGAAACTAGTATAAAGAAAACACTTGAAACAGCATTTGTCACAAGTGCTGCAGCAGTGTTTGCATGGAGGTTTCTGGCACTTCAGAGGATGTTTGCAATTAATGTTTGTCTTATTCAGGGAATTATTCTGTAATTGAAAGAAAAAATGCAGTTGGCTTCTCAATATAATGAATGCTAGGCATCTTCACAGGGACTCATCAACTCAAATTTATCTGTGCTGCCCAATGTCACAGCGGCGTCTCAGCAGGCTTTACTTGCAGAAGCGGAAAAAACTACAACATACCCCTGAAAATTGAAGTCAGACCTCTGACAACTAAACTCTTTTGAGGTTTGTTAGGGCTGAGAATGTAATGAGGAAACACTGCAAAAACACTGGGATTTGTGGGTAAAAAGGAGACGGATGCTGACATCTGACTGCCAACTGTTCCTAATGAACAATCTGAACTGAAGACAGGGCTGGCACATTTCTAGAAAAAGCTTCATGTGTTTCTCCAACTGATGCAGACTTCAGACAGAAGGGCAATTACAGCAAGGGCACACACAATAAAAATAATTTGTCTGGACTCCAACAGCTTGCTAACATGGTGACATCTGCCATATGACACTTTCCCATTTTGCTTGTGTGAAAAGCTCATGGCAAAGTCATGTGTTCCCAAGGATTAACTACATGCCATAAGGAATCACCCCCTACTAGGAACACAAAATTAAATTAGAACAGAAGAGCCATCAGTTTTGTTAGCTAAATATCTCTTTCAAGCCTAAAATTGGAATAAGACCTCCCTAATTCTGACTTCTGTTTCTAAATGTGTGATGCATTTAGAAACCAAGATCAGAGGGCCTGGGATTTAAGAGATTTGAACAATTTTATGATCTGATGTTGTAAAATATACATGTACTGCAATGAGAAATCTGAGTTAAATTGTTCAAGAAGCAAAAAAAAAAAAAAAAAAACAGACAGTAAATGGACATTTAGATGGAGCATCCTGTACAGCTATTCAGATTCTTATTCTACTGACGTGTTGAGGAAGCCCAAGTTGGCTTAAGCAGACTACAGCTAATAATTCCTGGCTTTGGTGTTTCTTATCTTTGATTTAACAATGCAGCATTGCACACTGATAGAAGAGAGGCTTCATACACAGATGCAACTGGGTCTTTTAACCACCGTCGCTCAACAGTAGATTTATGCTAAAGACGTTCGGAAAGTTAATAATTTCGGATGGAAAAGAAAATCTACATCTCAAAAAGTCATCAGCAGAGGTAGGAAAGAAGTGTTCTAAAACTTCCATGTAAATGACTGTTCTGACTTTGAAACTGATTAAAAACAGTGGACCAACATCATAATGTATGTGATATATTGTGATGAATGGCTTGTACTGAAACTGAAATTTCGATTGCAATGTAAATTATAGTTGACAATAAAGATTGATTGATTGAATGATATAACTCATCATATTTAATTGTGGAAGCTCCACAGTGGTCTTTAAATGACATTGATTCTGATAGCTGGATTTCCAAATGATTACAAGTTTTACTTTAATCTAAAAATAGAAACTAAGGTCTTTCTGAAATTTCTTATTCAGGACTTATATACAGATGCAATTGTTTTAAATCAGGTCTGTATCTCGGCTTTACATTTACATTTTACATTTTAACAATTTTGTAAATTTATTTTGATGTAAGCAAATATATTATAGGCGAGGGGCTACATTTTATGTTTTCTTTACTACTTTGAAAAAAATGACAGAAAAATAATCATTATCAAATAATGTCACATAATCATTATAGGTTTAGGGGTACCACGGCTGGGTGGAAAAATGTGTAGGGGTACCTTGAGCCAAAAAAGTTTGGGAACCACTGGGCTATAGCAATACAATTACTATTGAGAACATATATATTTTTAGGTCTTGCATAATATATAAACTTATTTAAAAAAGTATTTTGTTCATTTTTTTTAAGCTGTAAGCAGTAAGTAAAAGTCATTATTTACAGAAATAAATACTTGATATCAGTCTGTGTGTATTCAATCTAGACATGTTTTTGAAATGTATTTTTAAAAGTAAATAAAAAATATTTATCTTTGATTTGAGATGCAACTGTAGGATATAAAAAAACGGTTAGTGAAAAAAAACCCACTTCCCACAATTGTTCTGAAACTGGTTTTGTTCTGATTAAAAGGAAAAATAAAATGACTTTGAAGCCAAAAAACAAGAACTTGCTAAATGTATGCTGGTTGCACTAGCATGGTCAGGTGGGCAGGAGAGGACTGATGTGGTCATTTCTTCTGATAAGTCCTGTTTCCAATTTTAAAGATATCCTGAAAATAATATGTCTTAAAGGATAATCATGTGCGGTGGAGGCAGTGATGCAGCTGCATTAAATCAGGGCAATGTTTCCTTCCGATTCTGCTCAACGAATCGGGCCATTATTAAAATATGAAAAAAATCAATGTAGAAAAATCATGACCTGACAATCGTTATTGTTTGATATATTTTTATATGGAGGTCAATTGGGCTTTATAGTAATATTTTATACAAGGAGGTCCGGTGATGACTCATAAGCTTGATAAAACACATAATGAAACAAAGGATGAACCATGTTTAAGTCAACAACAGCACTTTTGCTCACACTTTTTGCTTGCTCTTTTTTAACCATCAATGATGAAACCAATAATTAAAAGATGGAATTATAATCAAGTAAATCCGTTTAAGTGCTTTGCCAATCATACTTGTACCCTAACATTGCAAATCCTTACATCATTCCTTAAAAAGTGACACGGTAGCTATCCTTCAAAAAATAAGAGGAAAAAGTAATGATGCTGACGAGATCTCGTAAGCAGGCGTCCCAAACAGGTAGAATACAAACTGTTATATTCTGATGGGTGTAGAGGTGTGTTTGATTACTCTGCAGGTGTTATTTGCATATGGTTAATCAAGCTAAAAGCAGTGTGGTGTTTGTTTGTGATGGTTCTGTGCTGTGAACCACATCTGTAATCAGGTCCTGCAGATTTATGAACATATTTGTTCTGCTGCAATTCTTGACAGAGGAGATTTCATGAACTGAAACAGAGGGCTTTGAGTAAAAATGGAGAAAAAGCCCAGAGGCGCCCAAACACCACAAGTTACCTCAAATGACTTTCATCTGCAGTTCCACAGAAGTTTGAGAGACATGATCTATTATTTTGTTCTTCTGTATCAAACTTTTTTTTTCTTGTTTTGAACTGGCAAAGTTTTTATTATTAGGACAATCACAAAAATATTTCATTATTCTGTTTCTTTTAGAGTTTTGTCCTTTTTTACTTTGGAAATCTTTCAGACCTTCTGAATTACAGAAATACATTTATCTGACCTGTCAGTGTGTTGCACAGAGTCAGTATGTATCATTCATTCCTGACAGTGATTCTGTAGGACTGATTCTGTTTAAAAGCTAAAGTAAAGGGTTCTGTTATGATGGGTAAAAAAATAACCAGCTATAGTTTACTGGTATTTTGCATTTTAGCTATATTTCTTCTTTTTCGTCTGTTTCAACAATCAGAGAATCATATTGACATCCTATTGAAGCTCTGAGAAGTCTCAATATTTTCACTTTGAGGAGACAAAGCTTCTGCAGATTCCATCCATCCATCCATCCATCCATCCATCCATCCATCCATCCATCCATCCATCCATCCATCTTCATTTTATCCGGGGTCGGGTCACAGGTTCAGTAGGGAGGCCCAGTGGGACGTGCCTGGAACACCTCACCAGGGAGCCACCTCAACTGGCTCCTCTCGATGTGGAGGTTCAGCGGCTCTACTCTGAGTCGTCCCCGGATGACTGAGCTCCTCACCCTATCTTATACAGATTTATTTTGTCATTTTGTATACAAGAGTGTATACAAAAAGAAATTTCGTTTAAAACAGCTCTAGACAATTTCCTTTTTTAAAGTGCAGCCTTGAAAAACTGTGAAAAAACATTTCAAAAAATAGTAATATAAACAAATGACTGTATATTTACAGTTCTAGTTCTATCTCTAAGGGTGAGCCCAGACACAGTACGGAGAAACCTAATTTCAGCCGCTTGTATCCGGGATCTTGTTCTTTCCATCATGACTCAAAGCTCATGACCATAGATGAGGGTAGGAACGTAGATCGAATGGTAAATCGAGATATTTGCTTTTTAGTTCAGCTCTCTCTTCACCCCAACAGACCGGTACAGTGCACGTTTTACAGCAGACGCCTCCCCTCATTCGTGAACAAAACCCCAAGATACTTAAACTCCTCCACTAATGGCAGTACATTCTCCCCAATCCGGAGAAGGCACTCTACGCTTTTCTGGCCCGAGACCATGGTCCCAGATTTGGAGGCACTGATCCTCATCCCGGCCGCCTCACACTTGACTGAGAACCGCTCCATCAAGAGCTGTAGATCACGTCCTGATGAAGCCAACAGAACCATATCATCTGCAAATAACAGAGATGCAATCCTAAGGCTACCAAAACAGATCCCCTCAATATCTTGGCTGTGCCTAGAAATTCTGCCCATAAAAGTTATGAACAGAATCTGTGACAAAGGGCAACTTTGGCGGAGTCCAACCCTAACTGGAAACGAGTCCGAATTACTGCCGGTGCCTTGCTCTGACACCGGTCATACTGAGACCTAAGAGCCCTTATTAAAGGGCCTGGTACTCCATACTCCATGAGTACCCCTTAAAGCACCCAATCCCCCCGCCCCCCCCCCCCCCCCCCCCCCGAGGAACACGGTCTAATGCCTTCTCCAGATCCACAAAACACATGTAGACTGGTTGGGCAAATTCCCATGCACCCTCCAGAATCCTGCTGATTTTTGTAATTCAATTAGATTTAGAAACACTTTAATAGGCCCAGAGGGGAATTAAATGTTGGAGTAACTCGTGGGCAAACTCATCAACAAATTGCAATAAGTGTTGATAACTGTAGGCAGGAAGGAACTTCTGTAGCGGTCTATCTTGCACTGGATCTAGAGAAGCCTCTTACTTTCTATTTGAGATCACCTCAAGAGGTTTTAGAGGAGTGCCTAGAACACAGATAGCCTTCTTTATCTGGTTGTTGAGCTTTTTTTTAAGTCATTTGTTCTGATGCTGTTACCCCATCACATACTTTGGTGACAAAAGGATAACACACTCCACGTCACTGATAGATATGCATCAAACACCAAAATACCTAAGCATCGTTAAGGAGTACAGTACAGTCTAATGTGCATGATTGCGTCTTCAACTCCAACTCCACTGCGAAAAGAAAACTGCAAGATGTCATGATAGCTGTTTGTTTGCTTGCTCAGGTGGACCAGCTTAAGTCATTTTAAAAGCTTAATGATGTGGGATGTCAGGGCAGCAGGTAATTAAGGACAGTTGGTGTTCTTTCAACTTTTTTTCCTAAAGATCTCACATTTCACATTAGAATTGATATAATTTGATCAATCATTTGCTTTTCCTTTTAAGCTTTGAAAAGAATCTGAAAATTTATTTACCAATATTCCCAATATATTACTACTACCATCCTCTTCAGTGGGGAACAAAAATTAAATCAATTTGAGTCAAACATAAAAAACACTTCAGCTCATCTGTCTTTAAAGGTGTACTTAGAAAAAAGGATTTGTGGGATAAAATGATAAAGCCTTTGTTTTTCAGGTTTATTTTAGAAAAGAGGAGGTGTCGCAGCATGCAGCACTATTATGAGGTGGGAGTTTGATTATACTCACATAAAGTGGCATGCTGTGGACAAAAGACCCCTAACGTTGCCTCAAGGTTTAAATAGAAGCTTATCCATCTTCCACATGAAACCACTAATACACTGTCTCAGTAAAAAAAGTGGTTATCCCTTTTGTAACACTGCACTTTTTCTAATTGCACTACATGACCCCACATCTGTTCTTTCCTCACCGTTTTAATAATTCATATATTTGATGATACAGCAAAAACCCATAGGGAGGAGTTGAGAAAGTCTTGTTTTAGTGGTATTGGAACTTGATTTCTTTTGGGTGTATCTAGACTAAGAGGAGTCATGAAATAACAGTGGAATGAGTTAGTGAAAAAGCTGTTCCTTCTCCTTATTTTTTCTTTTCCCCTTCTTATGTTGATTACTACCCCTCTGTGGTTTTTGCGAGTACTGCACCTATATCCGTGTCAACTGTTAAATGATATAGAGCTTCTATGGGCTCATGCACCGACCCGCACGACAACCAAAGGTGCAGGTATAATTAAGCCTTAAGAAAGAAATACTTCCTGGAGAGGCTTGAGACATGGAGTCTGAATGGGCCCAAGTTGTTTGCCTCTATTGTCATGGTGGATATCCCTGAAATTGGTGGTGGACATTGGCAGTAAGGAATTCTGTCAAGCTGAAGGAGACCTACTGACCTGGTTGGCTTGTGCAACTCATGGAAGCAGGCAGGAAGCAGATATGGTGAGGCTAAGTTTGTGCGGTTTCAGAGGCAAAAACTCTGGCCTGGGAGGAGTTTTGAGAGGACATGGAGAAAGACGGTTGGCCTCCAAGGGATTCTGGCAAACCATCCAAACCAGAGTGCTGGAGCAGAGAGTCTTGCTGATGGAACCTTTGCTTCAGGAAGACGAGTGTGGTTTTTGTTCTGGCTGTGTAACAGCCGACCAGCTATACACAGTCCACAGAGTGCTCGAGGGCTCATGAGAGTTTCCCCAACCAGTCCATATGTGCTTTGTGGACCTGGAAAAGGAATTGACCAGGTCCCTCGTGGTGCCTTGTTGTTAGTGCTTCAGGAGTACACAGTTGGAGCCCTTTACAAGGGGCCATTCAGTCTCTCTACATACAGAGCAGGAGCATCATCCATATTGCTGGCATTTAGTCTGACCTATCTCCGGTCCTGTTCATAACAATTATGGACAGGATTTCTAGGCGTACAAAAGGACTCGAGGGGGTCTGGTTTTCGGAACCGGCAGATATCATCCCTGCTTTTTGCGGATGATGTGGTTCTGCTGCCTCCCTCCTGCAACTGCCTGCAAGACCAGCACTGGGGCAGTTCACAGCTGGGTCTAAAGTGGCTGGGGTGAGAATCAACTCCTTCAAGTTCTCGACTGGAAAAAAGTGTTCTGCCCTCTGGAGTTTGGAGAAGACTCCTTGCCTCAGGTGAGGGAGTATAGGTATTTTGGGGTCCTATTCAAGAAAGCTCTCGGTTTACCAGTCAGTCCACGTTCCTACCCTCACCTCACCTATAGCCATGGATCAACACTGGATCATGACCGAAAGAATGAGATCCTGGATACAGGTGGCTGAAGTAAGCTTTCTCAGCAGGGTAGCTGGGCTCTCCCTTAGAGATAGGGTGAGGAGCTTGGTCATTTTTGGAGTGGCTTGGAGTAGAGCCACTTCTCCTCCACAACGAACAGAGTCAGCTCAGGTGATCCGGGCATCTTTTTTAGATGCCCCCAGCAGGCAGGGCAAGGCAGGTTTATTTTTATGGCACAATTCAGTACATGGACAATTTAAACATGCTTTACATGAATTAACCTCTTAACATCTGCATAATTTTAAGTAAATCCCCCCTTTTTTTCATACCCAAATTACATGTGGAATACATAATTTTAAAGCTAACACCTTCTATTTTATGAAAATATAAATCATATTAGAATGACTAAAACACAGTCATAAGTGCATCAGTTCAGTTTTTTTTTGCTCCTGAAAATAATAGGCCTTTTTTGAATATCAGTAAAAAAGACATGCTTGATAATAGGCATGTGTCATTGTTTTACAATTTGCATCATGTCAGTAACAAGTGCAGATAAGTTAAGACCTCTAGGTATAACAGTTGCAGAAGTATAGGATTTCTGGTGTCACCAGCACCCCCAAACCTTTCCAAATATGCCAAATTATTCCAAATTGTGCTTATTGCTTTTACACAATAATCTTTACCCAAAATCTCACTGAAGCATTTTTAGGGCCACCAAACAATTTTGAAGCAAATGTTTTTTTAACTTTTTTTTCCTAACCTTCCATCTAATTATCTAACAGGGTGCATTTTCCAGACACTAATCTGTCTGTATGCCGTTTATGCCAGGCAATATATCAGGACTGAACTATTCAAATTAGCCATGTTTAGCCTTGTTTGAAACCTTATTTGGTTGCGTACAAAGCCAAATAGGCAACGTTGTCTCAACCAATGACTCTATGAGGCATAATATCGCTCGACTCAGCGCATCATTGGCTGACATGAAAGGAGCGCTTGTCATACTTCGAAGGCTCTCCCTGAGTCGTAAAAGTTGAATCATAAAAAGATGCGGGCACTTTTGTTTTGTAGGCCTGAAGAAGATGAAAACAAACATGCCCAACATTACAGGCAAATGTTTTAGGAAGTAAGTCTTAACAAGATGCTAAGCATTAACTATGACAAGCTAATTTTTTTATGTCAAAAACAGACATTATGAGGCCATTATCTTATCACAGAATATATGTATAATGAAAATCCTGGATTTCTTTTCTATCTGTGGACCCTTATGGATGAATGGATTGTAAACCATTGAAGATTGAATTTATAATATAGGCTCTGGACGCCTTCAAAGGTATGTTGTCGCAGCCGCTTTTCATATTTATGTTTTACCATGCTGCTATATCTGTGTTAATTTTGCTTTGGTGCTCGCTGTGTCCATAACATGAAGTTGGTAGGTGAATTGTGGAGGATCTAAGCTTTCTAACGATGTCTAACATGTCTATGTTGGTAAAAGTTTAATTGTTGTTACTTTCATACTTTACGAGTTGTTAGGTTGACATATATCACACCGTTCACAGGCGAACCAAGCAAAAACTTTTGTAAAGCAAATAAAACAATTTGACCACAAAAAGGCAGAATAAAGCAAATTTAAAAAAACATGACAAAAGCAGGTAGAGAAGAAAATAAATAAAATAATTGGATCACAATCATAAACTAATAATTCCTCAGTTAGCAGCAGTGATGGGACTAACGGCGTTAAAAGTAACGGCGTTACTAACGCCGTTACCTTCTTTTAGTAACGAGTAATCTAACTAATTATTTTGACTGTAACTATAACGCAGTTACCATTGCAGACACCCCGTTACTGCGCGTTACTCAGGTCGCACAATGAACCTTTTTTCATGATAGGACTAGTGCGCAGCTGCGTGAAGCTGACACCCCACCCACGTCAAAAAACTCTGCAAATAGACTGAATGGTTAGTGCAACGTTAGTGCAGATTTGTGCAGAAAAAATATTGTTTGTGCTACTTTTGTTTAAGAGATATTAAAGATTATTTTTAGGTCATCCAGAGGTGCGCGCCTTGTCATGAGAGAGGGGAGGATGAGATTGGCTGATGTATAGTGAGAGTCCGTCTGTCAGTTGGGTAGGTGGGTGTTTCTGCTGGCGGGTGTTAACGTACAGCACACAGAGAGATGGAGAGTGAGGAGGATCCAGCAGCAAAACAGCGTTTTCCTGATGGAAATACCGGTGTTACGTCGAGCTGCGTTTCCCCATCAGATACGGTTTCCTCTGCATCTCCGCACAGCGCAGGCGGCAAGAGTCACCGCGCAAGCGACAGGAAACGCGCATGCTCGCTAAAGGCGCGCACCAGTCGCCCAGTGCTCGCGCCACAGGAGAACTATGGAGAGCGTGAACGATCAAATGATAGCCTATATGAAGAAAGGGAGAAATCTGGATGGATGGATGGATGGATGGATGGATGGATGGATGGATGGATACTCTGCCTTCTCAACCTACTGTATTTTTTATTTTAAACATTATTTGATGGCCTTTGTGGCAGGGATGGAGATCCATATTTTATGTCACACACAGAGTATAGATCTAGATAGATAGAGGAATAGATAGATGTTGCAGTATCTATAACAACCCAAACACACAGGATTTCAGAATTAGACATCCCCAGTTATTAATTTCACCAGATCTGAATGCCCTGTTAAAAAACTTCACATGGCGTTCCCCCCTGATGTCATTTACTTTGAGTTGCAATAAATGCAAAACTCTCTGCAGGTTCTTGTCTTTGTCATCCGCTCTATTCAGCTGACTTTTGAATCACACCGCGAGAAGGTGGGGGCTGGGTGGTGAGGGGTATGGGGGCGAGAAACGCAAAAGTAACGCAATACTTTTGCGTCAGTTACTTTTATTGTGGAGTAACTCAGTTAGTAACTCAGTTACTTTTTGGGAGAAGTAACTAGTAACTATAACTAATTACTTTTTCAAAGTAACGTGCCCAACACTGGTTAGCAGTCTAACCTCAACAATCAGAGGCAGTTCTAAACAAATGGGTTATTAACTTTGACTTAGAGGAACCTAGCCCTTAAGTACTTCTACTGTATTCTGGGAGTTTGTTCCAGGTAGGTTGAGCATAGGAACTAAATGCTGCTTCCCCATGTATGATTCTAATTCTGGGTGTACAGAGTTGACTTGAAATAGAAGACCTGAGCGGTCTGGGAGGTTGATACAATGACAATAAATGTGTTAGGTATTGAGGTGCTGATACATTCAGTGATTTATAGACTGACAGGAGAATTTGAAAGTATATTCTCTGAGCTACAGGGAGCCAATGTAAGGACTTCAAAACTGGGCTGATGTTGTCTACTTTCTTAGTTCTAGTGAGAACATGGCCAGCAGTGTTCTGGATTAGCTGCAGCTGTCTAAAGGACTTTTTAGGCAAACCTGTGAAGACACTGTTGCAGTAATCAATTGTGCTATTCAGTCGTAGAAAATGATGTTGCATCCACACATTGAACTGTTCTAAGCATCTAGCCAACGCTCTGAATGGTTCATAGTCACCTGGTGGCATTGTGATGTAAAGCTGTGTGTCATCAGCATAGATATGGTAACTGAAATTGTTTGCTATAATCTGAGCCAAGGAGTGCAGGTAGATGTTGAATAGGAGGGGCCCCAGAATGGAGCCTTGAGGAACCCCACATGTGATTGTTCTGGTTTCTAGTTTAGATAGTTGACCTTGGTAAAACCCTGTCATAGTGTGACAAAATTAGTATATTAGCTTTGAATATGTATTTTCCTGGAATAAAATACACTGTAAAAACGAAAAAGTTAGTTCAACTCAAAATTTTAAGGCAACCGACTGCACAGAATTTTTGAGTTGAAGGCATCAACTTAATTTTTTAAGTTTTGTAGAACTACACTTATTAAGTTGTCTAGGCTAAGTTTTTCAAGTTCTGCCAACTAAGTTTTTTTAATTCAAGTTACTGGAACTTTCAAGTCTGTAAAAACTTATTATTTTAAGTTCAGATTATCTGTAAAAAGTTATTTTAAATCCCCCCCACCCCATTAAATCATCCACTGACCATCCATTTTCTTACACACTTGTCCCAAGTGGGGTCGCTCCAGCAGTCAATGGGCGAGAGGCAGGGTACACCCTGGACAGGTCACCAGACACACAGGACTAACAACCATTCATGCACACACTCACACCTAAGGACAATTTAGAGAAGCCAATCAAACTTACAGTCATGTTTTTGGACTGTGGGAAGAAGCCAGAGTACCCAGGGAGAACATGCAAACTCCTTGCAGAAAGACCCCAAGCCAGGAATCAAACCCAGAATCTTCTTGCTGCAAGGCAGCAGTGCTACCCACTGCAACACTGAGCAGCCCTGACAGTAAACCAGTCAAATTTTGCATGTTTATTTGAACCACTTTGGCAAAAACAGGTTTACAATTCCACAATGTAAAAAAGCAATGTAAACAAGTAATCTTATGCTTAAAGCAAATCAGGTTTTAGCATATATTTTTTTACTTTCCAACTCCTGTTAAAACCTTACAAATAATGCAATATTGCCAGAGATGACAGGAAACCAGTGCCTTAGTCTTCTCTTGGACGAGTCCTCAGGGAAAGTTACCGCCAGCAGAGTGACCAGATGGCTGATGCAAACTTTAGAAGGGAGCTCCTGGGAAAATCCATGGAAACCCTATAGCAGCCGCCATTACAAATTTGAAATGAGCATGCGCAGATAAGTTCACCTTGCTCGGACTGGGTGTCAACTACAACTTCAAAGTAAACTCAACTTAATTTATAGAATAAGATGAACTTTTCATCAGAAACTTATGAAAGTGAGTTCAACTGGCACACAAAAGACAGTTCAAGTTCCAACTGGCAATTTT
The DNA here is from genome assembly GCA_030533445.1 of Cyprinodon diabolis. NCBI lineage: Eukaryota > Metazoa > Chordata > Actinopteri > Cyprinodontiformes > Cyprinodontidae > Cyprinodon > Cyprinodon diabolis. Next base: position 17,104,461 of record CM060072.1, on the reverse strand, counting down.
ATCGTCAGTGAATACAAAAATCTTAGTAAGGTGAACAATTTTGAGTTGTCGTTTTTACAGTGTAACTGCATTAACCTGAATATGCATGTCGTGCCATGACTTTCCTTGTTTAGAGGTGTCATACCTTTCGTTTGTACATCAGATGCCCATAAAAGCTGCCCCTAGGTTTCCCATGGTAACACTGATGGTGTTAATTAATTAAAGGTATAACTTTACTCCTTGGCATTTCTCCCTCTGCCAGGAGCAACATCCCACTCTCACGGTCAAAAATGATGAATATTTTCAGCCATAAGGCCAGAGAGAGAGTTAGATAAATGAATTAATGCTGAAAAGTCTTCCTGAAACTTAGAGATGTTATGAAAGTACCTGCTGAAGTGCCTCATCAATTTTAGAAAAAGATTGGGTTCCTCGGACAGAGAAAGAGAACACTTAGGGACACTTTTTTGTCGTCAGTCTCACTGGGTCTGCTGGCATCATTAAAAGTTTAAAGCAGTTAGAGAAAATTGAAGACAAGTAATCAATACTTAATAAAGCTGAATTACTGAAATTATAGCCCGCTTTAGGCGTAACAGATAGGAACTACTGCTGCATCTCAGAGGACACAAACACAACATTTCTCCTTTTACAATTTTGGCTAAACAGTTTCAGAACATGTTGATACAGCTTTGTGACAAAATTCCAATTAACTCAAAGGAGGTTATTCAACAATTTCATGGTATATCTTGCTCAACAACCGCCCAAATCGCTGAGCCAACCCAAACAAAATGGCCTGCGTCTAATGACTGGACGATAACTTAATGAGCAGGGAAGGATAGTGAATCCAAGCTTGAGTGTGGGACCTCCTCAGTTGATACTGTAATTATTTGAGCCAGATGTGATATTTTGACTTCCGTTTACAGTCTGGACTTAATGTTTTATGATAAATGTGCAGGTTAGTATTAAATGTTATGTGTTAGACTTAAGCAATCCAAAGGGAATAGGATTAGGTTGATGCAACTGACTGAGGAAAAAAAGCAATGATTATGGAATCCTGTGAAAAAAAATAGTACATTTTTATAATCTAGCATTTTTTTAAGGATATTTTGATTCTTTGCATTTATGATCAATATTAAAGGTAATAACAAAAAACATGTAATATAAGTTAACATTCAAAACTGGAGAATTATGCAATATTCCATTAGGAATAAGCTGGTGAAGTCGCAGTCATCCAGGTCATAGTCATTCCATCAAAGTTAAAAAGCAATCCACTGGACTTTGTTTCCAAGTTTGAAGATTTCACTTCTTATCCAGGAAGCTTTTTCAATTCAAAATGTCAGAAATAGCATTGAGTTGAAGGCTTTATAGAGTGGCCCAAAGCAAAGCCTTGTTTTGGCTTAGAAACATTGAAAAAGCTTCCTGGATGGGAAGCGAAACGTCTTCAAACTTAGAAACAAAGTCCAGTAGTAGATGTATGCAATTAACTCCATGGTCATGTTCTGAAACTGTTTATAAAACTACAACTAAGAGCCCCGTGACAACAAATATCCTCATGGAAACACGCTGTTAGGGCACATTAAAGGAATAGTACACTCAAAACATGATTAGCCTTAATTTTCTACTCACCCCCATGCTGAACAACACTCTGGAGTACTTTATTGATATCTCAAATGCATCTGGAGATCTGGGAGGCTTCTTGCTGTCTGCTGACATTCAAATAATGGAGGTCCATGGCGCCCGAGGCAGAAAGGTCCATAAAAGTCCACAAAAAACGTGTCAATATTCCTCCATACTGCTCGTCCAATGTATTCTAAGTGTCCTGAGTGGGTAGGGTCCATAATTTACTCGAAACGAAGTCATTTAGAATGTTTTTAGAGCCTAAACAGTAGTGTATAGGATTTCCTAAAAGGGCGCGCCTGCGAGTTCACGAGTCTACGGAAACCGCGGCAGACCAAACCAGATGAAAGTGCGCATTCAGCTCGGCAAAGAACTCATGCTCTTCCTCAACACTGAAGTCCTCAGACATTTTTCTTTCGTTGTTTCTTTCTTTGCACAGGTAAACAGCACATTTCTTCTTCTAAGCTTGCATTATCGGCAGAGCAGACGCTGAATGCGCACTTTCATCTGGTTTGGTAAATTATGGAAGCTACCCACTCAGGACACTTGGAATACATTGGACGAGCAGTATGGAGGAATATTGACACGTTTTTTGTGGACTCTTATGGACCTTTCTGCCTCGGGTGCCATAGACCTCCATTATTTGAATGTCAGCAGAAAGCAAGAAGCCTCCCAGATCTCCAGATGCATTTGAGATATCAAAAAAGTACTGAGTGTTGTTCAGCATGGGGGTGAGTAGAAAATGAAGGCTAATCATGTTTTGGGTGTACTATTCCTTTAAGGAGATCAGATAAGTTTTATATGCAAAAATGGCATAACATATGAAAATATGGCAAACATATGAACATTTTAGCTCTGTGTAAGTTTGTACTTCCTTTGTGAAATAAACATATTTTAAAGGGAAAATAAGATAATCATATTGTGTACCACTAGACTTCATATTGACAGGCAGGCTGCACTGGGGCTCATAAATTCAGTGTTTTTATTAGACGGATTTTTAAAAGGCTCCAGCTTATGGCTGTAGTTATAAACTTATTTGGATGTTTAAAAAGCTGCAACATTACTACTTAAATCTTGTTTAGTCCCTTGTGTTCAGTGGAAAAGGGAAGTTGCTTGTAAATATGACAAATTTATTTATCTGAGATGTTTTTGTGAATGAGTCTTAAAAATGAATCAGGTACAAAACACCTCCCAGTCTTTTATCGCTTTAAGCTGTGTGCAGTGACTTGTTTTCATTTTAAAGTGCTCATCACTTGAATAGAAATCCATCCATCCATCCATTTTCTGACACGCTTTATCCTGAGTGAGGTCGCGAGGGGTGCTGGTGCATATCTCCAGCTGTAGAATTGAAATCTAATTAGCAAAATAAACTTGATGTATAGTCATAGGCAGAGGGAAACAGTCAGGGGTCGAGCCACATCATAAAGGATGTAACTTGTTTTTGTGTGCGAATCTGCAGTGTTGAAGTTTGTCAGGGCTCCCGAACCAGCAAGGCAAAAACACCACAGATTTGAGGCAATATCTAAATCAGCTGTCATGATTTCAGCACTTGTAGCTTATCTGATTACTCTTTTGATTTGCCTACCGTTCCCTCCCTGCTGTCTAATTATCATTGATCTTATTCACCTGCTGCCTCTAATATATATATACGATTCAGAACAGCTATCAGGGCCAGATCATTATTTGTGTATTCTTAGTTTATTTGTGTTATGTTTTTGTGTCAGTTTTTCATGTTTGTTTTAGTAAGTTTTAGTTAAGTACCTGGTTGATGTTCCTGTCCCCAGAGGCCATTGGACTTAGAGGCTTTACCGTTTGTCTCCTGTCTTCTGATCACGTACCGGCTGTTCTCCGTTGAGCCCTCAGGGTTTTGGCTCAGCATGCTGGGCGAGAGCAGGTTCTGGTCCTTCTCGACAGAGACTCATGGTTTTGGCTCTGAACATGGGGAAGGTTAGTTTTAATTCTCGTAAGCTTAGCTCCAAGAGGTAAACCAGTTTAAAGTTCTGCAACCTCAACCAACATCCACCCAACCCTGACATAAGTTATTAGATGTATAAAACTGGGCACAATATTGCAACGGTTTTAGAGACCAGGATAGTGGCAGCTGGTGGAGTTTTCAGCGGGAGGGCTATAAAGTCAAAAAAGGCGAATATCAAAAACCAATCAAACTTATACTAAGTTATCATACCCGTACATTTATATGAATGCCAACAACAAAAAAACATCATAAAAACACTTTATAAAAACAAAGCATGACTTCATGTACAAGTTTACTTTTTTACATAAATCTTGCCCTTTTGAGGCAAATTTGTGTTTTGCATGCTCCTATATTGTGTCACAAACCTAAAAAAAAAATTACAGTTTAATAATGCTATTATTCAGCTTTATATTTTTTTTGATATATAAATACTATTTATTTTCTAAAAAGGTGTTTATCTACGAGCAACTACACAAATCAACAAACATCTAGAAAAATTACACTGTATTATATTATTTTCCATGCAAATTCGAGATTGTTCATTCTTCCTTGCTTTTTCTAAAAAGTGCTTCAAATCAGTCCTACCTGTCTTTATCCATGCTGGGTCAGATCCTGAGGTTTGAAAAAGGAGGCAGGGAAAGCAGAATAGAGTGTAAGCCTCGCTAAATGCAGTTAGCCAAGCCTTCTTGCTAAACCAGGTCCTGGAAAAGGACGGTCCTTGCACCATGTCTCTGTCCCTCTGCTCGGCTGCAGCGGGAGGTGGTAAGCAAATACACTTCCGGTCAGCTTGGGGCGCACCAGAGCTGCGCCCTAAGCTCTCCTATAGCTTTGTATTGCAGAGGAGCTACTGCGCATGTACAACTTTTAATGAGAGGCAATTGGCAAAGATTTTTACATCACCAATCTGGTAAAAAATTGAACAACGCTTTACTTGTCATTAAAAATTAAATATGCATCTTGTACATCTAAGAAATACAAATTAATACATTTCGAAATATATAAAATGTTAATTTTAAATTAAATTCTAACAAAATACATATATTTTTTTGTGTCATTGAGTCACTGGGTGGGTGGGATGGTGCCCTAGTACCCTCTATTGGCCAGTCGCTACTGGACCAGGGTACATTTATAAAAAAAGTCCCTATTTTCCTCTTTTAGCCCTCTAGCTTGCCGCTTGAGGTTGCAGTGCTGTTCCCATGATAGAACAATCCATTCTACTTTCAGACTACATGACAATTTAAAAGTCTGGTTCCTTTGCTGATGAGCTTTTAACCTGACTTCTCCATGAGATGTTCTCCTAGATTCTTTTAAGATCACTCCTACTGCTGTCTACATTAAAGTAATATAGTGACTATGCAGAGCTGACTTAAAAGGCCCTATTTAAAAAAAATAAATCCCTTTAAGTGAAATCTGTTGATTAAAACGCTCTTTGAAGGAAATAAGTAGATCCATATGTCCTCAGCAACACAGAAGAGATCTACTGCCCAGCACAGACAGCTGCAATTAGAATGATAGTGTTCAGCCATATGCTATTTTACATCCTGTCTGTACCTCTGTGGGGCTCTGCCGTATCCATATGGATTGGTAACACCTCAGGAGTGAGCTGAAGTGCTAACATTATTCCCTGTCTTGCAGCCTGATGACTCTCAAGGATGTTTCCCTCTTTGAGTTCTGAAAAATATGGCCAACCGCCAGCAGTGATGTCTGCAAATGCATAATAAAGCGTGTAAGGAGCCCACTGAGGATGAGCAAGGACGCATTTGCTTGGGTTGAATTTGGATTTCTTGACAGGGTGTGACTTTTGCATTTCCATAACATGCTCAAAGGACTTTTTCAGCTTGCAAATGCTGCTTAAGGGTCTTTATATTTTAACTTTTGTTTTTATTTTCCTTTTATTCTATCAGTTTGTTACCACTTTTACCAAGCATTATTTGCAAGATTTGTTCTTCAGTTTTTACATGTTTAATCTTATCCCCTATTATGACTGGCTTTAATTAGGCTCTTTGCATATCCCTGTGCAATTGATATTTTAAATGTATATTGTGTTCTTCTTTATCCATGAGTAGACAACCATTTTAAAGAAGAGGTTAAATTTTTACTATTGCATGTCAACTTTCGTTTAAGTGGTGGTAACATGATATGGGCAGAGCTGCTAAATACAGCACAAATATATACTTACAAAGCAAGAGTTTAAATCAAACCATAATTGTATCTTAAAATGGCCCAATCAAAGTCTGAAGTAAAATAATACAGAAAATTAATGAAAAGTATAATGAGTAACAACAAGTGATCATATGGAGATCTGAAATTAAATGTAAGATATCCAGGATGTCTGAAATGTTCATGTTTGTAGTAGGGAGGAATGTATTTCAGATATCTTAAATACCCAGGCAATCAAACTAATAAATATTGACTCACATAATTATTCATTCTATTCACCTGACTAACTCTGTGCGATTTGTAATCACTGCCCATCTGATTCACCTGCTTCTGCCTCTATTTAAGGTGCTTGCATCCAGTTATCAGGACCAGATTATTCTCTTTCCCTCATGCCATTGGTGAGAGTGTTTTTAGTGTCCTGACCTCTTCTGCCTCTCAACCACAGAACCTGCCTTTTCCCATATGATGTCATTGGTGAGAGTTCTTTTAGCTTACCTGAGTGTTTCAGATTACCAGATCCTGACCTGTTGAGATCATGTTATGAAAAATTACTAATTCTAATTACTTTGTATCATACAAATTTATATATTTTTCGTCATCCACTAAATAACTTTGTAGCTACTTTAAACTTCATTTAATCAGATATGTAAATTCAGGTGGAAATTTCTCCTAAAAAAACTCTGGGCTAAGGGGTTAAGAGTCATGTTTTTAGGCTTTTGGCCAAAGCAAAACAACCACACAGAATATAACTTACTGACGCATGGAAAACTACATGTAGACTACATGCGAAGATTGTCCAGAAGATAGTCCAGCAGGGACTTTCTTGCTGGAGACCAACTATGCTACTCAATCATAGATGCTTAACTGTCAAAATAACCTCCAAAGTGATCTTGTTCTTACATACATAGATGAAATGTACCTACCTGAGTAGTAAAGATGTGTTATGATGTTCTGGACTAAACTGGACCACAAAACCAAAAGTAAGAATAGTTTAAAGTAAAATATTTCATCATGAATTATTTGACATTCAAATTTAGTTTAGTTTATGAAAAAGAGGGAAGTCCTTTTCAGCTTTATCATTTCAATGGATGCCAGTTAAAACAGGTTAAATTGGCACGAGATTAGATAGACAGACAGACAGTTAGATAGGAGGTTTAAGGAGATTTAAGGAGACGGGAATACCAGTGTCTCCACAGCTTAGACTGGTATAGGATTTCATTATGTTTGGTGTCAGAAAGTGGCAAGATAATATAATTGCCAGCATGTAAGGTACTGACTCTTGCTGTGACAAACATCTCACTCCCACTAGTCCATCTTGGCCATTTCAAAAGTACCTGCAAAGCATAATTATAGGCCACCTGTAGCCTTTGCAGGCTGAATTTTTTATATGTAGACCACAGGTCAGCAGTGTACAGAGAGGTAAAATATGCTTTTAAAATTTCCACTTTTGCCAAATAAGTACATGCACCAAATTTAGGAGCAACTGTATTGGCTTGAGCATAAAACGTTATACATTGTCGCCAGATATCATCATCTGGCAGATTCTCTGTGATGATGTGCCGATTGCAGTTACCCAGCAATTTTTGGACTAAATATTACTAAATCATCTGCATACATCAGGCGATTAAGTACAGAGTTACCAGCCACACAACCAGTGCTACAAGCTCCCAACTTGGTTGATAGGTAATCCAGATACAAATAAAAACAAAACTGGGGACAAAATCCCACCTTGCCTCCAAATTTTTCTGTGATTTACCCTGTTAAATGTTTTTGATGCATCTAGGAAACACATAAAAACCGAACTGCTTATTATATTTATAAATAATCTCATTTGGAGCATATTTGCACATATCTGTGCCCAGCCTAACCTTAAAACTGAACTGGTTATCTGTAGATTTGTTAACCCCTGAAATCCTGTCCAGGATTAATTCAATTGTTTTTGAAACTAACAATTATCAGAACTGCCAATCTTCCCAGTTTTATCTTTAATGACAGGAGGCTTAACATAGAGTCAGGTAAAAGAACATGTATAAGAAACACTGTAACACAAATCAAAAGTAGAGGAGCTAGCCTTGAACTTGTATACTTTTAATGCTCTGCTATAAATACAGTTAAATAACCTACTATAATGTTGGTGCCACAGCTTCACAATATTAGCAGTGCCTGATATGCCATCAACCGCACAGGGCAGAGATGTTTTTTGGGATGTCATATCTCTAACTTCTTTCCAAAAGTCTTTTGTATGGTTACTACAAAGTCTTCTGGCATGTGAGTCAGCCATCATTTCTCTTTCATGTTTTCTAAATAATGCACAGCATACTTGTATTGGGCATTGGTCAAATTTTTATGTTCCAAGACAGGCCCAAATCTTCCTCTTCCTGTCTGTATGCACTCCTTAGAAGCCTCCCGAGCTCTATTGTAAAATTCAGCCATGTGGGCGTTCCAACCTGGCCTGATCTTGTTTTTTTTTTTTTTGTTTTGTTTTTTTTTTGTTAATGGAAGAGTTTACTTGATGTAATCTAATCATTAACAATTTCATTATACACAGACCAAATGGATCCAATGTGCTCAGATTTTTTTCAGTTTGCATCTCTACACATAACTGCTCCTCTAGGCATGTAGATATTCGCAAACGAGTGATTTGTGCATATGTATCTGCATCCCAAATGGAATATGATTGGCAGTAGATAACTCACACATGATTTTCTTTTTTTTTTTTTTACAGTGTCCTTTCTGGCGATGTGGCAATAAGAATAATTGTCTTGATGCTAAAAAGAGCCCAACAGATTTTACTTTCACAAGGATTTCATGTCAAGCAATGAGGCACGTTCATCTGCTGTAGTTACATTGATTATCCTCACAAAACTGGCTTAAATGAGTACCAAATATAGATTTACTATCAGTAATATCAGAGTTCATTTCACTAATAAAAAGCATTAAAAAAACTTATCTTGTATAAAAGAGTTAATAAAAGCAAGTTTGTTAAGATGCTAATTTTCAATTGCAGGGCACTCATAAGGGATGTACACATTCAGGATAACACTTTCCTTGTCATTTTGTGTCAGGTGTTGCAATCACCAGTCCACTTCAAGTTGAATTTTAACCCAAGGATCCAGTCTCTTATCCCATAATTTTGCAACACCACTGGCAATCCGTCCTCGTATTATTCCATCACCAATAGTAACACTACACTCTCCAGCTCCATGGAAGCGCTCATTTACAGAGTTCAAAGCTTCTAAATCCTGCTTTGTCAGAAAAGTCTCATGTAGACACAGAACATCACAATGGCTCAAAAGTTGGTCTTTAACCAAAGACTTGTCCTCTGCACTATGCCCCAAGCATAGGCCTTAACAATTATGTGACATAACTTTAAGAGCCATTTGCTCAGGTTTATTTGGTCTCTGTGCCACAGGCTCATGATGCCCCTCCCACCTGCATTCCCGGAGGAACTGCACCATACATTCCTGCAGCTCGAGCCCTACGTGGCTCATAAAAATGTTGAACATAGGCTCCAACTTGACAGAGATCAGAATTGTACATCACTGCCACATCATTACAGTCAGAAGAGACTTTGTAAGAGGCAAACCTGCTGTTGTCAGAGTTTATTTTCAGGCATGTAACTTCACGACCAAGCTGGCCCTCAATATAGTCAGTTAATGTCTTTACATCCAGTTTAGGCGAGAATCTAGAAGTGAAGACACTCACCAGTTTTGTTGTCACTGTTTTTATGCTTCTTGTTGTCACTGTGCCGTCAATAGCCATACCTTTAGCAGTTTTTTTTCACTTCAGGTGTAGAACGGTGCAGTCCTGCTTGCCTTTTTCCTCTTCTCACAACAAGGCTCCACTTTGGGGATTCAAGCGGATACGTACTTTCACCAATGATCTTGCCATCAACAGGGGCAGTTTTTAATCACAGTGCGCTTAAACAAACCATGTCTCTCCTCTTTGCTACAAGCCAAGGAGCCTTAGAAGTTGGCAGTTTCCCAGGTTTGCTTCCGAGATGAGGCCGCAGTCTTTGTTCACCGTCCTTGCATCCGTTGCTTCCACGTAAAACAGCACTTTCTTGGAGGCCTCAATAGACTCTGTGTCAAAAGTGCTAATGGCCAGTAGCAATATCTCATCCTGGTTCAGAGTTCTTATTTTCACAGCCAAAAAGTTTAAGAGCTCATCTTCCACAATTATTTTGCCATCCACAGTCCTGTAGATCTCAGGTTTATGTCTAGATCGACATGAAACAGGGGTAATAGAAATATAGGCTGGTGCACAGTCTGTCATTTTCGTACGAAGAAAGTCACATAAGAGTCACATTAGTTCAATCAAAATTTCCACAACATTACTCTTTACAAGGCCCTATCCAGCTGTACAGTAAGTACATTCCTCTTCAGGTCCAAAAACCCATTTCTGCACAAATTGCTGAAACAGAACCGTCAGACGTTCTTGAATGAAACAAGCTAACCTGAATAATATAATGAGACATTTCTTGTAGATTCCTACATAATGAAGCCATAAGCTTCACACTCTTTTACCCTCTGTAATCCACTTGATGGTGAGAAAACAAACAAATGGGATCCTCTACATTAGGTTCAACCATTTATTTAAGAAATAAAAACAATACAGGCATGAAATATCCATAAAAAATAAAATAATAATAGAAGACTAGGAGAGGTCAAAAAACTGTGTGGCTCGACTCCAATTACTGGACAAACACTGAAGCAGAAGCCACTCCCCTAAACATCCAGAAACGAGCTAATGAGCAACAAACTGTGCACATTTGCAAAAGAACCTCAGTACAATTAGAAATATTGAATATCTTTAAATATGAGAACGTTTAACTTTCTGATAAATGGTGTAACTTATCAATGGTTTCTTTTACCTCAGCTTAAACTGAATTTAGGCTCCCACGCTTCTCCCACTGCATGAACAGTGAGACTTTCGTCCCCGTAAACTGCCGCAGATCTCCCTGATTTTCGTCAATTTCCGACAATTTGCAGCCCGCGCTTGTTGCCGTTTGTCAGTGCCACAAATTGTCGGGAACGGACTCTGACGTATGTGGAGAGCGATCAGCTGTACTAATGGCCCTAATTAGCATATGAATGCAGCGAATCCGCGCGGCTGGCCAGGTCTGGCTTGAATAACCTACTCAGTATTGGCTGAAACCACTATTCTCAAACAAGAAAAATCGCTCGTGATTGGCAGCAAAACCACACGTGGCCAGGCCAGGCTTGAATGTTCTTACTGAGTATTGGATGGAACCACTTCTTTTTAAACAAGTAAAATCGCTCGTGATTGGTTGGCATATATATATATTTACATAAATATATATGTAAATAAATATATATGTAAATAAATGTGCCCTATATATAATTTATATATATATTTATTTATTTATTCATATATTTATTCATTCATATATTTATTTATTCATATGCTGTGTATTTATGTTATCCTACACTACTACACTATTATTAGGCTACCATCAAGGACATGAATGAATTTATACAGGAAATGAACATTTGCCAGGAAGCTGTTTATGCAAAGAAAGAGCTTTATTAAAACAAACAACTATATACAACGCGAGGATCTGCCCACACATGCGTATCCAAAAATTACAACTCTGTGAACTGTCCGTTTGCCTCCTCGGGGTTGGAGGTAACTGGCAGCATTCCCTCCGAGGCAGGTCCGATGTGCAGACGCCTACTGTGCGTGGCCCTGTACTTCGGCATCGCTTCTAACCGGGACTGCAGCGTAACACAGAGTTTAGAGAGATCCGGCCTACGAAATGGCTGCGGCCATTCCAGAGTTCCCCTTCCTCATCAGCCAGCACACTCTGCCTCGATTCCAGCAGCTGTAAAAAAAAAAAAAAAACAATGAATCAGCACTATGCAATGGGATGCACTGCGTATGGACACAACACATCTATCAATGCACCTGAAAAATAGTCACCAAATAAAGTCTTACTCTCTTTCTTTTCTGAATGCTTGGCAGCTTCCGCGCGCAACGTGTTCTCTGGCTGCGTATATCTGAAGCTCCTGCGTACCGTCTCATAATACGTCTTACAGGCAGCTGGAAAACAATTAAATGAGAGTGGTATGAATAATAGGAGGTCACCGCCTCATTATGAGGCGAGATTAGTCTGTGAAAACAAAATGTACAGTTATGATAAACGAGGCAACTCCTTCAAGCTATTTAAATTTTCACATACCCAGAAGTTCTGGGCGAGGAGGAGGAGTAGCAACAATCTTCCAGTCTGACTTACTGATTACTCCCAAAACAGTTAATACCTACAACTCTTTTGAACATTTAACCCTTAATTTCCCTCATCCAACTTTCAAGGCAAGAAAACCTCTTCTTTTTGTAACTTTGTATCGTCCGCCAGGTCCTTACTCTGAATTTTTAGATGAGTTTTCAGAGTTCCTTTCTGATTTGGTATTAAATACTGACAGGGTCATCATAGTGGGAGACTTTAACATCCATGCTGACATTGAAGGCGATAGCTTAAGAGCAGCCTTTAATGCTATCTTAGACACTATTGGCTTTGTTCAAAATGTGAATAGTCCCACACATTCTCATCTTCATACTTTGGATCTTGTGCTGACATACGGCATAGAATGTGAAGAAATAACAGTATTTCCTCACAACCCTGTCCTCTCTGACCACTTTCTAATAACCTTCAGGATTACTTTAACAGAGTTCTCCTCCCCCAAAAGAAGGTTCAATTTTAGTAGATCTTTATCAGATGGTGCAGTTATAAATTTTAAAGAATCTGCTTCACTTTCTCTCTCCTCTGTGTCGCTGAGCAGTGCTGCAGAGTGCAAAAGCATAGCTTATTCCCCTTCACAGGTTGATGATTTTGTTGATGGGGTTGCTAGTTCTCTGCGTACTGCCTTAGACAACGCAGCTCCCTTGAAAATGAAAACCGTTGAAAATAGAAAGCTTGCTCCTTGGTTTAATGCAGAGCTGCGTACTTTGAAGCAAAATGCTAGGAAACTGGAGAGAAAATATCGCTCCACAGGCCTGCAGGAGTCCTTCCTAGTCTGGAAAAATGGTTTACTGCTGTATAAGAGGACCCTTTGTAAAGCAAGAGCAGCATACTTCTCCTCATTAATAGAGGAGAATAAGAATAATCCTAGATTTCTTTTTAATACAGTTGCCAAACTCACCCAGAGCCATAGCTCTGTTGAACCGTCCATTCCACCTGCTCTTAGCAGCAATGATTTTATGGGATTCTTTATAAATAAGATTGATCTTATTAAAAATAAGATCATAAGCACTCCTCTATCCGCGATTGTACCTGAGGTAGTCATGGAATCTGAACCGGGTTTAGACTGCTTTGATCCAGTTGAACTTTCTGAATTAGCAAAATTATTGTCTTCATCTAAGCCTTCAACTTGTATGTTAGATCCAGTTCCAACCAGGTTATTTAAGGAGGTATTCCCTTTGATCTCCTCCTCCATTTTAGATGTGATTAATCTATCTCTGTTACAGGGATATGTACCTAAAGCTTTTAAGGTTGCTGTAATTAAACCTCTGCTTAAGAAACCGTCTCTTGACCCAGATGACTTGGTTAATTATAGACCTATATCCAATCTTCCTTTCTTATCCAAAATTCTTGAGAAAGTAGTTGCCAAACAAGTTTGCGACCACTTACACCATAATGAACTTTTTGAAGAGTTTCAGTCTGGCTTTAGAGCTCATCATAGCACTGAAACAGCTCTGGTGAAAGTCACTAATGATATTCTCATGGCCTCAGATAATGGACTCGTATCTGTGCTCGTCCTGTTGGATCTTAGTGCTGCATTTGATACAGTTGACCATAATATTCTTTTAGAAAGACTTGAATATTTTGTTGGAATTAAAGGAACAGCACTAGACTGGTTTAAATCTTATCTATCTGATCGAATTCAGTTTGTTTATGTTAATGATAGATCTTCAACACGCTCAAAGGTTACCTGTGGAGTACCACAGGGATCAGTGCTAGGACCAATTCTCTTTACTTTATACATGCTCCCAATTGGTAGAGTTATTAGACAGCATGGGATCAATTTCCACTGTTATGCTGATGATACCCAGCTATATCTGTCTATAAATCCAGATGAAGCTAACCCATTACATAGATTACAGGCATGTCTTGAAGACATAAAAACCTGGATGACTCTTAACTTTCTGCTTCTGAATGCAGACAAAACAGAAGTTATAGTCTTTGGACCAGAGTCTCTGAAAAAGAAGCTGATTAGCCAGTCACTTCATTTGGATGGGATTAAACTGATTTCAGATAATAAAGTAAAAAATCTTGGTGTTATTTTTGATCAGGACCTGTCATTTAAATCCCAGATCAAAGAGGTTTCTAGAATTTCCTTCTTTCATCTGAGGAATATTGCAAAAATTAGAAATCTCCTGTCCAGGGGTGATGCTGAGAAACTAGTCCATGCATTTGTTACTTCAAGGCTGGACTATTGTAATTCTTTACTATCAGGAAGTCCACAAACTGTAGTTAAAAGCCTTCAGCTGATCCAAAATGCTGCAGCCAGAGTTCTGATGAAAATTAAAAAGAGAGATCATATCTCTCCTATCCTGGCTTCTCTTCATTGGCTTCCTGTTAAATCAAGAATAGAATTTAAAATCCTCCTTCTCACATATAAAGCCTTAAATGGCCAAGCTCCATCTTATATCAGAGATCTGATTGTTCCTTATGTTCCTAACAGAGCACTTCGCTCTCAATCTGCAGGTTTACTAGTGGTTCCTAGAATTTCTAAAAGTAGAATGGGAGGCAGATCTTTTAGTTATCAGGCTCCTCTCCTGTGGAACCAACTACCAGTTTTAGTCCGTGAGGCAGACACTCTGTCTACTTTTAAGACTAGGCTTAAAACTTTCCTTTTTGATAAAGCTTATAGTTAGGGTGGCTCAGGTTATCCTGAGCTGTCTTTAAAGTTATGCTGCTATAGGCTTAGACTTTTGGAGGACATAGGGACCCCCATTTCATCTTTCTGCTTCATTCTCTCTCTGTTCTCCTATTCTGCAGAATCTGTTAGTTCAATCTCTAACGTTCTGCTCTCTCTGCTTTTCCTCAGAGTAGCTTTGCCTCGTCTGTTCCTGTTTGGCTGTGACGTCATCCAGGAAAGAAACATCAGCTGTGCTGCTTCCATCAACACCCTTGTTTGTAGATGTTGGAGATTGGCCTGTTTTCCAGTGTGGTCCTGTTTCTCTGGCCGTGGCTGGGTGGATGTGCTCTCTTCATCCTCTGGCATGGGAGCTGCCTTGGAGCTCGTCTGCCTGGCTGTGTGTTTCCTGGACGGGGCCGCCTTTTACAGCTGCTTTTTGTATCTCTGCTTCTGTCTCCTTGAACCCCAGTCGGCCTCGGCAGATGGCCGCTCACACTGAGCCTGGTTCTGCTGGAGGTTTCTTCCTGTTAAAAGGGAGTTTTTCCTCTCCACTGTCGCTGCAAGCATGCTTAGTGTGAGGGATTGTATTTGAGTCAATGAGTCAATGCAATCAACTGGTTTTCCTTAGATAGAAAACTTTGTATCAATTTGACTGTATGATCTGGTTGAACTGTAAAGTGCCTTGAGATGACATGTGTTGTGAATTTGGCGCTATATAAATAAACTGAATTGAATTGAATTGATCGGTCTCCATCCGTATCTATTTCCTTTTACCACAGAATGAAAGCATATTCTTTAACTCTTACCCTTGCTCCGGTTCATAGCGCCGGCAATTTGTCTCCGAGTTGTGAAGACGGCGTACTGTTTCCTGTGAATTATAGGGCTGGGCGATATAGAAAAAAAGCTTATCGATAAAAAAAAATGCATATTGATAGATATCGATAATTATTGAAAAGATTTGAAACCATATTTTATGTGCAGCTCTGCCTGGACTTTTTATGATATTGCTAAATGATTTAATTTTAATAAAGAACACAAACACAGACTTCCAATTAAATATTTATTTAACCAACTTTTTTAACCATAACAGAATTGTTTTAAAGAAAAATAACTTAAAAGACCTGAGTTATGTTATTAAATACTGACAAAGAATAAACTAATGTGACCAAAATAAATATAACAAATAAACCTGGTTCAGCTTAGTTTCCTGCTTTAACCTATATTATTACTTTGAAGTTGCTGGCCCCTCAGCATTTTTCTCTCAATTGTTAGAACTACGTGGGAAACTGCCCAGAACTTTATATATATATTTTCCCGAAATTCCCGAAGATTCCTCCCAGGAGAGTCGCGGCGGGGCCTACACAGCTCATACTCCAGCGGGTGTGAGCGGCTGAGATGATAAAAAAAAAAAAAGTTGGTTGTGTTATCAGACTTCGTTTTCACTGGTTCCCGACACATTTTACAGATGACTGTGGTTTGTTTTTTTTACCGACTTGCCATAACCGAAATACTGCCAAACTGGCGAACTACAAAAACCTTTCTTTGGAACAATTTCCTCCGCCTCTCCTTGCTGCGACATCTGCATGTGCTCTGTGTTGTGGTTTGAGAGGGCGGCGCTTTGTGACGCCATGCCTGGGTCCGCGATTGCGATTAGTTAGGAGGAAGTAGTGACTAGCATAAACCTACATGCTAGGCTACAATGAGAAGGAAGGAAAACTGCATTTCTTTATCAAACTTTTATCGAGCCTATTTTTTTCTATTGCGCCACACGTTTATCGATCGATATATATCGTTATTGAATTATCGCCCAGCCCTAGTGAATCACAAAAAATACACTTTAATAAAGCTTGTTCTTGCAAGGCTACTATTAGCCGTAGCTTTAGGCTAGGCTGCTATTAGCCGTAGCTTAGGCTAGGCTGATATTAGCCGTAGCTTAGGCTAGGCTGCTATTAGCCGTAGCTTAGGCTAGGCTGCTTTTAGCTCAGCAGGCAGTAATCGAACATATATTTACCACTAGCTTCTCTTCTTTGAGTTCGTCTCTCCCGCACAGTTGTTCGACTGCAGAGTCGCCATTGCGTCCAAGAGGAGTTGAAGGCGAGTTGAACGCGAGACGTCGTCCAGCCATTGATCACGTACCAGCAAAATCCAAACAAAGGAACTGGAGATAAAGTTCTTCTGAGTATAGCTCCTCCAATCACATACGAGGTCATTGTTATACGGAAGGACTCGCGAGAACAGCTGCGTCTATAATGTTTTTTTTTTTTTTGCTTTATTGGCAATTCCCTGTAACAATACAGAGTAATTCAAACATCAAACAAAGATACACAGCAGTTGGTGACATTATAACTTAAAAAAAATGAGACATAGAATGTAAAAAATAAATAAAAATAAAACAAGGGAAACAAACATAAAAATAAATGAACAAATAAATAAAATAAACATAAAATAATAATAGCTAGGGGTTTACATTGAGTTTATGGTCATTTAACTTTTTGTAGCTTCCTGTCCTAAGCAGTCTTTAAGGAAACATATTAGAAGATGCAATATTGTATATGTGAGAGAGGAGTTGCTGTAAAACAATGGTTTACCACAGATTTAAAACTAGTAATAGCATAAAGAAATATGAAAATTCTAAAACAGTCTTTAGACTTTTTATCAGCAATTACTGTGGGTAGCACAACTTGTGTTACAGAAAATAGCAGGCTTTGGAGATATGTTCTGGAGAATCTTGATTTATACCATACTACAGAACATTTCAAAAGGCTGCTGACTTTTTCTATGTTTATAGGTGAAAATAATAAAAACTACAAAAGAGCAACTTTGCTGTTCTCCATAAATGTTGGGAAAATTGTTTAAAAGTTTGTTGCATAAGGGCGTGCTTTGGTTGCCCAGTGTTTAGCGCACAAAACCCATGTACAGAAAGATTCCTTAGTCCTCGACATGGATGACAAGGGTTCAAATCCTTGGCCGCATGTCTCTCCCTCTCTCATACCCCCTTTCCTGCCAGCCTACTGCCAAAAAAACAAGACACTAGTGCCATAAAAACTCCAAAATGTGCTGTAAAAACTCCCAAAAAACGGCTCTTGCATAAAAGCTTCTACAACACAATGCTGTTGATGGTAGATTGTTTTGAAGGGTCAGACAGGAAAGCTTAGTAAACAAATCTAACATATCTGAGATGCCGATACCATTTACTGTGAAAGAAAGGACAACGGAGAGAAAATGTAGAGAATAATGTAGGAGTGCTGCTAGAATTCCAGTTCCCAGATCTGTGTTTTCTATTACTTCTACAACCACTAAAACTTACAGTATGTTATAAATGTACGTTATTGGCAAGTGAAACCCTGTCAGAGCTCTCCTTAGATATCAGCCCAGTTACAGTTTGCCCTGCTAAAATAATCTGCTCTCTTGAAAATCTCAAACTCTTGCCACATTTCAGGCATCGAACATAGACATTTTTTAGTGAAGAATCAACAACTAGTTTTACCCAATCATGAAGTGTAATTAAATATATTGGATATTTTAAACTTTTTTAACAAATAAAAAACTGAAGAGTGGGGTGTGCAAAATGAATCGGCCCCTTTTACTTTCAGTGCAGCAAACTCTCCCCAGAAGTTCAGTGAGGATCTCTGAATGATCCAATGTCGACCTAAATGATACTAAATAGAATCCACCTGTGTGTAATCAAGTCTCCCGATAAATGCACCTGCTCTGTGATCGCCTCAGAGGTCTGTTTAAAGTGCAGAGAGCATCATGAAGAACAAGGAACACATCAGACAGGTCCGAGACACTGTTGTGGAGAAGTTTAAACCTGGATTTGGAAACAAAAAGATTTCCCAAGCTTTAAAGATCCCAAGGAGCACTGTGCAAGGAATGCACATTTTACCTTGCTGATTCTGATTCACATTTTACGAACTGATTCTCATTAAAACTAATTTTTGAAATAAATTATTTTGTGTATTTTTTTACATAACATTTGCCATTGCTAATGCCATACACAGTAATCTAGCGTACTTTAATTAAATAAATCAATTCAAGCTAAAATGTAAGAGTCTATAATTAGGTCATACTGAGCCTGATCTATTTGTACCATCTATTTGGGGGATATTTATTGCCACACTTTGGGCCACTTAATACCAATTTAGCATCAAATAAATGAGGCAGCCAACCTCAGCATTGTTGCTGACCTTATGTCCTTATGACCACAGTGTACCAATCTTCTGATGGCTACTTCCAGCAGGATAATGCGCCATGTTATAAAGTGAATCATCTCAGACTCATTTCTTGAAACTTTTCCACTTAAGTAATTGTGAATTGAGCATATTGACAGACAACATTTTATGTTTTATCTTAAATGCAATTTTTTTTTTTTATAATTACTGCTCTAAATGTATTGCTCTGTCAGCTAAAGATCTGTTTTGGTCTGTATATTTTAATTAAATAAATCAATTCAAGCTAAAATGTAAGAGTCTATACTGAGCCTGATCTCTTTGTATCAGTATCATTTCATTTACATTGTAAAGCCTCCCCTAGAATTCCATGGGGGGGAGGCATGGGGGGAACACTGCCTAAGAAAGTCCTCGACAATTTCTGACAATTTATGGGAGTTTACAGCGAAGCCTGCAAATTACCGTAAACTGACGTTAACCTGAACTTCCACGACAATCTACAGTGCCGCATATTGATGAAAATCCCACTTTTCATGCAGTGTCCTCAATTTCTTTGGCCTCTTTTCCTCCTCTCTAAGATCTTATTGAGCCGTCTAGTGCTGAACCTTTACTGCTGGCCCTCCTGGACACATCTATACCTCCATAGATACAATATACCATCGGGGACAAACGCATTTTTCCTCTTTATCCTTTTCAACTCCTTCCTTACCTTATAACTGGTCATCTTCGCTACTTTCTGATCACCAATGGTCACTTCTTCTGCTCTTTGTTTTCTGTTCTTTTCCACATTCATCAACTCTTTAAAGTATAATTACAATTGTTGCAACCATCTCGATGCTTAATCACACTAACCTGCTGATTATCCTTTTCATCTCTTCCAGTCTCCCCAGTTCTATTCTTCTTCCATTCTGTCCAACCCATCATACAAATCCATGTATGCTCTGTTTGGCCTCTGTCTTCACTTTTTCACATCTATCTCTACTCCTGGTGACAGTCGTCATAGTGTCCCACTTCTTCTCTTTCTGCATTTCCTTCTTCCCCCACTCACTCCTCACTCTGTCAGCTTTCATTCCAGGGGAAACGCCAGGTAGTTTCTGTTCTCTTTCCCTGATAGCATTTGCAGTAATTGTCCAGTCATCTGGAAACTCATTGGCACCCAGAGCCTTCATGAAAGTCCCAAAATAACTAGAACTTTCAACTTACACCACTGTCATTTCCTCTGCCTTTTTCCTCCTCAGCTTTTCACTATCAAAATCATTCTACAAACCATCATACTGTGTTTTTTTAGCAACACTCTCACCAACCAGTTACCTTGCAATCACTGACTTCAGCTTACATTGTGTACACAAAATGTAATCCACCTATGTGATCCTACCTCTGCTCTTGCAAGTCACCATGTGATCCAGCCTTTTCTTTAAGAATTTATTATAGCCATTTCAATCATCTTTGCAAAGTCTACCACAATCTTTCCTTCCATATTATTCTTTTGGATACTTAACCTGCCCATCACTATCTCATCACATCTGTTCACAGCTCTAAGGTGTCCATTAGACATGGATTATTCACCATGTCTCCATTAGATGGAGTTTTTGCATGACTCCGTCTAATTAATTTCATAATTTTGTCCCACCTCTAACTCACACCCCTGACCTTGCAAGCAAGATGCAAGATAAATTGTTGCGAGATCTGTGAATTCACAAACTCGTGAAAAAATATCTTGCATGAAGCCAATATCTGCATTATCCTCACATACAAAAATGTTTCAAACCAATGAAATTTAGTAGCGTGTATGACATCAACCAGGAGCTGCAGGCTGAAGTAAAACAAACATGGCTGCATGGTTGGATGTACTTGTAGACTCAGCTATTCAGTCTGTTTTAACTGTAATACCCTCTATTTCTGTTTTGGAAAAATGAGTAAATGGACAAAATTTTCCCTCTTGTGAAAGAAAAAGATGTTTGTGCATTCCGCTCAACTGCTATTTGATTTATATAAACCCTGCTAGTTATGGAAAAAAAAAATCCACAATGTGATACTGTATGTCACAGTTGCTACTGCTGTTGTGATTGGCTTAAACCTCCACACAGGAGTCAGGTGCAGGGAGTCAGCTCAGAGTAATGAATGTCCCTCCCTTTCGCGAACACTTTTGACAAAAGATTTCCAGATGGATACTGTATAGAATTCAAAATAAACTACATGTATCAAAGTGCTTCATGTCAGGCACACACCCCATAACCATTACCATAAATGAAAGTCACTCTATCTAATCACTCTATCTGACACTATCTTTTTACCTCCAGAACGTTCTGGATACATTTCTCCTTCAAGATAACTCTTATACCCTTTCTCTTCCAGTCCACACTATGTGAATACAGCTTGAATCATGCTCATAAGCTTCTAGCCTTGCAACCTTTCCATTTGTACCCCATGAACACAGAGTATGTCAATCTTCCTCCTCTTCATCATGTCAGTCAATTATTTTATGCTTTATTTATCGTAGTCCCAACTTTCAAATCCCCTACTACCAGTTCTGGACTAGGAACCCTTCCTTCTTCATTCTGCCTACGGACACACTGTCCTCCTCTTCCTATTCTTCTTTGCTCACAAACATGCTCAATTCCCACTGGTACCCCTGTTGGTCCCCAGCACAGATCTGGTACAGAGATCATATGACTGAACGGCTTTGTGAATTTGGCAAAAGTTTTACACAGAATGCCCATCCTGACTCAGCCCTCTGAATTTATAGGACATTTGTGTCTCCTTTGAGCCTGAATTATTTCTATACACTTCTTCTTTATCTGAACTAAAGAAAACTCGCCCACCAAAACAAAATATAAAAATGCTTCATGAATGTTTCAGAAAAAAATACTGAAAGAAATTGCTCAGATAGTACAGCAACAGTTTTAGCTGTGATGGACAGAAAGCTAAATCAGTTTTAACTTTCAACCCAAGCTTCAGAAAGAGCAGCAAGGCCATGCCTGAGGAGTTACATTACTTTTTCATAACACTGTGTCCCAGGATGAGAGCTTGCATTTCTCCGCAAATTCTCAACATGCAAAGTTCCCAAAGCTGAAGATCCAGGAGCAAACCTGCTTTCTGTAGAGCTTGAAGAAAAATTTTATTTCCACCATGACTCTGACTGCAAATTCTGGCCTTTGGCTACTGATAATTCCGGCAGTGGGGACTGAAAAGCCTAGTTTAAGCTTTGATTCTTCCACATTTTCTGTCTTCTTTGTATCCTCCAGTGCTCTCATTGTCCTTTTAATTAATTTTTCTTGAGTTATCGAACCAAAGCTTTCTCCTGGAAAGCCTTTCAAATCAAACATAACATCAAAGCTTTCAGACACATATTTTGATCCATGATGACCATTGTTACACAAAAGAGCAGCAGGAGTATGACAAAGAGTTCAGATAAATATATCAAGAATAGAGGAACGTAGTGATAGAAATACTTTTCCTGTCAGCTTTACTGAAAATAAAGCATATAATTACAGCTTCTCTCACTATTTGAATCCATGCTCCAATAGTTTTCTCTTTTTTTTCTAAAGAACCTCTATTGTCATTTGCTATTGCATGCAGTAGACCACAGTATGCACTCAGTTCTGCTTATATGCCAGCATTGTTAATATGTCTTTCTCAAAGTCCAATGGCTATATAAATAACTTTTGTCAGCAAAGTTGAAGACACGACAAAGTTACTTTTATTAAGGGAGATTTACATATTTTAATAACGGACACAAAGTGAGGAACAAAATATTCAGATTGTCAGTCACTTTCAATATCCATAGCTTCCACACACATTGTGCTTTGTTGTGACGGTAAAATTGAAGCAGTAGAATATGACTGGCTGTTATCATTGTCTGGATCTGGATTAGAATGGGGCAAAAAAGGAGAGTATAAAGAAATATTTCACTTAATTACTTGAAAATCACTTAATCATCCATCTGTCCAGCCTTAATTTATTCCTTTGATCTGTCCAGACATCATTCTGGCTTTTTGTCATACCAGTCCCAACCCTGCCTAGCCAAACCCAACTGCAAATCTACAAAATAACAGCTTAAGAAATTAATCAATGAGTTTCTTTTAATTTTGCCTGTTTTCATAAGTCTGTTGGTTAAAATGCTGTTCTTGGATACTGTCATGATGGGTCAGAGATGCAAGCCCATATGCAGAACACACACGGAGGAGGCAGGGAAAAAGTTCAAAGGTTTATTGAGGTTTCACAAAAACACATGATTATGAACTGGATCTGAAACTGGTTAGGGCTGGATCACTCAAGTCTTGACTGGGACCAGAGACTGTTGGTTAGCAGAGTTCATGAGGAGCTAAGTGTCTAGCTTCAGACTTAGCATGACAGACCTTGATCTGAGCTTCCAGCTCATTACAGAGAACAGCAGGGGATATCCACATAGGAAATCTTCAGGTTGACTCCACTTAGGAATCTTCAGGTAAACTCCACATAGGAGTCTTCAGGTTAATTCCACATAGGAATCTTCAGGTTGGCTCACCAGGGCTGATTAGCAGGTTAAGCTCTTCCAGAGCTTCAGGCCAGAGACAGGTTTCCAGTGAGGCAGCTCTCCCAGAGCTTCAGGCCAGAGACAGGTTTCCAGTGAGGCAGCTCTCCCAGAGCTTCAGACTAGCGACAGGTTTCCTGTGAGGCACAAACAAAGGAGAGTTAGAATCTGATCTCTCACTAGAGACAACTAAGATTCTTTCAGTAACAGAGGCTCAGGTTGCTAACCAAACTAAGATCAACACTGCAGCGTAGAAGCAAGGTCTGGCAGGTGTTTATAAAGGGAAGGTCTCCTGATGAGTAGATGCGTCTCAGGTGTGCTGGAAGATTCCAGCACCAGGAGACCCATGGTGCACTCTGCTGGAGGAAGGTGGTAAAGCTCAAGATCCCAACAGAAACTCCAGTCCTAACAGAAAAACAACAAAGAGCAGAAGAGGCGCCCTCTGGTGGGCAAGCCTGAGGATCCCAACAGATACTAGGAGAGTTTAGCTAAAAGGACTCTCCGCAAAACACAAAGATGGTTACTAAGACTGGAAAAGGAATGTGGTAAAATTCCTCCATAATAATGTCGATGACCTATAAAGCTGGGTGGAAAATTTGTATTTTACGTTATTTTTGCTTTGCTTAGTTGTCTTTTAACAAAATATTCCATGACTTAAAAAGAAAAGAAAAACACACTGTTCTTTCACAATTAGAGATTTTACAACAAACCATTTATTTCAGACATTATTTATAGATATTACAAGATAAGCATCACGTTACTAATTGTAGATCATGTTTGACAAATCCCTGAACAAAACACACCAACATTGCTGTTGTTCTTTTCTTTTGATTCAATAAAATGCCTTTACCCAAAGTCTGTATGCATTTAAAAGAAATGTTGTTACAAATTCTTGAACATTGGAAACAGTCTGTAAGTCAGATGATTTTTCTTCCTTTATTTCTTTCTTCAGCCTCTGCAGAATGATGGATGTGGCTCTGCTAATCATAAGCTCTTCACTGTTTCTCATCCTCTGGGAGACCCTCCACTTCATGCACTGTTCCATGTCTTTCTCCTTCCTGTGTCTCGTTTTGTTTCCTCTTTCCTGTCTCTCCTTCACATCTCCTCTCGCTTGTGCTCAGTGATGAATGTCACCTCATCAGCTCACACCATCCGGAGAGAATCTCGTGCCTGTGATGCCAGGGGACCCAGAGGACAGCGGCCAAGCCAAACCTTCCCAACGAGGTGCTCATTAAAGTCATCATGGGAAACTAATGAGGATAAATTTGGAGTCTGGATGTGGTTTAGTACCAAGGGAGTGCTGAGCTTGTCTCAAAGTGTCTGTTCATCTGTTATACACCAGACTATCAGAGCTATTTCACTCTCTTTGGGCTGTCTGGTTTTCAGTTCGCCTTTCTTTCAATTCAGTTTATTAGAGACAAAACAAACAGGCCTGAAACTGCACTACTGTACATGAATTTCTGAAGTGGGAATGGTGGAATGTAAATCCACCAAGGAATTAGAGTGGTTAAAAACTACATTTTCCATGACTACGCTCATCCAAAAAAAAAAAAAAAGAAACAAGTTTTTTTCAATCTGAGCTTAAACAGATTTTAAAACAGATTCTTGCTTAATTATAAAAAATAAAAAAAAAGTATGATATAATTATACACCAGTTTACCCTTATCAGTCACAAATCAATCAGAAAATGCTTTTATATTTTTTGGTAGTATTTTCTCAAGAAACCATATTACTTTGCAAGGTCTGTCAGACATAATTAGGAAATTAGAGCAGAAGCTGAGGGGTAAAAATAACAATTTGAAGTTAACAATTGTACTAAAGGACTACTAAAATGCAGGAAACATGCAGCAAATCACACAGCACTCATATAATATCAATACAATATTCAGAAGACATACAAAATCTCCACCTAAAGTCTAAAAGAATATCTTAGAAGAACCTTAGGGACCTCGCCATTCGTCCTCTTTCTGCTGTTTGCCCCCACTTTAAGAGATATCTCATCTCGGCTAAAGAGCCTTGTGTTTGGAAATAGCAGTAAACCACATGGTGCTGCACCTCTTGCTGGCTTGAAGCTACTTCCTCATCATTACTATAAAAGAGGATGCTTGTTTCAGTTTGGAGTCTTTAAGAATTAATTGTCTGCAGAGTTAAGGGTTTTTGATTAAGTAGCTGCCTTTTTTTCTGAGCGAGCACAGATAATCCTAAGGATTACTAAAGACCTAAAGTCTTCGTACTATCTGAAAGTTGGTTCAACTGCAGAGAAGCTGGATGCATTGACCAAGCTGTTGGAACAATATTTGTCTGCTCTACATTTTGCTGCCGAAAGCTTCCACTGAGCACTGGACCATTACTGAGAGCATTGCTTTTTCTTTGTTATTTTAATGCCTTGACAGATAACTAATTAGAAGAAGGTATAAATGCCTATATTTACTCCAAAAGGAGTTTGCATGAACTTTGTATTGAATGTTTTATTGTTTGATCTAAACTGAATCTCTGAGCCTGCTTGCTGGTCTGTTTTGAACTCTGTGGGGATGGTTCTGTGAGTTGGACTGAGAGGAGTTGGAAAGATTTGATCACTGTATTCCCTTGTTCCTCCCTCTCACTCGCCTATGCTTTCCTTTTTCCTCATTTCCGGAGCCTGTGTTGCTCATGGCCACACAGATGACCAAAAAAACTACTAGCACTTTATTTACTTTCCCCTACCTGCTTTTCTCTGCCATAACACAGTGGTTATGTTCATTTGTCTAAGAGGGAGAGCAGCCTTCCTTGGCTTTGGCTCCCGTTAGTGCATTCCTAATTCACTTCGATGCTGTGTTTATTTCATATTTTCTGTTTGTTTGATTGATGATTATTCAATGATTGAAACAAGCTGATGCTTGATGAATTAAAATAATTCAAAAACACTGCAGTATTTGTATACAGTATATCAACACAGGGTTGTGAACAACACTGGGGCAAATGCAGAGGTGTCAATTAACGAAGTACGGATATTTCGTTACTGTACTTAAGTACACTTTTTAGGTATCTATACTTTACTCCATTACTAATTTTTCTTCCTACTTCAGACTTCTACTCATTACATTTTCACACAAGTGTCTGTACTTTCTATTCCTTACATTTTTAAAACAAACATTACTCATTACTCTTGGCTTATTCATATTTATCTCACGTCATGTGCTCCATCCAATGCAGACCATTGGCTCCATCCACATCTAGTGAAAACTAGTGTGATTGGATGAGTCATATGACGCAAACACTCATTGGTTAGCTAAAGGAAATCATCAGAAGCAAGCAGGTGTTCTTCAAACTGCAAATGCGAATTGTCTATGCCATGCTACAATGTCGGATTCAGAAAAAGATGTTGAAATATCTGAAAGTTCGGACACAGGCAAGAGGGTATTGGGAGACAGAGACCAACAAGACCTCCCTCATCCATGACCCTATTTCAAAGAATTTTTCGAAATAGTTGAAAAATTGAGCTTTCAGTTCATATGGTGGCATCTGTCTGTTTTTTTAAGGTTACTTTATACTTTTATACTTTAAGTAGTTTTTGGATCACATACTTTTTCACTTTTACTTGAGTAAAGAGGTCAAGTTGATACCTTAACTTTTACCAGAGTGTTTTTAAACTGAAGTATCTATACTTCTACTTAAGTAACAAATGTGTGTACTTTTGACACCACTGGGTAAATGCAATGTTGAAACCCCCCCAAAATAAGCTGTCGCAAACTCAAAATGAATAATCTAATGCCAGGCCATTTGAAAGAATTTATCAATACTCTTACTTGATCTCCCCCAAAATTTGATTTAGGTGAAAGCCTGACGGCAGCCTTTAGTATTGTTTTTAGTTAAATATTATTTAGTCCGAGCAGAGTGCTGTCCCATCAGCAGAACCCCTTGAGCTAAACTAAATCTCTGCTGAGTGTTTGGTATCATGGATGAAAAAGGATTAAAATTAAAAATTTAAAAATCTGAGACTTTTCTACACAATGTCCATCAGAGCCTGTGAGAGACAACAGTACTGTAAGCCATATGGGATAATAGCTTGCATTGACTCCCTCACTTAATACCTACTCACCTTCTCAGCCCACTGAGACTCAATTCCAATGATGACCATGAATTTTAGAAATGGCTATTCCCTTTTCTCAGTGTCTGGACCTGCATAAAAAAAGTTTATTAAAGTAATTAAGATTTTAAGCTTTTTTTCATCTTCAGGCCCCCATATGCATATGTTCTGGCATCCAGCTAAATACACAATTTAATAAAAAAAAGAAAGAAAGAAATCCATGCAATATCTAAATTTGACAAAAGGCTAATGTTTTCTTTTATTTATCCAATGACAACCTCCCTGAAATAATACTGAGAAGTTCAACAACAATTCAAGCCTCTCTGAAGCCTAACCTTCATTTTGAAAGGGCTTTCCCTCATTACATTGTGTAATTTGGATTCACAATGGTCCAGGGACTATCAAGCCGTCTGTGTCATTTAATTATAGGTGTATGAAATGAGAGTTTTTCCTCCTGCACTCCTCTAATGCTTCCTGGAATTGATAAGTGAGAGGAAGCTCATCACATTACACTGCAGAGCTGTGATCCTCCTTTGTTGCGCCTCACTCACACTAATGGGCCTCATCAGCTTCGCAGGCAGATACTTGACTATTAACCACAAAAAAGGCAGAAGTTGTAATGGGAAACACAGAAACAGAAGGTGGAATGATGGTGAAAAAGTGAAGCGGTACAAAGAGGTAGAAAGACTGAGCATAGGGAAGCTATCCACATAAATTATTCCATCTAGGTTATGAAAAGAATTTAACTGATTTTTGTTATATGGTTAAAATAGAACTGAAGCTTGTTTGATCTCCCATTTATAATTCCAAAGTTATAGAAAGCAATTCAACCAAAGTATTTCACATCCTGAAAGCTTCCATTTCTATGTCAGGAATCCAGTTTGTGCGGTCTGTTTTTGTGTTTCCTCTCCTCCTCCACCAGGTGGTGCCCCGTCCTCATTGGTTCTCCCTGCACACCTGCAGCTCATTGCCTCATTACCTGTGGAGTGTTCTTGAGCTGCTGCTACCACTACCTTGACGCCAGAGTATTCGCCAATACAGGGTATTCTAACCATGCTTAGTTTAGCATTGTCTAACCTAAGTCTTTGTTTTGCCAATACAGGCTACTCTAGCCATGCTTAGTTTAGCAGAGTCTAACCTAAGTCTTTGTTTTGCCAATACTGGGCACTCTAGCCATGCTTAGTTTAGCAGAGTCTAACCTGAGTTTTTGTTTACCAGTTTTGGATTCTCTAGTCAAGCTGAGTTTTTCTGAGTCAAACTGAGTTGTTGTCAACCTGAGTCTTAACTTTGTTTTTGTCTTTGCCTCTCGGCGAGAAGTCTTCCTGCAAACTGAATTTGTTCGGTCCTTCTCTCTCTAGAAGGTTCAACTCAGCTTCTAACTCAGCTGGGGTTCCAAACAGGAAGTTTGGACCCACCTTCCCCAAGAGATACTGAGCTTCTAACTGAGCTGGAGTCCCAAACAAGAAGTTTGGGCCCACTTTCCCAAAGAGGTCGTTTGAGCTTCACACCAAGCAAAGGTTTCATCAGCACCGCAGCCTTTTCAAGTACCGCAGGAAATCAGAGTGCCAGTCAGCTTCTCCGTTCACTCCAAACAGGAAGTTTGGATCAACTTTCCCCAAGAGGTCGTTTGAGCTTCACACCAAGCAAAGATTTCTTCAGCACTACAGCCCGTTCAAGTACTGCAGGAAATCTGAGTGGCAGTAAGCTTCTCCATTCACCAGGGAAACACCGCAGTCTGAGTAACCCAGTCCACCCATCACCAAACAAGACAATCTCTGGTACAATCCTCACAGTCTGGATTCCATAATGGACATCTTTCCCTGGAGAAGTGAGTCTGCAACCTTTTCCTCCAATTCTAAACCTAAGATTCAAATTTCCCACTGAGCCTGAACTAGCTGCAGTGTCTTCCCCTCACCTTCCAGTTCTCGTTGAGCAGTGTTCAGAGCAACACTGGACTCATTTCCTTTACTCTAAGCAGCACTGGTTTCATCACATCATTACTAATAAACCTGTTTAAACTTTCCCCTGGTCTCTCTGTTTGGTCTTTTGCATCTTGGGGTCAGACCTTAGTTAAATCATGAGATTCTAATATTAAAGTACAAGCAGTTGCTCAGGCGTACAGAACAAACATGTCTATTTTGTATCAAGCTAAGTTCCATGGAGGAGTCAAATGGACAGCAACTCAAAGCAGGACATATTTAAAATAGTGTTCTTCTCCTTTTAAACATTTAAGATAAAATACCTAGCACACTTAATAAGAACTGCCACAGTATTGTGTATACTAGGATGAAATGTTTTCAGAAGAAGTATTTTTTTAGTTATAAAACCTATAGTTCACGTCACTTTTATTTTTTAGTATTTCTAGGTTTCTGGGGGTTGGGGTGGGGTCGGAGGGGTGGGGGGTTGATGCAAAGCCGGAGTCGTAGCAGATCCAGGTCACCATACCAGAAGATAACTCAGTTCAAATAATCTGGCGCTGATGGCAGGCAAACGGACAGCATAAATAGCAGCAGGAACCAGGTGGATCAGATGAACGGTAATGAACAACTGGGCAAATTAGACAGCTGAATGGAATGAAGAATTAAGCCAGCCATGAGCGCCAAGATTATGACGTGAACAATTGGGCAATTTGGGGCACAACAATCCAATTTTATGATATGGTGGTAGATTTAAAAACACATAGTTTTACAATTATTAAGAGCTTGGATGTATAAAATCACATTCATTTTTTTTTCCCTTTTTGACAATAAGAGTATATGACAATAATACATTTTATCTATTAACACTTTCAATAAAACTGTATTTTCCAAGATTATTGAGTCCTTTATAATGATGAGGAGGATCTTGAAGTGGATATTCTCCTTCATGGAGACAGTGAAATGTAATTAACATTTTGACTAAAGAAGTTTCTTATATCCTGCGCACCTACTTACCAAGCACACACAAAAGCACACACATGCTGTCATGATGGGTTTAAGGTTCTTAGCCCAAATGCAGAACACAACGGAGGCTGGGTAAAAGTTTAACAGAGTTTATTGAAAGTTTCAACAACACAAGATAATGTACTGGTTCTGGAACTGGTCCGGGCAGGTTCACTGAAGTCTGCAGAGATGATAGTTTGGTCAGTGGAGCAGGCAGATGAGTTATGAGTTCTTGATTATTCAGATTCTACCTTGACTGAGTCCAGGCTTCTCTTGAGAGAGAGGGAACTGTTGGGTCCAGAGACTGTTGGTTCAGCAGAGGATACGACCAGCTGCAGCGTCTAACTTGATCTGAGTTTCCAGCTCTTCACCAAGAGCAGCAGGGGAATCCACATAGGAATCTTCAGGTTTGGTTCACCAGGGCAGATTGGCAGGTTAAGCTCACCCAGAGCTTCAGGCTAGAGACAGGTTTCCTTTGAGGCAAAAACAGAGAAGAGTTAGAATCTGATCTCACAACAGAGACAACTAGATTCTTTCAGTTTCAGAGGCTCAGGTTGCTAACCAAACTAAGGTCAACACTGCGGCGTCAAAGGAAGGTCTGGCAGCTGCTTATAAAGGAGAGGTCTCCTGATGAGTAGATGCGTCTCGGGTGTGCTGGAAAGCTCCAGCTCAAGGAGACCCACTGCGCACTCTGCTGGAGGAAGGTGGTACAGCTCCAGATCCCAACAGTACCCCCCTCTCAACGACCGCCTCTTGGTGGTCCAGAAGATGTCGACGGGAGGGAGCTCTCATATTCCTCGATAAGGGATGGATCGAGGATATACAAACCAGGAACCCATGTGCGGTCCTCCGGACCGTAGCCCTCCCAATCGACGAGGTACTGCCAACCGCTTCCTCGCCGACGGGAGTCCACGATCCGGCGGACGGTGAAAGCTGGATAACCATCGATGTCCAGGGCGGGTGGAGGGGAGTCGGACGGTGGGCACAGGGGGACAAATTTGTTCAGAAGAACAAATGTTAAAGTTGTAGTCCCCTCTGATGACCATGTCTTGTTTGGTAAAGTGAGATTCTCAGGATTTAGCGCCTTTAGAAAGAGACAGTTTTTATAGAAAGAATGGAATGCAGAAGTCATGTGGGTCATGGATCTAAAGACAATTCCAAAAAGCAATAGTTCCAGGCCAGCGTTGACTCCAATTTACTCTCTGTGTTTCAGAATCTCTGGTAAGTGTATGAAATGCCAACTTTTTTTGGCATTGAAGAGCTTTAACTGACTAATTTGTTTAAAAATGTGTCAGCATAGACATTTCACGTAATCAGTTTTAGCATATTAACCACGCTAACTTGCTTGTTGTTAAACAGCAGCAAGCTAATGCTGGATGGGTCTTGACGAGACTAAGCCGGTTTGTTTGTTAGTCATTTCAGTTTTGAAAATATTCCGCACAGTTTGAAAGGTCAAATATTACATTTGATCTTTGCCATTTCTGCACTTAAAAGGCATTACAATGAGACTGAAGGTGTGTGTGTGTGTTTATCGGGGGGGGGGGATTGGGGTCATGAGTGTGTATGTGTAGAGGAGTTTAGATAAATGTATTCAAATTATTAAGATTGTTAATATTCATATTTTTAGTTTAACCACGTAAACCTGACCTGATCAACAAACTGCTCTATCTTGTTACATATACAGGAACACCATCTAACAGGATGTTATTTTCTGTCCTAAATATTAAAGAGAATCTGTAAACAACAGCACTATAACCTTCAAAAAATTGGGATAATCCCATTTTTTTGAAGGTTATGATTTATTGCAGGGTTGTTACTGTGTATTTCTTTCAAAATTTTAAATTACAATTTGTTCCAATTTTCATTTTCCTCCAACTATTCCTTCACAGTAGTGAATTTTTCCACATTTTTCATTATGACTTTGCATCTTAAATTATATTTTCTGAGTCCTCTGAAATTTTCCTATCACAGCTGAGTGATTACCATCTATTAAGCATATGCATCTTATATGCTACAGAAGTACAGGTCTACTGCGAGATTGACCACCTGTGTAGGTGTAGTTACCAAAGTCTGAAATAACAGAAAACAAATTGTAGCTAGTCCTTCAGAGGGTGTAGAAATTAACTACAGAGAACTGTTAAGTGTTAACCTACAAATATCCACTATAAAGTATAAAGCGCCAAATTCACTACTAGCTCACCAATGAACTCCTTTGCTTGTTTTGACCTTTTTCAGTAACATGACTTTCAGTAGCTGTTATCATTCAGAGCAAAAAAGATCAGATCAGACTAGCGGTAAAAGAGCTCTGTTTTTTCTCACTTTCAATGTATAGACGAAGAGGAGCAACATACCTAACTGCAACCCTCACCTTATATCTAGGAATTTTGTTTGGTGGAGTACTACCCAGTTGCTATTACCCTGTTTTAAACTTGCTTAAAGAGTTTGCAGCAACCAGTTTACATTTACTGCTTGCTTTTACGTATTCCTTGTTGACTGTGAAGGTATCTGCCAGAAAAAAAAACTAAATGAAAATGTTGTCATAGAGATGTTTTACACCCACAGGGATTATTTCTATGGATATAAGCCTGATGTCTTATCATGCTTTCTAAACTGGCTTATATCTGCAGAGTTTAGAGTGTGTAAAATCTTACAAGAGAGTTGATTAGAAAGATAAGACTCAAAATTTTGACATTTCTCATCAGTTTCCCACTTTGCTTAAAATATATTTCTTTATCTTCACTGACCAACTTTATTCACCTTGTCCACACTATGTTAACAATCAGGACTCAAACTCAAAACTCTATGTGATAGTTCCTTGTTGGATTCAACAACTGACTTCTAAACACAGCGCGACTGAATTATTTGCATTAGATACAGCAGTAATAAGAGGACAAACTGCAGCTGGTTTTTTAAGTAGGCACCCTGAACACACACCCACACGCTTGAAAGCACTCTCCTGCAAACGTATGAGCTGACAAGCAGACTAGAGATGATTATTATGCAAAAACATATTCACAAGTTTCTGCCTTCAGATGGTGCTTTCAGTGGGATTTGGCCTTTTCTTGTTTGCCGCTCACCTATACCAGGGAGGTCAGAGGGTGATGCTGCAGCAGCCTGATAAACAAGTGCAAACAATGCTCCAAATTTTTAAGTAGCTTACATCTAGAACTACAACACATAAATATTTGTGATTTTAGGGACCACTGAGAGGTTCAGCACTCTCAGTACTAGACAGTGACTACTTTTAAACTCTGCCCAATTCAACCTTTTATGACCAAATCGTACAGGAAAACAAACAATACAGCTATCTAGACCCTAGTTAATTGAGCTACAAAACTTTGGCTCAAATGTTTACTTTAGCCCAAATTGAACAAGCAGCAACTGTAATCTTTGATTTACCAGTTTTGACTGTAGTTTTGTCGCCGTTGGCTAGAGAACTTTTTAACAAGTTTACCTAACTCCTACTACTGTGCTCCATATATGCACCCTTTGTATGGAGTTATTTTTGTATTTTATTATATTCAAGAGAAGAAGCAATCTGGAAGGGGAAAATTATTTTGAGAGCAAAATTAATACATTGAAGAGAACAAATTTTCACAGTAATAGCAAAAACTGATGTGAGGCTAAAGAAAACAATATACAAGAAGGAAAATATGTATTTAAACAAGTGCCCTCCATTCCATTGTGAGAGACATAATCTAAAAATAAAATCTCCAGAAATTGCAATGTATTATTTTTTAACTATTTCTTTGTATGATACAGCTACTGTACACATACGTATTTGAACACCTGAAGAAATCAGTGATAGTATTTGCTAGAGTAGCTTTTATATGCAATTACAGATGTCAAAGTTTTTCACCAGGTTTTCACACACTGCAGGAGGGATTTTGGCCCACTCGTCCACACAGATCTCCCTCTAAAGATCCTCTATTGGGCTTAAGAGTGGAAACTGGCTAGGCTACGCCAAAAACGTGATATGCTTCTTCCAGAGCCACTCCTTGGTTATCCTGGCTGTGTGCTTCGAGTTGTTTTCATGTTGTAAGCCTCGTTCTGAGGGAAGGGGATTGTTCCCCAAAATGTCTCATTATTCAATTAAATTCAGTTTATTTTTATACCGCCAATTCACAACACAGGTAATCTCAAGGCACGTTACCATTAACCGGATACACTAGATATCCCGCGGTCATCCTCTCCCTAATACAGTGCAGTCGTCCTGTCCAATGTGCAGAAAACACCCCCAAAGCATGTCGCTAAGAACCCCAAGCTTTATAGTAGAGATGGTGTTCTTACGATCATTCTTCTTCTTCCTCAAAACACTGTTAGTGGAATTATGATGAAATTTCTATTTTGGTCTCATCTGCCCACATGATTTTCTCCAATTGTCATGATCTGGCCTGTTTGCTCTCCCTTAATTAGTAATTCCTTTCACCTGTCGTTTTTCCCTCCCTGCCTCAAGTATAATTTATTCCCCTCACCTGTTTCCTCTGGTTTATATTCAGTTCAGCCTGAGCATTCAGCGACAGATCATTGCTTGTCTTTCTGTCAGTCTTTCTGTTCATTTTTATTTGGTTCATGTCCTGGATCCTAGCTGCCAGGGGAAAAAGGGTTTTAGTGTTTGTCTCGTCTCCTGATTGTCCACTGTTCCTCCCCTATGGAGTCCTCTGGGTTTTTGGCTCATTATGGGGGGAGGTTCAGTTTTTATCAAAGTAAGCCTGGCTCCAGGGAGGAGACCAGTTTTAAGTCCTGCTTCAAGTTCCGATTCCTACGTCCTGTCTCGACTACCCTCTTCCACTGTGCCTGCCTGTCTGCACCTGAACCTGTCTGCTCCTGTGCGTGACCACCTGGTCATGCTTCTGGTCCCAGTAAGACTCTGAACCCTCCTGGAAGCCTGTGGATGCCTGGAAGTCTGGATCCTGCCACCTGTTTTTGTTCCTGCCTGATCTGGATCCTGCCTGTTTCTGTGTGTTCCTGTCTGTTCTGTATCCCTCACCAGGATCAGCTTCCAGCATAACCTCTGGGACTGCAGAGATTGGGCGGTGCCCCGCCCCCCCGCCTGCAGTGTCCGCGAGCCACAGCTCCACTTTAGTTTTGTTTTATTTAATAAACGTTTGAACTTTCCTACTGACTGTCTCGCCTTGAATACTGGGTCCATCTGTCCTCGGTTCATGACACTACATGGAGCCCCAGTCCGAGGGAGATTGACAGCCATGTTTTGCTTCTTCCATTTTCTAATGATTGCTCCATCAGTGGACCTTTTTTTCATGAAGAATTTTCCCATAGCTCTTTCCAGCCTTGTGGAGATGTTAAATTTTGTCTCCAGTGTTTTTGGGCTGCTCTTTGGTCTTGGCCATGTTAGTAGTTGGATTCTTACTGATTGTAAGGGGTCGACAGGTGTCTTTCTGCAGCTAGTTACCTCTAACAGGTGCATCTATTTTAGGATAATAAATGGAGTAGAGGCAGATGTTTTGAAGGCAGTCTTTGAGGGACAGAATTCTAGCTGATAGACAGGTTTTCAAATACTATTATTTGCAGCTGTATATATATTTATGTAAATAAATAGCTGAAAACAATACATTTTGATTTATGTTTTTTTTTTTGATCATGTCTTTCACAGTGGACATGCACCTAGACGATAATTTCAGACCCCACCAAGATTGTGGAAGAACTTGCAAAATAGCAGGGTGTTCAAATACTTATTTTCCCCACTGTACTTTGTCATAGCAAAGAGAAATTGACATTTGGAAAAGGATTTCAAAAGGAAAATTTTCTCTCAAAAATACATTTCTCTCTTAAAAACTTTTTTCCTCTTGCTCTCAAAATCTAAGTCTGCTCTAGATTCAAGATTTTTCTCTCGATGTGAGAAATCTGTCATGGGCAGGCCTGTGTTCTATTGGCCAGTCTCAACAGAATTGACAGCTGAGTGATGATGTTAGGTGCAAAGGTAGTTACGCCTCCGTCGTTAATTTTCCTGAGGACCGCTACTGATGCATTCGATTAGAATGACCGTTTTGTGTTTCTTAGTGTTTTAATGTGTGTTTTCCAAAATTACATTGCATAACACAAATGGAATGACAGCCATATTGTTCAGTTGGAGACAGTTTTGTCTGTTAGAGGGAATTGTTGGCCTCAAGGTTCCCTATAACAACCTCCCTTTCAGACACTTAGATTGTGGCACTGTAGGCTAACAAAAGAAGCCAAATGACCCCCATTCTGAAGGGGTGGACCCCTTCGTCTGTTTTAATGTGCATGTTTTATGCAGGCTACTGCATAAAACCTCCAACTCAATGCTATTCCTGACATTTAAATGCTATCTGGATGTGAAACGAAACATCTTCAAACTTGGAAACAAAGTCCAGTGGATTGTTTATTTTATTTTCTTATGACCTGGATGACTGAGAAACTTCACCAGCATTTTTAATTAAATGATATCCACTTTTATAACACTTATTACGGCAAACAGCATGTCTACAGTTAGTAATAGGCTGCACAATTTAGACTCATCAAGTTCTGAGGCCAGTTTTGCAGAGCACTTGGCAGAATCTTATGAACTAACAAAGGAAGACTCAGAATTTAAAGCAACACATCAAGTTAAAGCATATGAGCGTTTTTGGAAAATATCTGCTACTGAATGAGGAACGTAAGAAATTATTTTTGATAGAGATTTTTTTAGCAGAACCTGAATGTACCTGTATGTTTCGGAAGGTTTGAGTCACTA
The DNA here is from genome assembly GCA_030533445.1 of Cyprinodon diabolis. Lineage (NCBI taxonomy): Eukaryota > Metazoa > Chordata > Actinopteri > Cyprinodontiformes > Cyprinodontidae > Cyprinodon > Cyprinodon diabolis. The sequence continues at coordinate 17,067,470 of CM060072.1, read as the reverse complement.
GGATAGATAAAAGCTTCGCTACACATACAGTATACCTTGACTGCATTAAGTATTTTACATTTTTTCCCTGTATATTATGATCGATTAGGTTCTATTGTGTAGGATTCTGGCCTAATTTACTAAATGAACCTATCTATAGGTTTTTGAACTTGGCTAATTTTTGAAAGCGTGAACCATGAACATGAGCTAGTTCCTTTTTATCTGTGTGAATTGAACTTTGAGCTAATTCTTTTTAATTATGAAATGGCACAACAACACTGGCTGGTATGGCTTCTGTGAAGAATAACAGCAATTGATAACGGAGGCAGTGGAGTTCATCCAGTGTTAGCTAAAAAAACAAGTACTATAGCCATCTCTACTGGGAGGACAGAGTGGTTGCTCGACTACAGTACCTCGTTTGTAACACCAACATAAACTTAATTATATAGATTTTTTTATTTACTCTGTAAAAGCTATGGTGATATAGAATCTTGTTTTCGCTTGGTTGTTAATTTTTTCTTTCCTTGGTTACCTTCTCTTCCCTCTTGCTGGGCACGGGGTATTGAGGCAGGTATCTGTAAAAACATATTGTAAAAGAAACAATAAAAAACCCTCCACTCTGAAGATGCAATATGAATGCAGGGGGGGAATAATTCCTCTAGGAACCTACCTCAGGACAAAATCGATGCAGTGGCTTAGAGACAAGGCTATCATCCCTGTTCCAAAAATAGTTAATCATGTTGGCCATGCACCTTTCTCTAAAATCGTATTGTAAGTGTCACATGTGACTGACTAGTCATGTATTGGGGCCACACGTTTGATTGCTGGGCATCTCAAATAGGAATAAAAAAATTGAAGTTTTTGAACCATTCCGGGAGAATTGAAAGGTTATAACTGGTTCCTTGCTAGTTTTTGGTTCCCAACCCATGTAATGGCAAAACACATAAGGCTAATAGGGTTGCCCCCTTTTGGTTAACGCTATCAAAAGTGGACACATGACACAATGTTATTTATTAGGTGCACCAACACCTATGCATTTCAAAGCAACTCATTCTAATCTATGGAAAAGCTTTAAATTTAGATGTGATCATTATGTTATACTGTACATGCAGAATATGCATTGATGAAAGCAATACTTGAAATACTTGATTTTCGCTAACAAAAAGACAAATGAGTTACACACTATCTCTTTAAAGAGCTCTGTTTCCACTTTCCCCCCCTAAATTGTCCCAACTGTTTTTTTCCTAATTATCTTATTTTGAAATTCCGCTATGACTCCAAACTAGATTTATTCATCTGCAGTGAGTACAGAAACATATTTCGCATTACTAGGGTTTTATTTACAGCCTGTCCTCATAACTTACCAAAATGGAAAAAATAAAAGTTCTTTTTTGCTATATAACTGGCCTCAGGCCAGGGAAGGTATATATTAAAGAATGACAAAACTACTTAATGTCTGCAGGTGTGCAGGCGATAGGGTTGCCATATGTTCTCATGAGCTGCAAGCACATGTAAAATTAAGGGTGGGAGGGTAGAAGAAGTCTGCTGTAAAACTAAGTGGAAGCAAATTAGCACAAATTAACAACAGGACATTGATTTTTAGCTCTTAAAGGTTAATGTGGTTTGTGACTCCACTGTCTGAGACATTTCAGAGAGAAAAGAAGGGGAAGTGAGTAAAAGAAGCTCAGACTGACATTAAAATGAAATCCATTAGATGACAAAAAATGTTAAATTAATGCTATCATAAAGAGTTCTGTGTTACAAAGATTGAATATCAAAACTAAAAGGATAAAAAAAGAATTTGTCAGATAAATGCTTGACGTTATTTTCCAGTAGGTTTAGAAGTGATCTATTTGTGCATGACAACACGAATGATCAACACCTGGACACTTTTTATACTGATCTTTAATTGGGATTTATTTAATGTACAATCAAACTTCAGCACTTTAAAACTTATTCTAAATTGTACACTAAACGTGTTAGAAATAAAGGAAAATTCATTTTGATTACAAATTCGGTTGATTCTTTTTATAGACACCAAAACGACATAACATCTCAGATGCTATAAATTGGCTACTTGTGGGGACCACAGATCACTTCTTAGTACTCAGTCTTTCTTGCGAGAGAGAGAGAGAGAGAGAGAGAGAGACACTAACATAATAGTTTGATTAGCTGGGCAGACAGATGATTAATGAGTCCTTTAAGATAACTCTGAGTCTACCTTGACGGAGTCCAGGCTTCTCTTGTGAGAGAGGGAACCGTTGGGTCCAGAGACTGTTGGTTCAGCAGAGTACACAAGCAGCTGCAGCGTCTAGCTTCTGACTTTGAATGGCAGACCTTGATCAGAGTTTCCAGCTCTTCACAGAGAGCAGCAGGGGATATCCCAATAGGAATCTTCAGGTTTGGCTCACCAGGGCTGGAAGGCAGGTTAAGCTCACCCAGAGCTTCAGGCTTGAGACAGGTTTCCTGTGAGCAAAGACAGAGGAGGGTTAGAATCAGTCTTCTCACTTAGAGTCAACTTAGATTCTTTCAGGTAACAGAGGCTCAGGTTGCTAACCAAACTAAGGTCAAGCAGCTTTTTATGTAGGGAAGGTTCCTGATGAGCAGACGAGCTCCAGGTGTGCAGGAGAGCTCCAGCCCAGGAGACCCACGGCGCACTCTGCTGGAGAAAGGTGGTACATCCCCAGATCCCAACAGTAACCCAGTCCCAAAAAGAAAATAAAAAAACAGAAGAGGATCCTCGGCGCCCTCTGGTGGGCAAGCCTCAGGATCCCAACACTAACAGAGGATTTGATCCCCACACTCCAGAGTAAAACTCAGACTCACAACTCAGCCAAAGGGATTTACCCTTTACCAAATAACCAAGGTGCATTCTCAGTTAGAGGCATAGTGACAGGACCCCTCACTATCACTTATTTGTATTATACAAACTTAAAAACTGCAAATTGTTTTTCTTGACTTCTCCAGAGCGGGAGTTTGGTAAACAAATGTGGTCCCGTTTCTCTATCGAAACCTTTTAATATCTGCAGCATTTTAAATACACAACACAGATGCACACCAAAACTAGCACACAGTCACACACATATTCACACACCCAGCCACCCATGAAGTTGAAAGCAGTTTATATGTTTTAAAAGCTCATCAAGCAGTTTTTTACCCCTGTCTGTATTGGCTGTATGTTTGCTTTGTGCAGAGAGCACAATGTGAGTGTGAGAGAAAGTGCGGAGCTCATGCCTGGATTCTTACAGAATGAAATGCTATCATTTATATTCATACGCTGCCTGAGGAGAAAGAGAGCAGCACACTTTGTATTCGACACTAATGCACATAAGACACGGCCCTTTTTATAAATAATGATTCATGCTTCAGGCTTTCAGTGTCCCTCTTGAGCTGCTGTAGTTTTTCTCATAAGTTTTATAGCTAGACACTTTTGTAAGTCAAATCAGTAAAACATACAAGTCAATCATGGACTAATTTCTTATTTACATGTATATACAGTAATACTTGAAACCTTTCTTCAAGCCAAATAAAAAGCGACTTTAGATTATACTGCAAACTTTCTACATAAAATGAACAAAAGGACTATTCAAATGTTAATCAGTTACTAAGAAGCCAGATTTTTCATTTAGGAAAGGATACCTGAGATGAAAGCCTTTTTTAAAACAAAAATGCCATGTTGATGAGCTGAGTTGTTGCACCAAAACGTAAACATTGCATGGTTTGTAAAAAAAAAAAAAAAAAAGTCAGAGGACTAGGACCACTCTAGTTATTTTCTCTATTATTCAGTCTTTTAACTCCAGGATTAATTGGAGAGAGCAGGTATGTAATAACCATTTAGTCCCATCTGGATGCTTCTTTCAAGCAAATGGAAAATGTTTTGATTATTTATAGAGTTTTCTCATTGCAACATTTAAAAAAAATAACACCGATGCAAATATTTTTTTCTTTTTATTTGTATTTGATCACTTTACCAATTGCTGTAATTGAAATTATTGTTACCATTCACAATTGATATTTTCATTTATACTTGGTTTCAATTCATTTTGTAATGTTTAATGTAGTAAAGTCAGATTATTGTCATTTTCCTCCTATCTGGCATTAAAGGACAGTTTACCCTTATACCAAAATCTTATTCAACCCTGATCTAATACCTGAGCAATGCACCTAAATGGAAGACCAAATGGAGAGTGGAATGAGGGAGGTTGGAAGGGGTGGGGGTTAGGGCTTTGGGGGCTTGGTGTGGGTCTGGGCAGTAATTCACAGATGGGTTGATGGAGAGCAACCCCAGGGATGAGAGTTTTGCAACTGAGCAGTTGCATGAGTTGGAGGATTTTTTTTCCACCATCTTTAGCAAAGACAGAGGAAATGGAATCTCTGGAGGAGGCCTATGGTTCTGAGTCAGGCTAGACTCCTGAGGTATCCAACCATACATATGGGACAGTTTGTTCCGTAGTTGGTGTTTGTGTTTGAGATATTTATATTAGACACAAAAGCAGGATTGCAAAAGATATGCAGTTGGTAGTGTCGCCATATGTGTCCATAATTTATCCTGGTGTCCACTTTTGGATGTGGGCGTGGCTACACACGGGCGTGCAATCTTCAATAATTGGCGGCAGCTCATTCACAAAAATTATCACATGCAGGCCAAACAAAAATCCATGTCTCTGTGTCGTATCTTGCCTGTCTTAAACCGGCAGATCAGCTCTTGTGGCGATGGCTGCACCAACAGTTACATTTTGAAAATAATGCCTAGGACATGCAGGCTTTAATACATCAATATATGCATTCTATTAGCAAAAGAAAGTAAATTTGGGGGTTCATTACTTAAGACTATACATTTCCTGGGATTTTTGCATAATGATTGACATATTTCATTGTGGGCAGCACAATGGTGCAATGGATATCACTGCTGCCTTGCAGCAAGGAAGTTTTTTGTTAGATTCTCGGCCCGGGGCTTTCTGCAGTTTGAATGTTCTCCATGTGCATGCGTGGTTTCTCTCCTGGTACTCCGGCTTCCTCCCACAGTCCAAAAACATGACTGTTAAGTTACTTGGCCTCTCTAAATTGTCCTTAGTTGTGAGTGTGTGTGAATGTTTTTTTGTCTCTGTGTTTCCCTGGCGACCTGTCCAAGGTGTACCCCGCCTCTCGTCCATTGATAGCTGAAGATAGGCACCAACACCCCTCACAACCCTAGCAGGGATAAGCGTGACGGAAAATGGATGGATGGAGGTTTCATTGCTTTTTTTTTCAAATCCAAAGGCTGACATGTTTCCTAAGTGTCTAGTCAAGGTGCCATTGAAACCTGACTTATAGTTTTTGGAGAATTTGGTTCATTCCCCCTGACAGCTGTAACAGAGCAACATTTTAAGCTCTGTCCACTAAGTTTATATAAGACTTAAGATCAATGCAGAAATTCACATCTGAAATGCCAAAAACTGACTTTTTCCGAAAATTGCTAACGTCAATTAACTCAAATGTTGTCTGTTAACTCATCAGAAGAGCATAAATCCATGCTATCATTCCATATTCTTTTCAAATGATGTATTCTTTTTGGCTGTATGAAATAAAGTTGTTGGAGTTCAGTTATATTTAACTAAATCCGAATCCATTTTCTTAAGCAAACTCACTTTCTGACATGCATTGACTCATCACAAAAGCAAACAAAAGGAAGTGACTGGGAATCTTAGTGTTAACTTTTTCCAGTGAGATTCCTCCCATGTCCTCAGTTACTTTGAATAAAAGCTCTCAAGTGTTCCTCTGATTCTGTACAGCTTTTTCAAGTTTGACAAGATGAAGTCTGTCATATAAGAGCTGGTCCACCTTTGTTCATGGCGAGTAAAGCGTGCAGGAAGTCGGGACTCGGGAGCACAAGTGCATATTTACCTATTTGATGTGACTGTCGGCTCCATCATGAAGAGATCAGGCAGATATGGCCCGTGATTCTCCAGAGCAGGTGACCTTTCCAGGATGAAGTGGCGGGAAACCAGTGAGAGAAGCAGGAAGACTGGAGGATGCTGGAAAACTAGATTATGTTGACATTTGTCAAACCCCAAAGTTGACCTTCTGGGATATGAATTCTCCTCCTTAATATTAGAAGAACAGTTACCCCATCAGACATTTCACCTTAATCACAGAGTAGAAAGTCTTTATGAAGTTTTACTTGCGATAAAAAAGCACAACTGATCTTTTTTTAAATTCTATTTTCACTGAAAAAAAAGATTATAATAAAAGAAATTATTGTGCTTGGCGAACAAGCCCTTTTAACGAGTACTTTCAATTTTGATTCAGCCAAGTAGATATCTAAATGTGATGCGAAGAACAGCATAGTGGCGCCAAATAAAAACTGTTGTGGCAGATTGTAATATGAGGAAGATGACAGAACAATGGTGAGAAATGGTGTGAAAGATGGATGGTTGCTCTTCATTATGTATCATCCTCTGGGTCATCAGTCATTAGAATAGCACTGTATTGAGCTCCCATTGCACCCAATAACCTGTTCCACTTCGCTCCAGGAAGATGCTGTCTCTACCTTGCTATATTAGTTTTTGGGCACCAGGCTCTCTGTATACAGCCATAGGATTTTTATTTCATCAGAGCACCTACTTCCATATCTGTTATATTCGCAATATTCAATTCAATTCTGTTTAATTCCCCTGCATCAAACCGGTGACCTTTCCAAGGTGTACCCTGCCTCTCGCCCATAGACTTCCGGAAATAGCCACCAGCCACTCCACAACCCTAATGGAATAAGCATGACAAGATGACTGTATGGATGGATCAGTCTATTTGTATATAGTTTATTCACAACACATCACCTCAAAGCACTTTACAGATATAATACAGTCAGATTGGTTAGGAAAACCAGTTGATTGCATCCAGTCATTGATTTGCAAGACATGCTTCTCCTGAGTGACCTTGTAGCAACAATATTTGCTTGTATTTTGTTGTTGATTCTTCAGCAATCAGTCACCCCGGGATGCATGCAGCCACAGTGGAGAGGAAAACCTCCCTTTTAACAGAAAGAAACAGGGCCGCTGGACAAAAGACCTATTAGCCTATAAGCCTATTTAAATGCAATAAATAAAAATAAATAGATAGATTGAGATTCACTACTTTATTGTCATATACACTTCAGTACATGCAACCTGGGTCTGTAACACACATTAATCATGAATCAGTTCTCAGGTGACTATATGCGTTATTAATCAAACTTCAAATTCAAAAGATTTTCAGTGGCTTTACTCCAATTTGAAAAGCTGGCATTCATGGGGCCGTTGTCTTTCTTAAATTTGTCTCCATGTATGACTTTTTTCTGATTGCTTTCAGATATACGAAACACAAAATATGATCAGTCTCTTCCACATATGCAGCCATTGCCATCTAGCAAACCAAGATGGTGCCACTGAATGTGAGAATGTTTCGTTACCACAATGCTGTTGAGGAAATTAAAAACTGGATGTTGGCTGGAAGTGCTTGTGTAATTCAATCACGCTAGGTTGGGTTGCGGTTGCTGGGATTGCTGGTGCAACTGCCATCAGGGGCAGGTGGAGAGTCTCCTAACTCCAGCTGTCCTCCATTGCCATGGTGGTACTAGTGTTCTTCTTTATGGTGGTTTTCCAAAAAAATCCGTGAGCAGTATATCTCTGACCACTAACTTGCTTAAGGGTTGCATGACAATTAGGGTCACCAACCCCCTAAAAAACAAAAAAACAAAAGGGACATGTGCGTGCCAGCTGACCTGATTGCCTTTACTTCTCCTGGCGTGGTGATTTTTTTTAGCACCCCTTTGTGTGTGAAATTATTTCCTTAACTATTTGACTCAAATCTGCATTGAATGTGCACCTCCCCAAAAGCAGTGCCAGCATTTAAATTACTATTATATAAATTACTATACTATCACATATATGTTGTCAGCTCTTTGGTCACAATGCAGGACAGGGCCCTGGAACAAGTTTACCATAAGTTTTGTATCTAATGTGCCCTTGTTCTTCATTTTCCATTAGCTTTTTACTGACTATTTCTTTACTCTCACAGTAATACGGGGCAAAGTGAGTTCCTTTTCCACTATATACGGGACAGATACTTCTATTTCTAAACACGGAACAATTCAGTTTTTCAAGGGAAAACAAATCTTTTTAAAATGACATCAAGTTAAAACATCTGGGCTATTTTTGGAAATATCTGCTACTGAATAACGAACGTAAGAAATCATTTTTGATACAGAACGTGAATGTATCTGTATGTTTCTGAAGTTCTATGTAATTTGGCTAAGGCTTCACTGCACATACTGTATACCTTGACTGCATCGATTATTTTTAATTTCTTTTAAAATATTATGATATCACATTTAAAGGGTGAAATAGGAGGTTCTATTGTGTAGAATTGTGGCTTAATTTATGAAATTAACTTGGAACTAGTTCATTTATAGGTTTGGGAAATTAGTTTATTTTTTGAAAAAATAAAAAATTAACATAACCCAGTTAGTTTTCATCTTTGTGAACTGAACTTTGAGATAGTTCTTTTTAATTATGAACTTGCACAACATTGCTTGACTGGACCTTGTAAGGTCCTTTGCTAGTAACCAACAGGTCAGTGGAATTAATGTAATTTCTTGTTCACTGACATGACTTGTCAGTGAGGCCCCACCTCTAACCTGCCAGAGTGAAAACCGGCTGCAATGCCTATGGGTGGAGTTACAGCAAACTATGACAGTCCAAGCAGGAGGACAGGGTCCGCTCCAACTGCTGAAATTCGGAGGTAGGTTGGCTCGAAGGGGAATGTGGCACAATATTAACTGGACCTCATTTTATCTTCTTTCAAAAAATATCTTCCTTTTTGCTTTCTTCTTCTAAAAAGACCAGATTTCTAGATTACATGACTAGCATTTTTTCCCTGTTGATTATTTCTCCCAACTGAGGTTTGTATCACTTCATCCAGAGTTACCATGAGTCTCTTGATTGCCTCTGTTAATAATTATCTCCTTGCTCAGTCTGTTCATTTATGTAGGTAGCCAGGTCTAAAGTAGTTTGCATTAGTACCATGTCTTGTTGCAAAGAGGTCCATAAGAGGGTCATGGTATCAATAAATGACAGGATTAGAGGCAGAAGCAGGTGGATCAGATGAGCAGTGATGAGACACCGGGCAGAGCTAGACGGACGAATGAAATGAGTTATTAAGGTAGTCATCAGTACCAAGATCATAACACATGTTTAGGATCAATGATACAATTTTTAAAGCAATGTCACTCAGAAATGGTCTTGTCATCACCTTTCCCAACACCCTGGATGCACAAAACTGTTTCATTATATATCTTTTTTTTATTTTATTTTATTGAAGACAGCATCACAATGTGCAGTTGGTGAAAAGAAATAAAAAAAATAACTGTGTTGGCCTATGAAATATAATCCCAGTCAAATGCAACTCAACCCACTGCCCTCTTATAAATATTCAAAAGTTGATATTTGGAAAAAGAAAAATGACAAGCAATGCCAATTGGGGGTGAGTACATTATCAGTATGTTTTACCACCTTTTCTTCAAGGGTTTCCAGTGCAGCATCTTTTTAGAGAGGCAACCTGTTGAGCCAGCAGCTTGACATTAACAACTGGCAGAAGTGTTCCTATTTTTTTATTTTATTTTATTCACTATCTCTGAAGAACCGTTGTCTTAAAGAGCAGCACACCCTGGTGTATCGACAGACTGACCTTCCCTTCTGCAGATAATGAGAGTGAAATCCAAGTAAACAGCTGTCTGCTTTACCTCCTCTCCCAGAGAAGCTCAATCTGAGCAGAGGGGATAGGAGAAACAGGAGGAAGAAGAACTAAAGCTTCTGCAATGCTCTGCTCATTACTGTAGACACACAAAGGAGGAGGATAAGCTAAGAGTGACATATAGAGTAAGGGCTGGTGTGGAAAGACAGAAGAACTCTGGCTGGCTTTCTCTGTTCCCTTCTCTTGCCACTTAGAAAAGATTTAAGAAGATGAGATCTGTGAAAGAGGGTGAATTATATTAAGCTTTCCTCTGGTGTTAAGCTGAGCTGCTGGGGATTTTCTTTGAGCAAACACAGCGAGGTGAGTATGCAGGACAGAGCTCGCCTGGGGAGATAGAAATCTCGACTAAGGGCCCAGTCTTGCCGAAAGCTGTCATATCTGTTTACTGATTTGCAGGGGGGTGGGTGGCTAGGGACGCCCAGCTCAGGCCCACTGTCACTGTGGATCTTTCTCACTGGTCTTTTCCTCCCCAAATAATTTCAAACATATAAGCAAACTGGCTGGAGAGACCAAAGCTGGCAAGTCAATTTGTTTCAGTCTTATCACAGAATTCCAAAATATTCACATGGAACTTATTTTAAGGCACAGACTGTTCAATTGTAAAGAAATTTGTGATTTGCTTTTAGCATCTTCTAGGTTTGTAGTGTTATAAGAGACAGGGATCAGAGTATGGGAGATAATTAGTATTTATAAACATCATCCAGTCATAATTTACATTACTTTGCCTCTTTCTAGTCTTTCCTTATTATAAAGTACAAAACATTTATATCTGACAGATGTTTTCATCCAAAAATGTTTTTAATAGAAAATGAGAGAGACAACATTCAAAAGATAGTAAGACATCTTTTAATATATATCCACAGTTGGGTAGAGTTCCCAAAAATTATACTTAAGTAAGAGTAAAAAGTAGCCTTTAAGAAATGACTCAAGTAAGAGTGAAAAAGCACAGGGTAGAAAGGTCACTCATGTACTGAGTAACTGATCTACTTACCACCCATGATCATAAAAACTGATTGGATAATTTACAAAATTAAATAGAATTTAACAAAAAATTCAGTGGTATGCAAATTCTGTTGTTTCAAAAAATAGGATAAAAATAAATATATGAAACAGAGTAATTATGGAATGAAACATTAGATAGAATGGACACACTTCAAAATGCATGTTTTGAGTTATAAAACTTATTAATCAATAGTTACAATATGTAAGAATTGGTTAAACAACGCTATACTTTTTAGTGTATTTTCACTCAATTCCCAAATGATACGGCAGACTCAGCAGTAAAAAACCAATAAGCCTTGAGTAAAAAAAAAATCTGTGTCTAGTGCATTTTGTTTTAAACAAGTTTTTTACTTACAATGGATGGAGTAGGGAGAAATTGATATATTTATTTAGGTAATAGTAAAAAGTACAATCGTATAAAACTACTCCTAATAGTAATTTTTTCATAAAAGGTTACTCAAGTAAATGCAACAAGTAAATATAGCAAGTTACTACCCACCTCTGCATATAGCTTTACAGAAAATGTAAAAGGATGTCAAGTTTAAAGTGTAAAGTGGCATCAAGCGTGCCATGTTAAATGGTTCCAAACTGGCAAACAATTAAAGTTTTATTGATTTTGTGGATACTCAGAAGTGAAAAGAATCCAGCTTGCATTTGACATATTTTCACCAGATGTAGGTAACAATCCACGCAATCCACGGATAAAAAGAAATCAAACCATAGATGGCCAGGAAGTATTTGTAACAAAGTGAAATGTCACAGGAAAAAATGTAATGAATACACTTACTGAAATGAATTTAATACTTTTTACAAAAGCTTTTGTCAGCAATGACGGCTTCAATATGCCTCCTGTGTGGTGAAATTAGTCTTATGCATTGCTGAGGTGTGAGTTTGACCCATTCTTCTACACAGTATTAAAACCTCAAAGGTTTCATTGGCCACTTCTATGAGCTCTGACCTTTAGTTCTTTCCATAGATGTATTGGATTAACACAAGTTATTGGCTAGGCCATTCTAGCAGCTTTATTTTCTTTCTCTGAAACCAATTGAGAGTTTCCTTTGCTGTGTGTGTCATGATCTGGCCTGTTTGCTCTCCCTTAATTAGTCATTCCTTTCACCTGTCATTTTTCCATCCCTGCCTCAATTATAATTTATTCCTCTCACCTGTGTCCTCCAGTTTATATTCAGTTCAACCTGAGCATTCAGCACCAGATCATTGATTGTCTTTCTGTCAGTCTTTCTGTTCAGTTTTATTTTATGGTTCATGTCCTAGCTGCCAGTGGAAAGAGGGTTTTGGTGTTTGTCTCGTCTCCTGATTGTCCACTGTTCCTCCCCCGCGGAGTCCTCTGGGTTTTTGGCTCATTATAGGGGGAGGTTCAGTTTTTATCCAAGTAAGCCTGGCTCCAGGAGGAGACCAGTTTTGTTTTATTTAATAAACGTTTGAACTTTCCTACTGACTGTCTCTCCTTGAACACTGGGTCCATCTGTCCTCGTTTCATGACAGTGTGTTTGGGATCATTCTCTTGCAGAAGTGTACAGCCACGTTTCATCTTTATCATCCTGGTAGACGGCAGCAGATTTTTTCCAGGAATTTCTCTCTACATTTTTCCATTCATTCTTCCCTTCATTATATGAAGTTTGCATTAACATATGCTAAAAAACAGCCCCACGTCATGATCTTCCTACCTCCACTGTTGGGATCCTGAGGCTTGCCCACCAGAGGGCGCCGAGGATCCCTTTCCTGGGGATTTTCTGTTACTGTTGGGATCTGGGGTTTTCTGTCTACCTTTCTCCACCAGAGGGCGTACTGGATCTCCTGAGGCTGGAGCTGACTTCACCAGCTGTTCTTCATCTGCTAATCAGGAGGCCAGTACTTAAGTGGGCTGAGGACCACACTCCGGTGCCAGAGTGTTAGTTAGTCACAGTACAGCAAACCCTGAGCCAACCAGCCTGTCTGATTCTCTGACTCCCCTGAAACCAGAACCTGAACCTAATCAGTTTTGTCTTCTCTGCTTCTTAGGAAGAAACCTGACTGAACCCTAGAACTTTGGAAGAGTTTCTCTGCTGAAATCTGCCTGCCGGCTCTCAGGAGCTCATCAGAAGAATCTACTGTCTGAACCTGCCTGCCCTCAAGAAGTGGATAGAAAGAAACGCTGGATCAGAACACTGAACAGTCTGAAGTCGAGCCTTGCCGTTGCTCAGCCCTCAGCCTGCCGTCAGCTAGTGATGGGTTGATGAGGCGTCATGAAACGTTTCGACACATTACCAAACTGTATTGATACTGTGTCGATACTGTGTCACTGAATACTGACACCTGCTGGACATTAAAAATCCCTACAGGCAACCTAGTTGACAGTCAACTGACACTGATTTGATGACCTAATATATACACTAATATGATGCAATTCATTGTATGATGCATTGTATTATTATTAAAACATATTTGATATTTTAGACACAGTCAACGAATAATGAGAACCTGCATCATAATGTAATAATCTCTAAGTAAACATGTAGTAAATGAAGATGCTTGTTCACTGGTATTTTTTTTTTTACAATTTTTTATTCAAAAAAATAAGTTGTTGCAACGTTTTGAAATTCAGTCTGTTGCGCTTTTTTGATATTAGTTCTCCAGCTGTGGAAAACACCCACTCACACGGCACAGATGAAGCTGGAGTGCACAAAAATTTTAAGGCCAGGCAGAAGAGGTTTGGATAAACCGTCCTTTGGTTTTTCCAATATACAAGAGGATCCTGGGACCTCGCAATATTGCCCTCTACCATGTATCTCTGCACCTCAAGGATGGCATCAGCTGTGGCACTTTTGGTCTGCCTCCCCACTTCGAGATCAAAATGTTCCCAAAGGTCATCTTAAAAAAAATAAAAAGTATTTTAGTACATGATTTACAAACAACAAAGAAATGATGCTCAATATCATGCCTGAAGTGGGGGCTGACAGCTGTTGTGAAGATGTTCCCGGCTGGGGCTCATTTGAGCTTCCAACTATTGAGGCACATTCTGTAAGCAGCCTGCTGTACTTCCATTTACACTCGTTCCTGTTCCTCCTCGTACTTTTTGGCCAACAGTTGTTTGATGGTCTGAAAACCACACCAAGTCAAACCAGAAGAAAATCAATATATTTAAAATAAATTTGATGAATAAACTACCACTTTAGATAATTTCCACACAAACCTTTCTGGTTGGCAAAACATATGAGGGCTCAAGGAGCTGAACCAGCTCCCTGAACCCTTCATTCTCCACAACAGCGAGGGGCTGGCGGTCCTTTACAATAAAATTAAGCACAGCCTCATCAAGCATCTGCTTCCTGGAAGCTTGATGGTTAAAAATGAGAAAGTGTAAATTATTCAGAATTATCAATAAAACAAAGTCAGTAAGTTGTAAAATACCTGTATACCTGAGTTCATCATGGGTGTAACATGGATTTCACTCTCATGCTTGGCCCTATAATGCCTCAGCATTGAGGAGGTGCTGTTATTTAAATATGCAAGCTCTGTTGAGCAATTGCGACATTTAACCTGCAGAAAATAACACGAATGGTAAACTAAAGGTCACTTTGAAATGAATTTCTACTCAGAAAATCAAGTGGAAACTCTAAGAGGAACAGGATGAAACAAGGAAATTAAAACAAATACCTTATTTTCAGAAATGACATCAAAGTGGTTCCACACAGCAGAAACCTTTCTTTTTGCTTGAGGAAGCTCCATAATTTTTGATGAATTTTATATTCGCAAAACACGCAAGATTGTTTTGGCAGATGCGCTTCGTTATAAAGGCTTGTCAATCAGTTCGAAACATCGGTCACGTGACCGATACGGGAACTGTTTCGGTCACGTGACTTTTCCGTAGCGATACACACGTCGACACAGGTTTCGCTCTATGAGACCGACACATGCGCCAACGCATCGGTGTTGCCCGACCCATCACTACCGTCAGCCTCTGAACCCAACCCTGGAAATCCAAACCTCAGTCCTCTGCCTGCCGTGAGCCTCTGAACCCTCCTGGTTCCCTCCTTCTGCCAGCTCAGCTCAAACTTCAGCCCTCAGCCTACCGTCTGCCTCTGGACCCACCTGGTTCCCCTTTCTACTACTCTGCCCAAGCTCCAAGACAGTAACCCAGCCGTGACCAGCCCTGGACCGGGTTATCCTTCCTGATCTGTTGATCTTTTTCTATTAAACCTTTTGAACTTTTTCCCTGACTCTGTGTGTGTTCTGCATTTGGGCTAGTAACACAACCCAACATGACAGTACACTCTGGCCAACAGACTAGCCCAGCGGTATTACCCAACATGGACCCAGCAGAACAATCCCGGGCAAGTCAATTATTTAAATCTATCACTTAGACAATAGAAAATCTCTCCACCATCTCTTCACCCTTGGAGCGGGTAAAGACAGCTGATACACTCCTGAGCCATTTAAATAAATATCCAGTACTCCAGAAACTTTATCAGCAAACCGGTCACATTGAACAGATAAATTGGATCATTCAGGACTCATTTGCTAAATTACCCCACGAACCTTCACCACCCAGACCATCACTCAATGATACCACTCAGCTTTCACCTACCTTTGAATCAGTACAACCATCTGCAGATGTTGTTTCGTCCCCCGCTTCAGCCTCCTCCAGGCGTAGGAATCGCCGCCGGGGCAAGAAGGCTACATCCTCTCCGACGGTTCAGCCTGACGCCTCTGCTCCTTCTCCGGTGTTTCTGCCTGACACCTCCACTCCTTCTCCGGACGATCAGTCAGACGCCTCCATCCTCCCTGAAGTCCAGCCAGCAGCAGTAATCAGTCCACCTCCTCGCCAGGTCAGTTCCATCCGTCTCCTCAGCCACCTTTCAGATCAACAGTTAGCACCTTCAGTCAATAAGCTCCAATTTGGTTCACTAATCAAACTCCAAACAGCTAGAGCTTCCCGCCAGTCAGATCCAGGATCAGAAAATATCAGTAAATCTGTTTTTCTAGCCTCTGAATCTACCCGTTATCAGTTTTCTCCAGCTCCAGTACTCGTTAGCCATCCAGTTTCCCTAGCTTCAGGACCTGGAAGTGATCCAGTTTCTTTAGCCTCAGAATCTGTTAGCATATCGTCTCCCGTAGCCTCAGAATCCGCTACTCTTCTAGATTCAGTAAACACTTCTGTTTCTTTAGTTTCAGAACCCGGTAGTGTTTCAGTTCCCCTAGCTTCAGAATCAGTAATCATTTCTGGATCTCTAATTTTTCAGCCCGTTAGCATTTCAGATTCCCCAGCGTCAGGACCCGGAAGTAATACCGTACTTCCTGTTTCAGAGATGATTAGCTTTTCTGCGTCTCCAGCCTCAGAACCCCAGACAGTCAGAGCTCCCCTCATTCAGGAGTCTGACCTCTGGAATTTTTATTATGGGGATAGAGATGATCTTTTCCCGTTTATGCCACCTCGTATCTCTCTTCCCCGGCCTGAATCAGTCAACGAATCAGTTAGCCTAGCGTCCGAACCCATTATCAAACCTGTTAGCTTAGCGCCTGAAACAACTAGCACACCACTTAGCCTCTTGCCAGAATCAGCCAGCAAACCTATTAGCCCAGCTCCTAAGACCCCCGGCGTAAGAGATGGCGTCGCCGTGAGCCCGCTCTGAGCCGTCTAGAGACCCCTGAACCAGCTCTGAGCTGTCTAGAGACCCCTGAACCAGCTCTGAGCCGTCTAGAGACCCCTGAGCCAGTTCTGAGCCGTCTAAAGACCCCTGAGCTAGCCCTGAGCCGTTTTGAGTCAGCTCTGTGCCATCTAGAGACCCCTGAGTTAGCTCTGTGCCGTCCAGAGACCCCAGAGTTAGCTCTGTGCCGTCCAGAGACCCCTGAGCAGACTTTTAAAGAGGTGTCAGAATTCGGGGTATGTGGTATTATGCCTCCTAGGGTCTCTCTGCAGGCGCTTCAAACCGCCAAGAGCCCTCTGCGGGCACTTCAAGCCACCTCAGAGACTGAACCTGTGCCGCCGTGGGCGGTTTCCTCCATGCTGGATTTGGAGCCACAGTCGGTGGTCTCCTCTGTTCCTGATTCGGGGCCACAGTCTGTGGTCTCTGTTCCTGATTCGGGGCCACAGTCTGTGGTCTCTGTTCCTGATTCGGGGCCACAGTCGGTGGTCTCCTCGGTTCCTGACCCGGAGCCGCAATCGGCGGGCTCCTCTGTTCCTGACCCGGAGCCGCAATCGGCGGGCTCCTCTGTTGCTGACCCGGAGCCGTTATTGGGGCGTCGTCCTCCTCCTAAGATCCTGCAACGACGGAGACGTCGCCCTCCTCCGAAGATTCAACAGCAACAGAGATGTCATCCTCCTAGAACCCTCCTATGTCGCCTGACCCACGGTCGGCCTCCTGAACATCTGCCGTGCCCCCGGCCCCGCGGCCGGTCACCAAGGACTCTGCTTCGCCTCCGGCCCCGCGGCCGGCCTCCAGAGCATCGGCCTCGCCTCCGGCCCCGCGGCCGGCCTCCTGAGAGTCTGCCATGTGTCCGGCCCCGCAGCCGGTCCCCGGAACGTCAGCCATGCTTTCGGCCCCACGGCCGGCCACCTAAGACGCTGCCCCGCTGCCGGCCCCACGGCTGGCCACCAGAAACTCTGCCTCGCTGTCGGCCCTACGGCCGGTCACCTGAGACTCTGCCTTGTGATTAATCTATCTCTGTTACAGGGATATGTACCAAAGGCTTTTAAGGTTGCTGCAATTAAACCTTTGCTTAAGTCTCTTGACCCTGATTAATTGGTCAATTATAGACCTATATACAATCTTCCTTTCTTATCTAAAATTGTTGAGAAAGTAGTTGCCAAACAAGTGTGCAATCACTTACACCATAATGGACTTTTTGAAGAGTTTCAGTCTGGCTTTAGAGCTTATCATAGCACTGAAACAGCTCTGGTGAAAGTCGCTAATGATATTTTCATGGCCTCAGATAATGGACTTGTATCTGTGCTTGTCCTGTTGGATCTCAGTGCTGCATTTGATACAGTTGACCATAATATTCTTTTAGAAAGACTTGAACATTTTTGTTGGAATTAAAGGAACAGAGCTAGACTGGTTTAAATCTTATCTATCTGATCGATTTTAGTTTGTTAATGTTAATGACAAATCTTCCTCATGCTCAAAGGTTATCTGCGGAGTACCGCAGGGATCAGTGCTAAGACCAATTCTCTTTACTATATATATGCTCCCTATTGATAGTTATTGGACAGCATGGGATTAATTTCCACTTTTATGCTGATGATACCCAGCTATATCTGTCTATAAATCCAGATGAAGCTAACCCATTACATAAATTACAGGCATGTCTTGAAGACATAAAAACCTGGATGACTCTTAACTTTCTGCTTCTGAATGCAGACAAAACAGAAGTTATAGTTTTTGGACCAGAGTCTTTGAAAAAGAAGGTGATTAATCAGTCGCTTCATTTAGATGGAATTAAACCTTTCTGATGATAAAGTAAAATGTAAAACATCTTGGTCTTATTTTATTTATTTTTTCTAGATTTTCCTTCTTTCATCTGCGGATTATTGCAAAAATTAGAAATACCCTGTCCAGGGGTGATGCTGACAAACTAGTCCATGCATTTGTTACTTCAAGGCTGGACTATTGTAATTCTTTACTATCAGGAAGTCCATAAGCTGTAGTTAAAAGCCTTCAGCTGATCCAAAATGCTGCAGCCAGAGTTTTGATAAAAATTGAAAAGAGCGATCATATCTCGCCTATCCTGGCTTCTCTTCATTGGCTTTCTGTTAAATTCAGGATAGAATTTAAAACCCTCCTTCTCACATATAAAGCATTAAATGGCCAAGCTCCATCTTATATTAGCGATCTAATTGTTCCTAACAGAGCACTTCGCTCTCAATCTGCAGGTTTACTAGTGGTTCCTAGAATTTCTAAAGATAGATTGGTTGGCAGAGCTTTTAGTTATCAGGCTCCTCTCCTGTGTAGCCAACAACCAGTTTTAGTCCGCGAGGCAGACACCCTGTCTACTTTTAAGGGTAGGCTTAAAACTTTCCTTTTTGATAAAGCTTATGGTTAGAGTGGCTCAGGTTATCCTGAGCTATCTCTGTAGTTATGATGCTATAGCTTAGACTTCTGGAGGACACATTTTTCATAATTTTGCTTCATTCTATCTCTGTTCTTACACTCTGCAGAATCTGCTAGTTCAATCTCCATTTATCCTGTTTGGCTGTGACTCTATCCTGGAGAGAAATATCAGCTGTGCTGCTGCCATCAAGACCTTTGTTTATAGATGTTGAAGATTGTTTTTTCTGACTCTGACTGGCTGGATGTGCTCTCTTCATCCTCTGACATTGGAGCTGGCTCGGAGCTTGTCTGCCTGGCTGTGTGTCTCCTGGATGGGGCCGCCTTTTACAGCTGCTTTTTGTGTCTCTGCTTCTGTTTCCTTGAACCCCAATCGGCCTCAGCAGATGGCCGCTCACACTGAGCCTGGTTCTGCTGGAGGTTTCTTTCTGTTAAAAGTGAGTTTTTTTCTCTCAACCGTCCCTACAAGCATGCTTAGTGTGAGGAATTGCCTTCAAGTCAATGAGTCGATGCAATCAGCTGGTTTTCCTTAGATATAAAACTTTGAATCAATTTGACTGTATGATCTGGTGAACTGTAAAGTGCCATGAAATGATGTGTTGTGGCGCTATATAAATAAACAGCTCTTTGATTGTAACTTACACTTTGACTTTTACAGAAGTTTCTTATATCTCTTTCTTTTTCAGACATTCTGAGTGAGAGTCTAATAACCAAAGACACACACAAACAAACACACACATGCACATAATACCAATTCAAAGATTTATGTAAATTAAGATATCTGATATTACCTTTCCAGATTACATGACCCAATGAGAAGAAATGCTAAATTTACAGTAGCAGGTTCCCTCCCCATCTGTGGTCTTTTTTAGACCCATCTTTATCTTTACAAAACCGTAATTCCTGAACCATTTAACATATCTCAAAAAAACCAAAGGAGTAACAGTGGTGAAACCCAATCACACAAGAAAAGATGGAGAGCCAATCAGAAGGATCGGGATGGTCTAAACTCAGGGAAGCAGGCTTCAGCTTGAGTTCCGATTTTTTTTTTTTTTTTGCTTGGTGCTAGTGCTCAACGAATGTCTTTTACTGTAGCGTAACCTTGTTTTTGGACAGTAAAAATCATTCTTTTCAAAAAGTGCATGGGACATGATATCTAGAATCTACATCAATCCCGACAGACTTCTAGTTAACCAGGCCATTCTTTAGAACTTTGATGGTCTTCTGTGCTCAGATACGTCTCATGGAACCAGAGAACCTCCGACTTTCCCTGTTAAGCTGTGCTTTGTCGGGACAGCCTTCCAGTTTACCTGGTGGTTTTTCAGGATTCTCACAATTGTTTCTAAAACTCAATTTAGTAATCTTCATGTTTATGTTTATCCTCTGTTCAGTTATTAAGTCTGTTTAACACCCTGGCACCAAATGTATGGATTTTAACTAGTTGGGGACCTGGGTTTTGTTTAAATACAGCTAAATAATTAATAATATAAACTTATTACTACAAGTTTAACATATGAATCACTATACAAGCTACAATAAATGCCTCTATACAAAGATGTGCATTCAGGATAGGTATATTAGCATTGACCTTTAGAGACAGTAAATTACATACATAGATATGTCTATATGTTAAAATGTATTTAAATACAATAACTACGTTAAAATAATTTGTTCTGTGTAAAACAACCGACCAGACCACACTGAAACTATCAAAAGAACAAACATAAAAAAAAAACAGTTTTCAAGCTTTAGCTTAATTTCACCATGGAATAATCATCGAACAGTGGATAATCACAATAATTAAATGAATTTGGAATGCGCTCCCAGTAGAGTTGGGAAATGTATATATATTCCGTTTATGCAGACTCCAAGCTTTAACAAGCTTCTTCTTATAAGGAATGATGAGAAAGTGCAGCTTTTGGGAGATGAGGATGTACACCAATGCTGTATGTTTCCAAGCACACAATACCTGTGTTAGGATTTCAATCTGAAAAACTCGCACAGAGAGAAAAGATAATTAGAAGAATTTTATTGATAAGAAAGTATAGTCTTTGGCGCTCAGGCCTCGGCAGGAACATTCATGCTGAATTATGCTTTAACATGCATAAGTAGATGAATGAGAATAGGGATGTTCCCCCTGGCCTGAAACTGGTGGTGGTTTAGTTCGAGCTGGTTAACAAGGTGATATCCTTGAGCTGTATTGTGGGACCAGAGACTACACCGGGGCTTCACTCAGAGACTCAGGATGTAGAGGTCTTGCTTGGTGATGCAGGTACCATGAACTGTCCATGATGAGCAAGCATGAAGCGACAGTGGAGAGAAAAAACTCCCCTTTGGGAAGAAACCTCTGGCAGAACCGGGCTCAACATGGTGGTCTTCTGCCGGACCAATTGCAATGAGACAAGGGATGGTGACGACTGGGACTAATACTCTCTGATGAGGTTGGGGTAGAGTCATGTCATGAAAGAGGACTCAGCTACGATGGCGGAGGAGGGGATGGAGGTGGGTGAATTGTCGTCTGAAAAAATCTGACATTGCGTTTGCTGGATAGCGGGCTGAGACGGGGATTTGAAGGTGCTTATAAAGTGAAGCAGGATGCTGATTGGGCTTCGTGGTGGAGTAGTTCGAAGCTGATTGGCTCGCATCAGAGACAGATCAGCTGCTGATTGGATGGAGGTAAGCCAGAGTTTCTTCAATTGAACTTCCGCTAGACCTTCTTTTTTTGCAATTTTGAGCCATTTCGCTGTTTCCTCAGTCAGAAGGCAGGCCTAAGACAAAGAAGGTGAAGACCTTTTACGTAATTTGTGCTTATATCAATGATTTTGATAAACATGAAAGGAAAAATCTTGTTAATACTTTAAGGTGTTTCTTTCCCTTTTAACTTACTGAGAAACATCTCATATTAAACTAACTAGAAGAGATCATAATAAAGGAAAGGGAGCAAATGGCAAATGTTAGTGGGTCAACCCACGTTTAGAAAACTACCATTAACCTGCTAATTTCAGAGGGAAAGAAGCTTTAATAATTCTTAATTTACATGATTAATACTCATAGCCGTATGACCATAATTATTGCAAAAAAAATAAAATAAAATGTCCCACCCATCTACACTGAACAAGAGAAGCCATTGTTCTTCACCAGGCATCCATCTCAAATCTTTTTAAGAAAAAATGTTTTAGTTTTTAACATTCTTGGATATGGCTTTAATTCAGCAGTTTTTTTCATATATCCACACCACTTATAGAAATGCTAATTATTTTTATGTTTGTTTGAACACAAGATTTTGACATTTAGATGATCTTTGTCATTATACCCTCCCTCTTTCATAAACAATCATTTTTGTATGCTGTCTCATGGCTGTTTGTTTTTATCTTTAAACATTAGAACTGTGTTTTTAAATTTTCCCCGATCATAGAATTTAAGCAAGCAGGAAAAGATGAATAATGGATGGGTATGGTCATGAGAACCAGCCTTATCAATTATCTTAATTGCTCTTTTCTAAAACATGCATAGCGGTTTGAGTGATGTCCTGTTACATCAGACTTTAACACTATAGCTCCCATATGGTAAAACCAGTGAACAGTAAAGAATTTGTATTGCTTTCTATTTCAAGAAATGTTTTGCTTTAATAAGAAATACAATGATTCTAGATAATTTAATCTAGACATGATAATGTAAGGCTTTCTGCAGATCTTGTAAATAATCACACCTAAGAATTTTATTTTATTAACTCGATCCAATCTACCCCATCTATCTTGACAATTTGATTTTGACAAACCAGTTTTTTAGCTAATCAGTCTTTGGTGTTAATATCCAGGAAGCTGCTGTAAGCTCTAAGCGCTCCCCTGTAGAATAAATATTTTTGTCATCTGCAAACAAAACAATCTTAAATAGTTGTGAATTTTTATATTTAAAATTGATATAGACTATAATCAACTGTCTCAATATTGGACCAAAGTAATAGTCCAAATATTGTTCCTTCCAGTTAAATTGCTCTTTATGTACTCCAGAACCACCCCCATACTAGTGTTAATTTTAGCAGCCATTTTTAAATTTAGTTTTAGTTTTAGTCCAGTTTCAGCATCGCTTTTTAGTTTTTATCACATTTAGTCGGCATCATCCCATTTTTATTTAGTCTAGTTTTAGTCGACTATAAGTCAGAGCATTTTAGTCTTTATTTTAGTCCAAGAAAACATAATTTTATTAGTTTAGTTTTAGTCAACAAAAACTGTCAACATTTTAGTCTAGTTTTAGTCAGGACATAATTTTAACCTTTTACTTTTTTGTCAGCAGATAATATTTAACATTTCCTAAAATTATTTCACATTTCAACATTTTCTCTCATCTTTTTGATAAAACCCCCCCACAATTTTAAGGAACACATGCAGACATGGAACATTTTCTGACAATATTTGCATATTTATTTTGAACATTGTTAAGGTTTAAAGACACAAACACAAATGCTTGCATTAAAACAAATAAAATACACCTGACAAAGGAAACAAATAAAATTAAGTGTCTTATGAACTTTACACAAGTGCTGGCTGTTTAAAGCTAGTTCACATAGAATAATAAAATAAATAGATTTAAGGTCAATGTTGTGGAAAAAAAAAAAAAAAAAAAACTCCAACTGATACAACAAAAGTGCTTTCCTTCCAGCTTTAGCTGGTCTGTCATTGTTTCTGGGTGGCTGGTAGGTTGTTGGTGGTGGTGTATCTTCAATTTTGGTTCATTTTTTTTCCTTAACAAAAATTAAGTCTCTGTAAAAACTACATTTGACAATCCATTTCAAACTCATACAAACATCCTAACCATTTTATGCAGGAATAAATTGCAGCCATTTTTATGTGTGCATGCATTTTGGTTGTATTAATATTGATTAATATTGATGTTTGCATCTCAATCCCTGCAGTGGTTCCCCTAGCAATGGCTATTTGTATGAAAATCTAGGTTAAAGTTGTTCTGAATTATGTGTGGCATATTATTTTTATTTTGTCTTATCCTGATAAATAGTTTCAGTTGGTTTTAGCATTTAGCATACATGTGTAGCTGCCAAGGTGTTTTGTGTTAACTATAGTTCACTTGCAGCTCCTAGATTACCTAAAACGTCTGTCTGCTTTAATCAAACTTGCAATTTAACTGAAACTATAGTTACCCGGCCAGTATAACACATCTAAGTTCTATCAACAAGTGGCTACGGTCGCTACGTGCTAACAAGCTAACGTAACGTAGCCAGCCTGGATACTAAATGCTATGAAAGTTAGCCAACATCAGTTAGTTTATCATTGGGACATTATAGCCATTGATTTAATGTTACATTATAAACAACCACCACCAATCTTTGTCTCTTCAGGTTTGTTGGGTTTTTTCCAGCTACCATGTGGCCTCATTCCTTCCCTTCCACTAAAATCAAGCATTTGGTTTTGTTCTCCACTTCAATGAAGTGAAAATGTGTCCATATATCACGTCTCCTCTTTCTCCCGAGCCCCAGAGTAGGCTACTCTGTGCCGCCCGCTCCAGGTTTGAAAGTGGGTGTGTGGGAGCTGACGAGGAGGAGGCGGAGGAGTAGACAGGATTTGAAAAAAAAAAAAATAATAATAATAATAATATGTAATTTCGTCTCGTCTTTGTTCGTGAACTAAATAGTCCAAAGATTTTAGTCCAGTCTTTATTTACCGAACTGCATTTTCGTCTCGTCTTTATTAGTCCACAAAAATTATTTCTGATTTACTCCCAGTTATTGTTTATTAGTGGGGATTTTCGTCTCGTCTCATCTAGTTTTCGTTCGGTGAAAAATGTGCGTTGACGAAAATATTTTCGTTTAGTTTTCGTTAACGAAATTAACACTACCCAATACACCATAATCCTCTAATTCCCTGAGTAATAAGTTGTTATCAGTTGTGTAAGAATAATTTAAGAACAAATTTGTTTATGCAAACACTTATTGTATGGAGCAGAATGATTAAAAACACACACTGGTATGTTTTTTAATTGGTTTTGGTATGGTAAAAGCTATTTGGTTTGGCCTTTTATTTGACCTATGAGAAATTTGTAGGCTATGTTGCAAAGAAAAATCTGTGCCAGGAAACCAAGCAAATCTGCCATTTTGATGTGTTAAATATCAATATAAGTTTGCATGGAGATTCCTGGCTACACTTCTGTAGAGACATAGAGAGAAGTTTCAGTGGAGGTTTTATATATTATATAAACTCAAGGATAATAAATTGTGCGGGTCGTTCACATACAGTCAGACAGGAAGACTTTGGGCTGAGATTTTATGCATTTATAGTCAAGTGCGCCTAGTCCCATATTTTCCACTCTTTCATGACATCATCTCACAAGTTTGCCTTCTAACTTATAGAAAAAAAAAAAACTAAAAAAGTCAAGTTGGGCACCGTTCTGCCATTTCTACTCCACCAGGCCCTCGCCACACACCTGCCAGTGCAGAGGGACTGGCTGTGACAATGCAACTGACTGCTCTAAACAGTGTGGTTCAGCCAGCTATTGGCTGGTAAGCCTTATCAGTTCGTATCAATTTTGAAACAGTTTGATATAAACACTTGTTCCTGGTGAAAACTACTTTCCCAGGGAATAGTGACACTACAGATTCATCTGTTCTCTTAAAAACATAGCCTTGTATGTACCTGTCTGGTCAGAGTCTGCTCAGACATCTGTGAACAAATGGCTGGGCAAAAAAGAGCAGCCTTTTGTCACTCCACTTTTCCAATTAGTCTGTTATGGCATCATGTATTTATAAAATTGTATTTTATTTACATATGGCTTGGAATACATTTGTCTATCCAAAACCCTGAGTTTGATATTTTCATGCAAAGTAATACAAAGCTGTACTTTAACCATCTTACAGAATCAGCCTAGATATGATATATTATATCCTTATGAACAAATTAAGTGTAGAAAAGTGCTTTTGTTCAGACTTATTTCATTCTGAAAGAAGAAGACAAGCACAATGTTTTATATTGTACAATAACATCAAAGCAGGTTCGGCATATCATGTGTAAAGTTGAGTACTAAAACATTGTATTTAGCACTATTTTAGAATTTTGTTACCTAAGTAAAAGTAACAAGTAGTCATTCAAGCAATTACTCAAAAGTAAAAAATTATTCAGTAGAAAGGCTATTTGAGTAATGTTGGAAATGTTGGATAATAATATCAGATTTAATGTTTATAAATAATGCTGGAAAAAAGACTTTATGTGCAAGCACAAATAAATAAATACACAAGAACAAATATGTGCAAATGAAACACTTTTAACAATTCATTTTTAAACATAAAACGTAGAAAACCAATCCTTACAATGACTATTGTATTTTAGGACAAGGTAACAAACCTCCAGTTTTTTACCTTTACTCAGTAAATGTAACTTATTACTACCCACCTCTGATCATGTGGGACGGAGCTGATGCCTTTCTGCTTTGATTTTGGAGGTTAATAGAGAAGTAAAGCCTTAAAAAAAAACACCATCCACATTTAACAGCATTTTAAGGAGCGCTTTGCAGATAATGTAATCATTGTAAAGGTGACGGTTAAGTGTGCTATGAATAGCATAAAAGACAATGCACATCAAATACAGCCAGTTAGAAAGAAAATCGTGAGAATTTTGACAGATTTTACTGACAGATTTGAAACTGTCAATCACAAGGCTTCAGTTTGACTTTGTTGTATTTGCCTGAATTTTCTAGAAAGATTTTTTGTACTGAAACTGGTTCAGATGAGTCATTTGAAATGTGCTTTAAGAACTCTTAGTACCAGCTGGAATTTTAATTCTCTAAATTTCCCTCTCTTCCAACCAGTGACTGACAGCTCCAATCACAGATGCATAGCCTTAATGCTGTTTGCTGAAATTAAACTGAGATGGTACATAATACAGCATGTCCCGCTTAAGCTGCTGCAGCCTCAGGGGAGAAGGGGAAGAAAAATATGGTTTTCACTTGTGCTTCTATAATGATAAAGCATGCAATCTCCACAGAAACTATCAATGCCCTGGCCTCGCATCAGATTAAAGTGTCCATCTAATTGAGCCAATGTGGTCACTCTTTAAAGGACAACAAATGAACACCTTAGGCTGCAAACATATAATGACAAGTGAGGGAAAATGGGCAATGTTGGACTAAATTAGAAGACAGAATGCGGGAATACAGCAGAGAGAAAGAGGAAGAGAGAAAGATGTAGAAGACAACGTGAAAAAGTATTTTCCCCTTTTACACCCTTCAGTTTTTTTCTTTTCATTGTCCTTAATGTTTCAAATTATGAACTAATTTTGACTAAACAATAGAAAATGAGTACATACTAAATGCTTTTTTAAAGGATGGTTTCACTCAAAGTGGATGACAGTCCATCTAAGTTGTCTCTCGCACAATAAAGGTTGAAGATCGCCACGAGCCCTGAAAACCCTACAATGATAAATGGCAGAATGGAAGGATGGTTTCCTTTATTAAGAGAGGAGGTATATAAACCTTCTCCCTTAATAATGTCTCGGCTTTGGATCACTTAGCTCAATAATCCAGTGATTACACCAACACTTTCTGATGGAACCAAACATCTTAAAAGAACACAACTACCATCTTTGACTGACAGACTGGTATGGAATACTGCATGACTTTTACACCAGATACAACAGTAACTACTGTTGCACCACTGCACTAAAATGGTGATATCGGTATCAATACAAATAGGGCATCGATACCCTTTTGAGAGTGTTAAGGAAGAAAATATTCTAAAATAGTTAACTTTGGAAAAAGGTTGGCTTTCTCTCTTCCTTTCCCAGGTTCATCTCGGCGAGCTGCGTGTGGCCCCAAGGAAAACCAGCAATGCGTGTTGACGTCACAGAATTACATAGTTTAATCGAATATAAGACAATGCACAAACTTAGAAATAAGACAATGCACAAACTTACACCAGAAACTGCAGAACAACGGAGACATACATTCAATTACCTGACATAAATGGAGAGAAGGAAAGAAAGCAAAGACGTACAAAGACATCTTTGGAGAGTTGCAAGAGCAAATCTGATTTGTTACTTCTGTGTAGAAAGTTTTATCCTCTTGTATTTAATTTATTCAACTAAGGCTGGCTTTTGCTCCTCCAACCAGGAGCTATCTTGGACACTCAGAAAAACTTAGAGCTTCCCCTAATTTATGGCAAACATCTGGCTAAAGAAAACATGAGATAAGACCTCACAGAATAGCTGTTGGAATGCGGGGGCCTCTTTCCTACCATAAATTCTCAGGAACAAACTTAAATTCAGTCCTTTGGTTCAAGGAAAGGTTATCTTCACAAACTTGTTCAGAATTAAGAAATATGTTCAAAATGAGAGTGCTCAACATACCTTTTACACATGCCATAAGATTAACTGTATTAAAAACTAAAAATAATCATTTTTCTTTAACAGTCCCTCTTTTGAGGTCTGAGACACACAGACCTCACAAATAAATTGATTAAGCCTTCTAATAGAGGAACCAAAAAACCATTTAGTATATTAAAAAAACTAAAACATTAGCCTAATTCTATAACAGCCCCTGTTTTAAACAGAACCTCCTAGCTCCACGGCCAGGTCATGTGTCTGAAGCTGAACTCCATTATCTGAACTTATCAAATGTATCTTGGGCTATCCAACAATTTAATACTCACCTGATGAACCACAAAATTTTAACCAGTAAAAACTACAACTGAAAATACATTTCACTTATCAAACATAAAAAATCATACAACTCAGTTATGTCAATAGAAGAAAAAACACAATAGAAATATCAGCCCAAGTATAAAATTAGAAAACCAGAGTAAGATATCTCGAAATTACTAAAAAATGCCCAGGAAACTTAAAAGACAATACTCGCCACAAAAATTACAATTTGTCAATACAAAACAATAACATCAAAAAAAGAAAATACATCATAAACACATAAAAATTACAAAAAACCCCTTTTTTTTTTTTTTTTTTTTTTTCACAATTCAATAATAAGAACTTAGAGTTCGTCTCTATGCTCCTTCAATAGTCCTCCAAAAATGAATATGAATTCTTCGTCAGGAAACGATCCAAAAATACGCGCAAAAAGAAACGAATGTTCTTTAAGAGGTCGCAAAAAACGAAAACACGCAATAAAGAGAAGATAAGTTAATGATGATCTTGTAGCCTGATCCTTCGCATGTTCCTCCTCGGTTGTAAACCTCAGGTTTCCACCTGAGTGTCCGTTGCTCACTGAAAATTGGAGTATTGTGCCAATATAACAGTGAGTTTAAGGAGAGGTTGCAATCTCCTTTTCTCAATGGAAGGTCACCGGAACAGGATTATTGTGCCTGTCCGGGCCTTTTAAGCCTTGTAATTCAGGAAAATGAAGTGGTCTTGGCAGGAATCCCTGCTACACTTCTGCCTGGAACTGCAGATCCTCCTCCGCGCTGGGATGGGCCTGCAGACACTCCTCGACCGCAGGTTGAGACTGTAGATTCTCCTGTATGCCTTGTAGCGTGCGTTGTGGCTCCTCTGCTGCTGTGCACTGACTCCAATGGAACCCGGTGTCTCCTTTTCCTTTGCAGACGGACAGCATGAGACGTCCTCTCCAAGACTCGGTATGGTCCGGTGAAGCGAGGTTCAGACCATTTTCTTTTGATGACCTTCAAGCGCACCCAGTCGATTCCCGGAACTGGTCCCGAGCCTGGACGTTCCTGTGTCGTCTGGTATTTTGTAAATTCCGCTGCCAGGACCTGTAACTCATTGAAGAAATCTTTATGAGATAAATGCGCAAGCTCACCTTTCCATCCTGGAATGCGGGTAGCAGGTCCTGGAAACATCCATCCTGTCTGGAGCTCATATGGAGAGAACCCTGTTGATTGGTTAATGATTGATCCGACACTTTATGACAGTTTTGCTGTCTTCCTTTTGTGTTATAAATCTGCTTCTTTCGAGCTGTATTTTATCAATCCTTTGACCCTCTTTTTATATAAGGCCTACATGAGAAATAAATGTTTCCTATCATGTTGAACCCAAAACTTAACTGTATTTTAGAAGCAGTTCCATAATTGTTAATTTGTAAATCTCCAATTTAGACCAATTTAATTTCAATCATCATATTTTCTATTTTTTTAAAACCTTAAAGAATGATCAGCCTGTTTTACATGACTATAGATAATCTTGTCACTAAATATCAAAAATGACCTACTTTATTCCAATCATAGTTTTAAATCCCAAAAATTTCAACCATTTTTACCTTTGATCCATTTATTCTTTTGAAAACCTATTTATACAATATTTAATTGAATAATGTATTACCCTTTTTATATTGTTTATCAATTATCAATGCCTTTTCAGTTTTGGAGAGAGATTCGATACAGCTAAATTTATTAAATGATGTAAATCTTTAGTTTAGACCTTCCTGGATGTCTTAGTTAAACAACTTATTTTAAATCATATGAATAGAGATGCAACAATCCAATGATCACCTTCCTTAGTTTAAGAAACACTGTTTTATGTAAATTTTTGATAGGCAATATTTAGTTTAGTATATTCAATTTATAAATTTTACTTATTTCATATCCAAATAGTTAGCTCATATTTAATGCTTCTAATACACCGTAAAACATTTAATGTATTTTGATTTAACTTCAATAACCTCTTTTTCCGAAAAGTAAAGAGATCCAAACTAAAAATTTGCTTATTAGATCAATTCCATTCATGTCCCCCTGTTTCTATAACAGAACAAATGTTCTGTCATAGAATACAATAAAAATCCTATACAACTCATTGAGATGAAATCCGCTATCACCACTAACTTTAGCCTCATGTAACACAGTTGGATGTAATTCAAACATGGTGTCCCAGATGCTGTTACAATCTGCACACCTCAATCAAAGAATTTAATGTTTGATCAAATTTATAAAATCAACACAGAACTTGGTGTCTTTAGCTCAGTAAGCTTTATAGACACCCATCAATCCACTTTAACACCTTAATGTTAAATTCCATTTAAATTTAAATTTAGTTTTACTGAATGGTAGCCACTGTACTATGTAAATAAAATTTCGATCATCTTCCTTAGTAGATGAAGCGTAACACACAATGCAATTCAGCTATGGTTAAGAAAAAAATATGTAATTGCAATAGTTAGTCCCTGCCCATTCTTTTCAGGCAGGAAGGGAAAAAAGACACATTAGCATTTTGTGAGACAAACAGAGTGAATCATGGAGGAACTTAATGCATTTCCGAGGAATGCAGTGTCGTAACAGTTGGTGCACACCAACCCTCAAACCGCATTGTAAAACCTCTGACACCAGGAGATGGGGTGTCCTCAACACTTAGCATTACACTGCAGGGGTTCAGGACGTGAAGACAACAGGGCGCATCAGTGCTATAACTAAAGTAAGAAGAGAACAATGGCATCACGCACTACAAAAATTAAAAAAAGAACTTATTCACCACTACCAAGTTTAGTTGGCACCCATTTCGTCTCCAACCTGCAGACTGAAGGGAACCCCAGGAGTGGGCTTTGGCACCCAGGTCACATGATCAGAGGTGAGAATCCAGGATCAAACATGAGAACACACAACAGGACCACCGCTGAGCGACTTGCCATGCCGCAATTCTTTATCTGCTGAATCAGAAGTTGCCCAGAGTAGCAGTCATTCCCGCAGTGCAGAAGCATCTGGATAAAGTCCCGCTTTTATGAACTTCGGTCAGCCTTTTCGTGGTCGACAGAGCAGGACGTAGAAACCAGCAGATCAGTCATCCACTGAAACCCCCGTCCGGGTTTGGACAAAAGGCTATGATCTTTGTGGTCCCGACTCACTGCTGATTCCCAGCCATAGAAGACTCCCATAGATAACGCCTGAGTCCCTTTTGTTTTCAGCCAGGTATGAAAAGCAACACTCAAAGGAGACATCTGTTGCCAGGTCCTGTGAGCAGCACTTTGCCCTCACGTGACAACAGGAGAACAGTTCGTCTTCGCTGACCTTCGTAATCGTTCAACAGCTTTTGGCTTTCATACAGCAGTCCAGCAGAAGATGGGCACAGTTCAGCATCTTTGTTCAGCAACAACAGCGGCCTGATGCGGTAATCAAGAAGATCCCTTCAAATACATCGTCCCATGATCTCTGAGCTTAAAAGACCCTTTCCCCAAGATTGCCATCAAGTCAGAAGGAAGGAGAACTGCCAGAGAAAAAATAATACAAAGTAATTAAAAATCAAAACTTATATTTGCCACATTTTGTTACTTTCACTATTATAAATAAAATTTATCTTGTGATGCATCCTCCCGTGTGGCTCTAGATTTGTTGTTGTTATAGCACTAATGGCCAACCGCCCCAAATCCTGAACTGCAAAAAGAATAAACATAGAAATGTGTTAAAATAGTCCACGATCAGATGTGCCAGAATTAAGAAAATAATGACACTTACTGTTCATAATCAATAAACGTCAATACCTCGATGACATTCACTCTGCTTGTGCCAAATATCACTACAAATTTTAAAATCACAACCTCACAAACTCATTAAAGGATTAGAACAAACTCTAGAATGTCCTAGTACTGACACTAATAAAAGTTGTGATTGAATTGCACTTTGTCAAATAATTATGAATTGCATATTGTTCTACTAAATACCAAACATCCTTATCATTGTCCCACGCTGTAAGACAAAGTCCTATTTTAAAATTTCAGAAATTATTTACATTTTATTTGAATTTCATAGCAGTTTTAACCAAAATTTTCCTCAAAATTAACAATTTACACCCAACTGTATATAATCAAAGTCAGCAGTGATGCAGAAATCTATCAACAATTTTAAATGTAAATAAACATGGCATAGATGTTATTTGAAACCGTTCAATTTTAGATGATCAAATCTAATTTAGTAGAAGCTTCTATATCACATATACCATATTTTAGTCAAGCAGAAAGGCCATATGACTCTACATTAAAGAAATCCATAATTCACTATTGTTGAATGAAAAAAAAATCAAAATTATTGATTAACTAATTTACAATTAACCATATCCAAAAATTTACCAGGAATTAGGGTCTACTTCTCCTTCTCCCTCTGTTGATATAATCAAATTATCATTTTAAAAACAATTTGGAATCTATGTCACTGTTATATAATAATTAGCTGAAAAACCAAAATATTATAAGATGTTCCACCATTTCTCCAATCTTCCATCTAATATTCAAACTAGACTGAGATTATGCAAATTTCAAAGTTCCATCTGTAATATCTTATCTTTATAACATCCCCCTGTGTTTTCTTATTTCCAAAAGAAAAACAATTTAGAGGTGGAAAACAAAACTAAAAGAACTTTCCCTAATTATGCTAAAATTTCAGCATGTCCAACCAGTTACCAATATGAAATATAAACCAAGTTAATTTAGTTAGAATTTAGGTTAGTTTGTTAGTGTTGTTAGTCAAAGTGGATAACACAGTTTCCTAATAATGACATTTATCTGCTTTAAGCCAAGGCTGAATTCTCGTTTCATATTATTTCCACTGCACAAGCAGATGATTCAGCTTCAACCAGATTGTGACACCAAAAAATGTAATCGTCTTTACCTTAAAATTGTCCGTAAAGCAGTAATAAAAGTATATTTATGAAACAAAACCTTTACTGTCCCTAAATAGTTTAAAATAAGAAAAATATCACACAGCTGCTCACTAAAGTGACGTCATATTGACATAGAGCTTCCTAAAACCCATCAAAGGCCATCTGCCTACACATTCACTCTCATTCACACTCATCAACACCCCATTGTAAGAAAGATGCAGGATGTTACCCCAGATTTCAAACCAAAATTCGTCCTGTGAAAGTCTTAAACACTATTATTATAACACCATGGTTGAAAAAAAAATAATTATCCAATAGTTCTAATATTGTTCAGTTTTGAGTGAACCTGTTTTAAAAACTCCATATTATACACACAACCGTATTTCATGATAGCCCACTGTTATTAAATGGCTACCTAGACCCCCTGTAGGAAAACCCAAAAACCGTTCATGTGGTCATGTAATATGCAAAATGGGCTGCACACGAAGATCGTCCTACAAGAAACAAAGTCATTCATTAGTGTTTCAACATGTCCTACATTAACAGTGTAGAAAACACTGTCAAGCAGAAAAACATCCATATGTTCTCGTTTTTGTTCTCTTGTTCCACTCAGTGAGGGTGTTCCATCCTGTGTCAGGAAACCTAGAAATTGAAGTGATTGTCAATGTTACAATATTATAAAAAAAACAATTGGATCATTCCAGTGCTCCAGCCTGGAACTGATGCCACACATTTCTCCCGCTGAGAAAGTAAAAACATCTGTAAATCTGTTATTTTGTACTTTTCATTTCAACACAAAACACATTCTAAAAGTAATTCACATCAAAATCCAAGAATCCTGAAAGAGTGAGCTGGAAATGTCAGTGCTAACAGAACTGAAGCACTCCCAAAATGCAAATGGGGGGGGTCAATCAATCCCCCTGCTGTGAAACAAAACTTTTAACCAAAATGGAGAAACCTCTGTCCCACAGAAGCACATTTTAACAGAAAGTTAGTAATACAACATCCAGCAAAAACATTTGAAAATATTTCATAACACAATCTTGAAACACAAATCACTTCTGCACAATCTCAGCACAATTCAGACACAGACAGACAAATAGACAGCAGCGCGTGGTGGAACATATAACGGGGGAAGACAGACACACAGCCATAGATCAACCCGCAGCCAAGCACGCACACAAACACAAAGAAACGTACAAAACACAGAAACACAGACAAGTCAAGAAAAGACAGAAAAGAAAGAAAATGTCAGGTGCCGGCTAAAAGAATGTATGACGCATCTTTTAATTTTCCAACTTCACTTTTACAAATCCCTTTTATTCTCATTTCAACTTCTCAGTCCGTTAAGGTGATTCAACCTGCTATCAGTCCTTTAAGGTGATTCAACCTGCTATATTAAGTATTCTCGGTCCTTTATACTACTAGCAACTCGATTCAGAGTGCCAGAGAAAGGTGATCCGACCTATTAGTCCTTTTTCCATGAGTGATACAACTCGGTCCAATTAACCCAAACAATTAATTATAAGTCCACTGGAGATGAGTCGAAATCTCCGGCTGATACAAGCCAAAGCTACCCAATACACAAATTTCCAAAATACTTTTTTTAGAGGCCCAGGCATTGATCCTCAGGGTAAAAAGAATATAACAACAAAACCCAGCTTAAAATCAGAGTTAACGTAAAGGCTCTGTTTGAACTAGCCAAAGTTCCCTGTAATGTGTATTTATTCAAATCCTTAAACAACCGACTCTTTTAGGAGGGATTCTATCTAGCCCTGCAGCTTCTAAATTCTGTGAGGCCGCACACAGCAAATCAGCCACGGTCCAACGAAACAGCGCTTCAGACAACTAAAAAATAAAAAATAATCAAATATTGTCTTACCACACCGAAGCGTCGGGCCGAAACGGATCAATCAGTGCCAAACAGCTGCCCACCGAGATTCCAGAACCGGCACGAGCCCCCAATTGTTATGGTAGAAAATATTCTAAAATAGTTAACTTTGGAAAAAGGTTGGCTTTCTCTCTTCCTTTCCCAGGTTCATCTCGGCGAGCTGCGTGTGGCCCCAAGGAAAACCAGCAATGCGTGTTGACGTCACAGAATTACATAGTTTAATCGAATATAAGACAATGCACAAACTTAGAAATAAGACAATGCACAAACTTACACCAGAAACTGCAGAACAACGGAGACATACATTCAATTACCTGACATAAATGGAGAGAAGGAAAGAAAGCAAAGACGTACAAAGACATCTTTGGAGAGTTGCAAGAGCAAATCTGATTTGTTACTTCTGTGTAGAAAGTTTTATCCTCTTGTATTTAATTTATTCAACTAAGGCTGGCTTTTGCTCCTCCAACCAGGAGCTATCTTGGACACTCAGAAAAACTTAGAGCTTCCCCTAATTTATGGCAAACATCTGGCTAAAGAAAACATGAGATAAGACCTCACAGAATAGCTGTTGGAATGCGGGGGCCTCTTTCCTACCATAAATTCTCAGGAACAAACTTAAATTCAGTCCTTTGGTTCAAGGAAAGGTTATCTTCACAAACTTGTTCAGAATTAAGAAATATGTTCAAAATGAGAGTGCTCAACATACCTTTTACACATGCCATAAGATTAACTGTATTAAAAACTAAAAATAATCATTTTTCTTTAACAAGAGCCAAAAGTTTATTCAACTATTGTCACACATTCCAGGTGGGCAATAAAAAGTTCTACTGGATTCACTTTCTTAGTCTTTTTCCTGCTTCATAAAGGTAGGCAGCAGCTTGACAAAGTCGTGATGGTAATTATTTTACATCCAAATAGTATGCGGTTCTTCATATATACACACATCAATTTCAAACAGACGGTATCGGTATGGCATCAGTATCGGTCAATACTGCACAGCCAGGTATCGGGGCCCAAAAATGGCATTGGTGCAACACTACTTTTGACAAGTAATTCCTCAATATATTTTCCATAAAGTCGTTATGGTCATTCACATTGAGAGCCACTTCATTTAAAATTAAATAAATAGATAAATACTGCTAATAATAAATTCTAAATAAATATCCAACTAAACAAATAAACATCCCCATCAAAAAAAAAAAAAAAAAAAATTTCAAAATGCTTTATATTTTCAAAGATTTATTAATTACTTAATCCATTCATTTTATTATCTATTTATTGTATTGTTTATTTGCTTATTTTATTTATCTGTTTCATAATGGAGTGTTTTTTTGTGACACTTTCATTTCTTAAAGCTACTTTAAGTAATGAGGGACTTTTATTATTTAACTCAGTTTTTCATTTTGACCTAATTTTATTTCATAATGTTATTATATTTAAATAAGAAGGTTCTGGTTAGGATTGGCAGATTGCATCTGCTTTGCAAAAAACTGAAGTACCCAGTTTGACAAATCAAATCAGTTTATTCTTCTTAGCACGGTTTGGCACTGTCACTACCCAATCCGCACCAGAAGCACGATCTGTAACATCAGCTCATGTGATTTACAGCTCGCTGCAAATAATGTAATTATGATACTAAAATCAATTATTTATATCATTAAATCACAAAATACTGCTTAACTAAATATTTAGAAAATATTTAATGACTTTTCTGAGTCAGTTGGATAGTTTTTACATTCTCTCTCTTCAGAGTCATCTGTTTTCTGACATCTTAAATCAGTTGAATAAATCTAAAAAGATCAGAAGCATTCTGCCAAATGTTGCCAAAATATCAGCATCAATTATTTTCTTCTTCTGCTTTTTATATTTTGCCAGCTAGTCCCTCATTCACTCCTAAGTTGCTGAACTCTTAGCAGCCAACATAAAAAAACTCTGCCCCCTCATTTTAATATAATAACATGAAATAATAGGAGCTTAAAATTAAAAACAGAGATAAAAAATATAAGTCACTGAATAGGTAATTGAATTCAATCAATAAATAAATAATGTAATTAATAAATCTTTGAATAAATAGCACTCTTTAAATGATACGAAACATATTTTAACATATTCATTAGGATATTCATTTATTTAATGAAACATTTATTGACAATTTATCTATAGCAGTTTTTATTTAAATTTGAATAAAATCGTTCTCAATACATGTTTTTAACATGCATTGGTTTTGGTCTTGAAGTCCTCCCATGTATGCCATTTCATTGCAGGCTTTTTCATTCTTACTCGTTCTCATTAACAGTTATCTCATGTAAGGGAATTGAGACATGCAAGCGAGGGTGTAACTTTGTAATGAAAGTTGGCGGGGACACCCGGGTGGTGGCTGAATAATCTACAGTTACTCCACCCGAACGCTTTCATTAGGTTTTTTTATTTTCCAAAAATTAGCTCAAACATTATTTGATTATTGTTTTATTATTATTTTAATGACTGTTTTCCTATTGTTGAGAACACAAGAGAACCATAATACACTGATATTTTTATTTATCGATAGTTAGAAAGATGCCTTTTAGTGCATTATTTTATAGGACCCAAAAACATTAATGTATATAAAAAAAAAAAAACGAATAACAGCCGATTGCGATGCCAAAATCGATATATCATGCATACATTATATGTAGAATATTAATTTCCATCCATCCAGAAAAATTTGGATATGCTTCATTTTAAATATAGCATATTTTTTTCTTGTCAAGTTTCTGGTAAACTTAGAGATATATTTTATTGCACGTTGCATATCCCAGTAAATTTATTTTTAACTTTAAAGGAATAGTACACCCAAAACATGATTAGCCTTCATTTTCTACTCACCCCCATGCTGAACAACACTCTGGAGTACTTTTTTGATATCTCAAATGCATCTGGAGATCTGGGAGGCTTCTTGCTGTCTGCTGACATTCAAATAATGGAGGTCTATGGCGCCCGAGGCAGAAAGGTCCATAAAAGTCCACAAAAAACGTGTCAATATTCCTCCATACTGCTCGTCCAATGTATTCCAAGTGTCCTGAGTGGGTAGCTTCCATAATTTACTCGAAACGAAGTCATTTAGAATGTTTTTAGAGCCTAAACAGTAGTGTATAGGATTTCCTAAAAGGGCGCGCCTGCGAGCTCAAGAGCCTACGGAAACTGCGGCAGACCAAGCCAGATGAAAGTGCGCATTCAGCGTCTGCTCTTGATAATGCAAGCGTAGAAGAAGAAATGTGCTGTTTACATGTGCAAAGAAAGAAACAACGAAAGAAAAATGTCTGAGGACTTCAGTGTTGAGGAAGAGCATGAGTTCTTTGCCGAGCTGAATGCGCACTTTCATCTGGTTTGGTCTGCCGCGGTTTCCGTAGGCTCGTGAACTCGCAGGGGCGCGCTTTTAGGAAATCCTGTACACTACTGTTTATGCTCTAAAAACATTCTAAATGACTTTGTTTCGAGTAAATTATGGACCCTACCCACTCAGGACACTTGGAATACATTGGACGAGCAGTATGGAGGACTATTGACATGTTTTTTGTGGACTTTTATGGACCTTTCTGCCTCGGGCACCATAGACCTCCGTTATTTGAATGTCAGCAGACAGTAAGAGGCCTCCCAGATCTCCAGATGCATTTGAGATATCAAAAAAGTACTCCAGAGTGTTGTTCAGCATGGGGGTGAGTAGAAAATGAAGGCTAATCATGTTTTGGGTGTACTATTCCTTTAAATCTGCAGCTGTCCCTTTTTCTCTCTGTGCTCTGTTTAAAAAGATTTGTGAACCTCTTTGCTAACATAATGATGCCAGAAACAATTTCAAGATATGTAGAAGCTCTGCAGTCTGATTCTGTCTGTACAATAAGAAAATGTGTTAATTTGAAACTGTCAGTCATAATTGTCCTCTGAGAAGCCAAGCTTTTTTTAACTAGTAAAGAACACAACATTTAAACTATATTTTCTCAAGCTTCCTGCATTATAATACTAATTTGTATAAACTTACAATCTGTTGCCGTTTTTAGTTGAAAAAGCTTTGTATGTCTAACAAACAGATTTTTCTGTAGCATCTATAAATTCTTTAACCAACACCATCTCCTTACTTTTACTTAAACATATATTGAAGGAGCTGCCGGTTAAATTCACTGAGTGCTGCTGTGTGTCTCTCCTTCAACAACGTAGCTACTATGTACGTACGTAGTGAAATGTGACCACAAATCAGATGTCTCAAAGTGACAGATCTGATGATGTTTCACTGAGAGACAGAACATGGGAGTAGAGCAAGAGAGGAAAAAAAAACACTGACTGAAAACACTCTGAACATAGTTAGCTGCACCCGACCTCTGTTACCTCTGGCTAAAGTAAATCTGCAGAAAAGGGGAAAAAAAGCAGAAATTATTGGTGCGGACATGTCCACACCAGTCCTTCAGAAAGTTACGCCTATTCATGCAAGGCTTTAAATTTTCTCCTGAGTGCTTTTGTGACCACCTGGATGGTCACCCTTTAGAAGGTTCACCATACTTCTGTGTTTTGTCTATTTTTGAATAATGACTCACACTCTGAGTCACTTTCAGTAGCAATAGCCAAGGGTTGGCTATGTAAACCTTTCTATCAGAAAAATTCCAAAAAATTTTTTCTCAATTTTTGTGTTCTTGAAATTGTTTAGATGGGGACATGATGTGTTCATGACCCCGTCCTTATGACTCTTTGTGCTTGATGTTTTAGATGCATCTCTGCTTCAGCAGGCACAGATGCTAAGATGCGTCTCTTAGCCTACTTCATGTTGTCAAACACGTTCTACATAAATTATTGGATTATAAGTGTATGATTGAAATTTGGCCCTGATGTAGGTAGTCAAACTAAAATCTGTGGTACCATGATGTAAGTAGGGGATGTAACAATATTTTTTCACATATGAATATTGAATATGATAGAATCTTCTACCAAACCATTGTTTAAATAATGTTTTTTTCTACTCAGTGAGTCTTTGTCTGATATTAAAATTTTGACTTAACTTTATATTGAAAAAGCAAAAAACAGCCTATATTTTCAAGAAGGCAAATATTTTTCAATCCGCAGTGTAGAACCGCTGATACTAAAATAATCATTATACACTATATAACTGCACATGATCTTCAACCTGCAGATATCAATTAACCTCTCTGATTTAGTTTTAGTTGTTACAGCAGGCGTGTCAGTACAGCAATCAATCCAAAAATAATTGCATCACACAGAACAACAGTCCATCTAACAACAGACCTCTAAGCTTATGTTACAGATAAATATTCATATCTCTTTATAAGTTTACCACAGGCAGTATTTTCCTAACAGCTCAATAAACATTTAATCAGAACTAATAGTCTGGGTTAATTGCTCACACAAAAGGTCAAATCAGCTATTGACAGAATCTGAGCAGGGTGAGGAGCGGAGGTCATGATGCTGAAAAGGATGATGGATCAGGATTGAGGCACGAGCAAGTTCTGCCTTGTCTAATGAAAATTTAGAAGAGTTTTTAGTTTCAGGATAATAGTCATTTCAGAAACATAATTTAGTCATTTATCAGACTGAAAGAAGTTATCACCCAATAGCAAGAATTACAGTTAAGAAAATTATTGTGAACCAACAAGAAAAATTAATAAAAATTAGTGCGTTTAGGAAATGGGTTCAACTATCAAGCTGGAAACAATATCTACTGTTTTTCTGAGAGGGTTTGAATGGAAGCGTATTGCATTCACCCAAGAAAAAAAATCTGACAGCTTATCTCATAGTTCGGTATCTCTTAGTTATGAGAGGGGGTAAATACGATCAAGTAAAATGATACGACTGGCATAAAATCAAATACAAACAACATAAAAATAAAACAACAAGCCGGTCCCATCTAGGCGTAATCGGAGACAGTGATACACCAAGTGTGCTCCTGATGTCCAGTCTGCTCTGTAGCTTTGTTTTGGTCGCTGTAACCGCAGAAAATCCCGCTTCACAAAGATAGGATGTTATAGATAGGATGAGTCTTGAACTGAATTAAGCTCTATCAAGAGGCACAGATGCACCGACTGATGTAATTGGGAGAGAATACCGCAATTTTTTTTATTTTTCAAAATAAAACATCACTCAGACTCTGATCTTGAATAAATTATATATATATATATATATACTTTTTTCTGTGCGGCCCGGTACGAAATGTACCCCCCATAGTGTTGGGGACCGCTGCTTTAGAGGATACAGCAAACAGCAACTGTTTGCAATTTTTGTTCCTCCCCCTCCTGCTGAAGCCTGGAATTGACTTCTGACCTAGTGGTTCTGGTATGGGCCTGGCAAAAGCATTCCTTCCTCTCCATGTTCTCGTTGGTGAGAAACTTGGTCCCTCACCTGTAACAACCACTATCCCGAATCCTGTCAGGATCATCTGTTAACCTGCTTTCAAAAGACGAGAAAGAAAATATTTTAATCTTTACCTCCATGGTTGTTGTATGGTTCAGAGCCAGATAATTGTAACACCAGCTCTTTGCAACTTAATTAATTGACAAAGGTTAACAGCACAAGTGGAGAACACCCATTCAAGGAAAATACTTGAAAGTAGCCGAGGAGTATTTGGATGTAAAAAATAAAAATACTGCTAAAAGAATGTTTAAGGACGAATCAAACCAAAAATATCTTCTTTGTTTACATTGAAGATATAGTTACAGAAGACAAAAAGTAGGAAAATACAAAGGATATCAAGATAACATTTCTGGTGGTAGGAGCCAACTGTTTTAGTTTATATTTACCATATTAGATA
Organism: Cyprinodon diabolis; assembly: GCA_030533445.1. Taxonomy (NCBI): domain Eukaryota; kingdom Metazoa; phylum Chordata; class Actinopteri; order Cyprinodontiformes; family Cyprinodontidae; genus Cyprinodon; species Cyprinodon diabolis. The sequence goes on along the minus strand of CM060072.1, from coordinate 17,025,455 downwards.
TAAAGAAAGAAAGTCTTAATGAAGATATGCTGAAAGAATTGATTGTGATATTATAAAAAAAAACCAAAATAAAGCAAAAGACAAAGAAAAACATGGCTGTCATGTTCTCACAGCAGACATTTACCAAACATAGTTAGCTGCATGTGCAGCATCTGCTTCATCAGCACAAACATAATCACAGCACTCGGGGGACATATTCAAGCCTTCAGTTCTTCTACATGAGCCGTTAATTGCACTAATGACACAGATGCACATACTCACAAATACAGAAGTGTAAACAATCGTCCAAACCATCTCTACCACACACTCATATATGCTGCAGGCCCAGCATATGGTGGCTGATGAGTAAATTCAGTTTTTTTTTTTTTAAAGCAGATGTTGGTGATGATGCTTCCCTGGGGAATCTGATTAACGGCATCAGTAAAGACTTTGATCGCACCATCCAACATACTTGTCTTTAGTGCTAAGTAGGTTTAGTTATGCACCAAGTTTTATTTTTAAAAATTCACCTGTCAACTCTTAAGTGATAGACATGGATTTATCTATAACTCGCCGTTGTTGCGTTTACAAACACAAAACATAGGGCCTAATATTAAGAAGGTTTGCTTTTCTCAAAACAGGTGCAAATATGTTTGTATATGCAAATCAGATCTTTAAAGAAGGGACAAAGTTATTTGCATTTGCAAACACAGTTAGTGTGTACAAACCTCTTTTTAACATCTTTCCCCTCGTAAATATGCCGATCATATTCTGATGACCAAACTGTGCAAATTCATTGGTGGAGGATTATGCAAATATACATGTTTAACATGTGCAAATTAATTTCTTTTTTATCTGAAACTGAACAGCAGATGCAAATGTGTGTCGTTTATCATTACTTTTATAGTGAGGTGCAAACTGACATGTAAAAATATCTGTCTTTATTTTTCCACAAAAGAGGAGGTGGCACGATGCTGGAGGACGAAAAAGCGATTCTGCGCCGAAATAGAAATATTTGGATGATCAAATATAAAAATAGTGGAATAATATCAAGTAGAAAAGAGAGAGCAAAGACCTCTGCCAGGCAGCACATTTTCTCCGTATTGTGACTTACATATAAAGCTAAAAGTTGGACATTGGATAATTATGAAATGTTAAGGAATTTCTCCTTGGCATGAGTCGCACCTCTGGTAAATATTTCTTTAAAATCCTTTAATAGGTTCATAAGTATAGCACAATATGTGCCTGTAGCCTTTGCTGTCTGTTCCCTCTCTCCTTATTCATTCACGCTGCACTCTGCTGCTTTTTTTTTATCAGAAGATTGAGACTGAATGAATGATGGCTCCATTTTCCTGTGCTTTTGTATTCTTTGTCTATATTATAACACCTCTGGACTTTTTGAGTCTGATGCTGAAGCTGTCAATGGTCACTGCTGCCACCCTCTGGTTTAGGGCTGAACTGGTTGTTCCCCCTAATAATTAAAAAAAACTCTTTAAAATTTCCCTCATTCAGATCCTGATCACCACCAAAATGGAATGGATTGTTACTTGGACTGAGGCACAAAAATTTCATTAACATATGTTCATAACTTTTGAAGTTATTCTGTACATAGAAAGACAGACAAACATACACTCAATCTCTCCTAAAAATATGACCTGATGGAGGTAATAAAGATAAACATCAACACATACTGACACAAATAAAGCAAGAGGATGGCAGACAATCCTTTTCATAATTAAAGAAAAAAATTACTTAACCTAAATGTTGTGTCAGGTTTATAAATAAAATATAAAAATAAAAGAGCCTGCAAAGAAACATGGAGGGACATGGGCAAAGCATGGTTAATATTTTTTTCTTTGGTGTGTAGCACTACAAAATCAGTTATAATAATATTTATTTTATTTTAGAAGATTTTCATTAGAATTCTCAACAGCATGGCGTTTAACTTTATATTTCTTTTATGACCAATCCACTGTGGAGTGGCCATTTAGGAGGAACCCAAAATCTGCTCATTTCAGTGGAACAAATCATACTTAATTTGCTGGTGAAACCTGTGCAGCGTATCTGTCCAAAGCGATGCTCTGTTCAACCAGTGTTCCAGGCGACTGGCTGTCAGAGAGCTGATTGGATCAGTCAGAAAAATAAGGCAATAAGTTTCAGTTTACTCTTTTACAGTCACCTCATTTTACAGCAGAAAGTGTATCCATGTCTAGTGAAGGTGAAGAATGATGGATTGTGCATGTATGGGGCATGATGCGGCCAGGGGCGTCAGCTGACCCAGGGGCACAATAGGGCACCAAATAAAATGCGAGTACACAGAGCACGCTACCAAAAAAGAATTTGGTCAATTATTTATTTTATAAAAATATGGGCCAAGATAATTAATGCAAGCACATGAGCGAATATTTTATGGTACTTATTTATTATTATAAAGCATCATAAATAAATTGTACTATAAGATTGTTATTTTCTGCATCATGAAATATCTACCTGAACCAAACTGCTACTAATGAAGGCACAATTTACCTTTATTAAGTACTTGAAAAGTGAAAATTTGAAATGTGCAACGGTAAAAAAAACAAAAAAAAAACCTCTACATACATACATGTCTATGTATCATTTCTATTTAGGCCCATCCTATGATTGTGTGTATATCATGGCCAGAAAGATGGGAGACCTTGATGTTCATTTTTAATTTTTTTTTTTATTAATTAAAAATTTATTTTAATAACGGTTATGATTATATATTATTATTTTAAATTATTTTTATTTAGTTCTTATATAATTTCTTATGTAATTCTTATATAATACTTTATTTATTATATAATTAAATAGTATGCACTTAAACTAAGATAATAGATATTTTGCTTTTCTTACTCCCCTCATTTTCTGAAACTTGGCAGCTCTGAGGGGGTGGGATATAAAACTAGTGTCCACAGCGATGAATATATAATGACCTGTTGATGTTGTGAACACATTTGTGGACATAAGAATGTCTTGTTTTAAGTTATCACCATTAATATACTGCACATAAATAATAAGCTTGGACTTGTCTGACACAGTTGTTTTTTTGTTTTTGTTTTTTATATCAAAATAATGGCAAAGGAAGCATTTCTTATTTAAATTTAAAGTAAGAAAGAAACATGAATAATAACAAAGAAACATGCACTTTAATTTCATTGTGGATGTTTACAATTGAAAAGTTTCATCGCATAAAGAGGTATGCGACAAATTTGAATTTTTTAAACTACCCTTACCACTTCATTGCTGATGGAGAGGGCAATGTGGGTGCCGAATCATTGGCTGATCCAACACCAGCCTCTCTTTTTTTAGACGAATCCAACTACAAATAACCCAAACTCGACTGCAGCTGTTGAGGCACCTGTTAAGAAAATGGATCGTCCTTCCAGATCTGATTAGACTTATGTTTTATGCTTAACTGTAACGCTGGGTTACACTGTTCTTTACTGTTAGTTTGCTTAGCATCAGATAAAGCAACAGTTCTGTATTACACAATTTCTTTTTTGTTGGCAAAATCACCTCAATTTTGTTGTACATGTGTACATTTGAAAAGTTTCATTGCATAACGCGATATGCGGCCAATTTAAATTTTTTAAACTACCCTTACCAATTCATTGCTGATGGAGAGGGCAGTGTGGGTGCTGAATCCTTTTTCAGCAAAACAAGTTAAATCCCACAGACAGGGAGGCTCTAAAACATGCCTTCTTTTGAAAACACAAAACAAGCCTGAGCATTTTCACACAAACAGCGATGCCTCCTCTCAGCCAATCAGCGCACGTGTTGGTCCGCTGCAGAAACAAAGATGGCGATGCTCTCGCTCCCCGCATTACTACCAAAACATTGCACAAAACTGGCTCAAGAAAAGGAACACTTTTGACATCCTAGAGGAACCAATACTACTTGCCGCTCATTCACGGAAGCGAGCTACGAAGTACCATGAGCGAGAGAAAAAGCACAAAATCAGGCTTTCTGTCCGCGGAAAAATTCCCCAGATTTCCTCACAATTCTAGAGACAATCCTCATCTGTCATGCTGATCTCTTTACGGACGCAGACCTGGCTCTAAATCTAAATCATGGGGGGGTCAGGGTTCTCATAGAATCAATTTGAATAATATTCAAGCTGTAGCAATGTGAAGATGCTGTTTTATAATTTGTGGTTTAAATGTTAATGTTGGAATGGATCACGTCTCAGGTGGGGAGCGGGGTGTGGAGGGATGAGAATATTAGAAGGGCTTCGGGTCTAGCTTCCTGTCTCGGTCCTGGTGCGTGTCGTCTCCTGATGGGGGCTTTGACCGGGGTGGGAGTTCTGCATGGTGCGTGCGGGCTGGCCAGCCAGGGTTCTCTCCCCCTCTTTTTTTTGGATGGACAGGATGTTTGGGGGGGGCTTGTGGGCCATGCCGCTGGTCCCTGGCCCCCGGGCTATGGTGGTGCGACTGTTGGGGCACCCCTCTCTGTGGGAACGGGGGTGCCTATTGGAGTCAGTGGGGGAGCTGGCTCCCTGGGAGTGCAGGAAGCACCCCAGTCCTTTGCTCCCACCCCCGGATTCCTCCCTCTGCCTGCTCCATCACACTGCCACACATGTAGGTTTTTGGGGAGGGGGTCTTTATGCATGAGTTACTAACGGTTTTGGATAAGCTAGACACCACGACTTATAATACTAGTAAGTTGAGTAACTTACACTTAACGTATGTCAATGGTCAGATAACTTACCTGTAACTTATGGCCCAAGCATGAGCACACACTGGCATAGAAATTACATCAAGAAAATCAGAAATTCTTGACGTACTTGCCGTATGTCAATGTGTGCCAGTGTGTCTCAGCGTACTTCAGCATGCTCATTACATATACAAAACCTACCCATAAATTAACGAATGTATGCCAGCGTTGTACCCAGTTTTTTTTATACATCAGGCATATGTTGGTCTAAATCGTGAAGGTGTGACAGGGGCATCAGTCTCTTGGTGTTGCCTGAGGTGAGGTTAATGTCAGAGTATACCGTGTTAATTATGCAATTTGACTTGCTATGGGGATTATTTATATTATATTTATACAATAAAAATTATATTATAATTATTAATATTATTTTTCTATAATGTTATCTATATATAGATAATAACCTAATGCTTTTACAACCTCTGTGCACACACATTATTTGCTGAGGGGTACCTTTTTTGTGCTAGAAGGCAAGACATGTTTGCATCTATTTCTATTATTTCAAGCTAAAAAATGTGATTTTTTTCACTGGCTGAGTGTTGTATATATTCTTCTTACATAACATAAATCATCACTTCATGTTCCCAATACTTGTATCTGGTCCCTGACGAACAATCCCTCATTGCCACCAATTGTTTGCTTGAAGACAACAGAAAGTACCACCCTTCCTTGGAGTGCAGTTACTGAAATAAAAAAAAAAATCTTGTTGTTCTGTGTGTGTTGACGGATGGACAACAGTAAAACTGCACAATATGAGTCAGTGGGCAATAAAGGTGGTGTCGCTTTGTATTTTCATATTAATTCAAAGGCTGGATGTGTCTGTGACAAATTTCCTTAGGGAGTGTCGAATCTATCTTATCTGTCAACCTTCCTTATATAGTTACTGAATATGAGAATCGCAGATTCCCAGGTGTGTGATATGTTACAGGTAAAATAATCCAAAGTGAAAGTGTAATGCATTCAGATGTTGCTTTTTTTAACAATATATGGCATCAGCCCTTACCTCCTGAATTTCCTCTGGCATTGTTGTGTTTGTGTGATAGGAGAAGTGACTTTGCATACATTGAGTTTTCAATTCAGGAACTTTTAATAACCGGATAGATTCTACACTTTATGGAATAATAAAAAATACTCCTTGAACTGGATCTTTCAGTCTTGTCCACTGATCATTGTGTACTACCAGTGATTTTTTTGTCACCTTTGTCTATTCAAAAATACTCAACAATACTTTGCAACACTATTTGATAGTGGTGCAAAGTGCAGGTAAGGAAGGCCCAGTAAAAAAAACTATGTATGTGTGAAACCATCCTACCTGCTACTTTGTTCCTCAGGGAGAATCCTTAAAAATAAAGTTAAAAATATAACTTCAATTATATCCACATTCTGTGAAATCAAACTGTCCACTTTGGAGGTAACACTGATTGGCAATAAATTTCACCTGCTGCTGTGCAAATGGAATAGACAACAGGTGAAAATTATTGGTAAAACACACTCAATGAATGAGTGGTTCTACAGACCATTTACATGTGCACAGAAACTGCTGCCATTGTACTAATGCTTCCTTTGTGGCAATAATGACCGGATATTTTTCTGTAAGCTTGACTGACTTTTAGAATTACTAAAATAGATGCAAACATTTCCATAGAGTAAAATCTACATATTATTAAAGAAAAACATACAAAAAAGTGTTGTACATGCTCTCTGCTGAATTGCAAACACAAATTACTTTTTACCTTCCTTGAGGAACCACTTTGCACATACAAACATGTTTGCACATGGATTAAGAAGCACAAACCTTCAAAGGACCAGACCCTTTATTAAGGTACTGTAAACTACAACATATATATGTTAATTTTGCTATTATCACTAATCTGCGAATCTGTCACGTATAGCAAAAGCAAAATCCACATTCAAGTTGTCAACCATTTCTTTTATGTGTATATAAAGCAGACCAGGAAGCAGAGTTGTAGTTTAACACACATCTCTGCAGCTTCTCTACTGTTACCCACTCTTTACTCCATCCAGACAGTGTCTTGCCCACGACCAAAATCTAATAAATTAGCAAAGATTCCCAAAGGAGTAAATCATGATAATCTAATTAAAATCAAAATAACTCCAATTGGGGAAAAAGTTAAAACAATTAAATGCGGTCTGTTTAACATAAGATCTCTTTCCTCTAAAAGTCTGCTAGTTAGTGACTTGATTTGTGATAATCACATTGACTTGTTTTGCCTTACAGAAACCTGGCTGCAGCAAGAGGATTATGTGAGCATAAACGAGGCAACTCCTTCAAGCTATTTAAATTTTCACATACCCAGAAGTTCTGGGCAAGGAGGAGCAACAATCTTCCAGTCTGACTTACTGATTACTCCCAAAACAGTTAATACCTGCAACTCTTTTGAACATTTAACCCTTAATTTCCCTCATCCAAATTTCAAGGCAAGAAAACCTCTTCATTTTGTAACTTTGTATCGTCCGCCAGGTCCTTACTCTGAATTTTTAGATGAGTTTTCAGAGTTCCTTTCTGATTTGGTATTAAATACTGACAGGGTCATCATAGTGGGAGATTTTAACATCCATGCTGACATTGAAGGCGATAGCTTAAGAGCAGCCTTTAATGCTATCTTAGACACTATTGGCTTTGTTCAAAATGTGAATAGTCCCACACATTCTCATCTTCATACTTTGGATCTTGTGTTGACATACGGCATAGAATGTGAAGAAATAACAGTATTTCCTCACAACCCTGTCCTCTCTGACCACTTTCTAATAACCTTCAGGATTACTTTAACAGAGTTCTCCTCCCCCAAAAGAAGGTTCAATTTTAGTAGATCTTTATCAGATGGTGCGGTTATAAATTTTAAAGAATCTGCTTCACTTTCTCTCTCCTCTGTGTCGCTGAGCATTGCTGCAGAGTGCAAAAGCATAGCTTATTCCCCTTCACAGGTTGATGATTTTGTTGATGGGGTTGCTAGTTCTCTGCGTACTGCCTTAGACAACGCAGCTCCCATGAAAATGAAAACCGTTGAAAATAGAAAGCTTGCTCCTTGGTTTAATGCAGAGCTGCGTACTTTGAAGCAAAATGCTAGGAAACTGGAGAGAAAATATCGCTCCACAGGCCTGCGGGAGTCCTTCCTAGTCTGGAAAAATGGTTTACTGCTGTATAAGAGGACCCTTTGTAAAGCAAGAGCAGCATACTTCTCCTCATTAATAGAGGAGAATAAGAATAATCCTAGATTTCTTTTTAATACAGTTGCCAAACTCACCCAGAGCCATAGCTCTGTTGAACCGTCCATTCCACCTGCTCTTAGCAGCAATGATTTTATGGGATTCTTTATAAATAAGATTGATCTTATTAAAAATAAGATCATAAGCACTCCTCTATCCGCGATTGTACCTGAGGTAGTCATGGAATCTGAACCGGGTTTAGACTGCTTTGATCCAGTTGAACTTTCTGAATTAGCAAAATTATTGTCTTCATCTAAGCCTTCAACTTGTATGTTAGATCCAGTTCCAACCAGGTTATTTAAGGAGGTATTCCCTTTGATCTCCTCCTCCATTTTAGATGTGATTAATCTATCTCTGTTACAGGGATATGTACCTAAAGCTTTTAAGGTTGCTGTAATTAAACCTCTGCTTAAGAAACCGTCTCTTGACCCAGATGACTTGGTTAATTATAGACCTATATCCAATCTTCCTTTCTTATCCAAAATTCTTGAGAAAGTAGTTGCCAAACAAGTTTGCGACCACTTACACCATAATGAACTTTTTGAAGAGTTTCAGTCTGGCTTTAGAGCTCATCATAGCACTGAAACAGCTCTGGTGAAAGTCACTAATGATATTCTCATGGCCTCAGATAATGGACTCGTATCTGTGCTCGTCCTGTTGGATCTTAGTGCTGCATTTGATACAGTTGACCATAATATTCTTTTAGAAAGACTTGAATATTTTGTTGGAATTAAAGGAACAGCACTAGACTGGTTTAAATCTTATCTATCTGATCGAATTCAGTTTGTTTATGTTAATGATAGATCTTCAACACGCTCAAAGGTTACCTGTGGAGTACCACAGGGATCAGTGCTAGGACCAATTCTCTTTACTTTATACATGCTCCCAATTGGTAGAGTTATTAGACAGCATGGGATTAATTTCCACTGTTATGCTGATGATACCCAGCTATATCTGTCTATAAATCCAGATGAAGCTAACCCATTACATAGATTACAGGCATGTCTTGAAGACATAAAAACCTGGATGACTCTTAACTTTCTGCTTCTGAATGCAGACAAAACAGAAGTTATAGTCTTTGGACCAGAGTCTCTGAAAAAGAAGCTGATTAGCCAGTCACTTCATTTGGATGGGATTAAACTGATTATAGATAATAAAGTAAAAAATCTTGGTGTTATTTTTGATCAGGACCTGTCATTTAAATCCCAGATCAAAGAGGTTTCTAGAATTTCCTTCTTTCATCTGAGGAATATTGCAAAAATTAGAAATCTCCTGTCCAGGGGTGATGCTGAGAAACTAGTCCATGCATTTGTTACTTCAAGGCTGGACTATTGTAATTCTTTACTATCAGGAAGTCCACAAACTGTAGTTAAAAGCCTTCAGCTGATCCAAAATGCTGCAGCCAGAGTTCTGATGAAAATTAAAAAGAGAGATCATATCTCTCCTATCCTGGCTTCTCTTCATTGGCTTCCTGTTAAATCAAGAATTGAATTTAAAATCCTCCTTCTCACATATAAAGCCTTAAATGGCCAAGCTCCATCTTATATCAGAGATCTGATTGTTTCTTATGTTCCTAACAGAGCACTTCGCTCTCAATCTGCAGGTTTACTAGTGGTTCCTAGAATTTCTAAAAGTAGAATGGGAGGCAGATCTTTTAGTTATCAGGCTCCTCTCCTGTGGAACCAACTACCAGTTTTAGTCCGTGAGGCAGACACTCTGTCTACTTTTAAGACTAGGCTTAAAACTTTCCTTTTTGATAAAGCTTATAGTTAGGGTGGCTCAGGTTATCCTGAGCTGTCTTTAAAGTTATGCTGCTATAGGCTTAGACTTTTGGAGGACATAGGGACCCCCATTTCATCTTTCTGCTTCATTCTCTCTCTGTTCTCCTATTCTGCAGAATCTGTTAGTTCAATCTCTAACGTTCTGCTCTCTCTGCTTTTCCTCAGAGTAGCTTTGCCTCGTCTGTTCCTGTTTGGCTGTGACGTCATCCAGGAAAGAAACATCAGCTGTGCTGCTTCCATCAACACCCTTGTTTGTAGATGTTGGAGATCGGCCTGTTTTCCAGTGTGGTCCTGTTTCTCTGGCCGTGGCTGGGTGGATGTGCTCTCTTCATCCTCTGGCATGGGAGCTGCCTTGGAGCTCGTCTGCCTGGCTGTGTGTTTCCTGGACGGGGCCGCCTTTTACAGCTGCTTTTTGTATCTCTGCTTCTGTCTCCTTGAACCCCAGTCGGCCTCGGCAGATGGCCGCTCACACTGAGCCTGGTTCTGCTGGAGGTTTCTTCCTGTTAAAAGGGAGTTTTTCCTCTCCACTGTCGCTGCAAGCATGCTTAGTGTGAGGGATTGTATTTGAGTCAATGAGTCAATGCAATCAACTGGTTTTCCTTAGATAGAAAACTTTGTATCAATTTGACTGTATGATCTGGTTGAACTGTAAAGTGCCTTGAGATGACATGTGTTGTGAATTTGGCGCTATATAAATAAACTGAATTGAATTGAATAAAAGAAAATGGACTTATCTTCAGCTTTTGTGGTTATTATCCACTATAGGTTTCCTTCTGCAGCTCAATATTGCGTTGGCCAGAAATTGTGACATCCACCTCATGCATAACCTGCTATCTGCAGAAATAAAGGTGTGCACAATCACTCTACAGCCACTGAATATTTATTTAGGAATGCAGGTTTGTTATCAAGGTCAAACAGTCAGCTCCATTTTCACTGCAGTCCTTTTTCTTCCCTAAGGTTTGCCGAAGGAGAAAGATACAGGAAGAGAAAAGAGGGGCAAAAGAAGCCCACAGTCATTTTGTTTGGTACGTCCAGTAGTTTCTCCACCCTTCTTCCCAGGAAGTATGCTTTCAAGGCAAGCATACAATCAGTCTTCAGAGGAAGTTTATGAACTTTCTTATTGTTCATAATCCTCATGATCTTTTATCTTTTTTCATATGTCTCTACCAGATAGTCTCTGGATCAAACTGATTCCAACAAGGCATTGCCTCCTCTATAATAACTCTTTGTGTTGTCATTTGTATCTACAAAACAACTTAGAGGGAAATGATGAATGACTTGGATGGGTAGTGACAACTTTTTGGCTTTTGATGCTGCTGTACATGTTAGTAAACTAATATAGGGAAGGGTTAGAGTTGGTCCTTAAGCTCCAATAGCACATCTTTTCTTTGTTCTTTATTAACCTGGTTCTTAATAAATCTAATACTTCAAAGTCTATGTGGCACCCGAGAAGTGTCATTATAAAACAAAACAACTGCGGTGACTGTGAGCAGAGCTTTAAAAGGACTAGTCAGTAAAAATTCAATAATTTATTTAAAAGGATAAGTTCACTTTAAAAAAAGAGATAAAATACAGGGTGATCAGGAGCAGCAGAGTCAATGGATGAGTCTTTTTAAAGGATGCGCTCTTAGCTGGCACAATGGAGGGCACCTCCAGCACGCAGTCCACCCCAGTGCACGATCCTCTCCAGTGAGCGATCCTCTCCAGTGCGCGATCCTCTCCAGCGCATGATCTTCTCCAACGTGTGGGCCTCTCCAGCGTAGCTGGCATAAGTGAGGGCACCTCCAGCACGCAGTCCACCCCAGCGCGCAATCCTCTCCAACGCGCGGTCGGGTGCTCGGCTTCCTCCCTGGAGCCTTCATTTGCTACAGGGATGCTGGGGAGATCTGTAGTATGGCTGGGTGCATCATGGATTGCAAGGTACAGTGCATGGGTGTGTTAGTTTCCCCTCGGAAAGTGAATGAGGTCTTTCACATAGCCATTGTACTCCTTAGTTTGGTGCAGATGAATTCACTGTCTGGGAATTGTCATGGGCAGAGTGCTAGTGGAGCTGTCAGTGTTTTCAGTGTAAGTGTTGTCTGCTCTTCTGCATCTGTATAATACTGCTTGTGAGAAGTATATTGGTTCACTTGAAAACTCAGGTGGAACTTTTTGGGTAGAGTTAGTTCAATATGGTTTAGCAGGAAGTCTAATACCATTGTTAATAGTATCTATACAGTTCTCCTCAATAAGCCCCTGTCAAAACTGTACAAGTGTACATTACCCTTGATTAAAAAGAAAAAAAAAACATTTTAAAAAATTCCACTAAAGTGTTCAATGCCAAAAGAAAAACCCCTCAGGAGTAGGAATAGGTTTGGGTAAGAATGATGGAGGTAAAGTGGAGGTATAGTCAGGGTGAGAGAAGTGGCAGCTAGCTTATATTAGCTTGACATTTTTAGCTTGTTAGGTGGGTCATTTTATTTTGCTGTCAGCAGCAAAGAGAAAAACAGGCAATGAGGAAGATGAAATGAGTGCGGCTCCCTAAAACCTCAGGTCTAGGGAGCAGTTTTGGGGCGTCCAGGCTAGTGAAAGGCGTTTTCACTCATCCATTTCCAGGTCTTTTTTTGCTCAGTGTGGAGCATTACGAGAGTTTTTAGTCTTCCCGACTGATGGATCAGTTTCAGTTGACCACATGTGTATTCATCACAAGTAACACCCAAAGCCGGTGCTGCCGAGGTAGCTGAGAACAGAACGCTACTGAGTCGTATATCTGAGTGAGCTGCTTATAGACCTGAACGTGGGACAGTGATGAAAAAATACCTGTACACTTGACAAAAGCATATACCAGGAAGTACTGTTTTAAAAAAATAGGAAACTTTGGGCCGGATTTATCAAGATCCAATTTTGCGTGCAGTAATTTGCGCTCGCAAACTGGAATTTTGCGCAAGGGGCTGAACCATGGTTTGCGGGTGATTTAACAAGAGTGATTGCGTAACTGGTGGCAGGTGCAAAACTGTTGGAGACACCCTATTTAAATGATGGTTTTGCGCGTTTTGTGGTTTGCGGAAAAGTAGTTTGTACAAACTAGTGCATTAAGAAATTTCAATCTTACAGTGACCCCCACCAAAAAAAAAAAAAAAAATATATATATATATATACATATATATATATATATATATATATATAAAGAAAAAACTTTGGCAACCTTTATTCCCTAAGATGGTATGTGGCTGAATTTCTACTTCACTGCAGTAAAAAAAAAAAAAACAGGTGTTTTGTATTGGCATGTAGAAAAATGCACATACCAAATGGCTCACAAGAAGTGACTGTGGATGAGATTACTGCGCGTACTGTACGCATCCCCGCAGCATTGGCATGTTGCTCCACAGGCGCAGGGGGGAGGTCTGGTTTCTCCGTTAGGGCGTCAGGGTGACATGGCATTTAGAACGTCGGACAGCACTTCTGAAAAACTAGATTGGGAGATACAATGTTACAAGGAGTTTTGTGATATCTGGTATTGCGTGGGTCCTCCTTGTGGCTGGCTCCAAATCCATTCGAAGTTCCCCCAACAGCTCCAAAATGGCAATGCTGGATTAACGAAATGTTTTGATGATCGTTTCCTCGTTCATTCCAAAAATATTCACACGGAGTAAAAAAATGCGTTCTCTGCGTCTCCTTGCTTCATTTCGATGTCTCCTTCTTGCGACAATAACCGCTGCCATGTGTGCGCAATTACGCATACAGACCATTTGCACCTTCTTTTGAAACGTGTTAAATATAGAGTCAGATACCGTTAGCAAAATTGCTTTCAGGTTTAATAAATCACTTTGCGAGTGCTAAATTAATATATTTACATGTTCTCCTCCCACAAGACGCACTTTTGCGTGTAAACGCCCCATATTGCATATTCATTGCAGAAAAAGTACTAAATGGATAAGAGGGGCTATTTAGCACGTTTTAAAGACCAAATCCTTTTAGCACGCTGTTGATTGATCAGTTTGTAAATTTTTTAGCATGCGCAGTGAAATAGCTCACGTTTTTGTACACGCAAACCTTTGATAGATCCGGCCCTTTGACTGCAACAGACACAGTTTAGCTGTAGAAGAGCAGCACTAAAAAAGATTTGAAACAAATATTGCAGAACTAAAGAAGCTCACATGAAAATGTTAAAAACATATTTAAAGTATCTTTTAAATGCCACCACATAGGCCAAGCATATGCAGGTTCATTTGCAACAAAAATAATTTGGGGGTTATTAACACTTTAAATATTGGTGACCTTGAACACACAAAACACAAAAGATCCTTCCTATATTTTTTTCACGAAATTTTGCTCCCTCTGCATGCAGACAAGCTTTCTTTTTCAGCACTTCAACGCAAGCACTACTTCTACAGTGTATTTTTAATTATACTGTGGTGGATGATCCTCACACGAACACATCATGTTAGTATTTTTTTTTCTAGCTTTATATTATATTACAGTTTATGTTTAAGTTGGTTATTTCTTTAGACAGGTATTTTCTAATGGGTGCACACTGTAGTTAATGTCTTTCTGAATGGTTTGTTTACACTTGTTCTTTTGTTCGAGGTGCTGCTGATGCAAACCAGCTGGAGGAGGAAACCTGGAGCATACCATTTGCTTTTTGAAAGACTGATGGGGGAGACTTGTTTCAAGTTGTTTTTTATTAGATAATTTTTTGTCACTTAAATACTCACTTATTATTGTTTCTGCAAAGTAAAAGTTAGTTTTGCTTTATTTGTTTCATAGAATGGTTTAGTTAATTTTGTATTTATTGGTTCTTTTGTTATGTTGTGCCTCCCTTATGTGGTAGACTTGGGTTACTCCATTCCTTTTTAAGCTGCCTTTAGTTCTGTGTTTGCAGGTCAGTTTGTTGTTTGAGTTGGTTCCTCAGTTGACCTCACTTAAGTTGGGCCCACTTATATGTTATTTATTATTTAAGTTATTTTGTATTGCTTTTGAGCCTTTGTTAACCATTTTGACAAAATTAAATTAAAGCACTTTTTCAAATTTTGAACACCTTTTGTCCTTATTTAAGTTTGGTCCCTCACATATCTTAAGAAATTTCTACATTCAATCTTTAAACTGAGGCTTCTGGAAACAATTTTTTCCCTGTATTATTCTGAGCATTTTTTCTCTTGACCTTGCATCCTTAAGCACAAATGTGTAAAATGTTCTCATTAAGTATGAAAACTCTTCAAAAATGTTACCTTTAAATTCAGAGTTTGGCCTCTTCTCAGTAAGTTTACATTTTCAACTTTTAAGACAATAAAGGAAGAATATAAGTCTGTGATATTTTACAAAGAAAAAGTCAAGCAGAGATGTAAGAACAGGGATGGCAGACAATAAATGGAAAGAAAAACCTCCCGAAGAGCAAAGTTTGCTGCAATACTCCTGCAATACTGGAACAATTTCCCTTTGCCTTTGTTGTTGATGGGGTTTTGTTTGAATCATAGAGATGAGTGTAGGAGCTTTTCTGATACCAGAGTTATGGGTAACAAGATGACAATTTTTCTGATAAGTGGTAGATCAAAGAGGTTTAACGTAGCAGTTGATCAAACTTTGAGAGTGATATGATGAAATAAGAATTGAGGCCTGACTCCATTGCGCTTTTATTTTGTCAAGGGCAGGGGTCCCAAACTACAAAAAACTGGAGGGCCATTTATTGTGGGCAGTCCAAGGCACACCTGTGCACTAATCATGGTGTCTGATCAGCATCTTGATATAGCACACCTGTGAGGGGGGATGGATTATCTCAGTAAAGGAAAAGTGCTCACTACCATAGATTTAGACTGGTTTAGACTCTGAACAATATTTGAGGAAAATGGTTATATTGTTTTTCTGGAAAAAGCTTAATATATTTGAGTTAACACATAAAAACCAAAGGTGAAAATCGATTTAATCGATTTTAGATCGATTCCAGTAAAATTTTACAAAAATCGATGTTTAGGGGATTAAATCGATTAGTTTTATAGAGACGTAAGTGACGTTGACGTACAAGTGTAGGCGTGGACAGATGCAAAATGACTGACACAACACACCACTCAGCAAGCCTTCCCAAATAAAGTCTGACGTCTGGAACCACTTTGGATTTAAAAGAACTAAAAACAATGAGCTGGATAAAGCCAAATTTGTCTGCAAGATCTGTCAAGTGGAGATCAGTTACTGTAGAAACACTACAGATCTCCGAAATCCCAGTTGCATTCCTTCATATCGGTGACTTCCCACCAGAGATGGGGACTCGAGTTTGTGACTCGTACTCGAGTCGCACTTAAGTCGCATATTTAATGACTTCAGACTCGACTTACACTTGCATTTGAAGGACTTCAGACTCGACTGAGACTCTTGATATCCGACTTGTGAACACTATTTTTCTTCCAGTGTAAAAATACTTATTCAAGTGTTTTTTGTTTTACTAACTTGACTGATCGCCGCTCGCCTTACCCGCACACAGAAGAGAAAAAAAAAGTAGCTCTTGTGGCCAGTATGGCCCCACACTCAGTTGTTGACACAAGGGGGAGCAAACAACTCAAAGACCCAAACCGTGAAGCACTCAAGTTCAAGTGTTTTATTTATACAAAAAGCTACAGCAAAAGTGGCATAATAAAACAGTCCTTTTCTTCTCCTGATAAAACCTCAAATTCAAGAGTTTTCCTTAAAAATCAGAGGCTGGAAGTTGGGCTCCGCTTGTTATGCTGATTCTGGTGCGAGTGATCGGCCTGGAGCACCCACTGGCTGATCCACAGCTGACTCTGCGGCGCTCCGGCACTGTTCCACTCCCTGGCGTGCCACACCCCTTTCCAGACCGATCCAGCTAAAAAGAGAAGCAAGGAGAACGCCAGCATCCACGCGCTAAAACCCCGTCAGAAGATATATTCCTGTTTATGCCTTAAGCGAGGGGGAGCGCTACTTACAGGCGAGGTTCCTCCTCTGCCCTAATACTCCTTACTGGGCCATCTGTGCACCCTCCTGGCGCACGGATCCCGCCTGCCTCTCCCCCGGCAGCGCATCCGTCTCTGTCACCTGCAGATTCCGTTCTCCTTCTCCTTTCCTTCAGACTCCTTTTATGTCTGCTTTAATCAGCCCTTGCTCACACCTGAGCGCAGCAATCACGCAGCGCAATTAATGCACTCCGCCTCCTCAGGAGGCGGAGTGCATTAATTACTACTTCAGTCCAGTGCGCATGGATTGTCACAAGGGAAAAACAAACCAAAACAACCCAACATGCAGGAAAAATTCAAAAGTCTAAAATAAAGGAAAACAATCATATAAAAAAGAAACATCAAAACATGCAAAGCTCAAGAAGAAAATACAAAGAAAAACAAATCATATCTTCCTCTCCAAACATGCAAAGCATGCAACACACTGACGTCACTGACGCAACAGTACGTGACATATATGCCCGTGCGAATGCATGCATGCAACCCATACAGATATGGAAGCGATGATTACCCCCCTGTTTCGGTGCCACCGTTCATAATAACCTTTGGCTACAAAAACTTTACATAAGGCTGGAATAAAAGAGCAGCAAACTGCAGCTTCTTTAGAAAAAAATACACGATGCTTGGTCCACATCTAATTTTATCAGCCTCAGTGCAGTGCAGGTGTACAGCCAGGGACATCACAGACATAAGGCAATAATTCAGGACCTTATTATTTCATGCAACCTCCCCTTGTCTTTGATCGACAAGCCCAGCTTTAAAAGCTTCATGGCAGTGGTAGAGGAGAAATATGTTGTGAATAATGTTGTAAATTGGCGCTAAATAAATAAACTGAATTGAATTGAAAATACTGCCCGCCAAGTCATTAAGTTACAAAAAGTTATTGCCACAATCTTTCTTTTATAAAAGTATTTTTATTGTCCTGCTATTTGTTTAGGGTTTTGCTTTATCTCTTGTAGTTGCTAACCTCATATGTATTAATAAAAGGCAGGATTTTGATTGGTTTTTTTCCCACAGTCCTCATTTTCCCTTAAAAATAAAAGAGCAGACATTTACTGCTAAAACTAGAAAACGTTGTAACCACAAATGTCAGGTAAATACTGTAAGAAAATAGTTTTTTTTGAAAGAAAAAAAACTAAAAATGTAAAATGTATCTGGAAAAATTTTTTGCGTGTGTGCTTTTTTTAATTGTATTTTTCATTTAGCAGTTCAAGATAATGATAATTCCATATATATAATAGCGACCTTTAAGCTATACCGTCTCAGTGACGGAGATGAAAACAAGGAGAAACAAGCAAGCACGAAAATTATTGGACTTTTTTTAATTAATCAAGTGATTAGAATTTTTTGTGCGATTAATTGATTATTGCGACAGGCCTTCTCAAGACTTCAGACTTGACTTGGACTTGCAAAAAATGACTTGTGAACATGTCAGCTTCCCACTACATTGATAATGAGTGGCGTCTTATATCTCGAGCCACACTGCTGCAAATGTTTCCGATATGTTGACGGGGGCCATACAGAAATGGGGGCTGACCAGCAAACACCCAGCAGTTGTTACGGATAATGCTGCAAATATAGTTCATGCAGTGGAAATAACGCAGCTGATGCGTGTCGGCTGCTTAGTGCACACACTGAACATAGACTCACAAACAAGTCTAAAAATCCCCGCTGTGTCACGTCTGCCTTCTCGTGTGAGGCATATAGTAACTTTCTTTCACCAGAGAACAATGTCAAACCACATACTGAAAAAAACAGCAGCTGCTTCAACATCAAGTGCTAGCTTATTGCCACTTTTTTGACCCTGTACTTGAAGCTGACACATTGTGTGACTACTTGACCAAGAAATAAACAACTACTCATTCAAATGCTGCAAGATTGACTCTGCACAGAGCCATTACAGCTTGTTTGAAGTTAGTGTGGAGTGTCATGAAGTTGTGCCTTTGTATGACACTGAACTGTGGGAGGCTGGGGCATACATTCACTACTACTATGAGGCACACAGACTGGCTGGTGCGCTCTGGGACTGGCAGTGTTCATGGTTGGGTAGGTTTTGGTTAGTGTTGGGATGCATGCAATCCAAAAGCAATTTATATTCCCTATTATCAACTGTATTGATTCCTGTTATCACGAATAAAGAAGGTAAACCCAGTGATGTTAATAACTATTGTCCTTTAGCCAGTGGCGACTGGCCAATAGAGGGCACTAGGGTGTGGCCCCACCCAACCAATGACCTTGATTAAGACCTAAAAAAAACAAATAAAAATGTTATCATAAAATGAAAATATTTTAATATAATTTTTTATATGCGCAATATGAATATTTAATCTTTAATGACAGGTGAAGCTGTTTTGTTTGCTGTTGGATTGAAGTCTCACCACAGACTCTCATTAAAAGTTGTACATGCGCAGTACCTCCCCTGCAATGCAAAAGGATAAGAGATCCAGGTCCACAGGAGAAGTGCGCTCAGAACTCACTGGAACTGACGTCACAGTCGTAGAGCGGATGATTGACAGGTCGAGTTACAGAAGTGAAGTCACTTAAATCAAAGTTACCAAGAGAAGCTGCAGGTGAAAGCATTTGGACCTGATCAGTTGAACATCAAATTAATCAGCAATTCAAAGACAGATGGAGACGGTACACTCAGTCTTTTTCCAGGACCCGCTTTAGATACAAGACTTGGGTAACTGCATGCAGTGAGGCTAATGCTTTATTCTGCTTTCCCTGCTTCCTTTTTCAAACATCAGGATCTGACCCAACATGGATAAAGACAGGAGTGATTTAAAGCACTTTTTAGAAAAGGCAAAGAAGCATAAACAAATCTGGGATGCACATGGAAAATAAAATATAGTGTGCTTTTTCCACTTGTTTGTTAATTTGCATAGTTTCTCTTAGTTTTTACATATCAAAAACATATAAAGCTGATTAATAGCTTCATCATTATTAAACTGTTGCATTATTTTTTTAGGTTTGTGACAATATTGGACCATACAAAACACAGATTTCCCTTCACAAAGCCTCAGAAGGCCAACATTTATGTACAAAAAGTAAACCTGTACATTCAATAATTTTTTATATAAAGTGTTTTTATTATGTTTTTTGTTGTTGGGATTCATATAGATATACTGGTGTGATAATTTAGTATACATTTGATTTGTTTTTGGTATTCGCCACCCCTAGAGAAAACTCCACCAGCTGCCACTGCCTTTAGCTTTGGCCTGCTCCCTATTCAAGGTACTTGAAAGGTACTACATCGCAGTACTACATGTAATCAGTTTGCATTCAAGGAATAACATATCACTGATGTGTATATTTTCAAAGAATGAAATTCTTAACCATTATCACAGTCACATTTCCACTGTTTTTCTGTTTTCTGGATGTATCAAATGCCTTTGATTGAATTGATCACTGCAAGTTATTCAAGAAATTATTAGGGCAAGGTGTACCTGGACATTTAGTTGGGATGTTTACTTATATTCTGGTACTCCTGGCAGATCTTGGAGTCCCAGAGTATGGTCTTAAATTCGACATTAAGTTCAGTGCAGCCAAACTTCATGAGTGTGAAAACAAAAGATGGTAAAAAAAAACACTTCATAATTTATAGTTATGTGGACAGGCTCCTCCAACCACTGATGAGTTTAATTAACTTTGTCATGATTTGGTTTTAAGGTTTTTGTTAGGACCCAAATGCAGATGCTAAGAGGCAGGGGTGAGATCTTGGAAGGTTTAATGAAAAATCAGACAGCAAAAACAGGAATCCAAAAATCCAACTTCAAAATGTAAATGAAAACAGGAATCCAAAAAAAACCAACAAGAGAATTGAACACTAACCAGGAACATGGAAACATCAGGGGGAAAAGACATGAGGAGCCAGGGCAGAATGAGATAAGATGAGCAACCAGAAAAGAGGGACTGCAGAGGGAGTGTATTTATGGCTGATTGAACAAAGGTAGGGCTAATGAGCTGATAGGGAGCAGATGTGACTAGAGCTAATGAGGAAGCCAAGGGAAAAGAACACAAGGGGGCAACAGAGGACAGACAGAAACACCTAAGCAACTTAAATGAATCCAGACACACCAAAAAAGCTAGAAAACAAGGAAAAACCTGGCTAAACTTGAAACTGAAAACTTAAAGAAAAACAACAGAACCAAGATTGTTACAAACTTGGACATTTTATAACAAGTAATCTCTCAGATGACAGAGAGATGCAGAGGCAGCGGTGTAACTATGCGGACAGGCTAATGTGCTGCCCCTTAAGTTCAGCTTGTGCTTTGTTAATGTTAAAATCATGCTCTTCAGAACTTTTTGCTCTCCCCTGTATACTGCCGACTTTTGCAGAAAGTACAAAAAGAGTATCCTGTAGACACTGACTGTTGACTACAATGAGAATACTACTAAAGGTACCAAGGCATAGTAGTTCAAGTGAAATTTTTGTCAATTATGGTGTAGGCTCCTGCCTTACCGCCATATGTGCAGGGCTGTGAGCTGTCCTAACTCAATCGTATAACCCCCTTTTTATCCTGATAAAAGCTCTGTTAGGTTTACCCCTTGTCACTGTTGATCATGTTTGTATGTTTAACAAACCTGCGTTCTGTTCTACTGCTCCACTTTACTTGTTTTTAAATATCTTTATTTTTTTCAAATTTTCTCTTTGAACCTATTTTACAAAGTCCTTAATGAAGTCCGAATGAAATTAATGAATGAAATAGTGTAAAAAGTATATTTATTCAACTTATTAAATGTGTGTATCGTAAGTAACATTAACAGTTTTACATTTGCAATTTTTAATCTTCTATTATCTTCTAGTGACAGTTTTGGCTTTTCACACATGCTCCAGTCAGAATGTATCCCGTTTTTAGACCTGCTTGTGTGACATATTTAGATTCAAGCACAAAATGTCATGGTCCAAATCTTTAAGCAGTTGAGGATTGTCTATTTATTCACCTCCACAGCAACATTTGTTCAGCAGTGGACATGCCTGGTAGTCATATTTGTGAAATTCAAAACACTGCAACCTCTTAACAATACCTATTGCTCTTGTCTTATTTATAACTTAATCTTCCAAAGAAAGAGAAGGAGGCACTTATGCCTTATAAGATGATGATAGTTTTACTCTAGTGGTCATCTCCACAATGTTTTTCTTTTTTTCTCTTATGTAGCCCTTTTGGAAATCTATGCCCTGTTAACTACTTCTCCGTACATGACCCTCGGACTGACTACGACTCCCTCACTGGTCTTAGCCCTATCTAGCACTGTCAAGATTTGGATTGATCCACAGGGATCAATCATTAGAGCCAGTGCAACCTCCCGGCTTAAAGGTTAGTTGCTTTCATTCAGTGAACCTTCAACTATCATTGCACTCCCGCAACCACACACACATCAACATGTTTGTTAATTTATCTTTTAATGGAAACTGATAAATTTGAAGGTGCTCTACATATCTAACTGGGTATTAAGTGTTGGGAGGGCTGTTACTAATGACATTGGGCACATTAAGATAGTAATATAAACTCCTTCATGTGCCCTGCATGTGAGAGCAGCTTCAGTTTTCCTGCTTTCTCAGATCAATGCTGACTCTCAAACTCCCTGTTGCTCCATTTTCCAGTTGTTGGCCTTTTTCTAACCTCCAACTTAAAATAGCTTGTTGCCACTAGCTCTGGTGTATCCAAGCAGATGAAGTCCTAGTTGAGCAGTCTGTCTGCACACTCAGGCATAGTGATAACTTCAGACAGTTAGCAGGATCTGCCCCCTCCTCATGCCGAGCTTCAGAGTTGACCCTTGCCACAGCCACAACTGGTGAAGCTGTAATGACTGACAACCTTTAAACCTCAGGACAACTGACGCTTTCAAACACTTCACTGCTTAAAAAAAGAAAGGGAAAAAAAAACAGGAGCTTGAACAAGAATAATCAAGTGTGAGCAGACTTCAGCTTAGAGATGGATATTTGCGTTTGCAAAGGTGGATGCAAAAATCAGACACGAGTTTCAGGATGTCCTTGGTGACTGTTTTTGCAGTCTGGAGATGACTGTTGTCAGGTGAAATTTCTCAGGATCGTCGTTTGTTTTCTGATCGCTTGTAAAGCAATAAGTAAACAACAAAGACAAACTCAAGGTTACAGGTGTTTTCTTCGATTGTCTGTCTGACTGATCTGACAGATCACATCACTCTAAGCTTAGAAGACATGTTTTATTCATGAAACTCTCAACCATTGGAAGCTGATGCAGGTGGGAGGAACAGACCTCTGTAAAAGAAATGTTAGGTCCTGAATAAAATGTAGAAAGTATAGATGTGAAACATGATTTTGACTTCATTGCAGAGCAACATGACTTCCCAATCCAGAGAGTGGGAACTGAAGATTTTATGAATCTTAAATTGAGAGTTACGCATTTCTCATTACTGGGCTAAAACCTCCATACTCAGAAATCTTGAAATGTTACTGTTAAACAGAAGATTAATTTTACTTATAAAGTATTTTTTTCCCAGCTGTTTTAATCACATTTGAAGTAATATTAGCAGATTGGAATGGCTTAGACAAAGCCTGGATTGGGATAAAAAGAGAATTTGAGAAGGGTGCTAATGATTAGGATGATGGTAAGTGAGGCTTCCATTCTCAAAAAATTTAATATAAATTCAAAATCAATCTAAAAAAGTTTTATATAAACAACAATAATACCAGTGGAAGTATTGCAACAAAAACAGCTTGGCAACTATAAAATGAGTTATATGGCAAAAAACTATTGTTCTTGTATTTAATTTTCTGATTATCCCTCTTTGTGAAATAATATTCACTTATCATATACCCCATTTACACTACCCTTAAAAAACCGTGCCGAGACCGGTCCGAGCTCAGTAACTAAGATAACTTATTGTGTGTAAATGGAAAGCAAACTGAACTGAACCGAGCTGGACACAACCGAACCGTGCTTACTGCAGACCAGTTCCAGGGGTGGGCTCGGCACGGTTTTTCCCTGGCTCGATTCTCTGATAACAAGAGCGCATGAGCAGAACGCGTCATCTCTGTCTGGCTGCACATCCCGATTCACACTCCATTCCAGTAGTTGGCGGTAATGCCCCTCTGGAATTTGCTTGCCAACCAACACAAAACAGAAGGACAACAACTACTATAAACAACAATCGAAATCTTCTCCGCTCAACATTTTGATTTGCTTGATTCCCTCCTTCTTCGTCTTCTTCTGCTTGTGTTTTATGGTGGCCAACAACTTTTGGTTCATCACCGATACTGGCAGTAATACCGCAGATGATCACCAGGAGGCGAGGAGTCGAGGAACTAAGATAGCGTGATGTGTAAACGGTCGTTAGAACCAAGCTCGGCCTGACTGATCCGAGCTGGGACCGGTCTCGGCATGGATCGGATTTTCAAGGGTAGTGTTAATGGGCTGATAGATATCTTTCCACTGTATGAATAATTTAGTGTCCATCCATACAAAACCATGAGCATACCTTCTTTTTGTTGCCTGATTTGTAGAACCAACATTTTACAGTTGCTACAGTTTTTCATATTCCAAGTTTCAATTATCGTGATTATCTCTTTGCAATTCCTTGACTAATAAGTAAGAAACGCAGTTATATAATCTTACAGTATATGGAAAACAGTATCACGTGTACAAAAAAAAAAATCCAGGGTTCTTTCAGTAGACTGAAAGTCCTATGATAGAGGGTTTTTTTTCCATCAGCAATCACAGATTCCTTTTTGCCAATCTTATTGTGAATTTACCCATTCATTTGTTTTATTAACATGTAACAGTCATACTGTTGCTATGGTAAACTTAAATCAACTAGCAGAATCAGAGAACTACCTTTGTGAAAGGCTATTATTTCCAGGCAACGCTACCTTCTTTGACAGCATACTAATTCAATTTACTAGGGAAATGATTATGGTCATTTAGTGACAGGCCATGATTCCTCTGACTTTCTGTGAGCCTGCATTTACTATTCTAGGTCATGAGTGTCAACAGCCATCCACACAATTAGATCTTATGACTAGGGTGTTTTAAAAAATTATAATTACATAAACACAATATCTCCATGATTACATTAAGTCAAAGTGATCTAAATATGCAAGGTCAAAAACCTACTTTAGGATCTACGATGTTTCTACATAATTTGTACATTGGTATTTGCAATGATGAAAATAAGTTCACTGAATGGTGTTGCTTTCTATTTGACTAAGTAGTCATACACTCACCGGCCACTTTATTAGGTACCCCATGCTAGTAACGGGTTGGACCCCCTTTTGCCTTCAGAACTGCCTCAATTCTTCGTGGCATAGATTCAACAAGGTGCTGGAAGCGTTCCTCAGGGAGTTTGGTCCATATTGAAATGATGGCATCACACAGTTGCCGCAGATTTGTCGGCTGCACATCCATGATGCAAATCTCCCATTCCACCACATCCCAAAGATGCTCTATTGGATTGAGATCTGGTGACTGTGGAGGCCATTTGAGTAAAGTGAACTCATTTTCATGTTCAAGAAACCAGTCTGAGATGATTCCAGCTTTATGACATGGCGCATTATCCTGCTGAAAGTAGCCATCAGAAGTTGGGTACATTGTGGTCATAAAGGGATGAACCGTTGATACAAGGCAGGATGGATCCATGCTTTCACATTGTAGACGCCAAATTCTGACCCTACCATCCGAATGTCGCAGCAGAAATCGAGACTCATCAGACCAGGCAACGTTTTTCCAATCTTCTGTTGTCCAATTTCGATGAGCTTGTACAAATTGTAGCCTCAGTTTCCTGTTCTTAGCTGAAAGGAGTGGCACCCGGTGTGGTCTTCTGCTGCTGTAGCCCATCTGCCTCAAAGTTCGACGTACTGTGCGTTCAGAGATGCTCTTCTGCCCACCTTGGTTGTAACGGGTGGTCATTTGAGTCACTGTTGCCCTTCTATCAGCTCGAACCAGTCTGGCCATTCTCCTCTGACCTCTGGCATCAACAAGGCATTTCCGCTCACAGAACTGCCGCTCACTGGATGTTTTTTCTTTTTCGGACCATTCTCTGTAAACCGTAGAGATGGTTGTGCGTGAAAATCCCAGTAGATCAGCAGTTTCTAAAATACTCAGACCAGCCCTTCTGGCACCAACAATCATGCTACGTTCAAAGTCACTCAAATCACCTTTCTTCCCCATACTGATGCTCGGTTTGAACTGCAGGAGATTGTCTTGACCATGTCTACATGCCTAAATGCACTGAGTTGCCGCCATGTGATTGGCTGCTTAGAAATTAAGCTTTAACGAGCAGTGGGACAGGTGTACCTAATAAAGTGGCCGGTGAGTGTAAATTTCAGTTCTGTGTAGGTAAATGCATTGTTATTGAATATGCACTTCAGTCTTAAGGAGTTGGTATTTTATTATAACTCTCAACTCTAACCATAGCTATTAAGGTGATCCTCAGTAGCCAATGATGCGATTTAGTATCCAATGGTATTAGCAATTATGTAAAAAAGAATAGCATTTATTTCCCACAGTGGGATAAATTGTGTCTGTTTAGTGACAGAAAAAGGGAACAAAAACAAAGCCAGCAGTCTAGAATTTAACAATATATTGATCCACATCTATACATCATTTTAATGATGAATGCCGAAACTCACACTGAATGCTGAACAGGTTTTGCAAGGAACCCAGACCATTAAAATTAATATTTATACTCGTATTAACCACGGTGTAGTGCATGTTCCTCAGGCTGTGCAGATCTAGGGAGTTATTATGGAAGAAGGACGACGTTTGGAAAGGGATATTGGTAACACTTTACAATGAGGTACACAAAACTACTAGAGAACACCTGTAAAAACTGCCCAGCTTTAATATCGGGACTACTGCTTAGTTACCTGGGGAAACCTATTGCACATGAGTATTTGACCTCATAGCCGCAACCTATTCATTTTAATATAAGGCATATTAATGTTGTGTAAGGCAAGTTAAGGCAGGTGTAAATGGAGTGTGAAGGTCAGCTGGCTGGTGTCCTCACAGACATATTTAACACCTTGCTGGACCAGTTCATAGTACCAGTATTCCTCAAGTCTGCCACCATCATTCTGTTCCCAAAAAAGCCTTAGGTCACCTCACTCAATGACTACCGGCCTGTCGCACTGACTCCTATCATGATGAAGCGCTTTGAAAGGCTGGTTAAAGAACACATCGTCTCCAGTCTGCCGCCAACATTCGACCTGCTCGAGTTCGTCTACCGACGGAACCGATCCACTGAGGATGCCATCTCTTCTGTTCTTCACCTGAGCCTGGCACACCTGGAAGAGAAGAACACCCATGTGCAGGTGTTGTTCCTGGAATTCAGTTAAGCTTTCAGCACCATCATCCCACAGCATCTGATAAGAAAATACAGCCCTCTGCAATTGGCTGTTAGACTTTCTCACAAACAGACCTCAGTCTGGGTCGGACAGAACTCCTATGATGTCATCACCCTAAGCACAGGCTCCCTTTAGGGCTGCATCCTGAGCCCCCTGCTGTTCACCCTGATAACACATGACTGCGTCCCCACTGCGTCCACCACCAATCACATAGTGAAGTTTGAAGACAAAACCTAGGTGATGAGCCTCATCAGAGACAACAATGACCAGGACTACAGAGAGGAGGTGGAGCAGCTGGTGGACTGGTGCAGAGATAACAGCCTGATCCTGAAATGTGGAGAAAACGCAGGAGATCATTGTTGACTACAGGAAGAACCAGCCTAACCACGCTCCACATCTCATCAACAGCTCAGCTGTAGAGGTGGTCAGCAGCACCAAATTCCTGGGGGTGCACATCAAAGACACCCTCACCTGGACCGTGAACACCACCTCACTGGTGAACTCACTAAAAGGAACCAAATGCAGGAACCATGTTTCATTATAGATTTGTGTTCACAGAGGGTTTTATTTAGGTGCCGGTCTACTGCAAGAAATTCATAGCTGGGCTTATGTGCTATCTTGGTTCTGGTGGGATCATAGCCAGTAGCATTTTGGATCAGCTGCAGCCTTCTGATGGACTTTTTAGGCCAACCTATGCAGACACTGTTGCTGCCATGAAGGTATGTTAAATTCAACAGCAGGAGCCTTATCTTTTAGGAGGTTGTGGATAGATTTATTTGTAAGCACTCATTTTTTTATTTTTTTTTTTTACCTTCGATCCAGGTATTTTTATCTTTCTATCTTCTGTATTGTTCTTTAGTTGCTTTCTGTGCTTGCTTTTGCAAAACTGATCCAGGAAAGTAATAGTTGTCAGATGATGTTCTGAGCCCAATCTCTGCTCTCACATTCAAAAACTGAATTGTTTTGGATGAAGGCTGTATTTGTTGTAAATGAAGAGGACAAGAAAATGCATGATACAGCAAAGTTCTAAGGACACAGAAAAGTGTAATTTTTATATAACTCCGCAGAAAAAAGCTATATGAGACGAGGAAAAATGTCTTTTCCATTTCAAGAGTGGCTAAAAGACAGGAAAAAAAAATAAAAAAACTCTGGTATTTGGGGTGAATGATGGTATACCACCTAAGAAAGAAAATACGCCCTGAATTCTTCAAGGCATTTTTATAGAAGGAAAGGTATAAATTCAGCAACAAAACAAATGGAAAAAAAAAAGCTGTTAGGAGACAAGTTGCTATAAATGTTCATAAAAGCTGATATCAAAATTATATTAAAAGATGTTAGATTTCCATATCAGCTGTAACTATAAAGCATTATTTGATTGCAGGTCCTGGATTGTGTATAGAAAGATGCAGTGCTTACTGAATCATCAATCATCTATACACTGAATAATCTAAATGGCAGATTATTAGTCTAACAGCCGGATTGAACTTCATGAACATGAAATGCAAATTTTACAGAGGCTCACTTCTTGAAAAATGACCAAAAATTTTCAACAACCTTAGCTGTTGGAGAAATAAATCCCTCCAGGACAAAACATCAGGAAATTAGGCCCTTTAATACACGTCTTTGAAAATATATATATAAAAAAATTCCATCACAGAGTGAAAAGTCTGAGTGCTAGAAGGCAATGACATTAACACATTCATTGAATACATGTCAACATACCCAGACCATGGAGGAAGAGGTCAATCATATGGTCAATGTGCTAAATTGTTTGAGATTTGGAAAGAAAGTAACTAACAATAAAGGGAAAACATTTCAAGGTAAATGTTCTCCTTATGCTGACGAAATATTTAATAATATATGGTAGAATTACAGATTTTGTATTTCGCCGTTAAGCAGAACCGTGTACCTCAATACAATCTATCAACTTTATTGATCAACTTTTGGTTTACTTGTGTGACAGGGATAAATACATACATTTTACAAGTCATGTGCTATAACAATCATACCTCTAGCTAACTTAGTGTTATTTAACATCAGTCTGCTGTTTAATCGATAATTTAAATTGTTAAAAGTATCCAAAAAAATGTAGATGTGACCAAAGACTATGCACCTAATATATAATGAATCCAACTAAGAAGTGCTAAATTGCGTGGGCAAGATTAAAAAGTAAATACTTGCAAGAAATGGTGATGTTGCTGGGTAAGATGTTTAAAACTGTAGGGTATTTCCCCTTCTAAATAACTTTTATGTGTGTGCATCTCAGAGTTTGCGAGTGTACTTAACAGAACGATAAAGACCTAAGCCATGAAGTAGGAGGTATTAAGATATAGTAATTATTATTATAAAAAAAATAATGAGGAATAATATTAATACAGTTTTTATCATATAAGTATCATAAAGGGATAGACACAAAAAGAAAATTCTGACCCCTCCTCTGACAGAGAATGAGCCATGTTCAGATTTAGGGATTTAGCTTGATTCCTCACCAGTGTTGGTTTTGTCAACGGTAATGATGATGAAATTATTTCATCAACGCTCCTTTTTTTATGATGATAACGAGAACTGACGAATAAACATGGCGCTTTGATGATGAAAACTTGAGGACTTATGGTTGTGAGTTTTTAGCGACAAGACTAAATGAAAATGTTAGTGGGTTTTCTGTCAGAGGTTTAAAATGCTCTCGCTACTTAATAAAGTATAGGTGGCTGATCATCCTTTGCCAAGCATAAAAAATCCCTTTGTCTAACTATCAAGATTTCATCTCTTCAAGCATATTGATTAAATTTAGTCCTGGATTGGCATGATATTATTAGGAAATTCTGTAGGTTCTCTCTCTATTTTTTTTTCCTTATCAAAATCCTTAGAATATTAACTGACTGGATAAAGTTACAAAATCATTTTGTGATGATTCCTTCACCTGTGAAAGAATTTCAGCAGGTAAGAGACAACTGGAACAATAAAGTGGTAGACAGCTGCGACCAATTAAAATTGAAAAAAAAAAACTCTTACTAAAATGGAATCTTAAAATGCAGAAAACACTTCTCAGAATAATTATGGGGGAAAATGGTCAAAGGTTGGTTCTTTGTCTTGTTATATTTAGATGTTTCTTGTTCTTTTGTGCATTGTTTTGGTTCTTTCATAATATATTTGTTTATTGTTTTTAACTAATAGACAAGAATTTTTTTGAATTTTTTTAGTAAGGGCATAATATAACTTTCTAAATTTGTTACCTGAAACTCTTTTTGGGAATAATCTTCAAAAAGACCTATACTGTACCTTTCTCTTACATTCTCCTTATTACACCATTCTAATTATATATTTATAGGATACCGTACCAGAGCTAATATTGCCTACCTAGTGCACCAGTAAGTTGAAATTTTCTTCCTTGATCTTCATTGGATAATTTTTTAAACAGTTCATGTTTAAAAAAAAAGTTTAAGATTCTATTTTCACAGGAGTTTAATCCCAGAAGGTCACTGATGCATTTGCCTTCCTTTTGCATCTTATTGCCCTTTTCCCACAGAGCCTTTCTGGATTCAGTGAAGAGTCTAGGGTACCAGCTTGAAACTAGCCCTGGAGTTTGCCTAAGGAAGGACTAGTGTTTCACATTTCTTACTTTCACACCAACCGTTTCAAATGGGTGTTACAATGGTTTTAATTATCTCTCAGCCTGGGCTTTCTACGTGACCTTTTTTTATTGTAAAACTTTACATTAAGAAAAATGTGTATCCACTCTTTAATTGCTTTTTTTAATGACTGCGCCTTTACCTTTTTGGGGTTTACTGGTTTGAATCGCATTAGAAGCACCTCTCAGGACATTTGTTGTAAAATATTGCACCATTCCTGATTATACAAAGCTGATCTAGTCTCCCTGATCATGACAAGGTTCCCAAATAACCACACTGTTCAACAAAATCTTGGAAAATTGCTCTCTGAGGTTTGTTTGGCATCTCTTCTGATTTTTGGGTATCTTCCACTATGACCAAAATGATAATAATTAAAAAAAAAAATGGAAAAGTTGAATCATCCATTAATTCCCTCCCACCTGTAACAATGGAATTATTTTACTTTTTGTTAAAAACAGTCTTACTTGCAGACTTTAGAGATAATAAATAATGCTATGGCTTATCTTTAATTAGTAGACAGCAGTATAAACAGATTACTACAGTCAAGATCTCTTAATTTGCTTTATATCACTTATTTTATTGATTTCTAACCGTTTTTTTTACTTACTTTTAAAGTTGTGAATGATTTAAAATCATTCTTTATATATCTTCAACCATCCATCCAGATATCAGTTATTTTTTTAAAGTTTGCTTTAGAGAAAATGTTTCACATTGACCGAAAACTCACTGTCTATTGGTTCTGACTAGTTCATTTGGAATTTCCAATGTGAGTCAGAAGCTTTCTAGGAAATTAGTTGTGGGTTTTGGTCTAAAACTGATTTCGAGTAATGTCTCTTATAAAACCTAAAACCTATGAATGTCTTACCATTAGCATGTGTCAAACAATGTACATTCGGAAATAATGTATTTCTGTTAAACTACATGATGTGGGTCTATACCACGTGTCACACAAAGGACTATGGGACAGCTCTAGTGGCAGCAAGAACCTTTTACCGCTTCCAATTTCAATTAATCTAGAAACCCAACATTTCTGACTAGGACTGTGTACTGCCTTTATTTCAAATTTGCTCCTCTACCGTATTGTATTTCCTTTGTTCACTAGAATCCTTAGTTTTCCTTCCCTTTCCAGGCAGACTTCCATGAGACAGTAAAGTTCTCAAAAAGAAGGTTAAAAATCTTGCTAGTGTTGCCAGCATGTAATAGTCCTCTGCTCTCAATCCTCAGATGGTTAGGTTGTTTGAAATGCCCTCCAGCTGCTCCCAGTGGGGTGGAGCAGTGTGTCAGCTCTTCACAGGGAGGTCAGAGGAAGGAACAGATATTGGCGGAATGAAATCTTTTTTTTTCCTTTTTCTTTTCTTGGAATTTGTTTAGTCATTTGGTATAAGTATATTGAAGAATGGGTACAGTTTTATAAAATGTTTTTCTCCATTAATTTGAGAAAGCGTTAAATAGTAGCTATCCATGTGTGTAATATCATACTGGCTTTGAGAGAAGATGCTCACGACTGCTGTCTCAATGTTCTGTAATAAAATTATTTATTACCTCTGCCAACGAAGTTATGTTTCCATCTGTGTTGGTTTGTCTTTTATTTGTCTGTAAAGTTATGAGCTGCTTTTGCTGAAGATACGGTAGAAGATTTATATTTTGACTGGCAACAAATTACATAATTTTAGCAATGATCTTGATTACCATCTGGATCCAGGATTTTGTTTTTAAGATTATGTGCATAAAGGTATTAACTTAAGATGGAAGTCACAATATATCCAGGGAAATGTGCTACTTAGCAGAGGTCTGCGTTCCAGAGTGCTTTTATAGCTTGATGATATTCTCCATCTCAAGATGAGTCTAATATTTTGATTGTATACTGTTTAGATAAACAAGAAAAGTCATAACAATAATAACATAATTAAAATAATCCAAACCACATTTCATTGTAATGTTAAGGTCAGGTTTCACAATGCAGAGTCCTCAAGAGGAGGAACAAATGCTCATCTATGCTTCCTCCAATTCTAGGGGCTTTCCACAAGGTCTAGGCCCAAACCTAAACCACCCCCTTAGCACTACCCCTTCACTATCAGGTGGAGGGCTTTTGATTGAAGTTGGGGGGCAGTTTTTAGGGTCTGGTTTGGGATTAGACCCTAATCTGATCTCGCTTTCTCCGAGCCATACATACAGCAAAACCTACAGTAGGTCTCCTCTGCTGTTACACCAGCCAGTCACCACCTTTGCCACCATTATTAGACCAACATATATTGGACCAGCATATGCATATGAAATGCTCCAGTTTTTTGTATACGCTAGAAAAATAGTGTGAATATTTCTGTATTTTAGCAAGTATATGTCTGAGCAATTGTCAAGTTTGAAATGTAAAAATACACTATATTGCCAAAAGTATTTGCTCACCTGCCTTGACTCACATATGAGCTTAAGTGACATCCCGTTCCTAATCCATAGGGTTCAATATGACGTCGGTCCACCCTTTGCAGCTAGAACAGCTTCAACTCTTCTGGGAAGGCTGTCCACAAGGTTTAGGAGTGTGTTTATGGGAATTTTTGACCATTCTTCCAGAAGCGCATTTGTGAGGTCGCACACTGATGTTGGACGAGAAGGCCTGGCTCTCAGTCTCCGCTCTAATTCATCCCAAAGGTGTTCTATCGGGTTGAGGTCAGGACTCTGTGCAGGCCAGTCAAGTTCATCCACACCAGACTCTGTCATCCATGTCTTTATGGACCTTGCTTTGTGCACTGGTGCACAGTCATGTTGGAAGAGGAAGGGGCCAGCTCCAAACTGTTCCCACAAAGTTGGGAGCATGGAATTGTCCAAAATGTCTTGGTATGCTGAAGCATTCAGAGTTCCTTTCACTGGAACTAAGGGGCCAAGCCCAGCTCCTGAAAAACAACCCCACACCATAATCCCCCCTCCACCAAACTTTACACTTGGCACAATGCAGTCAGACAAGTACCGTTCTCCTGGCAACCGCCAAACCCAGACCCGTCCATCAGATTGCCAGATGGAGAAGCGCGATTCGTCACTCCAGAGAACGCGTCTCCACTGCTCTAGAGTCCAGTGGCGGCGTGCTTTACACCACCGCATCCGACGCTTTGCATTGCACTTGGTTATGTATGGCTTGGATGCAGCTGCTCGACCATGGAAACCCATTCCATGAAGCTCTCTGCGCACTGTTCTTGAGCTAATCTGAAGGCCACATGAAGTTTGGAGGTCTGTAGTGATTGACTCTGCAGAAAGTTGGCGACCTCTTCGCACTATGCGCTTCAGCATCCGCTGACCCCGCTCCGTCAGTTTACGTGGCCTACCACTTCGTGGCTGAGTTGCTGTCGTTCCCAAACACTTCCATTTTCTTATAATACAGCTGACAGTTGACTGTGGAATATTTAGGAGCGAGGAAATTTCACGACTGGATTTGTTGCACAGGTGGCATCCTATCACAGTTCCACGCTGGAATTCACTGAGCTCCTGAGAGCGACCCATTCTTTCACAAATGTTTGTAAAAACAGTCTGCATGCCTAGGTGCTTGAATTTATACACCTGTGGCCATGGAAGTGATTGGAACACCTGATTCCAATAATTTGGATGGGTGAGCAAATACTTTTGGCAATATAGTGTATCTGAATTACATCTTACTAAAAGTTTCTAAAAATTTCAATAGATATCACGAAAAGATAAACTAAGAATAAGAATATTTAATAAAGTAGTAAACCATTAAAAGTGGGCTCTGTAAAATAAAGCTCAATGTCCCTTTAGCTTTAAAGGCCATGTAGGTTGGAGCATGTTTGCCCTGCTTGGATCCCTCGGAGGTTTCACTCTGAGATGTAGTATAGAGCTGTAGCTTGAGGATGCGTGTGCTCCATATTTGTCTGAAATTCTGTGCCAAGCCTTGTGATCCCTGAGCTTGGCAGTGTCTGGGTTGGACGACTGTGCCAAACAGACAACCAGTGAGGCTTTATTGGAGAGT
This sequence comes from Cyprinodon diabolis, assembly GCA_030533445.1. Taxonomy (NCBI): domain Eukaryota; kingdom Metazoa; phylum Chordata; class Actinopteri; order Cyprinodontiformes; family Cyprinodontidae; genus Cyprinodon; species Cyprinodon diabolis. The sequence continues at coordinate 16,990,869 of CM060072.1, read as the reverse complement.
TGATCTCAGGGGTTTAAATAGCCAGCCCCATCTAACCTCCATCCTACACCACAGCCTGAGGCTATGTGCCTCGCTCAAAGAGCAGGCACAAACAACAATGTCTGAAGGAAGCAAAGCTCCCCCCAAAATAAAAAAAAATAAAAAAGAGGACTGACAAAGGATGTTAGAGTCGCAACTGCAGTTCAGAGTGGAAAAAATATATCTTTCCACAAAAAAAAATCCTATTCAGCTTTTAATTATTGATATTGTATTTGTTAACCATACACAAGAAGCTGTGAAACGAAAGCGCTTAGAAATCAAGAGCTGAATTCATTAATAAAGGATACAAACAACAAAATTTTAAAGAAAAAAATGACAGCATCCTATTTTGTTATCCAAGTTTACTTTGTCATTAAAACAGTTTATTCACTTATGATTTATTCATAAAAGAAAACTCAGAAATAGTGGTTGTTATGAAATGCTACATTTATTGTCAGGGCTTTTAAAGTTTTTATATATTGAATGATAGAACTCATACTTGTCTAAAGCAATAATTCCCATTAGACCATGACTAGTAAACATGTTTTGAGGTGCATTCACACAGAACAAGGGCAGTTGATTAACATAGTATCCTTATACAAACTGTGAGGGGGAGAGTGGTGAAGTAGCCAGCGCTGAATTTCAGGTGTTAAGAGCTGTCATCGCTCCACTCTCTGCATACTCAATAGGAATGAGGTGTTGTCAAACAGTGGGACGGCATGGAGAGAGTGTAGCAATGACTGCTGAAGGTGAAAAACCTAAACTTTTCTGCTGTTGCGGCAACTATGTAGGTTGAAGACGTGCATGCGAGACAAAGCTTGTTTTAAGTCAGAATGGAATATACAGAAATAACGTGAATGATAATGTGAAGGAATGCCAATGATGAAGCTGTTTTATTTAGCCCTAGAAGGACTGTTTATCATCCTCACTTACCTCCAGCACAGACCCTGGCAAGCCACTGCCTTTCCCCAGCACTTGTGCTCTCTCCCAGTCTAGATATAAGGAAGTACTGTCTGCCCTTTTGTGGCTTTTACAGAAGTTTATGATCTCCTCAAGCTTTCAAAAGTCTTTTATGTAGACCAATTTAACAGGAGTCTTTAATGTTACATTTCATTTATCCTTTTAGAGTGAGGAAAATTATTTTATGAACACCCTGCTGTTCTGCAAGTTCTCCCACTTAGAAATCATGGAGGGGTCTGAAATTGTCATCTCAAATCTGGAATTGTCAGAAAAAAAATTAAAAAACTTTTGAACTATTTATTTATATGATGCCGCTGCACATAAGTATTTAAACACCTGAGAAAATCAATGTTAATATTTGGTACAGTAGCCTTTGTTTGCAATAACAGAGGTCCATTATTTCCTGTAATTTTTTACCATGTTAATGTAACGATTGTTCAACATTTACCGGTTACATTTGCACTCACTGCAGGAGGAATTTTGGCCCACTCCTCTACACAGATCTTCTCTAGATCAGTCAGGTTTCTGGGCTGTCGCTGAGTAACATGGAGTTTGAGCTCCTTCCAAAGATTCTCTATTGGGTTTAGGTCTAGAGACTGGGTAAGCCACACCAGAACCTTCAGATTTTTCTTATAGAGCCACTCCTTGGTTATCATAGCAGTGTGCTTCTGGTCATTGTCATGTTGGAAGACCCAGCCTCAACCCATCTTTAATGCAATTTTGGGGCAAGGAGGTTGTCCCCCAAAATCTCGCAATACATGGCCCCAGTTTTCCTCTCCTTAATACATTGCAGTTGCCCTGTCCCATGACCAGAAAAACACCCCCTAAGCATGATAATATAACACCCCCTTGATTCACAGTAGGGATGGTGTTCTTGGGATGGTCCTCACTATTCTTCTTCCTCCAAACACGGTTAGTGGAAGAATGACCAGAAAGTTCCATTTTTAGTCTCATCTGACCACACGACTTTCTCCCATGACTCCTCTTGATCATCCAAATGGTCATTGGCAAACTTAAGATGGGCCTTGCCATTTGCTGGTTTAAGCAAGGGAACCTTCTGTGCCATGTATGATTTCAAACCATGACGTCTAAGTGTATTACCAACAGTAACCTTGAAAACGGTGGTCCCAGCTCTTTTCAGGTCCTTGACCAGCTCCTCCTGTGTGGTTTTGGGCAGATTTTTCTTAGGATCATTGAGACCCCATGAAGTGAGATCTTGCATGGAGCCCCAGAGAGATTTACATTCATGTTTAGCTTCTTCAATTTTCTAGTAATTGCTCCAACAGTGGACCTTTTTTCACCAAGCTGCTTGGCATTTTCCCCGTAGCCCTACCCAGCCTTGTGGGGGTGTACAATTTTGTCTCTAGAGTCTTTGGACAGCTTTTAGGTCTTGGCCATGTTAGTAGTTAAATTCTAACTGATTGTATGGGGTGGACAGGTGTCTTTATGCAGCTAACGACTTCAAACAGGTGCATCAATTTAGGATAATAAATTGAGTGGAGGTGGACATTTTGAAGGCACACTAACAGGTCTATGAGGGTCAGAATTCTAGCTGGTTGACTGGCTGGATAAATCTAATTGAAATGTAAGATCTGAAGATCGCTGCTTGAACACTCTCTTATGTAACAATTATAAAAAGAAGTGTTGACCAAAATTCATCCACAGCATTGAAGGTAACCATCAACACTAGTCGCTTAAGCCACCAAGAATAAAACTGCCAGTTATTAGGTTTAAAGGGCAGATTCCTGTTCTGTCATGATTGGTTCAGAATTAAACCCACATGCAGAACACTACAAAGGAGACTGATGAAAAGTTTAACAGAGTTTATTTGAGGTTGGTACAAAACTAGATAACGTTCAGGAAACAGGTCCAGGCAGGATACTCAGGCGTCTACAGAGATGACAGTTTGGTTAACCAGGTGGATTTGAGAAGTTGTTGAGATTTCAGATTTTCTCAGAAAATACCTTGGTTTGGTTCTGGCTTTCTTCTCTGAGGGAGGGAACCGGTTGGGTCAAGAGACTGTTGGTTTAGCAGAGTGCTCAGCAGCTGCAGCGTCTAACTTCTGACTGTTTGTCTGACATTGGCTTGAGTGATTAGCTCTCATCCAGAGAGCAGCAGGTGGATGCCAAAGTGAGATCTTCAGGTTTGGCTCTCTAGGTCAGGCAGGCTGGTTCAGGTTAAGCTCTCCCAGAGCTTCACGCGAGAGACAGGTTTTCCTAGGAGCGAGAAGACATGGCTGGTTAGAGTCAGGTTTAACTCGGAGACAAAGTTCAAGATTTTAGAGGCTCAGGTTCGCTAACCAAACTTAGCTAACACTGCAGCGTCGAAGGAAGGTCTGGCAGCTGTTTAAGTAGTGAAGGTCCTCTAATGGGCTGAAGAGCTCCAGGTGTGCTGGAGGGCTCCAGCCCAGAGAACCCACGGCGCACTCTGCTGGAGAAAGGTGGAACTTCTCCAGATCCCAACATGTTCATTTATAATATTTTGTGTTCAATTAAATCATTGAAATTATTTTGATGATTAAATTTCCTTATGATATTAATGATGGTATCACTTAAAATCCAAGTGTGGCAAGCCAAAAACAAAACAAATCTGTTACTTATTCAAAGCACTGTAATACAGGCATGATGTGGAAGGCTAATTTAATAAAATATTAAATCCAATATCTCCTTAGCAACAACCTAATTTAGATATTAGATGAATATTATCAAACCTAATCAAACTTGAATTTCATTTAACCTGCTTGAAACCCTGAAGCCAAAGTACTTTATATTTTATTGAAACATTAATGAAATAGGAATTTGAGTTAAAATAAGATATTGGAGATAGTCTATATCTCTATTGTCTGTGTGAAATATCAATAAGAAAATTCTACTCCACAACCACCAAATACAATTAAAATAGTCACTTTATTTTCTGTCTGCCTCTGTCTCACTGCCTCCCTTATTCTGGTTATCTCCTCTCTCTCTCTCTTTCCGTCCCTGGCTCACAAATCTTGAAAATTGAGATCTGAAGGATGGTGCAGTGCAAAGCCTTGATACAAGGCTACTACTCTCAGTCAAACAAAGACACTTCTCTGGCACAGATATCCAGTAGTAAAATATCTGGATGTGGATTTTTCTTAGTTTTTGTGATGCAACTGTGCAGGCTCTGTATTTATATCACATTAAGATACAAAATGTATTTATTGTTTAGGTCCTTAAGATTTTTTGATGAAAGGTAATAAGATATTTTGTCATTATGACCTTATGATAAAAATGTTATATGGAATTACTTTCATTTCATTTCTTCTCAACTGTCAAGTTAGTTCTCCACCTCCCTTTTGATAATTTCATGCATTTCGGTTTTACAGACATGGGCTGCTCAGGTGAAACCCCTTCTGCTGCAGCTGACCTCAAAAGGTTTAGGAAATATCATCATATAACCACCTTATTTTGAGGGAGAAATATCCAAATGAAGAGAAACAGTGATCTACTTATGATGTTGAGGAATGAATTCACAAGAAATGTCTCTTATAATGTCAACTCAAGAGCGGTGATTCTGATAGTTACAACAGATCACTTATATAGAAGAACCAGACACAATCACTATTTTAATATTCATATTTATTAAACAAATAATTTGCTGTAACAAGCGATTATTTTTTTTACATTTGCTAATACAAAACATTAAAGTACTAGAATGAAAAAATCTTGAGTAACCAAGCAGTAGCAGTCTTTACGTAATTTTTTCACAACCAATGAAGCCTGACCTAATTAAATGATGAATAAAATATATCAAACCAACAGTGAAGATGAGGTAAACAGTATTGAAGTGAGTTTTACAGAGCTCATTTCAATCAGGGAGACCTAGAGGTAGGCAGAAAAGGCAAACCTGAAAATAAGCTAACAAAGCTAGCGGCAACTGACTAGCCTGCTTACACACAGAATCCTAAAACGTGGGGAATAAACGAGTGAGAGAAAAAGAGAAGCAGAGCAGAAGCCATTAAAAAAATCCAATTAACAATATTCTACTGCACAATTAAATCAACAATGTAACATTCACAGAAAACTTAAGCAAACTTGTTTTGGAGCAAATAAAACAATTAAAACCCACCACCTGCCCAGACACAGTGAACGAAGAATAAGGATTTCTTATTTCTGAATTGGTTCTCAACCACTGTGGCCCTTTTAGCTTGGGTGGTAGGTTGTAGCTCAAATGGTGTAAATGGACCTTGGTTGCTGTGGTTTTTGGAAAAAAGAGAAGCAAGCAGTGGTGGTGTGGCCATCAGGGGGAAGGAGGGTAGGCTACAGCGGTTCTTGTTGGCCACGGCTCAGAGGGGAATAACTGAAAATGAGTATTTCTGCCTTCTTTTTAGGGCATTGTTGTACTGTTCTGACAGTACCTTGGCTCTCAGCTAGTGCAGCTTAAGGCATGGGATAGACTGCACTGAGTCTTCTGTTTGAGTTGCTTAGTCTGGTTTGCAATTTAAAAGAGAAAGCTTCTTGTGGATCTCGGCTTTGAGTCGTTTAGCTTTTCTGGCTCTTCATCTAACTTAGCAGAGGTTGAGGCAAATGTGCTCTGACCATTTGGTTCTGTGACTGAGAAAGTCTGGATTCGGTTTTGTTGCCAGGCCCACTTTCAGAAAAGAGGAGTTTTGCTTCTTCAATTCTTGCAGGCTTCCCTTTAAGTTCTATAACCCCTTGGCAGATCTACACGTAGGGACAAAGACTCTACACACAGTTCCTCCTGCAGAGCTCCAAGCTCTGGCTTTAAAGGTTATAATAGGAGGCAGGTAACAACTTTGGACCAGCAAAATGGAGTACCACAAGGTTACCTCCATGCTTTCAAGCACATGACTTATGTTTTCTTCTACCAATGCAGGGGGGCTTCAATAGAAGGCAAATGGCTATTGTCCTTCTATAAACTTTGGCGTTATGTCAAACTGTAAGGCTGCTGAGAACTATAGTTTTATTTTGTGTAGGATAATCTGGCACCACACATTACATCAAGCAAGAAGCCATTTTTTTAACCATGGTTTGACACTGGATGGACCTGCAAATAAAAGATATTTGCTCTATCTGTGCACAGAGTAAAATTTTACATCAGCTGTCAGAAACTGTCAGGGCCTCAATTATATATGGGTCAAGATAACTCATGTGCTTTTTCACCTCAGAGTACACACACCAAAATAAAAAAAATGTATAATCTTTAAATTATGCTGCACATAATTACTGTAAATTATAATAAAGATGCATAAAGATAGTGAAATAACAGGATTAATAGCTCTTGAGCTGTTTGCCGAATTGGAGGCAAACTTCAGCTTTGATCTGTGTGCTCTTATCACCAAACTCACCCTCATCTATAAACCTTGATTTGTGAACTGTAAAGTGCCTTGAGATGATTTGTGTTGTGAATTGGCGCTATATAAATAAACTGAATTGAATTGAACAAGTAAGCAATGTTGTTGGTAGAGTAAGGGACCATACTCAGAGTGTTCCACATACCTGTAAGTATGAAAATATTTAAAAATATCCTCTCACTGAAACAAATGACCCAAGCACAACTCTTAAAAACAGAACTACAACATAATACTTCTCCAAATGCAATTAAGCATGAACTGTCTCTGGGTAAATGCCAAACTCCGGTTTGCCTACTGAATTCCAAGACAAAGGACAAAGATTTGTTATTTCTATTACAATAAGCTCTCTATGTGCTTTTCTTAAAGTTATACAAAGACCTGATTACTTTTAGACATCTGTAGCCAATAACTGTAGAAAGTTCGTATCCTATGCAAACTTGGTAGCTCAACAACAATAACCTTGATCTGTGATGTAGGGTGACTATGTTGCTGTGATTCCTGATTGCTTCTATTTTGTTATAGTATGACCAACCATTTACTTCTGTTATAAAATAATTTTAGGAATGGACCAATCCCAAAGGTGCCGTCATATTATGGTTTAAAGGTAATGGAAATGCAAACAAAACCAGCAAAGGCAAGCATCATTCTGGGATCGGCTTGTTGGTCGTCTCACAGCATCAGTGAAGCTCTAAGAGAATAGCATGGTTTCACCCTCCTCAGCCAAAGCTGCGGCCGCAGGATGCAGTCAAAATGATGGGGGCTTCTGCAATGATTGAACATAATGGCGTGTGACACCATTAGGCAACTAATCAGAAACAGCAATGAAGCTGAAGGAGACGAAGGTGGTGCTGGCAAAGACTTCATCACTATCATCCTCAAAAAGGGAATGGAAGGGATTCTGCTGCAGTGGTGGAGGTTTATAAGAGAGAATGCTGGCATGAATGCAGGGAGGTGTCTATGAATAATTTAGTTTAATGAAGGGAATGACTCTAAGGCAGCTGCATTTGTTTAGGCATTAAGAGTGTCATTACTGGTCTTCTTTATTTATCCATTTGGCAAGTATACAAGAAAGACAAAATAAAATGGGGGATTTTTTTAGTGCAGCATTGTGTTTTTTTTTTTTTTTTTTGAAGAGCTCAAAGGTTTGCCTCAGTATTTTTTACGGTACAAATAGGTCAATTTCAGTAAACTAGAATATCATTAAAGAGTTAATTAATTTAATTAATACTGTTTAAGGCATTAATATATGCATACCAATGGTGTTTTATCTAAAAGCTAATGTAATTGCATCAAACTGGACTGCAGCTACATCTCTCATTAAGCATTGGCCCTCCTCTCATACATTTGAACTCGGCACATTAGGGTAAAGCTGTCACACTTGATTGAGATGTGACTAAATATGAACAGAATTTCTCACATATTTTATGTGAAACTGAGAACAGATAAGCTTGCCAGATGTGGTGGTGACTGTAACATACACGTAGCTGTGAGTATCTGAAATGAAACATTCCTCATCATCATCTTTGCTAAATTGCACACATTGAACAACAAATCCACTTCTACAGTTTTTTTTCAAAAATGTTACTCTCTAGTCCATTTACCTTCTCTGTTTCGTTATGATGATGACTTATTAATTAATTTTACTGATTAAAAGAAAATAAAATTCTTTGGAAAACCATGCTTTTAGCACAATTTGTAGTTTTTTGTGAAGTGCAAATTTAACATTTTTCTATCTGTGTGATGCTTACCTTTTTATTTTCTATGTCTTTGACACTGGAGAATCATTAAAAAGAATGTAAAAATAAGAGATGTTTGTATTTAAAGATAAATTTTATCATTGTAAACTGAGCGGCATAGCTGCTGTTTGGCGTACCTTGATGTAGTCACTGCTTCACCATAAACAACAAACATCAGCTTTCTGATGGAGAAAAGAAAGTAGCAGTTAAAGCTTCATAGATATTTTAGCAGAAAATATGTGGGAAATATGTATCACTACACATGTAAAATGCCTGTACTCATTTAAAAAAAAAAAAAAAAAAAGTACTGATGTCACATAATGCACTAAGTAGTGCACGAACATTTGCGGTATATTCTCAAATTTCAGCATAATTAAATGATGCACGTTGTACTTAACATATAATGAAAATTACAGGTTTCCAAAAAGAGCAATGCTTTAATTTATTTTTTTTAACAGTATTATCTTTTTGTAAAAGTTGCATTCATTTAGAATTGGCTACATATTCAGGAAAGTTCAAATATAACTCCACAGATCTCTCCAAGTTCCGGAGTGAGCCTTTAATGCAAGGGTTTATATTGCATTGGGAATAGATGTCCAAAAGCTAGATGATAGACCAACAGATTTGCTTTCACAAGCAGACCATAAGGTTCCACTTGGTACTTGAATATGGAACTTTATTGAAAATTATTCAGGAGGTAAAATAGTATACAATGCACATGAAGATGGAAAGGAAGGTGAGCAAAAAAAAGAGGCTGATAAAAACTAAGGGGTGAGAGAAAGAGACAGGAAACTGTGCAAAAATAGACAACACAGAGGATAAACGGTAACCTCTGGACATCTGCTTCCATACATATATGAGGTGAAGAAGACAACAGAAAATCAAAGTAAAATGTAAAAAAACAAACAAAAACAAAAAAACTTCAAGATCACATAGATATCCATGTGCATCTAAGTGCAAACCTATGGTGATTACACTGTATTATTCAGGTTGGTATATATCTGTAGCTGCAGCCTAGTATTTCGTTTTGTCCTGTTATTATTACTAACTAGAGTTATTAATGAATAAAAGCATATAATAGTTTTTATGATTTAACTTTAATAAAAGTGTTATTAAAGTATTTCTGATTCTAATTCCTGGTTGATGGGACTGGTGTTGTGAATGAAACGGTGCCCAGCTTGAAAGAGCTCCCGTGAGTCGCTGAATATGTGCATTGATGTCTGAAAGACATCTTCTGCCTCCATTTATATGTTTACTACTGTGTGTTGGATTCATGTTAATGTGTATTTAAAGACATTTCAATTAATGGAAAAAATTGCAGGAGGGAATATAAAAAAAAGTGTAATCAACCAAAACTTTTGTTTATATCAGAGATCTTCAACAGGGGGTCCGCGACCCCTAGGGGGTCCACATAGGTACTGCATGGGGGTCGCGGATCCCTGTTGAAGACCTCTGATATAGACAATTAAAAGTAAAATGAATCACTATGCTGAAATAGATCATTGCCTTTTGACTCCCACAGTCTCACAGAGCTTGTTAACCTCTGCTGCTCTGACTGCAGCTCAGACAAACAAGTGTGAGGACTGGGCTGCCAGAAAAAGCTTTGGGACATGTTTATTATGGCACCCTTGTTGCTGAATACTGAATACTTGTTGACAATGATGACAATGCTGGTTTTAACCAAGTGAACACATTTTTTTCCACCTATAAAGTTTTTAACCTTTTGATTGTTTAATAAAATATTTCAATCGGAAAATAAAAATCATGTCGAAGACATAAAAATGGATCTTGGTACAAATAAACATTTACTTTCTATCTTTATCGAAGTTCATAAAATATCTCTATTTTTCATCTGTTTATATTTTGTAATATAGTTCTACCTTTACATGTTATTAGTACAGAGCAGCTTTCATTTAGATGGACCTAGCATTTCACAGCCTTTTATACATGCTGCTGGAATACCATCAGACTGCCAAATTACACATACTTTGCAAGCTGCAGTCTGAATACTACATAACTATACAAAAAAGACTTAGAACCAGACAGAAATTACAAGGAGGAAAAAAGTATGTATCAATATTTCTGTTATGTTACAGCTAAATTCTATTTGAATTATTTGAATAGGTTTCCAACAGATTCATTTTACATGGCATATGTAGTTTAACTAAACATAGAAAAAAGAAATAAAGAAAAAACCCATATATAAATTACTCGAGTACAGCATTCGACATTTCCATGACTTTCCTATCAGAAATCTTTTTCTAGCTTTAATTTACATATTTTAAAATTAGCAACACTTCATGCAACCAAGACCTAATACATCCCTGGGTGGGATCAAAGTGGAAGTTATTTTAATATCCTTAAAATGTTAAGTATTGTATCAGTTATGTCTTTAAAAAAATAAAATATTCAGAAAAAGAAACGTTTGAACTCATTTGGCTTTTTGCACATGAATCCTCTGCCTGATTTTTGAGCCATTAGTTTATTTCATTAAGCCAGTGAAACATAAAATTCTAATTAGGAAGAAGTCTGTGTGTCTCTGCCAAATGTAAAAATGCTAAACTGTGGCGATTAGCAGACTAATTTACACTTTCAATGTCTTGGTTTTACATTGATGTCTATTGCATTTGACTGCTGTCTCCTCTCTGCTGCCTCAAAGGCTTTAATTTCATATTAAATAGCTAAGCGGTATGACTTGAAACATAAGTATTCACATTTCTTTGACAAGAAATATATATATAAGTCAGAAATACTCTGATCTTTATATGATTACATCTATAAAACAGATTTTGTAAAGTATCTGGTGATTTTTATTGGAGAAAGTTCTTGAAAAGCAGCCCATGCAGAGCTAACTTCATACAAGATATTTTGTTTAAAAATGATTAATCTCAACAATTAACTGCATTTTTTAAAATCCGTTTGATTCGCCTTGTCCCAGTACTTGCTGGCCTCAAACAAAAACATAAAAATGGAAGTCGATAGGTTGTTTAAGCTGCTCCTTTGCTATGAGTCTGGAAAACTGCTGGACATTGGGTGTATTTTATGCATTTATCAATCATGTTTTTAATAATTATTCAATTGTACTATCACAATTTCTTTGTCATTTGAAGGCTGTCTTTTTTTTTTCGATACTTTAAGATTATCCTTGAAGAAATAAAATTAAACATCCCAGGCTAATAAAGGAGCTTTTATTCCAGCCCTCTCAAGCGTCAGTGAAAAGATGATTTCAAAAAGACATTACTGTACCTCAAATAAAGGGACAAACAAGTTCATTAGTTAGTAATTAGCAGAGGTCACCAGTAATTATCCCCTTTCTTTGACCATAAACTGTGTCTTGGCAAGCTGCAAGGCTTCTGTGGCAGATCCATAGTGGATATTCAGCAGCGGGTTTCGAGTCCATCTGTTAATATCGATGGCTGCTTACAGAAGCATGTCTTTATAATTGCATGTGTCGTTGGAAATCTCCTCAGCGACTTAAAATTAAAGCTAAGTTTTTGTAAAAATTCAAAGTCTTTAAAAGGCAGAAAAATTGCAAACAATGATCCAAAAATCAGGCAGAAGCAGCTGAAGTCCAGGTCCAATGCAATTTATTGCAACATACAAAGAATCACACACGAGTTGACCGCCGGCGTGCAACTGAACAAATAATGAAAATGGCCCTCTTTTATACATTTCATGGGGCCTGTTAGCTCCTCCTACAGGCCCCCTCCTTTGTTCACTATTCTAGGTACTTTTTCTTCGGGTAAAACCAATTATTTTTATCTTACCGGTGGAAAATCCCTTTGACAGCATATTTTTTATATATTTAATCAACAGTCTTTGTTACAGGTCATTGTGACATTTCTTTGCAAATCATGATGACATTTAGTGTACTTAAATCAGAAACTTATGACAGTTTAATCACAAACATGTTGAAACTTATCCTTTCCCTACTTTAAGCCATGTCAGTCTGGCCTAGTGTTCCTCTTTGTGTCTCAGTCAAAGCATCACCCCTTCTGGGATCAGTACTGCACATTGTGCCTTGAAAATAACAACTCTATTTATCACAAGTTGTATGGCCAAATTTTGCTGAGCTGGTTAACCTTGATATGTCAAATACTTCATTTTTATGAGGGTGCTTTTTCTTATCACTAAGGGCCTCAATCCTGTGCTTTCCAGCAGATGAGTGTGCTTTCCTTCCTCTTACAGTCAGGTGCAGCAGTTACACACACTCATTGCTCTGTTTTTCTCCTCTTGGCCTACATAAATATGAACACAACTCTCTTTAATCATTTAAAACTTCTAATTCTTGTTTTATTCTAATCATTTATGACAAATAATACACTACACATGTGCTGCTCAGACTAGCTGCATGCTCTACTCTGGCAAAGGAGGCAAAACGATTTTGATGAATGTGTCTCTGCAAAGAGAGGAATTTATGCTCTTTCTCGTTACTTTCCATCACTTTAAAAACAGGCCAATATTATTTTCATAACAAGTATTGATTGCACTTGTGCTAAAGCTCTCTCAGCAAATTAGGTGTGTAGGTATACAGAATTTGTGTGTTCTGCACAGTTATGCCCCTAAAGTAAGTGTGTTTATTTGTGTGTAGTCATCTATATAAATGTATATTTTAGTATAATACATGTGTGCCAAAAACTTTTTCTCTCTTGTCTTATCACCAATATAATAAAAACAAGAACCACAAGATGGGTTAAATATAGAAACTTTGCAAGATGATATTTAAATACTAAAACACCAGCAAGGCAAGGGAGGCATCTTAACTTATTCAGTGCAAAGTAGTGCAAGTATATTGAATAAACTTTACACCTAGGTCTACAAATAAAAATAGAGACAGATGGATACTGTCATAATAAAAAAAGCCAGATCACATCAGCACTACATACATGGCAGACAAAGTGGTCTAGGAATGGAGTTCTGGGGGATTATTAACAAGAACAAAAAATTTGTGCAAGTGCAAATCTAAATTAAGGAGCAGGTACACAGAGTAGAGCCAAAAAGTAGGGTAAAAGCTGCTAACGGTCAAACATGATTTTAAAAAGTAAAACATTTCAATATTAAGCTAAAATTGCTACTTAAAGCTAAAGTTACCAACTATCCTGTAGAATACTTTGAATCCATACCTTTATTTGTAGTTACATTTTGTGGCAGGTATTGAAACAATGCAGGATTGTGTCCCTTTATTGAAGCACACCTGATACAAACGATTGCATTACCTCCTCGGCAGCCATCAAATGTTGCAACATTCTATTAGTCACCTTTTTAATCAAGTCAGATGTATGGAGGCAGAGAAACACCTAAAACATGTAGGAAAGTGGACCCTGATGACCAGGGTTAAGAAACCCTGATTTAGAAGAGGCAGGCAGCAGAGTGAGGATCATGTTCTCTGTTTTCCACAGTGAATTTAACATGATTCAACCTAATTTACTTTGTCATAAACTCAGATGGAGGCATCAATAATTACCTGGATCAAAGACAACCTAACAATCAAACCAGAGTTCAGGAGATAGAAAGGTCAAGGGTCTAACCAGGTAGTTTGCAGGGCAGAAGCCCGGCAGGGGATGGTACTCTTACCATTCCTTTTTAGTCTGAACAGCTTCGCCTTCCAGTACTGACATCTGCAGAAATATTCAGATGACTCTGCAGTTGTGAGATGCATCAGAAATCGACGAGAAGCTGATTACAGGTAGCTGGTGAACCGCTTTGTGGGATAGTGTAGAAACAATCATCTGATCCTGAATGTCAACAAAACAAGGGAGATGTTTGAATCAGGCTGATGAGGGTCAGAGATTTGAGAAATCTTTTTGTACCTCTGTAGCATGACCAAAACATCTGTGACCAACCTTTGTTTTTCACAGCAAGAATGATGCACATTTTATCTTACCAACAACTCTGCAAGTGTAATGTATAGGGTGTTTTAGTTTACTACTCCAATTGATTTTGCTCCAGAAATAATTAGACTTTCCTTTTCCCCTCCCTGTAAGAGGGATACGTTATTACATCTGAGGAGTGAGGACTTTCATATATAGTAATTTAACCTTGCCGCCCGTTTCTTTTTTTCAGAGCATACACGATGCCACCTAACTTATTTGTGAGTCCCATCTCAAAATATTTACCTGGGAGTTCTTAAAATCTTGTGTTTGTTTAAATTGCCCTGGTCTCTTTCAAAGAATGTCTCACTTTCCATGAGTTAGGGTTCAAACACCCAAAACTACAGGGGGAGCCTTAAGAATAAAGCTAGGACCTACATAACAGAGCAAAAGGGGCTAGTAAAGGATTAGTTCGCAACTGGCATATGCCATTTCTCAGCTGGCATATGACGGTTCCCCACTGGTTCCCAAATTCACTTAAGTAAGAATTCACCTGTAATGGAATGAGATATTTTTTAATCTACATTCAGAAACCTTGTTATTACAATTTAAATGGTGAAGAATTACTCAATAACTGGAAGGTACAAAATACATCGGAAATATTAACACTACATACAGCAGGTAAAGTAAAATTTAAGGAGGTGCAGTCACTTTAAAGGCACTTAAATGTTTTAAATGTCTTTTTTATTACAACACATTTTTTTCCACAGCTAAACATAACTGGCAGCCCAGCTAACTTAATTTTAATTTCTCATGGTCAGAATACTAGTTGAGTAATACTACACTTATTGAGGTAAAGCCCAGGGACGGGTGCAACCTGCGAAGGATGATAACATCTAATTAGAAAACACCAATATTTACATGTAGAAAACGGACAGCCCCAAATTTGAACAAACAGATATTGTATCTGTCATGAACTGCACATGTGAGGACCACTTTACAGTTGAGAAATAGGTTTCATTAGGCAGACAGGAGACAAATATTTCCTCTGCAAATATGAAAAATATGTATCGAAAACGCAGTCAATCTGTCATCATTCATGTTCCATCCTTTGTCTTTGTTATGAGGGCCACATATGTTTTACATAAAATGAATTGATCAATATAAACAAGCAAACAAACAACTAAGAAAACAAAAAACTAGAGTCTAATTATTATAAAGAAATGTACTGCAATCTGCGGGCTCCTCTGTTCCTGACGTGGAGCTGCAATCGGCGGGCTCCTCTGTTCCTGACGTGGAGCCGCAATCGGCGGGCTCCTCTGTTCCTGACGTGGAGCCGCAATCGGCGGGCTCCTCTGTTCCTGACGTGGAGCCGCAATCGGCGGGCTCCTCTGTTCCTGACGTGGAGCCGCAATCGGCGGGCTCCTCTGTTCCTGACGTGGGGCCGCAATCGGCGGGCCCCTCTGTTCCTGTCCAGGGGCCGCAATCGGCGGGCCCCTCTGTTCCTGTGCCGTAGTCGGCGGGAGCCTCTGTGGGTTTTCCTGAGACGCAGTCGGCGGTAGCCTCTGGGGGTGTTCCTGAGCCGCAGTCGGCGGTAGCCTCTGGGGGTGTTCCTGAGCCGCAGTCGGCGGCCCCCTCAGAGACTGTTGCTGAGCTGCTGAAACGGAGACGTCGTACCTCCTCCAAGGTTCCTGCGGCTGCGTCTGACACGTCCTCCTCCAAGGTTCCTGCGGCTGCCTATGAGACGGCGTCCCCCAAGGTTCCTGCGGCTGCGTCTGAGGCGGCGTCCCCCAAGGTTCCTGCGGCTGCGTCTGAGGCGGCGTCCCCCAAGGTTCCTGCGGCTGCGTCTGAGGCGGCGTCCTTCTCCAAAGGTTCTCCTTCGTCAGAGACGCCGTCGGCGTCCTCCAGAGACCCTCCTTCGTCAGAGAGGGCGTCGCCGTCCTCCAGAGACCCTCCTTCGTCAGAGACGGCGTCGTCGTCCTCCAGAGACCCTCCTTCGTCAGAGACGGCGTCGCCGTCGCCGTCCTACTGAGCTTCTGCCTGGCCTCGGGCCCCGCGGCTGGCCTCCTGAGCTTCTGCCTGGCCTCGGGCCCCGCGGCCGGCCTCCTGAGCTTCTGCCTGGCCTCAGGCCCCGCGGCCGCCCTCCAGAGACTCTTCCTGGCCTCCGGCCACACGGCCGCCCTCCAGAGACTCTTCCTGGCCTCCGGCCACATGGCCGCCCTCCAGAGACTTTGTTTGCCCTCGCCCACCTTGGGTGGGTTGTTTTGGTTTTTGTTTGGGCTCTGCGTTTTTGTATTTGCCCTCCTTCCTGGTTCCCCCTCCGCCCACCCAGGGTTGGTTATTTTTTTTTTTTGTTTCTGGACATTTTAGGGCGTCTGGGATCCACCCTTAAGTGGGGGGCACTGTCATGGTCTTGGTTCTGCTGTTCTTTACTTTGGTCCCTTTTTTCTAGATTTATTGGTTTAATTCCAGTTTTGTTGTATTTCTAGATTTATATTAGTTCTCATGTTTTTCTGTTGTCCCCTTTTGCCCTCTTGTGTGTGTATGTTCCTTTCCCCTTGGCTCCCTCATTGTCTCCTCTCACACCTGCTCCTTGTCTGCTCGTTAGCCCTCCCTTTGTCTCTCTCTGCTATTTATGCTCTCCCTCTGCTCTCACTCTTTGTTGGTTCCTTGTCTTTGCTGTCCTCCCTTGCTGTTGTCCACGTTCCTCGTCTCTCCCTGGCTTCTCGTGTTTGGTTTCCCCCAGATGTCTCCATAGTTCTGGTTTGCTTTGATTATTAGTTGGATTTTTGCATTCCTGCCTTTGTTACTGTTTTTGCCCCATTAAACTCCCAAGAAATCTCCTCAGCCTCTCTGCCTCTGCATTTGGGTCCTCTACCACAACCAAACCCTGACAATGTTGTTCAATAATTTGCCAGCATTTACAGTTTAAATTATTTGACCAGGAACATAGGAAATGATTAGCTCATAATGAAAACTTCACTTTCAGTTCTAGAAAACAGAAAACCTCATCATAAAAAATAAAAAGCATGAATGCGTCCAAGGGTTAAACTGGCAAGTACAGATGTCAGATGTAGCTCATCAGCAGTACAGAAAATTGTGACTTTGAGTACTTAAAGAAATGATCTGCATAATGAATACATACAATTATTGAAAGGTGGAATGACATCAACAGTTGCCAGAAACTACTGAAACTCATTAATCTGTGTTGATAGGAGCATTTACAACCTATGTTAGATTTTTATTTCTACATTGAGGTAAAAAAAATATTGATGTCCCATTATTTTTACTTCAAAGTGAAATCATGTGATTATCAGAAATAACATTACAATTAACCCAAGAGCTCAATTTCAGACTCTAGTACATGTAAATGTTCGATATAGTAGGAAATCCACCTGTATATTATATTCGGTAATTATCCAGCTGTAAATTTAGTTCATAACACTAGTTAGCTATATATCATATTTATCTATTAAGATTCTCTTTATAATGGTATTCATCTCTATACTTATCCAGTAGAATCTCATGTTTATAGAACCATTATTTATCCTGCACTTGCTGCTATTGCACTTCTGGTTAGACCTAAACTGCATTTTGTTACCTTTTACCTTTACCTGTGTAATCACAATAAAGTTGAATCTAATCTAAAAAATCTAAAAGCAGTACTGAATAAGTATGAGCTGCGGTAAAAGATGGAAAGAAAAATTATCTTCTATCATCATATGGCAGCAATCTCGTATCCGAAAAAGCACCCATCACCTATAGCAACTGTAGCAGAGGTTGCTGAAAGGATTATTATTCGAACTTGTTTTGCGGCACTAGACTTGACCATCTGGCATTTACTTCACAAGCTCAGACTTGTGCACTGTATGCCTGTATGTGATTTTATGAAAGGGCTGAGGTTAACCTTGTAGTGATGTGCCTCTAAGTAACCAGGTTGTCAACTTAAATAAGAGTAACCCAGCTTTTCAGTTTCAAGGCTTGTTGTAATGCCGGATGATGGGAGACATAAGGCGGCTACATTTAACCAGAAAACATGCCAACATTGGACATGTTGGGATTTTTCATGTCAAATGATGCTTCTCAAAGTTTGCCTTCATCACAGATGAAAAGTTTTGTCCTAAACTGAACTAAAAATAATCCAAAATTTTGGTTTTAAAAAAACCTAAACATAAAAAACATAAGAGAGCAGTTTAAGGACCTAATATCTCTAAAATTTCATGACACATTGTATAGCTGGAAACAGTGGTATAATTTATTAACATCAGAAATCAGACCGAAAGCTACTGTTGAGAGTTACTGCTGCTAAAGGTGGCTTCACAAGCTCCTGAAAGAGGCGTTCTTGGTTTTTCATTCAACCTTCCCACGTCTGCTCCTTCCGAGACTCCCCTCTCTTTCCTCCTGCCTCTCACTCATAAACATGCATCTGTTCGTCTCTCTTTGAGGCTTCAGATCCTGGTCCCCCTAACCGCCGTCTTCACTGAAAGGAAAACTCCACCTCCTCGCTGCTGTTTATGTAGTCTCTGACAGTGCATGCTCTCACTCTCTCTCTCTCCATAACCTTCCTCCTCCTCTAAGCATCCTCTCCTCTCACATTGGTCTCTGACTCCACTTGCGCTCACAGCCTCCTGCCTGTTCATTGCCTCTCCGCTCTCCTTACATACACACTCATGCATTCACACACTCTCTCCTCTCTCAGGCTCGTCACTCTCGGTCCTGTGCGGACTTGAGCTCCGGGAGTGAAAGAAGATGATGCTGTCACTGATACCCTTCTTTTCTTTTTAGGAGAAGGGAAAACTAGTCTGTGAAAGATGTTGATGCAACAGCACCTCATTCCTTCTGCCTGCTTCCTGCCAAGCTCCAGCTCATTTTAGGAGGATTGAAGCAATAGAGAGGTTTGCAGTTTTGATGCACTGGATCTTCTTCCTTCCCTTTCCATCGTACCACACCAAAGGATGGTCAGATCCCTGCAGGATCAGGAATATCACTTCTGGAACTGTCACTTGGCTTACTGGCCCGAAATCATTGCAGTCTGAGGTGGCCCTTTCCCCTGAAGGGAAGCAGGAGCATGTCAGAGGCACCTGTGAAGCTAAAGAAAATTAGCCGAATGCTTCCCATTCTGCACGACTAAAGACTTTGATCCTGATTGAGATTATCTTGGAACAAATTACTTGGACCCTTTGAGTGGTTTTCTGGAGGAATTCCTGGAGGACTAAACTAGCTCTATGGTTTTCTAACTTAGCCAAATCTTTGGTTTCTTGGATCTGACCAAGAGGTAAGGCTTTAACTTTTTCTGTTGCTTCTTTAAACGGCCTTGTCTTCGCTGTCCCTCTACTTTGGTTTTTGCTGAATTAGTTTCTCGTTTGGACAAATGTGGAGCTGTGAAGGTGTGCTCAACCTCTGTCTTATTAGTCATTACAGCCGCTGCTCCATCCTGTTTACTATGCATCATTCAGTGTCTGCAGCGACGGCAGCTCTCTTCTTTTCAGCGTGCCTCTGTTCAGCTGCAGAGCATAGAGAAATGCTGCTGCAGACGGGAAGGCAGTGGTAGCGGGTATTAGGTGGATTTGAGTTTGGCTCCTAGGTTCCTATTTTTTGTTTTTTCTTTTCAGTCTCATGACAAGTGTTCAGAACATGTCTAGTCAACATTTAATTTCAACATCTACTAGGTGCTTGATTTTACTGACAGACATAAAATGTTTTGTTGTTGAGAAGAATTTTCCATTAGAAAATAGTCTATTTCCCTCCCTTTTGTAGCTTCTATTGCATGTTACATTCCGAAGGTGTAGTTTGAGCTGTCTTTGGTTTATTTCTTAAAGGTTTATTTATAATCCAGTATAACTGTGTGGAAAAACTGCAGCTTTTTTAAATGCGTGTCACTTTGCTAGTTCATAAATACCTGCTAAAAATGAGTTTTTGCTGGTTGTTTTCATAATTTTCACAAATATTTTTTCAAGTATTTGATCATTTCAATTTCGTTGTGCAACTCATTGAACAAAGACAGTCTTCTGATTCTAAGTGGGCTGCTTTTTTGCGAAACAATGTACTGTGTGTTTGCAAAAGAAAACAAAACATCTAACTTGTGTCATCATGTTTATTATCGTATTCTGCTATGATGGCACTGACAGATCTACTATTTATGTTGGTTTGCAATTTTTACTTCACTGGTAACAGATTTACCCTCAGCTAATCTATATTGTCTTCTGTTTATTTGCCATTCTTTTATTTTTTTTAGAGAGTTTTGATTGTGAACCATCCCAGGCTTATTAGTTTAAAACTTTAGGCTACCAGTTTTCATTCGTTTAAAAGTGCCTATATTTATTAAAAAATAATTTTTTACCATTTTTAAGATTTTAGTATATCCTTTAGCTGTGTCTGGTTTATTTACATCAGATGTTGATCTGATCTAGAAGTACTTCTTTGCTCTTTTTGTTGCACAAGTGTAATATTTTCAGGCAATACTTCATCATTGGCTAGGTTTACATTTAATTGTCATCCTAATTCTAGGTTTGTTGTTTTATTTCTTTAGGAAAAATAATCCATCCAGTCATACTGTGTTTATTGCTTGTGTTAGAGATGTAATAATGATTCAAATTTATATTGGCCATGATTCAATTAGCAGGTCAAATATTCATGCATTTATATGCATAAAATGGGCTCTCAATTTTTTGCCATCTGTAAAGTTCATGCAACTAGTTTCTTGGCATGTGCTTTGATTTATAAAAGGGGAAAATCTATACTATACGATAAACTGTATTGCTTCTATATACACTACTCCAGTCTAACAGATGCTGTTTCTTTTATCAAACTGTTTCAGTTTTAGATTTCTTTTGAAACTGCTGTTTTATTGTTTAAAAGTTATTTCATCGTAAAGGTGCCTTTTATTGTGTTTACATTGGTTTTAAAAATTGGCTTTTTATCCATCCTGAATTTATTTTTACTTAACTTCAAATCCAGATTTTTTATTCTCATTTGATTTAATAATTAATATTAATATAATGGTCAATTTGTATTGAATACATGTGGCCATTATGCGAGTTGATCGATTTTATCTTAAAAAACGTAAAGTGTTTTTTGGTCTTTTTTGGACACTCTGAAAATGCAGCCTTATTGATTTAGTATTTCTTTCAAAATATACCTATATGGATTGTGTTTTAAAAATAAACTTTTTTCAAATAAGGTTCAACTGGTTTATTTGGTTGACTAATGGCTGATCTTTTTAACATTCAGTCCTTAGGCGATAATTTAGGAAACCACGAAATATGAAATGCATTCTTCTAAAGAAAAACTAAACTGTTCATGTATGTATACAAACTTTTTCACAAAGACAATGACTATATTCATAAATCTTCATTAAAGCTGTTTTAACATAATCACTCTTAAACATGCAGATCAGTAACTAATTTGTGGTCAAATGCATCGCACAGAGGCACAGAGATGCGTGACAGGAAGGCAGCTGGAATTAAACCTACAAATATCAGATGCAAGACAATAACTTTCTAATATGCCACTGTCACCGCAGATTATGATGTAAACCTGGGGCCTGCTTAACCTCTTACACCCTCAGGGGGTATAAATAAATTTCTGCCTGACAAAAACACACAAAAGTAAATCACTTATAGCCTCACAGCTATTAGATTTAAGAAGAAACCTTTGGTACCTCTGTAAAGGTAAGATGTCATAGAATGGTTTTCTGGTGTCAGCACCATTGTAGCTTTGACCCTGCCTGAAATATTAGGGACAAAATACAAAATATTTTGCATTTTTTGAACCTCGCCAAAATTTTCTTTGAAATAAACATTGCAAAACACTACCAAAGTATTATTTATAGCACAAAAAAGTAGTACAGACTTTTAAATCTAAATGTTGTGTAAAAATATACCAAATTTGGACTCAATCAGATGAATCATATTTATTTTAGAATGGTATTAGTGAGAAATTTCTTAGGCGGAGGGGCCATTTTGGCACATTTATCCAAAAATGTCACCAAACTGTGCCAAATGTGTTTTTTACATCAATACTGGGGGTTTGTTAAAATTACGAGGTCACGTAGCAGCTGGACCCACCGGTGGGTCCGTAGGGTTCTAGGGGTTAACAAAGCAGGTTTACTGAAAACCACAGTTTTCTAAACCTGAAATCAGGGAATCTCTGAGTTTTCCATTTCACCAAGAGAGCTTACTCTGTTTCTGCCTCTTGTTTCTTTACCAACAAAAAAAGAAAATTAGTCACCAAGTCTGTTAGACATATTAGGTAATTCAGAAAGAATCAAATATTTATAGATGTCCTTTCATATTCAGTTATCTTAATGAGCGTTATCGTTTTACTTCACAATCCATCACATACATCTATGACCTCTTCTGTCCTCACATTTGCAGCATTGACTTCTTTAACAGGTATTTATAAGTAATTAATATCAGTGAGAGCACATTGATGCTTATTTACTGTGTAATGGAAGACAGAAATAAAACGAGGAGGAACCTCTTGAGATAATGCTCAAGTCTTAACTATATGAACAATTACTATACTTCATCTTCACCTGATCCACTACCATTCAACTAGTTTCCATGATAAGAACAGACTATGGCAGGCCTTTTGGGTATTTATTAGTTTGTCTGAATAGCTATTTTTTTTATATTTGTATCACAGTTTTTTTTACTTGTCAAAATGAACTTTTTGAATAAAATTTAATTCTTCATCTCTAAAATAAACTTTCTGGATGTCTAAAGAGGAATTTCAGATTTCTGTATTCCTAATTTTACAGGTCATAATTTGATATTATTTTGATAAAAAAGAAAGCTTAGGTTTCAGAAATACATATTCAGTTAAGCTTATAAATGTCAAAATGCATACTTAAAATGTGTTCAAGGTATATGAAATTAAATTCTTATTAGTACAATTTTGTTTTGTTTTCTCTCTGAAATTCTGTTTCTGCTGGCAAAAATGTCATTTACAAAATTTGTTATTACAATTCTGTCTGGGGATGTGATTTTAACGAGGAAGAATCCTATTTTAGTGATCTAAAAAATGAAAGGGCTTTTGATGAATGTTGAATTGGCCTTCCAGAGCGACCAATCGAACACATTAACTTGACCAGCAATCTTCCCCTACACTAACTCTCTCTTCTTTGCAGCTGCAGCCTGGTCGTTCATTTTTACATTAAAATCTCCAGTTCCAGTGGTGTGAAACAGGCACTTCCTGTAGCCTATTGTCTAGGTGACTCATCGAATCGGTGCTCCGCTGATAATGGCTTTTCATAGTTGTTGTGTGCCTGCTCAATTTTAAGTAGACCTACCCATAGTTGATTAAACAAACTCGCAGTGGTTTTTATGAAACTGGAAATTTCCAAACATAGGCTAGATCAATTCAGTGTTGAGAATTTGAGTCTGAGTTTGTTAAACCTGCTTTGTGAATTGGGCCTCAGGCTCTACTTTGGTGCTCTGGTCAATATCGTGTACCCTAAGCCTTCAGTCTTGGTGTGTCCTCTTTTGGGTAAAGATTTTTTTTTTTCTCAGTGTTGGCTTCTTCTTCTTGTGCTTTTGCAAATATCATCTTTAAAAAAAGTATAGTTTGATAATAATGTGTTGGATGGTGGATCATTGGTTGGACTGTTTAGTGGGTTTGTAGCCATTGTTTGAATGATGAATTGATAGCTTATTGATTGATGGGTTGGTAGATTACTGGAGGGATTAATCAGTATCTGATTGGTTGGTGGATCCTTAATTGGATAGGTTTGTAGGTGGATAAGTTAGTCAGTGGCTGGTTGGATTGATGGATCACTGTGTTAGATGTATTGGTGGATATTTGATCTGGGATGTTGGTTATTGGTTAGATGGATTGGTGGGTTTCTTATGGGTGTTTGAAATAGATCATTGGCTGGTTAAATTGATAGATGTTTATTAAATAGACCAATACATTTGGATGGATGGTTAAAGGGGAACACCATTATTTTTACATTGGCCCTTGATTTTACGTTATTACATCATGTTCTACTCACCCATATGAGTTTTGTGTCATTTGGAGCTGTTCTGAAGATATTCCGTTAGGTTATATCCAAGTAACGTCTTCCTATGGGCAAACGAGTTGAAGGCACAAACTAAACTGTTCATAATTGATTCTTTATGGTACGTCAGCATTCATAACATGTAGGCGAATCACTGTTCCTCAGACATCCGCCGTCATATTTTTTATATTTATATTTTTTTAAAACAAAGCGGAGTGTGTATGACGTCATCCGCGCACCGGACTGGAGTTGTGACAGGCAGCCCGGGCCACAGGCGGCTACGCTCTAACCCTTCTATTCAAATAAAAACTGCAAATATAAGTAGGCATGGCTGCACACCCATTAGGCAAAATAAAGCCCAGAGCTACAATGACAGGCTTTAGACAGCTCATGTGTTAGATCACCTAGTCATAGCCCATTATATGTATTGCTCTGTCACATACAACTACTGTACCTGATGATTTACATTGTGTTCATAGTGTTATACGAATAAGAATTGTTTATGTGCATGAAAAAAAAATAAAAAATCAAGAATCAGTAAAATTTTCCCCTGCATCATTTTCCTTCAGCACCAGCTGCATGTGAAAAACTCTGCTGTGCATCCTGATATGTTCTGCTATAAAACGCCCTGTCAAACAGGGTTACCGCAAGGTTTCTCTACATATTCCAGATGTGAATGTGTTGCATTCAGGGATTCTACCTTCAGTTTGTTCAGTGTCAGTAGCTCCTGCCAGGAGACAATTACCCCAGAATAGGATAACAGGAATTGCAGTGCTGACCTCACATCGTGTGATCATCTCTAATCTATGGCTGATTTTTTTCCTTCAGCAGATGGTGGTGTTGAACCATCTCTGTAAAAGAGAACTTTCACGTTCTGGATGGCTGCATTTTCAGATAACTGATATCTGTCTAGTCTTAAGTATATGTACTAAATATATTTACAATAAAAATATAATATAAATACAAGATAAATAACAGAGAACATGCTCACTCTCAGAAAAAAAATGTCTTGCTTATATAAACTGTTTCAAATATATCCATAGCACTCATGGTACAGTTATCCTGCTTAGCCTGAAATTGAAACATACTGAGTGCCCTGAGCCAGACGCCATTAAAGGAAATCTGTTTCATGATAACTGCAGCAAAAATACAACTCGTATTTCTCCACTATGTAAAGAATTTGTTAATAATATAGCATGGGTGTTTTTAAAATTGTGTTTCTAATTACTTATATTTTTAAAATATCACTGCTTAGTTCAACAAAAAACAACATGCAGTAACTATTAAAACAAAAGATTGTAATTTGAAATGTATTTTTCTGATTCAGTGTAAGGTCAAAGTTATTTGCACAGGCTCAAATATATAGACCTACATATTTTAAATGTACTTGAATAGTAAATCAATTTGTATCAATTTGAATCAATTTGTAGTACAGCTCTTAATTTAGGTATACTGGCAAAAAAAGGACTTGCTTTGACAGAGCTTACTAGACTGTTTACTGCTCAATACAGTTGGAAGAACTTGGTAACTCAGTAAAGATCTGTGAGGGAAGGTTGTTCTTTAGTTGGGGATATCTTTCAGAGCCGTTTCTAATCATTTACAGTCGAGATTCTAGGACAATCAGTTTAAATGGTACAAATGTATAAACTATTCAGATCAATAACCAGTTTGCCAACGTCTTGAAGACTGTGCCACTTCCAGCTCAGTACTAGATGCTGAATCATTCTTCAGCAGCAATTTTGTGAATCAAGATTTGCGAACCTAATGCGCAAACAGAAAATACATCTATCAGAGATATTCGCAAAGTACTTTGCTGGATCTGACAGTGTCACTGTCTTTTAAACTGCATGAATGAACTTTAAAAACCAAAAGATTTGGTGTAAGACTCGTTTGAAAAAATAATTTTAATGAACCGATTCTAGAGCCTTAGTTTAAAGAATTGCTGTTCAAATCACTTGAAGATCTCTTGAACATTCCCGTCAATCTCACAGCAAGGCTTGTTTGCAGATACACATGGTTTTAAACAAGAAAAAAGACTAATTTATACATTCAAGTAAACCATACAGACAAACCAGCTCTCTTCTAGATACAAAACATTTAATGAAATGAGACATATGTTAAGATGATTGGCCCTATTGCCAGGAAGAATCTTCAGAAGCACTGAACCAGCTGTCCAGCATAGTGGTGGCAGCATCATGCTTTGACCTTTTTTACCTACCATTGGTTATAGTACACCAAGTAGCTAAAAAAAACGTGAACTATCACCTCTTTTTCTACCAATACCACAACTTGGCACCTATAGTTAATACATGGAAACAAATGTTTCAGCAGTCAATGACAAACATCCAAAGCGCTCATTTCAATGAATAAAGCAGGCTAGATTAAAGGTTCTGAACTATCTCAGATCTAGATCCTGTTAGAAATTAGTGTACTCATTTTAAAAGCCTTGTCAGCTCTACTTACTCAACTAATATTAGTGAAAACTGATTAAATAACCAAACAGAATTGTGCCAGAATGTTTTTGATAGTTAAACATATGCATGGTATAGCTCACAGAGAAATATTTAGGCAAATATTGGTGCAGATGTATGGATATGTCTGTCCCTGTATATATAACCCTGACTTTGTAGAGGGATTAGAAGAAACACTATGATTTAAAGCTTGGGGTTAATTTTTTTTATGATCTTTGTGCCCTGAAAAAAAAGGTTCAAATAAATGGTTAAAAGGCCAAAATAAATTAAATTAATGCCTTTGAGAAAATTTGACCTTACTGAAACCGTATTCAACACTGAATAATAATTCAGCTGCTCTGTTTTAATTAAAGCAAATTCTTCTTTTAATGTTTTACTGGGGCTCTTTCATGTAAATATTCCAGAGTTGTTTAGCTTTGGCTCATATTCTTGTGTTTTTACCAGTTTCTTGGAGATGTTGGTCTATTTTGGGTTCATTTAAAGCCTCACTCCAAGATAAAGATTGGTAATTCTCTGTTGCAAAAACAGAACTGCCTTTCTGATCATATTCCTTTGGGGCTTAATGCAGCAGACATAAATGTAGGAAGCAAAGAAAAAACTATTTATCAAGATCGAAAAAGGGAAGTGGAAAAATGTAGAAACGCATGCTGGAACATAAATTCTCTCCTCCCACATCATTAAAGTCTAAATAATGAATTAAAAAGGTGATCTAGTTTACTGAGAATGTTACTGAGGAGGAGCCTTATATCTGTTTACTTCTCTGTTCCGAAGCATCCAAGGCTTTTTGAAGATGCAGAATGTAAGGCGTACGACTCGCTGTTTTCTTTTTGTCTGTGATTATTTTGTCTGTGATTATTGACATTATTGCAGAAAGCTAAACTCAAAATAAGTCCAAATTCAATGAGATTTCAAACTAAAACAACGAGAGGTGTGATGCTATAAGGCCATAAGGCAGAGATGGAGGCAAACTTTAAAACTGTAACAAAACGTTGTAAATGTCAACATCTTTCATAAACCTTTTGATTTCCTTTATAATACTTCCACAGGTCAAAAATTCACTTTAAAGACGGGAACAAGCTGCCTTTAGTGGCAGTGGGAACAGCTCTGATCGACATGCTGTGGGAAGATAAGACCTGGTTAACCAGCTGAATTATGTTACACCACTGAATGTAACATACACACATCAACACAACACGCCAGTCGCTTCTGATCTAACAAGCTGAAACAACTCTGTTTGTATTTTATAAACATCGCACAGCACTGGTAAGAGGGATTCAGACAGGTAATAATAAAGAAAACTCAATACGTTCTGGCTCCCGTCCATATTGCTCTCCATTATTTACTTCCCTGATTTCCATCACACTGTCAACATAATTAACACTAAGCCAGTGTGATGCTGTCATCAGACAGGCAATTGTTGGGACAGTGGACAAGCAGTTTGCCTGCAGAGGTCAGACATAGCTTTTTAGTCCAATGGAAAAAGAGCCAAAAGCCAAATGTTAGCGGTCCAACCCAGTTGGTGTTTTGAAACACCCAAGTTTTCATTGGGAAAACAGTATGAGGCATGTCCACGTAGGTCAAAACCACTTGCTAAGTTGGCTTTGTTAAAATTCTGATCTGCATGCTGTGGGAACACCAGAGCCCGGTTGACCCGCTAAGTTACATGACACCATTGAACACAGCATACGAATGTCAACCCACCATACCAATCGCATCTGATCCATAAAGCCAACTCTGTTTACATTCGATAAACATGGAGCAGGACTGGTGAGAGGGATTCTTACAGATAAAAAGGTGAAACAGTAAAGTCCACTTAGAATGCCCTGGCTTCATTACATGTTGCTCTCCAAGATTTACTTTCTTGATTTCTGTTGCACTGGTGAAATCATCAATGCTAGCCCAGCATGATTGCTTGGGTTAAACTCAGCTTTTTTGTCAGTGGGAACGGAGCCAAATGCCGATTGTTAACGGGTATACCCATATCTGAAAAACCTTGTTAAACGTGTTATTTTCAGTGGGAAAGAGGCTAAATTTGACTTAAGCGTCTCTCAAATGATGTTATATAGGGTGACACTTTGTGGTAAAACTGCATATTGCAACTCAATAACAACTAAATTGACCCATCAATTATCGGTGTAGAAATTAGAGTTGAGTATTGGCATGGGTGTTGGAATAAGATAGGTTTCATGATACTTAGGTCACAATAGGATATTATGACAGTATTTTAATATAACTATGTAATGAAATATTTTTTACAGCTATCAAAGGTAAATGTATAGATAAAAAAGCATGTGGTTTAAACTATATATTCATCAAAAGGTATTGAATATTTAGTTATTTTGGTATCCATGTTGTTTGGGGTTTGTCAGTCCACTTCTTCCACTGTGTTTGCTTTAACTACAGATATTGAACTGTGCCACAAGGCAAAAAGGCAACCCACAGCCCTACTTTTACTTCATTCCCACTTTATCTTCAATCTGGCGTAGAGATTAGCGCATTGCGCTTGGAATCCAAAGGTTCTCCACTCCCACGGACTGACACTCAGGGTCCCTTAGCAAAGAACTTTAACCCCACACTGCTCCCCGGGTGCCACACAATGGCAGCCCACAGCTCCCCAAGAGGATGGGTTAAATGCAGAAAGTTCATTTGTGGGGAATGTTGGCCTAGTGGTAAGAGCACTGCGCTTGTGCTCTGAGAAGGTTGCAAGTACCCTTTTCGATCTTCACAGCCTCCACACTGGCTTCCTGAGCAAGACCCTTAACCCCCCACTGCTCCCTGGGTGCCACACCATGGCAGCCCACTGCTCCCTAAGAGGATGTGTTAAAATGCAGAGTGATTTTCCCCATTATGGGACAATAAAGGAATTTACACTATCTGCCAGAGTGGCGGTGCAGAGGTAGCCCATTTTCCCTCATTGTTTTACTTAGAAAAAAAGAAAAAGAAAAAAAAAATTTTTTTTTTGATGATTGAAGTTTTTTTTAAAGGCCGAAAAAGATAAAGAATATTATGGCATCAGTCTGACTGATCCCAGATATGTGCAGCAATATTTTTGAGTGGATTCTTGGAGCTGATATTGCTTTTTCTTCCTCCATTTACATGATAGTGTTGTAAGAGTTTACCAAAAGATTATGAACATATTAAATAACTAAAACATAAGTTATAGTTAATTAATAGGTCATTCAAATCAAGGGTAAAACTAATTATTATCAGTTGACCAGGGTTTTAGCCTCTTACCTCAAAGGTTGGACTCCTTAATCCGGCTGTTTAAAATTCAGTTGTCTTTCACCACTTTAGTAATTTAGACTATGGCTCTTAGCAACGTTAATAATCACCAACCAAATAAATGTAATCTGTTCATTCAGATACTACTAAAAGAAGAGGGAATCCAGCCTGATTGATAAATCGTTCACTGTGTAAAACACAAAAGACTGAGTTAAAATACACTGGTACCTTTATTAGCTACAATCACACAGTATTATATCTAATATCTAAGCAAATACTAAACACTACTCGAAATAAGTGAAAATGAAGAAATAAAAGGGGAAGAGGGGTTTAAAAGTCTGTTCAGTCTGAGGGATGTTCAAAGTTTAAGACTTAATACTTTGAAAGTGTCCTTTAAAAACAGCAGCAGATAAATGAGAAGAAACCCAGACAAGTTAAATGCTATCAAAACAGTGAAGTTTCTTTCAGTTTTTGGTGAAAAATGAATAATGACTCAGGAATGCATTAAAAAACAATGAGGCTGAAGGACCCCTTAGTTTAGCTGGCCCCAGGGGTTCTGATTCTGGTCTGGTAAGGTCCAGCTGAAACAAAGAAAGGGTTAGCTTACGATGCAGCCTCCATAACGTGTTCAGCACAAGGTAGCTGGAGCTACAATGCTAGCCAGTTCACTGCAGTAGTTGGCTTCAGAAACACGTGACTTGTTCAGTCTGCAGTGAGCATTAGCATTCAGTTAAAACTCTTAAAACCATCAGCAGTTGAATCAGAAAGCTTATTTAAAATAAAACACAACTATCTATTCTACCTAGTTCAACCAAGCAGAGCACTAATTAACCATCAGATGGAAAGGAGGGGAAAGGAAGATGTTACTGTTTAGGTTCGGCGGAGGGAAGGCCTTTGGC
This sequence comes from Cyprinodon diabolis, assembly GCA_030533445.1. Classification (NCBI taxonomy): domain Eukaryota; kingdom Metazoa; phylum Chordata; class Actinopteri; order Cyprinodontiformes; family Cyprinodontidae; genus Cyprinodon; species Cyprinodon diabolis. The sequence continues at coordinate 16,960,415 of CM060072.1, read as the reverse complement.
TCAGTCTGGTTTTCTGCAGGTCCTGTCTTCAGTCCAGTCCGTCCGTTCATCAGCAGCTTTCAAAGAGTTTTTGGATCAATTTGATGCAATAATGACAGGCAGCTTTTCAAGAGGGTTAATTTTATATGGTAGCCGAGACGTCTCACTTTTAGCTACCGTGGTTTGCTTGTAGCCGCAGCCTCGAGCAGTACCTCCTCGGTGCTGCTCTTTCTCTCTGTCGCAGGCAGTCACGGGTCTGTCAGCTTCTAACAACTCATTCGGCGAACGGCGATCGGGGTTCCCCATCGGCCCGCTTTTCTCTGTCTCTGCGTTCAACAATGTGTTCAGCTCCTTTTGATTTGAGTAAAAAAGCAGTCGGACTCGCTCCAGCGAGCGTAGAGTTCTCCAGAGGGATTTGGTCGCTATTTGGCGTAGACTTCAGCTAGGGGAGCACTCAGATTAGCCTTAAGTGGCACACGGCCAAATAAAAAGTTGTAACAGGAAGTTGGCTCTTTAAAAACCTCCGCCAGAGGGGTGTGTCTTCAGAGGGGAGTAATTCCAATTATATAAGTTGCACTTCACACAAGTGAAGAAATTACACAATGAAAACAAATGTTGCACTTGCCTGGCATCATCTCCCAGAAGACTGTGGAAGTGCCAGAAGCCTGAGTTCTTGTAAGTCGAAGTTAAAACCCATTTGTTCAGAACTGCCTTTGACTGGTTAAGTTGATGTATCATTAGTTTAAGATTGTGGTCCAGCAGTTTTATTTGCTTTAGTACTCGCTTTTACCTTTAATTGCTTTCATTCTACTTTTACGTCACTCCCATTTTATATTTTAATTGGTATAAAGCACTTTAAATTGTCTCTGTGCTAAATTGTTAAACAAATAAACTTGCCTTGAGTTAGAATCTCAGTTCAAACAAAACAAAACAAAAAATCTGTTATAAAATCAAACAGAACATTACAAATTTATAGCAAATTGATGGGTGGTTCTATATGCAGTTCACAAAACATGGCTTCTGAATGCAAATTTATATTGACATGCATGCATCGGTCGTTGATATTATATGATACTAGCCAAAAATATTGACCAGAGGATGTATCAGTCTATCTCCTTTTTCTTTTGTCTCTTCCATCCATTTGTTCCTAGTGATACAGATGCATATTACCAGACTTTACCATCTGTTATTCCATTTAGACAGAATTTGTGGATAAAATATTGATGCGCTTCATCTGTTTTTATTATTTCTTTAAAACTATCAAGAGTACCTGGTGCTGTATACAGAGCCGAAAGTTTAGTTATTTCCCTAGATAAGCTCCAGTGTGGATGGCAACAGGAGACAACAAGCGGCAAAGGAGGCAGAGGTCTTGGAGAGAGATGAGAAACAGGGACAGCATGAAACACTGATGTTCTGATTAATCTGAGAGTTGTTCCTTTTTTTCTGTTTGACTCCCCTTCACCTCATAGAGCACTTATAAATTACTCAGGCTAAAAACAAGCCCAGAGTCACATGCATGAGAATCATAACTGCATTAGTTCTGAGAGGCTGTCACCTGAAAGCTGATTCAGAGCCAGAGGACAGGCTCATTCGTCCTTCAGCAAGATGCCATCCTGAACAAATCAGCTGGTTTTTAGTCCTCTGACAGCTTTGTCTGTTCCTTTTCAGCCTCAGGACACAAACGTTTTGTGAACATCGACTTTAAGGCATGAAAGATAGAATTTAAAGGAAAGCTGTGTGGGGAAAATGATCGAATGGGCATTATACAGAGGAAGCTGAACCTGATATGAAGCTGAAATGAAGATGATGGAGGGAAGTTACTTAAAATGGCACAAATCATTTCAAAGATACAGCATTTCTCATCTAGGCCGCTGCCTTTACTTCAATTGGTTTTCATTCTGTTTGGTCATAAAATAAAAGGCATTTTTGCTCTGCTTAGATCGACTGAGTGAAACTGAGCCTCGTGTTTTCTGCAGTAATCAAACAAGCAGTGTTTTCACATGCAAGTGGTTAATTAAGGAAATGTTCGTTGATAGAAATATGATTTTTTTTGGTCAGTTTTGAGCTGTAACTTAATTAGAACTTACTGTCAAAGATAGTTTTTCATAAAACATGGAATGAAAATGACATTCGATATTTAACACAACATAACCAACATAACCCCCCCCCCCCCCCCCCCCCCCCCCCAGAGTCTGTGAAATTGTATAAATAAACAGAATCACGTCGTGTTTGGAACAATCTTACATGTTAATATTGAGTTCTATTAAAGCTTTATGCAAAAGAGAATCACTCCTGGCCTCTTCTCTCATGAGGTCACCCTGTTATGTTGTTGTTCAGGCTGCTGGCCACATACAGAGATTAACATTCCCAGAAGACACAAAAATAAGTTGGTATTTAAAAAACCTGGTCCCCCGAGGGACCAGATCAGGGACCCTCACCTTCATTCTAAGGGAACAAGCAGCAATAAAGTGTCCAAGGTCACCACAGGAAAAGCACAAGCAAGACCCTTTCAGTTTGTTCAATTTGATAGGGTTTTCGATTGGGTACAGGGTTTGAGGGAGGAGAAATGATAAAAAAATTGAAAAAAATTAAGTTTCAAGACACCATAGTCCCAGCCTAAGGCTGCAGAATTCAATGGAAAACTCTAGCCCTATATATACAGTGGGGCAAAAAAGTATTTAGTCAGCCACCAATAGTGCAGGTTCTCCCACTCAAAAAGATGAGAGAGGCCGGTAATTTTCATCATAGATATACCTCAACTATGAGAGACAAAATGAGAAAAAAAAATCCAGAAAATCACATTGTCTGATTTTTAAATAATTTATTTGCAAAATATGGTGGAAAATAAGTATTTGGTCAGTTACAAACAAGCAAGATTTCTGGCTCTCACAGACCTGTAACTTCTTCTGTAAGAGGCTCCTCTGTCCTCCACTCTTTACCTTCATTAATGGCACCTGTTTGAACCCGTTATCAGTATAAAAGACACCTGTCCACAACCTCAAACAGTCACACTCTAAACTCCACCATGGCCAAAACTAGAGAGCTGTCAAAGGACACCCGAAACAAAATTATAGACCTGCACCAGGCTGGGAAGTCTGAATCTGCAATAGGTAAACAGCTTGGTGTGAAGAAATCAACTGTGGGATCAATTATTAGAAAATGGAAAACATACAAGACCACTGATAATCTTCCTCGATCTGGGACTCCACACAAGATCTCACCCCATGGGGTCAAAAGGATCACAAGAACGGTGAGTAAAAATCCCAGAACCACACGGGGGGACCTAGTGAATGACCTGCAGAGAGCTGGGACCAAAGTAACAAAGGCTACCATCAGTAACACACTACGCCGCCAGGGACTCAAATCCTGCAGTGCCAGACGTGTCCCCCTGCTTAAGCCAGTACATGTCAAGGCCCGTCTCAAGTTTGCTAGAGAGCATTTGGATGATCTAGACGATGACTGGGAGAATATCATATGGTCAGATGAAACCAAAATAGAACTTTTTGGTAAAAACTCTACTCGTCGTGTTTGTAGGAGAGAGAATGCTGAGTTGCATCCAAAGAACACCATACCTACAGTGAAGCATGGGGGTGGAAACATCATGCTTTGGGGCTGTTTTTCTGCTAAGGGACCAGGACGACTGATCCGTGTGAAGGAAAGAATAAATGGGGCCATGTATCGTCAAATTCTGAGTGAAAACCTCCTTCCATCAGCAAGGGCATTGAAGATGAAACGTGGCTGGGTCTTTCAGCATGACAATGATCCCAAACACACCGCCCGGGTAACGAAGGAGTGGCTTCGTAAGAAGCATTTCAAGGTCCTGGAGTGGCCTAGCCAGTCTCCAGATCTCAACCCCATAGAAAATCTTTGGAGGGAGTTGAAAGTCCGTGTTGCCCAGCGACAGCCCCAGAACATCACTGCTCTAGAGGAGATCTGCATGGAGGAATGGGCCAAAATACCAGCAACAATGTGTGAAAACCTTGTGAAGACTTACAGAAAACGTTTGATCTCTGTCATTGCCAACAAAGCGTATATAACAAAGTATTGAGATGAACTTTTGTTATTGACCAAATACTTATCTTCCACCATATTTTGCAAATAAATTCTTTAAAAATCAGACAATGTGATTTTCTGGATTTTTTTTTCTCATTTTGTCTCTCATAGTTGAGGTATATCTATGATGAAAATTACCAGCCTCTCTCATCTTTTTAAGTGGGAGAACTTGCACTATTGGTGGCTGACTAAATACTTTTTTGCCCCACTGTATATATATATATATATATATATATATATATATATATATATATATAAAGTTTAGCGGATTCAGTTTGTTTATATGGATGCATAGGGGAGATTGTTGCAAGCTTTTCTTGTAAGGTAACCACTGATACTCAAGATTTTATGGAATGCATTTACATCTGTGCCCCTTCAGTAGCAACCAGCTTGCTACTTGTATTGGAAAATCCAATTTGCCTCATCTTCAGTTTTTATTATTATGCTATCAAAAGAAACTTTTTAAAAACATTTTAGGCAAATGAAATGGTATGCATATGGTAACTTCAAAGTAATTGCCAAAATTTGTATTGTTTCCTGTGTGTAGACTGAAGCAGCGTAAAAAATATGTTTGCAATATAGAAACTGTTTAACATATATGCTTTTTTGTTTTTCCATTCCTATGATTTGTGTATTCCATTTTTTTTTCCTTTTCCTTGTCATGCTGTTCCCTTTAATTGCCTTCTTCTGCATGTTCCTTTTTTTTTTTAGCTTTTCCAAACAACTCATCGTGATTTCTTGGTGTTCTTAAATACATCTAACACCTCTTCTCTTAATCAGACGCTTTCATCCAATTAGGAGCAGAAGAAATTTGTTTTATTACTTACAGTTCTGTAAGAAAACATCACTGTAAAAATCATTTTTCTCTCTGCTCAGTAGATGTGTGTTTGGATGACTGTTGTTGACGTAAGGAGGATTGTGTGTCAGCGGCAAATCTCTCTGGGGAGGCTTGAAAGGGGGATTCTGGAGTCGACTTCCTTTCCGCTAATTACCCGGCAGCGTCCTCACTAATTGTCAAGACTTCACATACATTTGATGTCTTTAAATATCCAGCAATATGAAGCCACCTGAAGTAAGCTGGGAACTGGTGAAACGAGAGGGAGGAAAAAAAGAGGTCAACGCAGCTGCTTTGAAGTCGTGCAGGACCAGTAACCAGCAGAATAACTGCTGGTGGATGTGGGTTCATCCCGGAGGAGAAAAGGAAAATGGCAGCTGAGCTCTGCACACACATTAGCTTTGAGTAAATAACGTTAAATTACATCAAAAAGAGATGACAATAAATTTCTAAACATACAGAACACGTAGTTTAACATGATCTGCAACGATTGTGGCAAACAAAATATTTCTTAAACTATTCTGAATTAATCTCACTAGGGTTATAATGAAAGTTCAAATTGAAGCATAATGTGTAATAATGTTCTAGTCAAAGTTTAAAGGTATAGTGTAGAGTGTTCTTTTTCTGGGTGGATCATCTAAGTAAGTGGTCCTCCTAATTGTCAATCATGTGATATGTTTACGTAAGTCTGTCCTACCTGCTTGTCCCTAGGTTGCTATGTTACTGCTGGTGAGCTTGTATGAGCGATGCAAACAGCAACTTTTAAACAGAGCATGCATGAGGAGAAATGGGATCTTGCCTGCTCTTGCATGCGTCTAAGAGGCGTTCCCTCTCAGGAGTGGTTTTTAAAAAATTTTGTGAAAATCCTCCACTATACCTTTAGGTCTAAATCCAATTGTGAAGACTTCATATAACTAAACTATTTCTGTTTAATCCAAATTACCCTAAGGTATTTAGTTACTAGATTTATAATTTTGGAAAGATGTGCTGCAAAAGGTGGTTTTACAAAGTGTTTAATCATGTAGTTGAATACAGATATGCACTACACTTTCTGGTTTGTATTACTTTTAAACCATACATTGTCTTATACCCATGAATGGACTAATATTCTATTAGTTTGTTACATAAAACCCCAATAATTAACACTTAAATTATGTTATGGTTTTAATGTGGTAAATATGGAAAGGTTATGTGAATAGATCATTTTTTTCTACCCTTTTACAATAAAGTTTTTTGTCCTGAAAATATCTTAAATTAGCCTGCAGGGTCTACAGTATATTATGCAAATCCCCTTTTTAAGAGTTAAACTATGGTATTATGCTTCAGTTATGAAAAGTGGAATTCTGCTTTAATAATGTAGGCCTGAGTAATCCTTGGGAATTCTGTTTTTTGAGCAGCAGCCCCTTCCTGTTCTGGAAAGTGATTATCCATTATCGTTTTACAAAGAGCAAAAAGTAATTGACCGTTCTTGGATGCATCTTCCATTTTCCTAAAAAAGAGTGCAGTTGCAAAAAATTGCGGGATTCTGGAATTTCACAACATGAAATGCAGACATTTGAATCGAGAAAGCTTCCAGGACGGGAAGCGAAACGTCTTCAAACCTTGGAAATCAAGTCCATTGGATTGTTTTTAAACTTTTATGGAATGACTATGACCTGGATGACTGAGAATCTTCATCAGCATACAACATGAAATAGTTGACATCTACACAGGAAGAGGTGGCATCGCAGTGAAAGCAAGTGGTTTCATCATAAATATGCCTATGGTTGACTTTGAAATGACTTAAAAAGTTAGGTAGGACTTCTAAGCTAAAAGTTGGTAGTGCTATAGCTTGAACCACAAAGCCTCTGGCCTTATTCATTGTTTGACCTAGCATTACTGGGTTCTCTAGAATCCTTTCACAGTTCAAAGACAGTTTGGTTGTAGTTGAATATGTCTCTCTAAATGGCCTTTATACACAGTATAAGACTATGTATATGGTTGAATTTTCTTTTATTCTCTTTGCTGTAGTGACAGCTGATCTGTCCGGGTTGATCCCCTTCTCTTGAACACCGAATTTATGGTTTAAAATTTTGACAGAGACGGAAAAGGGAGGCAATATCCCTTTACTACACTGAACATTGGAGCGAACTTAAAAATTTATATATATAAAATACCAAAACTCAATTAGGTAAACATTTGGAAATCAAATGTTCAGATTCCTCAAAAACCTAGAAAAAAAATCTTTAAGAGTGTGTGTTTAAAAAAAAAAAATAAATAAATAAATAAAAAAAAAAAATATATATATATATATATATATATATATATATATATATATATATTTTTTTTTTTTTTTTTTTTTTAATGGCCTCTTTTATACAAGAATTTATGGGGATATTTAAAAAAAATCTTTTATCTTTTAAAAATCTTTATCTTTTAAACCTTCTATTCTAAGGTTGTCAGAATTACTGATTTGTATATCAGTGAAGAGTTTTGCAAAGGGTCAGGAATATCTATTACCGTATTTTCACGACCATAAGGCGCACCGTACTAAAAGGCGCAGTCTCAGTTATGTGTACCATTTCTGTATTTAACACACACATAAGGCCTATAGGGCGCGTTTTTTATATACAGGTACATGTCCTCTACTACGTTTAAATACCTCTACTGCGTATTTAAAAATACAGCGGGAGCAAAACTGAGTATGACTGTGCTTTATTCATGTATTTATTACAAAGTATTAATCAAACCTGGGAGCTGGCCGTGAGACAGACACATCGCAGATGACAGAGCGCTGTGATTACTCCTAAATTAACTTAAAATCCTGAAACCTGCCGACGGAATATGTTCGCTTTTATTACCGGTATCCTGGTGCCTGCAGTTTAAATTATTTAGATGAAAAACACCTGCCAGCCGCCGCGGTGAACCCGGAGGCTACCCAGCCTAGAGGCTGCTGTTGAAGGGATTTCTACTGTCGGCGCACCGCTGGTATGTCGGGGTCTGAGCGCCTCCGATAGAAATAGATAATCTGGATGAACTGACTGCAATTATTACCTTTTCAGGTGGACTTTCTCACTTAAAACATATTAAAACTACTTTATTCCCACTGATCACAGCAAATATAGCTGCAAGATGTAGATTATTTAGATGAAAAACACCTGCCAGCCGCCGCGGTGAACCCGGAGGCTGCTGTTGAATTAAGTTTTCAGGTAGAAAAATAGAGCGGGAGCAAAACTGAGTATGATTGTGCTTTATTCATGTATTTATTACAAAGTATTAATCAAATCCGTCAAAGTCATCATCCTCTGTTTCTAAATTAAACAGCTCCGCTAAATCAGACATTCCAATTTCCCCTTCTTCGCTGTCAGAGTCACTTTCCGTGCTGTGCGGCTCCTCAGAAATAATGCCGGCTTTTGCGAAAGCTTGAACAACAGAGCCAGCAGACACGTTAGTCCAAGCATCTACAATCCATCCGCAAACGGTGGCGTAACTTGCCCGGCGCTGCCTTCCACTTTTCGTGAAACTGTGGTCTCCGTCTTCATCCGTCGCTCCCACGCCGCTCGCAGCCTTACTTTGAACGGCCGGTTCACACCAATGTCGAGCGGTTGAAGTTCCTTTGTCCGACCTTCCGGGATAACGGCGAGCACAGCATCCATTTGATTCACCATGTTTTTCTCATCAGCTGTGAGATGCTGCGATGGTGATGCGTGGAAAAAAACACCTGTTCTCCTCACATACACCTGCCTCAGCCACGCTTTTATCATCTCCTCATCCATCCAGCCCTTTTCATTTGCCTTAATATCATATGTCATCAGAGCGCTGTGTCTGTCTCGCTGTCAGCTCCCAGATCAGCTTCATTGATTGGTTGATGCGGCGCTTCCAGCAGCAAAACTTAAATTTTTCCATCTCGTGCTGCTGTTGGCGGCTTGCCAGATGCTTAAACACTCCCGACGCGCTGCGCCTGCTTCTCAAAACGCGCTGCGGGACCTTTACCTATACACGCATCAACCGTTGACTTTGCATGTAAACTCGCTGCTTCTGCTGCGTCCGGTTCACACCGATGTCAAGCGGTTGAATAACAGCGAGCACAGCATTAATTTGTTTCACCATGTTTTTCTCATCAGCTGTGAGATGGGCACGCATGGAGTTACAGATTAACAACTCCCAAAGGAGTAAATCATGATAATCTAATTAAAATCAAAATAACTCCAATTGGGAAAAAAGTTAAAACAATTAAATGCGGTCTGTTTAACATAAGATCTCTTTCCTCTAAAAGTCTGCTAGTTAATGACTTGATTTGTGATAATCACATTGACTTGTTTTGCCTTACAGAAACCTGGCTGCAGCAAGAGGATTATGTGAGCATAAACGAGGCAACTCCTTCAAGCTATTTACATTTTCACATACCCAGAAGTTCTGGGCGAGGAGGAGGAGTAGCAACAATCTTCCAGTCTGACTTACTGATTACTCCCAAAACAGTTAATACCTACAACTCTTTTGAACATTTAACCCTTAATTTCCCTCATCCAAATTTCAAGGCAAGAAAACCTCTTCTTTTTGTAACTTTGTATCGTCCGCCAGGTCCTTACTCTGAATTTTTAGATGAGTTTTCAGAGTTCCTTTCTGATTTGGTATTAAATACTGACAGGGTCATCATAGTGGGAGATTTTAACATCCATGCTGACATTGCAGGCGATAGCTTAAGAGCAGCCTTTAATGCTATCTTAGACACTATTGGCTTTGTTCAAAATGTGAATAGTCCCACACATTCTCATCTTCATACTTTGGATCTTGTGCTGACATACGGCATAGAATGTGAAGAAATAACAGTATTTCCTCACAACCCTGTCCTCTCTGACCACTTTCTAATAACCTTCAGGATTACTTTAACAGAGTTCTCCTCCCCCAAAAGAAGGTTCAATTTTAGTAGATCTTTATCAGATGGTGCAGTTATAAATTTTAAAGAATCTGCTTCACTTTCTCTCTCCTCTGTGTCGCTGAGCAGTGCTGCAGAGTGCAAAAGCATAGCTTATTCCCCTTCACAGGTTGATGATTTTGTTGATGGGGTTGCTAGTTCTCTGCGTACTGCCTTAGACAACGCAGCTCCCTTGAAAATGAAAACCGTTGAAAATAGAAAGCTTGCTCCTTGGTTTAATGCAGAGCTGCGTACTTTGAAGCAAAATGCTAGGAAACTGGAGAGAAAATATCGCTCCACAGGCCTGCGGGAGTCCTTCCTAGTCTGGAAAAATGGTTTACTGCTGTATAAGAGGACCCTTTGTAAAGCAAGAGCAGCATACTTCTCCTCATTAATAGAGGAGAATAAGAATAATCCTAGATTTCTTTTTAATACAGTTGCCAAACTCACCCAGAGCCATAGCTCTGTTGAACCGTCCATTCCACCTGCTCTTAGCAGCAATGATTTTATGGGATTCTTTATAAATAAGATTGATCTTATTAAAAATAAGATCATAAGCACTCCTCTATCCGCGATTGTACCTGAGGTAGTCATGGAATCTGAACCGGGTTTAGACTGCTTTGATCCAGTTGAACTTTCTGAATTAGCAAAATTATTGTCTTCATCTAAGCCTTCAACTTGTATGTTAGATCCAGTTCCAACCAGGTTATTTAAGGAGGTATTCCCTTTGATCTCCTCCTCCATTTTAGATGTGATTAATCTATCTCTGTTACAGGGATATGTACCTAAAGCTTTTAAGGTTGCTGTAATTAAACCTCTGCTTAAGAAACCGTCTCTTGACCCAGATGACTTGGTTAATTATAGACCTATATCCAATCTTCCTTTCTTATCCAAAATTCTTGAGAAAGTAGTTGCCAAACAAGTTTGCGACCACTTACACCATAATAAACTTTTTGAAGAGTTTCAGTCTGGCTTTAGAGCTCATCATAGCACTGAAACAGCTCTGGTGAAAGTCACTAATGATATTCTCATGGCCTCAGATAATGGACTCGTATCTGTGCTCGTCCTGTTGGATCTTAGTGCTGCATTTGATACAGTTGACCATAATATTCTTTTAGAAAGCCTTGAATATTTTGTTGGAATTAAAGGAACAGCACTAGACTGGTTTAAATCTTATCTATCTGATCGAATTCAGTTTGTTTATGTTAATGATAGATCTTCAACACGCTCAAAGGTTACCTGTGGAGTACCACAGGGATCAGTGCTAGGACCAATTCTCTTTACTTTATACATGCTCCCAATTGGTAGAGTTATTAGACAGCATGGGATTAATTTCCACTGTTATGCTGATGATACCCAGCTATATCTGTCTATAAATCCAGATGAAGCTAACCCATTACATAGATTACAGGCATGTCTTGAAGACATAAAAACCTGGATGACTCTTAACTTTCTGCTTCTGAATGCAGACAAAACAGAAGTTATAGTCTTTGGACCAGAGTCTCTGAAAAAGAAGCTGATTAGCCAGTCACTTCATTTGGATGGGATTAAACTGATTTCAGATAATAAAGTAAAAAATCTTGGTGTTATTTTTGATCAGGACCTGTCATTTAAATCCCAGATCAAAGAGGTTTCTAGAATTTCCTTCTTTCATCTGAGGAATATTGCAAAAATTAGAAATCTCCTGTCCAGGGGTGATGCTGAGAAACTAGTCCATGCATTTGTTACTTCAAGGCTGGACTATTGTAATTCTTTACTATCAGGAAGTCCACAAACTGTAGTTAAAAGCCTTCAGCTGATCCAAAATGCTGCAGCCAGAGTTCTGATGAAAATTAAAAAGAGAGATCATATCTCTCCTATCCTGGCTTCTCTTCATTGGCTTCCTGTTAAATCAAGAATTGAATTTAAAATCCTCCTTCTCACATATAAAGCCTTAAATGGCCAAGCTCCATCTTATATCAGAGATCTGATTGTTCCTTATGTTCCTAACAGAGCACTTCGCTCTCAATCTGCAGGTTTACTAGTGGTTCCTAGAATTTCTAAAAGTAGAATGGGAGGCAGATCTTTTAGTTATCAGGCTCCTCTCCTGTGGAACCAACTACCAGTTTTAGTCCGTGAGGCAGACACTCTGTCTACTTTTAAGACTAGGCTTAAAACTTTCCTTTTTGATAAAGCTTATAGTTAGGGTGGCTCAGGTTATCCTGAGCTGTCTTTAAAGTTATGCTGCTATAGGCTTAGACTTTTGGAGGACATAGGGACCCCCATTTCATCTTTCTGCTTCATTCTCTCTCTGTTCTCCTATTCTGCAGAATCTGTTAGTTCAATCTCTAACGTTCTGCTCTCTCTGCTTTTCCTCAGAGTAGCTTTGCCTCGTCTGTTCCTGTTTGGCTGTGACGTCATCCAGGAAAGAAACATCAGCTGTGCTGCTTCCATCAACACCCTTGTTTGTAGATGTTGGAGATTGGCCTGTTTTCCAGTGTGGTCCTGTTTCTCTGGCCGTGGCTGGGTGGATGTGCTCTCTTCATGCTCTGGCATGGGAGCTGCCTTGGAGCTCGTCTGCCTGGCTGTGTGTTTCCTGGACGGGGCCGCCTTTTACAGCTGCTTTTTGTATCTCTGCTTCTGTCTCCTTGAACCCCAGTCGGCCTCGGCAGATGGCCGCTCACACTGAGCCTGGTTCTGCTGGAGGTTTCTTCCTGTTAAAAGAGAGTTTTTCCTCTCCACTGTCGCTGCAAGCATGCTTAGTGTGAGGGATTGTATTTGAGTCAATGAGTCAATGCAATCAACTGGTTTTCCTTAGATAGAAAACTTTGTATCAATTTGACTGTATGATCTGGTTGAACTGTAAAGTGCCTTGAGATGACATGTGTTGTGAATTTGGCGCTATATAAATAAACTGAATTGAATTGAATTAACAACGATGGTGATGAGTGGAAAAAAAACCCACCTGGTCTCCTTACATTCACCTCCCTCAGCCACTCTTTCATCATCTCCTCAATGAGGTGGTCTCAAAAGTGCAGTTACAACACACATAGGGCGCACCGCACCAAAGGGCGCACCGCACATTTTGAGGGAAAAAAAAGACGTTTATGTGCACCTTATAGTCGTGAAAATACGGTATTCAAAATGTAAAAATATGAAATAAAGTGTAATGTATTAAATACAATTTTACAGTTTTACTGTTTCAATAATTATGTTATAATGGGGAAATTGCTGATATTCAGATAAATATATGTATATAGTTGCAGCATATTTTCCAGATTGATTTTTATTTTTGCAGCTGGCAGAGAACATAGGAATAAAAAAGTTAAATAATAAAAAAAAACACCCAGAAGATTAAAACTCTAACCTGTACATCCATTAGGATTATTTTCCAAATGATAAAAAATGTAAAAGGTGGCAGCTAAATGGGATCTTTAAAATACCATTGCAGGTTAAGCAAATGGGTCATCTGGTAAAAACCTGCAGTGAAATACTTCACATTAATATCTTAAGCAATTATGGAATAAATGTTGAGTTAAAAACCGGAATGATATATGTGCAGAATGCAGACTTATGAAGCTCGCCTTTGTTTACCGTGATGTTTTTATCCAATTCAATTCAATTCAGTTTATTTATATAGCGCCAAATTCACAACACATGTCATCTCAAGGCACTTTACAGTTCAACCAGATCATACAGTCAAATTGATACAAAGTTTTCTATCTAAGGAAAACCAGTTGATTGCATTGACTCATTGACATTGAAATACAATCCCTCACACTAAGCATGCTTGTAGCGACAGTGGAGAGGAAAAACTCCCTTTTAACAGGAAGAAACCTCCAGCAGAACCAGGCTCAGTGTGAGCGGCCATCTGCCGAGGCCGACTGGGGTTCAAGGAGCCAGAAGCAGAGACACAAAAAGCAGCTGTAAAAGGCGGCCCCGTCCAGGAAACACACAGCCAGGCAGACGAGCTCCAAGGCAGCTCCCATGCCAGAGGATGAAGAGAGCACATCCACCCAGCCACGGCCAGAGAAACAGGACCACACCTGAAGACAGGCCGATCTCCAACATCTACAAACAAGGGTGTTGATGGAAGCAGCACAGCTGATGTTTCTTTCCTGGATGACGTCACAGCCAAACAGGAACAGACGAGGCAAAGCTACTCTGAGGAAAAGCAGAGAGAGCAGAAGGTTAGAGATTGAACAAACAGATTCTGCAGAATAGGAGAACAGAGAGAGAATGCAGCAGAATGATGAAATGGGGGTCCCTATGTCCTCCAGAAGTCTAAGCCTATAGCAGCATAACTATAGAGATAGCTCAGGATAACCTGAGCCACCCTAACTATAAGCTTTATCAAAAAGGAAAGTTTTAAGCCTAGTCTTAAAAGTAGACAGAGTGTCTGCCTCACGGACTAAAACTGGTAGTTGGTTCCACAGGAGAGGAGCCTGATAACTAAAAGATCTGCCTCCCATTCTACTTTTAGAAATTCTAGGAACCACTAGTAAACCTGCAGATTGAGAGCGAAGTGCTCTGTTAGGAACATAAGGAACAATCAGATCTCTGATATAAGATGGAGCTTGGCCATTTAAGGCTTTATATGAGAGAAGGAGGATTTTAAATTCTATTCTTGATTTAACAGGAAGCCAATGAAGAGAAGCCAGGATAGGAGAGATATGATCTCTCCTTTTAATTTTCATCAGAACTCTGGCTGCAGCATTTTGGATCAGCTGAAGGCTTTTAACTACAGTTTGTGGACTTCCTAATAGTAAAGAATTACAATAGTCCAGCCTTGAAGTAACAAATGCATGGACTAGTTTCTCAGCATCACCCCTGGACAGGAGATTTCAAATTTTTGCAATATTCCTCAGATGAAAGAAGGAAATTCTAGAAACCTCTTTGATCTGGGATTTAAATGACAGGTCCTGATCAAAAATAACACCAAGATTTTTTACTTTATTATCTGAAATCAGTTTAATCCCATCCAAATGAAGTGACTGGCTAATCAGCTTATTTTTCAGAGACTCTGGTCCAAAGACTATAACTTCTATTTTGTCTGCATTCAGAAGCAGAAAGTTAAGAGTCATCCAGGTTTTTATGCCTTCAAGACATGCCTGTAATCTATGTAATGGGTTAGCTTCATCTGGATTTATAGACAGATATAGCTGGGTATCATCAGCATAACAGTGGAAATTAATCCCATGCTGTCTAATAACTCTACCAATTGGGAGCATGTATAAAGTAAAGAGAATTGGTCCTAGCACTGATCCCTGTGGTACTCCACAGGTAACCTTTGAGCGTGTTGAAGATCTATCATTAACATAAACAAACTGAATTCGATCAGATAGATAAGATTTAAACCAGTCTAGTGCTGTTCCTTTAATTCCAACAAAATATTCAAGTCTTTCTAAAAGAATATTATGGTCAACTGTATCAAATGCAGCACTAAGATCCAACAGGACGAGCACAGATACAAGTCCATTATCTGAGGCCATGAGAATATCATTAGTGACTTTCACCAGAGCTGTTTCAGTGCTATGATGAGCTCTAAAGCCAGACTGAAACTCTTCAAAAAGTTAATTATGGTGTAAGTGGTCGCAAACTTGTTTGGCAACTACTTTCTCAAGAATTTTGGATAAGAAAGGAAGATTGGATATAGGTCTATAATTAACCAAGTCATCTGGGTCAAGAGACGGTTTCTTAAGCAGAGGTTTAATTACAGCAACCTTAAAAGCTTTAGGTACATATCCCTGTAACAGAGATAGATTAATCACATCTAAAATGGAGGAGGAGATCAAAGGGAATACCTCCTTAAATAACCTGGTTGGAACTGGATCTAACATACAAGTTGAAGGCTTAGATGAAGACAATAATTTTGCTAATTCAGAAAGTTCAACTGGATCAAAGCAGTCTAAACCCGGTTCAGATTCCATGACTACCTCAGGTACAATCGCGGATAGAGGAGTGCTTATGATCTTATTTTTAATAAGATCAATCTTATTTATAAAGAATCCCATAAAATCATTGCTGCTAAGAGCAGGTGGAATGGACGGTTCAACAGAGCTATGGCTCTGGGTGAGTTTGGCAACTGTATTAAAAAGAAATCTAGGATTATTCTTATTCTCCTCTATTAATGAGGAGAAGTATGCTGCTCTTGCTTTACAAAGGGTCCTCTTATACAGCAGTAAACCATTTTTCCAGACTAGGAAGGACTCCCGCAGGCCTGTGGAGCGATATTTTCTCTCCAGTTTCCTAGCATTTTGCTTCAAAGTACGCAGCTCTGCATTAAACCAAGGAGCAAGCTTTCTATTTTCAACGGTTTTCATTTTCAAGGGAGCTGCGTTGTCTAAGGCAGTACGCAGAGAACTAGCAACCCCATCAACAAACTCATCAACCTGTGAAGGGGAATAAGCTATGCTTTTGCACTCTGCAGCACTGCTCAGCGACACAGAGAAGAGAGAAAGTGAAACAGATTCTTTAAAATTTATAACTGCACCATCTGATAAAGATCTACTAAAATTGAACCTTCTTTTGGGGGTCCAGTGTTTATCTTTAAAACTCATTTCCAAAGATATCTCAGATCTCTGGCAAGTCCTTTCTCTCTGTTTTGGGCTTCATTCCCCTCCTACATGAGTGATCCTGACAGCCTACATTAGCAGAGTAGAATTTTCCTGACAACCTGATTTGTCTCGCAGAGAAAAAAAAAAGTTTACATGAAGGTGGGGAAACCTGGCTTCGGGGTGGAACGAGGGAGCTGATGGGCTTTTGATTGCATACTGTAAGTGGAGCAAATACATTAAACCATGAGTCACATTGCATAAATACACAAGGAGAGGTGGAGGCCAAGAGGAATCTGCAATGCCTGATTGCTCACATAGATTCCTAAGAGGCTACATCGTAAATACAGCTGGTGTAATGTCCTGTGAAGGAACATAGCTTTCCAGGGAATAAACGGCACCTGCTCCTAAACCAATTAGCACTTTGGAAGGTAAGAAACAAACTAGTGAGTTCAGAGGAGACAGAAAAAGAGAGTTTGTGGATTTGTAAGCTGTGTGGACTAATTGGACTACTGAGGTGAAACTTTTTTTCTTTTAAGTCGGAACAAAGGTTTCTTTAATTTTCCACTTTTATTTCCATATTTTTATTTGGTCGGGCACTTTCAGTATTCTCATATGCTAGGTTCAGACCGCAAGATGCAGAAGCATCAAAAACGTGCATTTTTTATGCTTGTACAAGTTTAGTTTTGAGGCGCGGCTGAAGCATCTTTACGGCTCTAGCTGCGCGTTCGAAAAGTGGGTCTGATGCGTATTGGGAGTGGCTATCCTATCCTTTCTTTGCCTGTAAAAATGGCAGCTATATTTGCTGTGATCAGTGGGTAAAAAGTCGTTTTGATTAAAAAAAGTTAGAAAGTCCACCTGAAAACTTCATCTGTGCAGTCAGTTCATCATAATTATGATCCTGCCTTCAGAGCCGCTCAGACCCCCGTAAACTGGTGGTGCGCTGTCACTAGGAATCTCGTTCAACAGCAGCCACTGGCACGGTCGCCTCTTTGCGGTTCTCGGTGGCTGGAAGTAGATGTTAGCATTTTTCATGTACGTTATCCAAAGTGTGGGCACCAGAATAATAAAATCGGACATATTTTTCCAGCAGGTTTCGACATTTTTAATTAAATTAGGTTTAAGAAACTGTTTCAGAGGAGTGATCATAGCGATCTGCATCAGCAGTGCTGTGTCTGTCTCCCTGCCAGCTCCCAGATCAGCTTCTGGGATTGGTTGATGCGGAGCGTTGAGCAGCAAAAGTTAAAATCTTTCAACTCTAGCAGCTGCTGTTTCTGAAGCACGTTGCACACGTCAGATGCTCGAAAAGTAATGATACGCTGCTTCAGCTGCTTACCTTACCAGGGCTTGATGTTAACCATTGCCTGATCGCCCGGGGCAAGTAGTTTTTATTGTCGGGAGAGTACAAATTTCATTACATTTGCCCGCCGGGCAAGTGCAATGATCGCAAAAAAAAATTATCACTCAAAATTACTTTCGAATCACAGACAAGCTAGAAAGCGCTATCACATGGCAGTCTTCTGTACAGTGATGCAGGTCACTGTACAAAAGACAATTAATGAACATTAAAAAATGTTCATTAATTGTTTTTTTTCTCTTAGACATTGGAGAGGTGCATTTAAATGTTATAGAGCTAAACATGTTAAATTGGTAAGCTGTTATGTTATTATTGTCTTGTTGCTGCATTTATTTTGTCAGGGAAAACTAATCCTGAGTCAGTTAAAAGTCAGGGAATTCTGAAATTATGTAAGACTGTGGAAACCCTGTATAAAATAACTATGTATAATGATTCTCTAGAATAGTCGCATTATATTAATAGTATTATCTTGTATGAACATACCGTGACTCTAAAAAAGGTTATTCATTTGTGACATTGACTTCTGTCTTGTGATTTATCTTAGCTTTTTAACCTGTCGTGTTTTTTTTAGATTTTTAACATTACAATTTATATTTTTCCTAGCACACAACAGTTTAAAGCAAAGTTTAGTTTGAAAAGAATGTGCAGGAAGGATTGAAAAGCATGTTAACACGGTAATGTAGGTTTGATTTCATTATCTGATGCATGCATATACACACCAGGAACCTGTAAACTTAAAAAATACTGAATTACAAAAAACATTTAAAAAACAAACATGTGTCATTGATATATATACAAAAATTAATATTATGAACTATATTTATCAAACATTATACGGGGCAAGTAAAAGTTGTTTCTGGGCAAATGAAATGTGAAAGTCACTTGCCCGAAGGGCAAAATCCTTAACGTCAACCTCTGCTTACCTTTTGCTGCGCCAAGATGCACATCAACCATTGACTTTGCATGTAAACTTGCTGCCTCTGCTGCTTGCAGTTGGAATGTCGCATTTTCTTTTTATCGTCTCTCCAGCTTAGTTTCTGCAAAATTCTAATTTTGAAACAAAATGCAGTAAATAATGAAAAGATCTAAGACCATTTACTGTCTATACATTTATCTAATTATTCTTTTATTTCCATTGCATCCTTAAAAGGTAACAGTAGATATAGTCTAAACAGATTGTCAAATAATAATGTATAATCAGGTTTTTTTCCCCCTTTATAAACTTTCACCCATTTTTTGGTTATAGGAACTGCATTTACATAATCTTCAGCAGACCTTTTTTAACAAAACCTGTAAGTTAAAAATGGGAAGGAAGCCAAAATCATGGATTCAGATAAACAGAAAAAAGTTTTAATAGAAGCAACTTCTTTATCTGAAAGCTAACTTTTGTCTAAACAAACACACTTAAAGATTCAAGCACTTTTTGTATTTTATTCATTATTCAAACACTTTTCTAACCTTGAAAACCCATTAGAATTCAAGCATTTTCTGTTTGTTTTTTTCTAGCGGCAGTAAAAGGGTAATAATATATTTATTGTATGATTTTCCTGTAAGGGGATACAAATGACCTTTATTTCAAACAAAATGGAGTTTGTGGTGCCAGAGTTTTAACTTTATTGTTGGGATAAAAACACTTTTATGATAAGCCGGTAATAACAATATGAATCTCCAGAGGTTATGAGCCTAGAAAAACAAAGGCCCAAAAAGATGTTAGATTTTCCTTAAAGAAGATGGTGGCATACCCCCATCAGTTTCCAGAAATAGCTGCTGATATAGGAGTGTGGCAAAAGAAATATTTAGTCAGCCATTAATTTTGCAAGTTCTTCTTCTTTGAAAGAAGAGAGAGGTCTATAATTTTCATCATACCGGTACTGTAGGTACAATTAAGCTATGAGGGACACATTGAGAAAAAGAAAAGTGAAAACTCCATTGTTTGATATTTTTTAAAGATTTATTTGTAAATTATGGTGGAAAGTATTTGTTCAATACCAAAAATTCAGCTCAATACTTTTTAACAGAACTGTCATTGGCAATGAGAGACATCAAATTTTTCTTGTAAGTGTTCACCAGGTTTGCCCACACTGTAGCTAGTATTTTGGTGCAATCCTTAATGCAGATCTTGTCTAGAGCAGTAATGCTTTGGGGTTGCCACTGGGAAATGCTGACTTTTAGCTCTCTCCACAAATTTTCAGTGGGGTTGTGGTCTGGAAACTGGCTAGGCCAGTCCAGGACCTTGAAATGCTTTCTACAGAGGCACTTTTTATGTGCGGGAGAGACAGCCGGTGCAAATTGTGGCAGCAGCACCTGCCCCAGCACCGAAGAGTTGCCAGACTAAAAGTTACTTTAAAATTTAATTTGCAATTTTATTTAGAAAATCCCACAATGTAATTTCCTGGTAGTAGGAGAATTTGCATAATCTGTGACTAACATGTACACCTTTGCCCCTCTTAAAAAGGTTTGTGGTGCCATATGCTGTCCCACACAAAGAAGTGTCATGATTTTGACCTTTGTAGGACTTTTGGTTCTGTTAAAGTTTTCTTTTTGAGTTTTTAGTTACACTTTGATTTATGTCATTCAGTTTTTCCTAGGTAATTGGTTTTATTCCCATTTTGTGTCATTCTAGTTATTTTTCTGATTGTATTTCTGTTCTTATGCATTTGTTGTTTCTGTTCCCCTCTTGTGTCAGTCTCCTTTCCCATAGCTGCCTTCTTGATTCTTCTGTCCACACCTGCTCCCAATCAGTTGATTACTTCATTTTTTGCTCTGTTTGGCATTTATACTCCTCCACTGCAGTTACTGTTTGCTGCATACTCCTTATTCCTTAATTTCCTCATTAACCCATGTCTCCCCCTTTGTTCTGGTTCCTGTTTTCCTTGATCAGTTATTTTTGGATTTATGCTTCTGTTGCCACTACTTATTTTGTGAGTAAGAAATCATTCCGGCTTCTATCTCTGCATTTGGGTCCTCTAAAAACCTCCACACAACCTGACAAGAAGCGTAGTAGTATTAGGGGTTTTAGTAAGAAAAGCTACCTACATTTTTCAGGATTTAAAGACTACATTCTTGTACATGTTTATAAAAAGTTTCTGCTTCCACACACCCGATTCTGAAAGTATGGCAGGCTGTTTTTACATTTATTAAAAGCACTCTTTGTTCCATTTACAGATCACTGAAATAAACTTCTAAAAGATTCTTACTGATCAAAATCACACTACTAGACTGAACTGTTATAATATATTTTCTAAATATATTATGTATTATATTATATTATCTATATATATATATATATATATATATATATATATATATATATATACATTTTTGTAACAGAAACTGAATTTTAGAAAGTAAAAAAAAAAAAACTATACTACTAAGAATTAAGTTTTATATATCTAGAAATGTTTACACATTTTAAGTCGCAGTTTTGACATTTATGATCTTGACTGGATATGTGTTTATATCTGAAAAACATTTTTTCATAGTCAAAATAATAAAAATGATGACCTGTAAATTAGGAATAAAGAGATCTGAAATTAAATTCTACGCATCCAGAATGTTTATTCTAGATGTGGAAAATTACATTTTGAGATGGTCATTTAGACAACGAAAAAAATGTTTTTTTTAGATATCAGATATCATATTCAGTAAAACTAATACATATCAAAACGGCTTCCCATAGGCTGTTGTTTTCCCAATAATATTACGGGATTATTTCTTGAATAGTAGTGGATCAATGTATGTATATCGGTAAAATCATCTGGCGGTAGGTGAAGTATAAAAGTATAAAAAAATTCTAATAGATGGAACCTCATCATCTCATGGATCCCTGCTCATGTTGATTCAGTCGTCTTTTACACAGTAAATACTGTCTGTTTGCAGCCACTTCGGATGTTATCATACCAATAAATGGGCATTATAAGCAGTTATTAGTCCCATAGAGTGGGTTCAGATTTGCCAGTAGACACGAAAGGTCGTTATAACTGAATTAATCCTAACCCTAAAGAAATTCCTTTTCTCGCAGCGGAATTAATCTATTTATGTGTAACCTGAAAAGGATTTCATTAGTTCTTCATGTGCTGTAAAAACAAATAAATAAAAATGATCCACATGTCGCTCATAAGTCTCCAATCTTGTCACTGAGTTGTAGAATCCTCTCCTAATAAATATTTAATTTTCTGTTTAAAAGTGCTGATCATTCTTTAATAAGATCTTGTCAAACGGACAGGCCATGTTTGTTTTTAAAAGCTAATGTGTCTAACGGACCTAGTTAAGGATTTTTTTATGCACAAAACTACGGCAAAAATCTGACTAAATCAGAAAATAAAACATTATTGGCTGTAAAGAGAGCGAAGAAAGAGGACACTCCAAGTTTACTGAAGAGAAGAGAATGTTCCTACAACGACTGAAACAGAGGTTGAGGAAACTCTCTTCATGAACCGGAAAACTCTGAGTTTCCCATATTTCAGGTTTAGAACACTTACATTTTCATTAAACCTGCTTCGTGAAATGAACCCCAGGAGTCCTACACAGTAATTTGACACAAATTATAGGAAGTCACACATTGTGGCTAAGAAAAACACTTCCAAACTAAAATGTTCAAAACACAATGTAAATATTACGCAACATCTATCATGGAAGTGACGATGAAATGGTATAAAAATTATGTTCTTCGAACTTTTTTGAGCTTTAAGAGCAGTTATGTGTTTACACACAGACTGCCTCCTGATTCTAAATCTCACCATTATTGTGTGATCTTTGGATTCAGGCACATACGCTATGTGAATACTCAATTTCACAAATCCAGTTGTCCTTCCACCGACACTTTAGTTGATGCCTATATGTTTCAAAGAACTCAGTGTGTAAAGCAGGGGTGTCAAACTGGTTCCAGAAAGGGCCGTGTGGCTGCGGGTTTTCTTTCAAACCAAGCAATAGCACACCAGACTCCAGTCATCTTATCAAGTTAGTCCAATCTGAACATGATGACTTGATGAGATGACTGGAGTCTGGTGTGCTATTGCTTGGTTGGAAAGAAACCCTGCAGCCACACGGCCCTTTCTGGAACCAGTTTGACACTCCTGGTGTAGAGTATGGTTGAATAAAGTGTGCATGGCAGGTTAGACAGGTGGTCATTTATTATGAGTGTTTATACTAAAATATGCTAGCGAGAACCTGGCAATAACATGTATGAAAGTGGGATGTTTCTATGCATATTATACTACATATACTGAGTGCTTATCTACTTAGTCTTTCTGTCATACTGGTGTGTAGTTTTTGGACACACCAGCAGAATGACACAGAGAACCAGTACGTTTTGACGTTTTATTTACAAAGCAACAAGAATATGGAAGCAGAGAACTGTTGGTCTGTTGAACCTTCTGGTTGGTCTGAGGGGAGAAAGCAGACTGAAGGAGTTGGTTGGTGAAAACTGATGAGTGATTGATTTCCTTCTTGAGAGATGAAGCAAAGGTAACATGGATCTGTAGGGGTTTAATTCAGCATGGTTTGCAGAGTGTTACCCTGAGGTCCTGGAGAATGTGTGGGATATCCGATAGCATTGGTACTTGCAAGAGACTTTGTGTTGGGGAGAGGGCAGGGAGGTGATGTAGACTGAGAACTGCTGCACACTGCTCCTTCTCCATGAAGATCTGATATAAACTGAGGTTCATTGGTTGTCTGAAATAATAACCACATTAAAAGAGATTCACAGGAAGACTAATTTCAACAAGAAAGGTATTCCTGGTTTGGGTCTTTGGATGGAATACCATCAGGTTAATCATCCGAAAAACGAGAGATGATCCTGCTCATATACAAGCTATTTATCTTGTCGGAGAAATGTTCTCAGGTCTGCAGCAACACATGTCAGCCCAACCACTAGCAGAGATCCTCTCTATGACAGGAAGCTCACTCACACCAGAAAAACAGCAAACCCTAAAGGCCCTAACACTTTCGGCCAGGTTCTGCCTTGAGTTACAGCTTGCTCTAATCAGACCAGTCAGATATTTGTACAAGGCAAAATAACATGCACTGATTTGTTTGTCCAAGATCGTGAGTGATTGTAATTAGGTACTGAATGATTTAAATGAAGATAGGAGTCAATGAGGAGCAAAATGGCTATTATGATGGACTGTAGGATATATAAATAATTACTAGACCTTGAAATCATGGAAAGAGCAAAGACAGCTTTTGTTAACTAGATGTTTGAGTTCATCAGTCATTCAGGGATTTTTATTGACAAGCTCCTGGGGTTCATAATCGTTTAACAGTGCGGTAAAAAGGAGCATTTTTTTCTTTTCTTTTCTTTTAAGAAACTGTGTAGCTGAAAGCAAAAGCTTGTATTGGTGGCTGCATTTCTCTGCAGAGGCGTTTACATATGGCTTAGTCATTGTACCATGAGATTTAACTGTGTGAATTCCAGAGGTTTGTAAAGGATGTTTATTGTTTCACAGAAACACAGGGAGAAAGAAAAGTGAAAGTGTGCTTCAGAAAGCAGAAGATAAGGACCCGACTCAAAAGCAATGAACCTGCAGAGGAGAGAAGCAGAAGCCAAAAGATTAGAGAATCAGACCATCTTACTGAGACGGAGACAGTTGAAAAGATAGACTATGACAAAGTGATGTTATATGTAAAGTGAAATAAAAGGAATACAATAACATTTGCATCCAGAGAGAGCCTTCTCTTTATTCCTGTCCATCATGAAAATATAATCAACAATCTGCTGTTTTGTTTTCTCATTCATTTATCTCTACAGACTGTTAAATCAACTCTCCTTCTGTCTCTCTGTCCATCATCACCTCAAAGTTGTAAAGAGCCCAAGCGGAAGAACTAAAACAATCACTGTATATCGATTTCTGCCCAATATATTCCAAACCCACAAGGTACAAGATCTCCATTAAGTTCTGGTTATCCTCTGTGAGCTTCTTCCAGTGGGTTAAGACAGAAAGAGGGTCAAAAAGAAGGGAAGAGGAGCCCTTCTTATCTGATCGACCATCATTTGACTGAAAATTTTAAAGTGCAGTAGGAGCATCTCTGTTCTGAAATCTGCAAGGATTAGTCACCAACCCACTAAGACAGATCCCAGCCCCCTGAGGTAGATCACAGCAGCTTCTTTGCAAATTCTGCTTTTTTATCCAGTCGTGATTCCTCTCTCATGACCATATTTGAAGGTAAGAACACATACAAGTGTGTAAGTCAAGAGTTTTGGCCTTTTATCTAAGTCTTCATTGTTGGCATTTGTCTTTATTGTCCTATGTCTTTGTTAATTTTGCAAAGATTCACTCCAAACCATTTAGACATTGGTGTAGATAAGAAAAACACTGAATATGAGGAGCCTTGACTTGCAAAAGTCTAATAGTGAGAATACCTATCTACGTGTAATTTTATTGTGATAAAAACCTGAGTTTATAATAAAAAAAGTCTGTTGCATCAATTTTATCAAGCAATATTTATCACAGAAATACTTTTGTTTTAAAATAAATGGTGGTTGACTGGATCCATTCACAACTGGAATTTTGCTGCTTTTTTTGTATATGTGGTCCTTCCAATAATACACAGATAGGTGCATTAACATGGACACTGTCTTATTGTTTTGTGTAAACCAGAAGTTTTACAGGGTTTACATTTTGAAATTGTGCTAGTTAGGGTGACCAGTAGTCAAATGTCTGGGGGAATTTCAAAATCTTCCAAGATTTTCGTCGACCACAGTGCAAGCACGAGCCAGGAGGGATTGAACGACCGAACCTAACCCGGTAACAGTAGACCGGACACCTGCGTCGCTGTGCTTCCCCCCTGCCTGCCTTACCGGTCCCCAGCCCCCCTTCTCGCGGAGGGCGGGCAGCTCATGGCTCTCTGCTGCTGAGGTCCTGTCCAGTCAGTGGTCCAGCAGTTGACCCCGTTTTACCTCTTCTATGTCACTCATTCTCTCCCACACTTTGAAGAGCATAACTTTACGGACAAAAAAATAAATCCTTAATATTTTAAGCACAGTGGATGCAAAGCATGTAGAGGACACATTTTATGAGTTTCCTCCCTTACCTAATGTCATGATGGGTTCTTAGAGTTAAGCCCAAAATGCAGATCGTACACGGAAACTGGGTAAAAGTTCAGAGTTTATTATGGTTCACAAGCACATGATAAAGAATATGATCTTGAATAGGTTCAGGGCTGGTTCACTAGAGTCTTGACTGGGACCGGACACTGTTGGTTAGCAGAGTTTATAAGAAGCTAAGCATCTAACTTCAGGCAAAGTATGGCAGACCTTGATCTGAGCTTCCAGCTCACTGCAGAGAACAACAGGGAAAATCCACGTAGGATTCTTCAGGCTGAGCTTCCAGCTCATTGCAGAGAACAGGGAACATCCACATAGGATTCTTCAGGGTGATTCCACATAGGAACCTTCAGGTTGGCTCACCAGGGCAGATTAGCAGGTTAAGCTCTCCTAGAGCTTCAGGCTTGAGACTGGTTTCCTGTGATGCAGCTCTTCCTGAGCTTCAGACCAGAGACAGGTTTCCAGTGAGGCAGCTCTTCCTGAGCTTCAGACCAGAGACAGGTTTCCTGTGAGACACAGACAAAGGAGGGATTAGAATCTGATCTCACTCTAGACACAACCAAGATTCAATCTGTAACAGAGACTCTGGAAGCTAACCAACTAAGATCAACACTGCGGCGTGGAAGCAAGGTCTGGCAGAAGCTTATAAAGGGGAGGTCTCCTGATGAGTAGATGGAAATCAGGTGTGCTGGAAGGTTCCAGCTCCAGAAGACCCACGGCGCACTCTGCTGGAGACAGAGGGTAATCTCCAGATCCCAACAGCAACTCCAGCCCTAAGGGAAAATAACAAAGAGCAGAGGGGGATCCTCGGCGCCCTCTGGTGGGCGAGCCTGAGGATCCCAACACCTAACTTGTTATTGTTGTTTTTTATCCAGTATGTTTAAAGTCAGTGATTTTATTCTTTTTTATTTATTTATTTTTTTATGTTCTGCTACTCAAAGTAGCTTATTCTGTGGCTGTGTATCTTACTTGATGCAGTGGATGTTTAATAGCCTTTTAAAGATAAGATAACCATATGTGGTTGTGCTCAAACATTTTGCCTGAAATATAATATTTTATATTTTATAAGATGATTAAAATGTTTTATAAAATCTTACTGTGATGCTTTTACAGTGGCTTTGAAATGGAAAGTCTAAAATTTTGTCTTCATCAATAAAAAGGTACTGGCCAGCTTATTATCTCTTTTTTAATTATACTACAATAGAGAAACTCAGCACTACTTTCCTGGAAAAATTGCATTTTTTCCTGAGAAAATTAAATGAATGGGGATGTAAAAATTCATTATTTGATTTCCATCATCTGACAGCAGCAGCTGAATCCCTAACTGTAGTTGGGTGTGGAGAAGTGTCCATGGGGCTAGGTTATTATACAGTAGTATCATTTTATTGGAGCTGTTCCCAGCAGAAGCCTCGGTTGGTGTTCAGTCAGCATTCAGAAAGAGCATATTATATCAGAACTGAAAAACACTTTCTTTTCCTCTCAAATTCAACTACATCATAAATCATATTCACTTACATGAACTTCTAGAATGTTAATTTGCATTTTTGTTGGATATAATACTCACCTTAAAAAAAGAGCTGCGTGTTATAGAACTGTCTGTGTCAGTGAACAAAATATTTAAATTAGCCTTTTCATTGACATCCATGCTTCTCCATTCATTTTTCAACTGAACAGAAATAAATTACATGGAAAACATATGATGGCTGCAAGTTTAGGCATAATTATCACTTCACCGGTTTTGATAACACACAACAAAGTAATTAATTGAATTGTTTTATGTTTAGGTTTGATAACTGATTGGCTCTTGTTGTACCTCAATCTGACTTGAATCTACTTACAACACAGCGCTGTTCTGTCAGTTTAACAAAAAATTACATTTTTTAACTGTTGAATGGTTGACTGCTTTGACTAATGACTACCTGATTTTCATTTTCTTAACCTCTCATTTTGCGGGAGGGCAAAAATAAATTAAAAGGGGAGGAGGTGGAGGCAATGGCAGATGAAAAATGGGCAATTACTGGAAAATATCCACAAATCCTCCATGGCCGTATTCTATTTGTTTGTCATTACAGATTATGTTGTCTAGCTGTTGTGTGAAGAGAAAATACAATTACACTTATCTTTTATTATCCTCCACCTCATTTTTAATAAAAAAATGACAACCTATAAGGTTTAAAAATTCACAAACTGCTTTGTAGAGATTAAAAATGCTATTTAAAAAAACACTTGAGCTAATCATGTTACCTGAATAAATATAGAAATGTCATTGGAGGAGTTTAAAAAACAAGTCACTCAAAAATACGGCTAAAATATCTGAGGTAAAAGAGTTGCAGAAAATGTTTTCACTTAGCTAAATCCTTCAGCAGTCACTGGTAGAAACCATTTAATTGGTGCTCTCAGTTGCACACAGTGTAATGGGACTTGTTCAAATAGCGTGCAGTTTAACTGTGATTGAGCCCTTGCTTGAATTGTGATATTTCAACAACAAAAAAAAATGTAAGAAATAAATACTTATATTGAGTTGATGCTAATAAATAGTCATTTTGCTCTGCAATCACTTCTGAAACTATTAAGTTAAGCAAATAAGCACCATAAAAAACAAGAAGGAAATTAGGCAATGAAATGTCCTTCTTGTAACAATGACATTGTTTTGACTGAATGCAAGCAGAAATTCCCAAGAATACGTGCTTACATTTCAGGTAACGTGCTGTGCTGTGAAAAAGTAGGTGGCCCTTTACAGAGCTCCATTTAAAAAAAAAAAATAGAATTACAGTCATTATGACAGTAAACTGTTAGGTTAATTGGCTTTTCTAAATTCTCCTCAGGTGTGAGTGTGTGTGAATGGTTGTTTGTCCTGTTTGTCTCCATGTTGCCCTGCGATGGACTGGTGACCTGTCCAGGGTTTCCCCGCCTCTCGCCCGTAGATAGGCACCAGCACCAAGCGACCCCACTTGGGATTAAACGTGTTAGAATATGGATGGATGGATGGATGGATGGATGGATGGATGGATGGATGGATGGATAGATGATAGTAAACATACAACAAAGGTAAATACAACATATCAGCAATCATCTTGCTGCTTTGTAGATTACAGAAAATTTTTTTCCTCTGGATTTAAGCAATCCCAATCTAGTGAGATTTTTGTGATTAAGCCAGTGGCAACTGGTGGAGTTTTCTCCATGAGGGGCTATAAATTCAAAATAGATGAATACCAAAAACAAAACAAAGGTATACTAAGTTATCACAACAGTATATTTATATGAATGCCAGCAACAAAAACATGCCAAAAACACTTTATAAAAACAAATCATAATTGTATGTACAGGTTTACTTTTTGTAAATAAATTGTGCCCTTCTGAGGGTTTTTGAAGGGAAATATGTATTATGCATGGCCCAATAGGGTGATACAATCACATAAAATATTGTTCCAGTTTAATAATGGAGAATCTATTAGTCAGATGTGTATATATATATATATATATTTTTTTTAATACATAAAAACTATTTTTTGAGAATGTTTGAGCATCTATGCAAATTAACAAAAACCTAGAAAAAGTACACTATATCATAAAGTATTATTTTCCTTGTTTTCCCAGATTGTTTATTATTCTTTGCATTTCCTAGAAATTGCTTTAAATCAGTCATACCTATCTTTATCCATGCTGGGTCAGATCCAGAGCATGTGAACGGAGTGGAGGAAATATAATGGCGCACAGAGTGTATTTTTTAAACTTTTTAAGGCACTAGTGGATCGTTCTTTTTGACAGTAGGTTGACAGGAAAGGGGGTATGAGAGAGGTGGACAGACATACAGCAAAGGTCCTGGCGCAACTTTGAGCAGTGGAGTGAATGAGCAAACATCCTCCTGAGAGGGGAGAGGGAATTGTGCAGCGCTCCACGTTCACATGATCTGGTCAGATCCTTTTTGAAAAAGGAGGCAGGCAGTCAAGGTAGTAGAATAAAGCGTTACCCTTGCTTCATGCAGTTAGCCAAGCCTTGTAGCTAAAGCAGGTACTGGAAAAAGAAAGAGTACCGTCTAACTCAGTCTTTTGGACTACTCATTATTTTTGATGTTCGACTGATCAGGTCCAAATGATTTCACCTCCAACTTCTGTGGCTAAGTTTGCTTCCCTTCTGCGACTCAGCCTGTAAATCACCTGCACTACAACTGTGATGACAGTTCCTGTCACCTCAGGGCATAGCTTTGGTGCGCCTACAGCTCTCCTATACATCTGCAATGCAGAGGACCTACTGCGCCAGTACAACTTTTAACGAGAGTCTGTGGGCAAACATTTTTGCACCATAGGGTGGAAATCTGACGAAAAACGTGACAGCTTTACTTGTTGTTAAAGATAAAATATTTATCTTGCATATCCAAAGATATATAAAATTATATTTTGAATTGTTTCGATTTTATAATTCCATTTTAATTTGCATTTTTTTTATGTCTTAAACAAGGACATAGGGTTGGTTGGGCAGCGCCCTAAGGCCTCTATTGGCCAGCTGCCCCTGGATTAAGGGTCTTGCTCAAAAGGCAGCCAGATTGGAATATAGGAATGTGCAGCCTTGAAATCTACACAAACAATCTTCTTTTTTTTTTTTCATCACTTTAAAAAATCTTTTTTTAAATGGAATGGCGGGGGGACAAAAACCACAATGGCCCTATGTGAAAAATAACTTAGCTAATAACTAAACGTCCCCTCTATTTAAGCTTATTTTTGCTTTAAAGGAGCATTGCACAAGTTTAAAGGTTACACTTCTGTCTTTCTCATATAGTGCATTCCTTTACAATTACCTGACATAATGAGTTTTCTTCTAGTAACACTACTTTCCTCTGAAGGGTCCATTATTCAGTTCAGGAGAGTGATATTTGGCTCGGATTGTCTGGGCGTGCATGTTGGTGAGATGCCCTGCATGCTGTTGTTTACGTTGCTACTTTGAGTCCCCGCCACCATTGACTTAACATTACCAAGATTACATGTACATAAGAGAGAAAAAAAAATCTCTCTAGTGCAACCAAAATGGTGGGGCACCTTTAAGCAAATGGAGCTAGCCCAGATCTGCACTCCATTCAAAATAACTTGAATATAACTTTAAATGTCTTTTCTCAGAGTACATCATGCCTCAAAACAAAGGAATTTTTCAGTCACAGTGTCAGACTGTAATGCTTTTTCTCTTCTCCCATGCCAGTGCACAGTGTCTTTTCTGCAGAGGAGGCCAATTTCGACTAAAAACTCTGGAGATCCCAGGTTGGAAGTCTCATAGTTAGTTATTAAATTAATTAGAGCCTAACAGAAAACATATAGTATTTCATATAACGCAAAGTACAATGGAGCTCCAGCAACCAGCGATCAAATACAACACAGATTAATATAGGATTGCTTGTACTTCTAATCGTCCTACAAAACTACAACACATCTTAATCTAGGAGGTCACAAAAAAAAATCAAAATATCCATGACAAAAAGAAAAAAAATAGAATAAAAATTTGCTAACAAAGTAGAACACAATGGCACATCCCCAATTAGGCCAAAAAGATCTAGATTCCTCAGACTGATTAAACAAAATATGAACTTTGCAGCATAAAACTAGCACAGTATTTCAGGAAACAATAGCACACAAACTGTTTAATATGGAGAGGCTAGAAGGATGCCTGTTGTTCCTACTTTTGATACCGGAAGTTGTCAACTTGCTGCAAAAGATAAATCTGTCTCTCTAGCAGCAAATCCTGATCAAGTCATTAATATGTGAGATTATGCCCAAACACACTCAGTTCTGTAGCAAGAGACTATTCCCACCCACATCAACAGGCCCCCCTCAAAATGGATCAAAAGGTGTGTTGAAGATTTTAGAGTTGACGGTTCAAAGTCTGGAGTTCATATTAGGTACAGTATGTAGTATGGCCTAAAACATTCTCACATTGCCTTAAATGTGGCTGAAAATGAATAATAAAACAGAAACAAATTTCTCTTAAGATATCAAGAGATTCTTTGTCCTAAACACTAAGGCTACTTGCTGCCACAAGTTTGGAAGGTAATTAATTTTAGTGCCAGGTTATTTGTTTTCATTTCCCTAATATGTTAAAAAATCTTTTTGAGAATTGTTTTTTTGTGTGTCTGATATGAAAAGTTGTCTGTAAGATTTGCAAACATATGTAAGATCTGTAGGACACAAAAACAAACTCAAAAAGAGAAGCGATTTTTGACCAGAAAGGTAAATGGTAAATGGCATGTACTTATATAGCACCTTTTTTTCAAGTCAGGAGACTTGACCAAAGCACTTTACACTACATTCAGTCATTCACACACACACTGATGGTGGCAAGCTACATTGTAGCCACAGCTGCCCTGGGGCTCACTGACAGAAGCAAGGCTGCCGTACACTGGCGCCACCGGGCCCTCTGACCACCATCAGTAGACAATGCAGGTGAAGTGTCTTGCCCAAGGACACAACGACACTGAAAGTTGGAGCAGGGGCTTGAACCGTCAATCCTTCGATTTCAAGGCAAACTCCTAAACTCCTACATCGGTGGAAAGTGGAAAAAATTGTTTCTCAGCATACATGTAATCCCTTTAGAACTAAAGAGGGTCTTAGAGGAATTTTTCACTATGTGATTTCTGTTTCTTCTCACATCTAGGCTATTATCTTTTTAGATCTAAAACTTTACATCAGCACTTTATTACAAACTCCAAAGACACAAAGTTGTGCAAATACTTTCCAGAACCATGAGAATATGGTATTTTCAAGCTGAGAAAAAAATCAAAATAAGAAAACTTTTATAAGTAAAATTAAGTCTAATTTCAGACCACACATGCTGACCTTTTTCAGAGTTTTTAGCATTCCCTTGTCAGAAATAGTACAGTTCACTAAAAGTCAGTTATGAAACAGAGGCAGCAGTACCCTCTCTGTTTGCAATTTTATTGGGAACAGCTGGTTCTGTTTAATGAACCTCTTTCTCCTCCACAAGCTGCTCATACATTTTTATTCCAAAAAAAGCATCCAGCAACTTTTGTTCTTCTTTCCACCTTCCCTTCTGTTTTCCTGTTATCTTTTAAGGTTGTTTGCATCTGTTCCTAATTGTGTTTTGTCCACCTGCAAATATGCACACCCCCTTACAAAACCCAGATGTTAACTGTGGGTGGAATTGGCAGTGCTACACAGTATTTAAACTACACCGCAGAAATGTTGCACTTGTTCCTTCACAAAGCTTTGTACACATCTTGCTATTCAATATAATGCTAGTGTATTATATTTTTTATGTACAGTATTGTTTTTATTGAGACACTGTTAGTTTTGTGTAACTATTTCATCTTTACTGCTGGCATTTCCAGCCACCAGGTCTTAGTTTTCTGAATATTATTTGTCTGTAACTATTTTTTCGATCCAGTTCAACAGAAGTCAAGTATATAAGACCCTTAATGGAAGCTGCAGAGTGACATTCTACTTTTTCTGAACCTCCATCACCTTTATCAAATCAGCTAAAATAAACAATGAAACTGAACACAGGGATAAAAGAGCCTTATGCTTGAGAGCTCAAATGACTTCTGTGAAAAATAACGGTACCTGGTAACTGTTGCTTCGGAGCTCGAATGCTGTAGGCTACAACAACCCAACAGAGCTGGCAACTCCGATGCATGAGTTAGAGATGTGCTGATTGTATGTTAATATCAGATATCAATCAGATATTAGCCAAAAAACAATTCTGATTTTACTGGCCGGCATCTAGAATCTCATATTTTTACACTGATTCTGTGTCTGATAAAAGTTTCTGTAACTCATTGGTTGATTTTGGTTGGGGCAATTGTTTTCCTATATTTTGCTGTTGACATTTTTTCCTCTGTTTTTTGTAATATTACTTGATCTAGCCCTTTCTAACATTCTACAAAATAAGTAATAGAGGCTGATATGATTCATGCTGATATAGTAACCGGAAAGCACCGGTCTCGGCCTATTCTCAAAGCTGCAATATGGATGGAGCTTACTATACAGTTTAGGATAACCAAAAAAAACACTGTCTGTCAGGTGACAGACTAGTTGCTTGACTGGACTGCCCTGTTTCAAAAATATCGCCAAAATAAAATTCCCTGTTGTATTAAATCACCTAACCTATTCAGCAGAAAGACTGCAACCTGAGCATCCGTTGTTAAATCTGCATTGATGTAGATCTATATATGAAGACTTACCACGGTTATTTCTTCAGACAAGATAACGTCGTGCCTAGGACACCTCAACTTTTCTAGCTTTTGCTTAAAACAATTTTTTCACAGCCTTAACGAGCCCTTGATTATGGTAAATTACTCCTCAACCAAACAAACATTGAGTAGAAATGTCTTAACTTTGCCTTACCACTATTACTGTAACTGTGACCAGACGTCCTCATTTTCCTGGGACAATCCTAATTCTAGACCAACTGTCATCAGGAAATGGTGTCTAATCTCATATTAAGGTACCCGTTTTGGTCATAACGGCTATTAAGTGGCTGTTTCTCAACATCCGATCACACTAAAAAGGATTTAAAAAAACAGCATGGGGTTTTGCTGACACCTTTGTTGTGGTATTATGAGCTAATCAAGAATGGACTTTTGCAAGGACTGAGCCTTAATAAGCTGTAGTTGATAAGTGATGGTGATGAGGGGATAACGGACAGAGGAGGGATAGTGAACAAGTTCCTGCCGTAAGCTTGGCTGCTTTCAGGAGAGTTAAACTACAAGTTGAATAATCAAGCTCTACTCCTTGATGATAAAAAAAAGATACAAAGTTAGTAAGATAATTTCTGTTAATGTTCTAAGATCAAATTGTGGTTTGCAGCCAGTTTTAAACTAGAATAACCTTATTTCGATTTGCATTAAAGAGTAGACTAATTTATAGAAGTCTTGAAATCTTAACATATTTAAAGCCTATGTCTATCTTTAATAAAAATATATAATCTGTGAGTGTAATTAAAAGCAGCTTTGATTTAAGAACTAAAACTCTCTCACAGGTCTTTCATTGTTAAAGCTACAAAAAAAAATCCAAACTTTCATTTGAAAACAGACTGCTTTTCACTTAAAATATCTGAGGATCCATGGGCATATACATTTGACATTTTTTTATAGATTGTTACAAAATGGATGTAAAATCTTTAGAAGTAGTGCTAGAATTTTCTGAATTAGATGATCAAAATTTTATCGTAATTGCTCACATTTCTAGTCATGCTGGTAAAGTAGAAAATTATTTAAAGAAAATAATTGGTTTATTTCTTTCTTCTCTGATCCATCTCTACAACTTTATTATTTCTCTTTTATTAATTTTTTTTTTCCTCCCTGAAACAATAAAAGAACACAATGAATGCTGAGCAAAGGTACATTACTTTGATGAAGTGGCAGACAGTGTTGTAGTATTAGTAGATTACATTTTTTGGATGTGACTAATTTCCCATTTTACTAATTCCTAGTAAATCATTGGTTGAGTTCCTCAACAGTCTAATAAAGTCACTGTGAGCCGCAGACTCCACCTGAGCCTCTTCCTTCATAGACAATGTGTCCCCCCAAAATTTCAAATGCATGAGCCCATGGATCCTTAGATAAATTAAGTGAAAAACATTCTTTTTTTGTCGCTTTAACAATGAAAATGTCATGATGTTTTTAAGAGATCTGACCCACATGCAGGAACCAGAGTAAAAGTTTAACAGGTTTATTGGAATAATCAATAAGGTTGACCCAAGGTGACTCAGAGAGCTGGTGAACCGGAACTGGAAGTGAGAAGGGAAGTTCAGAGGTTAGTTCAGTGTCCGTGGGAACTTTGAACAATGTCTTGCGGGGACTCACGTTAACAGAAAAGGTTCTCTTCCCAGAATCCAGTCGTTGTGGGTTTATCCAGAGATTGGGGGGCTTGTTTGAGGGCAGACAGGTTTTTGGTTTTGTTGGTTCCTTGAGGAGCAATGGAGCGGACTGCCACTTAGATTTCCAGGAGAACATGTGGAGATTAATCCCCTGCTCAGTGTGAAGCTCAAAACAATCCTTCCAGGGGGAGAAGGCCAAAATTTCAGTTTGCAGGATGACTTCCTGCCGAAAAGGAAAGACAAAAACCAAGGTTAGAACTCAGAGAGACAAAGACTCAGTTTGACTCTGCTAAACTCAGCTTGGCTAGCGTACCCAAAACTGGCAAACACTCGAGGTAGGCGACGAGGTAGTGGCAATTCACCGCTTAAGAGTCCTCAGTAATGAGCACAACCAGCCGCAGGTGTGTGGGAGGACCAAGGAGAACAGGGCGCCACCTGGTGGTGGAGGGAGAGAACACAAAAAACAATCACAGCCCACACACACTGGATTCCTAACAGAAAGACCTGTGAGAGAGTTTTAGTTCTTAAAGCAAAGCTGCTTTTAATTACACTCACAGACTATTTTACTTCATTATAATTTTCCTCTCTGCATAAGTAGAATCCAAATTAAGTAGACTGAACTTTTGGTAACTCTGAGATTCATCAAGTCAGCCCTTTGAAATAATTGTTCCATTTGCAAACATAAAGCGGCATCCGCTCAGCTACCAGCTGCATCATGTGGTCAAAAATCAACTTGACCGCTAATAATTGGATACTTATTGGATACTTATGGATACTCATTGTCCTCTGCCAAAAAAATTGAGGAGGAAGACCATATTTCTGCTTTAAATGAATTATTTTCTTTCTTTGTTTTTTAATTGATGCTTCAGTGATCCAGATTGTGTCAAAGGGAGTGAAAATTACCCTAAAAAAGGATACACAGAATCAAGCAAAGAAAAGAGCAGTGTTGGTTCATGTGGACTTTATGGAAAAAAAATCAAATCAACTGGTAAAGTTTTCTCTGACCTTTGAGAAAAACAGATAATGATTTTATAAAAATATATATATATACCAGTATATATATAATGGCTGAAAAAAATTGCAAAAATGTATAACACTTAAAATCATGAAGGAAAAAAGACAAGACAATCATAAAAATAAGATCTTCCTGAAGATTTCCCTTAAAAGATTGAACAAATGATGATTCTTCATTATTAAACAATGTTTTAAGATCCCTCTCAAGCTATCATGATCTTGGCACCGATGACTGGATTATTATTTGATTTCTTCACCTGCTTGGCTCCACTCAGTTTTTTATTTTCGCC
This sequence comes from Cyprinodon diabolis, assembly GCA_030533445.1. Lineage (NCBI taxonomy): Eukaryota > Metazoa > Chordata > Actinopteri > Cyprinodontiformes > Cyprinodontidae > Cyprinodon > Cyprinodon diabolis. The sequence continues at coordinate 16,923,597 of CM060072.1, read as the reverse complement.
CATCAGCACCCTGTTTGTAAAATAGGACCGCCACAGGTCATTCATCCCTGTTGCAACCAGTGCAAAAACTATATATATACAGGTGCTGGTCATAAAATTAGAATATCATGAAAAAGTAGATTGATTTCAGTAATTCCATTTAAAAAGTGAAACTTGTATATTATATTCATACATTACATACAAACTCATATATTTCAGATGTTTATTTTGTTTAATTTTGATGATTACAAATGACAACAAATGAAAATCTCAAATTCATCATATCAGAAAATTAGAATATTGTGAAAAGGTTCAAAATTGATGGCCCCTGGTGCCACACTCTAATCAGCTAATTAACTCAAACCACCTGCAAAAGCCTTTAAATGGTCTTTCAGTCTAGTTCTATAGGCTACACAATCATGGGGAAGACTGCTGACTTGACAGTTGTCCAAAAGACGACCATCGACACCTTGCACAAGGAGGGCAAGACACAAAAGGTCATCGCTAAAGAGGCTGGCTGTTCACAGAGCTCAGTGTCCAAGCACATTAATAGAGAGGCGAAGGGAAGGAAAAGATGTGGTCGAAAAAAGTGTACAAGCAAGAGAGATAACCGCACCCTGGAGAGGATTGTGAAACAAAACCCATTCAAAAATGTGGGGGAGATTCACAAAGAGTGGACTGCAGCTGGAGTGAGTGCTTCAAGAACCACCACACACAGACGTATGAAAGACATGGGTTTCTGCTGTCGCATTCCTTGTGTCAAGCCACTCTTGAACCACAGACAGCGTCAGAAGCGTCTTGCCTGGGCTAAAGAGAAACAGGACTGGACTGCTGGTGAGTGGTCCAAAGTCATGTTCTCTGATGAAAGTAAATTTTGCATTTCCTTTGGAAATCAAGGTCCCAGAGTCTGGAGGAAAAGAAGAGAGGCACTTCATCCACGTTGCTTGAAGTCCAGTGTAAAGTTTCCACAGTCAGTGATGGTTTGGGGTGCCATGTCATCTGCTGGTGTTGGTCCATTGTGTTTTCTGAGGTCCAGGGTCAACGCAGCCACATACCAGGAAGTTTTAGAGCACTTCATGCTTCCTGCAGCTGACCAACTTTTTGGAGATGCAGATTTCATTTTCCAACAGGACTTGGCACCTGCACACAGTGCCAAAGCTACCAGTACCTGGTTGAAGGACCATGGTATCCCTGTTCTTAATTGGCCAGCAAACTCTCCTGACCTTAACCCCATAGAAAATCTATGGGGTATTGTGAAGAAGAAGATGCAATACACCAGACCCAACAATTCAGAAGAGCTAAAAGCCACTATTAGAGCAACCTGGGCTATCATAACACCTGAGCAGTGCCACAGACTGATCGACTCCATGCCACGCCGCATTGCTGCAGTAATACAGGCCAAAGGAGGCCCAACTAAATACTGAGTGCTGTACATGCTCATACTTTTCATGTTCATACTTTTCAGTTGGCCAACATTTCTATAAATCCTTTGTTTTTATTGGTCTTCAGTAATATTCTAATTTTCTGATATGATGAATTTGAGATTTTCATTTGTTGTCATTTGTAATCATCAAAATTAAACAAAATAAACATCTGAACTATATGAGTTTGTATGTAATGTATGAATATAATATACAAGTTTCACTTTTTAAATGGAATTACTGAAATCAATCTACTTTTTCATGATATTCTAATTTTATGACCAGCACCTGTATATATATATATATATATATATATATATATATATATATATATATATATATATATATATGTGTGTGTATATATATATATATATATATATATATGTGTGTGTGTATATATATATATATATACAGTGGGGCAAAAAAGTATTTAGTCAGCCACCAATAGTGCAAGTTCTCCCACTTAAAAAGATGAGAGAGGCCGGTAATTTTCATCATAGATATACCTCAACTATGAGAGACAAAATGAGAAAAAACAATCCAGAAAATCACATTGTCTGATTTTTAAAGAATTTATTTGCAAAATATGGTGGAAAATAAGTATTTGGTCAATAACAAAAATTCATCTCAATACTTTGTTATATACCCTTTGTTGGCAATGACAGAGATCAAGCGTTTTCTGTAAGTCTTCACAAGGTTTTCACTCACTGTTGCTGGTATTTTGGCCCATTCCTCCAATCAGATCTCCTCTAGAGCAGTGATGTTCTGGGGCTGTTGCTGGGCAACACGGACTTTCAACTCCCTCCAAAGATTTTCTATGGGGTTGAGATCAGGAGACTGGCTAGGCCACTCCAGGACCTTGAAATGCTTCTTACGAAGTCACTCCTTCGTTACCCGGGTGGTGTGTTTGGGATCATTGTCATGCTGAAAGACCCAGCCACGTTTCATCTTCAATGCCCTTGCTGATGGAAGGAGGTTTTCCCTCAAAATTTGACGATACATGGCCCCATTCATTCTTTCCTTCACACGGATCAGTCGTCCTGGTCCCTTAGCAGAAAAACAGCCCCAAAGTATGATGTTTCCACCCCCATGCTTCACTGTAGGTATGGTGTTCTTTGGATGCAACTCAGCATTCTCTCTCCTCCAAACACGACGAGTAGAGTTTTTACCAAAAAGTTCTATTTTGGTTTCATCTGACCATATGATATTCTCCCAGTCATCGTCTGGATCATCCAAATGCTCTCTAGCAAACTTGAGACGGGCCTTGACATGTACTGGCTTAAGCAGGGGGACACGTCTGGCACTGCAGGATTTGAGTCCCTGACGGCGTGGTGTGTTACTGATAGTAGCCTTTGTTACTTTGGTCCCAGCTCTCTGCAGGTCATTCACTAGGTCCCCCCGTGTGGTTCTGGGATTTTTACTCACCATTCTTGTGATCATTTTGACCCCACGGGGTGAGATCTTGCATGGAGCCCCAGATCGAGGAAGATTATCAGTGGTCTTGTATGATTTCCATTTTCTAATAATTGATCCCACAGTTGATTTCTTCACACCAAGCTGTTTACCTATTGCAGATTCAGACTTCCCAGCCTGGTGCAGGTCTATAATTTTGTTTCGGGTGTCCTTTGACAGCTCTCTAGTTTTGGCCATGGTGGAGTTTAGAGTGTGACTGTTTGAGGTTGTGGACAGGTGTCTTTTATACTGATAACGGGTTCAAACAGGTGCCATTAATGAAGGTAACGAGTGGAGGACAGAGGAGCCTCTTACAGAAGAAGTTACAGGTCTGTGAGAGCCAGGAATCTTGCTTGTTTGTAACTGACCAAATACTTATTTTCCACCATATTTTGCAAATAAATTCTTTAAAAATCAGACAATGTGATTTTCTGCATTTTTTTTCTCATTTTGTCTCTCATAGTTGAGGTATATCTATGATGAAAATTACCGGCCTCTCTCATCTTTTTAAGTGGGAGAACTTGCACTATTGGTGGCTGACTAAATACTTTTTTGCCCCACTGTATATATATATATATATATATGTGTGTATATATATATATATATATATATATATATATATATATATATATATATATATGTGTATATATATATATATATATATATATATATATATATAAACCCCCATATACTATTACTAAAAAAAAATTTTAAAAAAAGCTGTCATATGTGGAAGGACTGCATATACTGTATATATCCCATGCACCTTCGCCTTCTCCATGATTATTTGAGCTGATGTAACGATTAAATTTCTCTAGCTTGAACTCAATAAAGTCAATCAATCAATAAGATCGACTTGTTCCATTTCCTATTTAAACTGCTTGTCCCCACCCATCAGTGCCATGTTATTCGAGCCATAGGTGAGAGTTCTCTAGCCAGTGTGTTTCAGGTTACCTTGTCCTTACTAGTTTCTCCTCCTGGACACCTGAGTTTGCCTGCTCTGTTCTGATCTGTTTTGCCTGACCTGTCTTTGGACTACTATTTGTATTCTGTCCACTAATGACCTTGGATCTTTCTCTTGAACCTGGCTTGGCTTTCCTTTCGGGTACTTCTTCGGATCTCTGATCTTTTGGACTTCTGCTTTCCCATCGACACCGGCTTTGGATTTTCCCTCCAGATTCTCCTGCTCTTACTCATCACCTGGTTTCTGCTAGTCAGTCTGATGCTCTGCTTGAATTCCTGAAACTCTCTGGGGGGCTTCCGCCGCATGCTGTGGAGAAATGATCTGACTGGATTCCACTCTTTCCTCTAAGCTCAGACCGAACTTAAAACCAGAGATTCCAGTCATCCTGTTGAAGCTGATGAGCCGCGGATCCCTGAGCAGATAGTAAAACAATTTTTAGAATCACTTCAGTTCTGTCTGCCTGAATTATGGGTCCTACATTCTAAGTCCTGACATAAGCCTTACCTCCTCTTCTTCAAAGGGCAAACACTCTTCAAAAACTTATTTGCTTGTTGTAATATCTTCTTTCACACAACATAGTTTTGGTGGAAATACATACTCTATAAACTTAAGCTATTATAACTTTCCCCAGCCCTTTTTCACTGCTTCCCACACCTCCTTCAACCAGAGTGATAACAGTCCACCTCTGACCCGCACAGGTTCTCCAGCTGTATTCTACTGCCTAACAAAGGAGCCAATTTTTGAATCGAGGCCCTTAGTTTGCATTTTACAATGTAAAATTGAAAGATGGTGGAAGGGAAATGAAGTCTCTTGCTCTAATTAAGGGAGTTTTGTGGATCCCACAGAGAGGTGATTACTGAGAATAAAAGTTCTTAACAAGCGTGGCATAAGGTAATCCTGCACTCTTACAGCTCGCAGCTCTCAAAAGGCAATAAATGGTGCCCAGGGCACACTGAATACAGGAACTGGAGTTCAGGCATACAGTAAAAATAAAGATATGTTTGCGTGGAAATGAAAACATTGGTTCAAAATCTGACACCTTTCATTTCAGCTGATGGGGAAATCTCTTGACAGAGAAGCTTTGAAGTTGCATTTGATTAACACGTAGAAACTAAAGAATAATAACTAACAATGTGTCTGATCATTGTCTAAAATTTTTTGGTAAATTTAAGAGCTTTCAGTGGTTCCAGAGAGAGATTTTTAAGTTTCCTAAAATTATCTTTTAGATATTATAGGAAAAATTAAAAAAATAAAATATAAAAGAAAAGTGAGGAAAAGGAAAACCTGCATTTTAGCTCTTATGCATAAATTACTTAAATTTCCTCTGTAAGCTTTTCAAGCTTGAGGCATTTCTAATTATTTTATATCCTTGACATCTGTACATGTTTAATAATGTTTACTTTACTGATGATAATACCCACATTGAGGCTATGAGAGAGCAAAGATTATTGAGTTAAATTTCTGTATATTTTCCCAATTCAATAAATACATTTATGAGGCTCAAAAGCTTTACAACATTGAAATCCTTCAGGCTGTTGGATGGGCTTTGATATTTCCTGTCCCATTCTGTTCAGACTGTAAATTCTCATGCTAGTAGTAGGTACACGCATGGCAAAAGGTTATGAATCATCCCATTACGGCACATTAAGTGGTATGTAATGGTGTCTTCATGCTTAAGAGCTTACATTGGATATGTTTTACTGAACGAGATAGGCATTTGGGGTTTCATTTGAATGCCATGTTGTTAAACACTAGGATTAAAATGTGAAGTGAGGAGCTGCTTCAAGTCTGTATGGTGATTTACTCCATTTAAAAAAAGAGTAAATAATTCTGAACTGTGTTCTCACTCTATAGACAAAAAACAAAATTTTTTACATTGTTAGATTTTTTTTTTAGATTGTATGTTCAATTTGTATGAAAATGAATAAAGATATTTTCACAACATACATCCTGCCGTTGGATGTACAAACTCAGATTTGAATTGGTGGTTTACTTTTCTGTACAGTCTGTGATAATGCAGGAAAGAGACACACTTGTATGTCTTTGTGTAGCTTTAGACATTGAAATAAAACCTAAAATATTTTTTGCAGTAATGTAACTCTATCAGTGAATAAAGTTTTATATTGTAATATATTTTTGGGAGAAATTCAGCCCACTATTATAAAACAGAGCACTAACACTGAAAAATCAAAGAAGCATCAAAGTAAGTTTGGTGTGCATAAAAATAAGTCCATGTTAGAGTCTTAGAATGGCTCTAATGAATGGAACTTATCCATACAGGCCTTGTAAACTGCACAGTAAAGATATTGTTTTTCTATTTGTATTTCAAAAATCTACTAGATATCTGATTATGATCTCCTAGCACCACTTGTCCGTATGTTCTTTGAAACCTAAAAAGAATGCCTGCATACTCCCTGCTAGAAGAGGTGCCACCACCAACTCAAACCAGTTGCAACATTTTCTCAGTTTAGAGTATTTATACTTCAAAATTCAACATCTTACTAAACAAACCTGGCAGGCTCAGAGCAGAAAGCCCCAGTCTTCGAGGCAGAGAGACTGTTAGGTTTGACAAAATGTTTATTCAAGATGGAACTGCAGAGAACAGCTTGGGCATCTAAGGCAGGAATCTCTGCAGGGAGAGAACACAAGTTAGTGACCAATTTATTTGACGGAGGAATATTGTGAGCCACTAACCTGGTTTTAAAGTTCAGTCCGTGCCCAAAAGAAGAGATTGGTTCCAGCCGGTTGGCTGCCAACAAGATGCAGCAGGTGCTGCCCTGAGAGTCCCAAACTCTGAAGTCCTGCAGGCCAAAGAAAAGGCAGGAGATCAGAACTGAGCAGACGAGGGAAGGCAGGATAATCCAGAGGGCGATGCCAAAGCTGGTGTTAAACACATGCTCGGTGGTCAGAGCCAGGAGTCCAGAAATCCGAAGAGGTACCGAAGGGAAATCCAGGACGGTGGCAGCAATTAGTTCCTAATTCGGTACACAGACAGGCAGAATTCCCGCAGGAGTGCAAAGGTAAACAGATTAGAATGGGGACAGGCTGGCTCAGATGTCCAGAGAACAGGTCAGCATCAGGCCATCAGAATCACACAGGTGCCCTAGAGAACTCTCACTAAGGGCTCAATTAATCTAGCACTGATGACTGGAAGAAGGCAAGTTAAATAGAGACTGGAGCAGGTGAACCAGAAGAGCAGTAATGAGAAACTGGGCAGAGCCAGTTCCTTGGTTAAGTTCCCAGTAGCTCCCGCTTTCATTTTTCTTTAATGGTTTTAAAACAATCTTTAAAAGCTAAATAAAAGCAAAAAACATACCCTACAATAAAGTTGGTCTAGCTTGATCTAGTTACATCTTTCCATAAAATGCAACTTTACATATGTTATACACTGAACCACTTTGATAAATAAACTAAAGTGTGACTCTCAAAATGTGATTCTCTCTTCCACACGGTCCTGCTCAGCAGCCAGCAGTCTTATTTTAGGAAGAATTTACACAACTAAGGAACAGGTCAGAAAGATTTCTAGGAAGCAGGGATTTTCAGGCAATGTACCCATCTGTGCAGCTTAACAGGACAGATTTTCTTAGTGCTTGTACAATTTTTGTTTTTTAAAGGGAATAAATTGTGTTTATATTTCAATAATCATACAAACAGTTTGTCAAAATTCCTCCATGCTGATACAAAAGACTCAATACTAGTTGTTGCAAATGCTTTAAGGACGCTATTGCAACAAAGGAAGACACATTTGCTGTCATTGGAAAGAGAATTTTCATAGTTCTCTCTTAAATCTGAGTTCAAAGAATTGAGTACATGAGCAAACTGAATACATTAGCAAAACCTGAAGTAATGGGTCAGGGGTGACATTGCTTGTTCTAAGCTAAATAATTTTGGTGAAATACTGTAATAACAGAAGCCCTCATTTAAACATAAAACAGTATAAAAATAAGATTATTTTACGGGTGAGTAAAAGTAAAAGAATAAATAACTTTTGGCTGAATGAGGGTTAGTTTAAAAAATATATTTCCAGAGCACACAAAAAAATTACCTCCGGTAAAAATAAGAAGCTGAGGTTTCCTGCTGTGATTTGTATTAATACTCCCACACAGTACTGTTAAACACAGTAAAGTCATTCCTCTACCATAATCCTGTGCAAGAGAACTAAGTCTTTAATGTATACAGCGGTGCAGCAGCAGATAATGACATCAAAGGGCTTGCTTCATGAAAAGTGCTTCATGTGAGAGGCATTCAGCCATCAGAATTGTAATGCAGAGGATCCGTCTAGCCTGGAATCGCTTTCTTTCCTTTTAAAAAACACAGTGTTCTTTAATAGAAGAAAGAAAAGAGTGCTGATGTTTTCAATCAGTGGAATAGGATGGAATAAACTTTTTAGCAATTGCATGGCTTCTGACTTTCATTTGTCCTCCAGCTCAAGTGGATTTGCAAATTAATCCGTAAGTGGTCCCTGTTTGATGAAGGAAAAGGTGCAGAAAACAGTGTCATTTTTCACACCAGCATATAATCTGTAATAGGCTTTTTGTTTTCTATAATTTTCTTTTTTTTATCAAGCACACAATAAAAATGTATATTAACAGCTTGGCATATTTCTAAAGTTTATTTCAATTTGAAAAACTCACATGAAGAGAAAAGACAATTAGGAGAAACGTATTGATACAATTACTTTGTCTTTGGTGCTCAGACCTCGGTAGGAAACATAGCGCTTAATTTGATAGATATGCATGAGCAGGAGCAAAGAACAGGGCTGTTTCCCCCCCAGGCCTGAAACTGGTAGTGGAGTGGATATAGATGAAGTTGGTCAGTCTGTAGACTGCTGGTTAGCGTGACGGTATGCTGAGTTTTATGGGGAGATCCAGTGGACAGCGTTGGCTGATACTACAGCTTCACTCAGGGACCTGGAAGATTGAAGTCCAGTTGGATAACACAGGTTGAGAGAACCTGTCCATGATGAGCAAGCATAAAGCAATGGTGGAGAGGAAAAACTCCCCATTGGGAAGAAACCTCTAGCAGAACCAGGCTCAACATGGCGGTCTTCTGCCGGACCGGTTAAGATGAGAACAGGGAACGCAGTAAGAGTCCTGGAGGAATGACACTGATGAAGCTTTACCTACGATGGTGGAGGAGGAGCTGGAGGTCGGATCCCGATTGGCTTTCGTGGAGGCGTGGTTCAAAGCTGATTGGCTGTGTCGCAGGTGGATGAAGGAAAGCAATGAGTTTCTTCAGTTAAACTTCCGCCTAGGCTACATTTTAGAAGAGTCTTTTCAGGTTAATATGACAGAATCACTAAAACACTGAAGGTGGCTGAAATAAGCTTCCCCCCTAAAATTGGCTGGGAAATTCCTTATATAGGGTTTTGACAATTAGGGAGAGGTTCGAATCAGAGGTTCAGATGTGTCAACTGAGTGGAATTGGGCAGCTATTCTGGTGGACTCCTGGAAGGCTCCTCCAGAAGGAGGGGACTATGTCCCTTGGCTGGCCTGGAAATGCCTCAGGCATCCCCCAGAGGACCTGGAGGGGGTGTTGTGGGATAAGGACGTTTGCATATATCTGCTGAGACTGCTGCCCCATAACCGAGTCCTGTAAAAGAGTAAGATGACAAGAATGAGCAATAAAACACTATCAGTTATGAAAATTAAATATAAGACATGGCTACGGGGTAAATCGATGTTTTCTGTGAGTGTAACCTATGGCCCACAGTGGCCACATGTTAAATTAAAATGTTTAATTATTAATGTAAAAAAATCTGAAATGTGGGTTTCAGGCATATCTATTGAGTTTTTTTGGGGTTTCAGCCTTTCTCTTTGGTTTCGTGCCCGTTCGAATAAGAGAATTATGTTAATTTTTCTTCCCTACTGTAAAATGTTGAGCAGTGACAAAAATCTTATCAAAATCTGATATTTAATAACCATGTGGGACATAGATTTCTTTGAATGTGGTGTCAGTGCCCAGGGGGCTGAACAGAGACTTTCCTTTCCCAATTATGTTGTCACTTTTTTACCCAGCTTTCACTTTTCAACATCTTCATGTTCTTGCAGTTTTTTTTCCCTCCCCCATCTCCAGTTCCCTTTTCTGCTCCTGCTTCTTTGCCAAGAGTCCGCTGAATTACCCCTTGTCTCTCCTCCCCCTCTCTGTCTTCCTGCTCAACTTATCAGCTTGTTCCTGACTGAGTAGCTTGGTTCATACAAAACTGCAGCATGCTGGGGTTTTTTGGCCCTAAATTTGGGTGGAACCTGTTTGGCCAACTTATTTTCGATGCCTAAATGTAACTGAACATTATTAATTTACTGCATATTAATGTTTAGCTTCTTGAGAGTTAAAGCTGCTAGCCTAAATAAACCTTAATACCAAGTAGATATGTCAGCACAGTTTTAATAATGAATTTTGGATATGTGCCACAGTTATCATCTGTATATACTGTATATAAGGAGGGCTAAAATATCTCCACCATCTTTAAGAGGTAGACTGAATCTGCCTAGCAACACCCAGAAACTGTAAGGTGGAAAATTAGCCACTGTAACCTTTAGTGCCATTTATTGTGCACTCCATTTTCATCGTGAACACCAAGCTGCTCTTTTAATAGAGCACAAAGAATATCAAATATCTATAATTTGTCCAAAGTTATGATTGTATACCAGTTTCAGCTTATATGACTTTTCTTAAAAAAAAAAAAAAATAGGAAGAAATGTATATTATTTACTCCATCCAATGTTTGTAATTTGGAGAATGTAAAGTAGGTAAAATAAATTTTGACAATGGGAGGCAATTAAAATAAATATAGAAATGACAAGGGCAGTATCTTAGGGAACATCTTGAATTGACTCAGTTGCACAAAAAAATAAGACAAAGAAAAATGTCAAGGATATAGATTGTTCTTATTAGTTTAATATTAAATTAATGGACAATAGTAATTAAAAATACACTTTGTTTGAAATGTTTATTTTAACTAGTCACAAAATAAATAAAATGTATATAAGTTTAATCTGTAATAAAGATGAACTACATCTGAATTTTTTCTAATATAATAATTTGGGTTCTGTTTACGCCCACAACGCGGTCATCCTGTAGTTAGTGTGAGACTGGTGTGAAGAACTGTTGAGGGGTTTAAATCTTTATGTCCTGGTTTGAAGACACCTTGTTGAAATAACACACTCTAATAAAGGAAAATAAATGGAGGGTGACCTGCAGTGGTTGAGCTAGGCTTTTAAAACAGGGGTGGCAAGGTATTATTTGGGGGGGGGGTCAATATATAAAGGGTTCAGAATTTCGTACTGTACAATGTATTATAGATGAAGTATACCGGCTACATTCATTCTTCCTGTCTGCTGAACTGCTGCTAGTTTTATTCACAAGCCTGGAAGAGGTCTAGTGCTACTACCACAGATGATCTCGCTCTTGAAATGGAATTGAACGACTCAGATTAGCTAGCCGAATGAATAGAAGGGTAGCCGCCTGTGGCCCGGGTTGCCTGTCACAACTCCAGTCCGGCGCACAGATGGTGTCATACACACTGTGCTTTGTTTTAAAAATATATAAATATAAAAAATATAACCGAGGATGTCTGGGGGACAGTGATTCGCCTACATGTTATGAATGCTGGTGTAGCATAAATAACAAGTTATGAACAGTTTAACCTAACAGAATTTTATCAGAACAGCTCCAAATGACACAAAACTCATATGGGTGAGTAGAACATGATGTAATAACGTAAAATCAAGGGCCCAATATAACAAAAAAAAAAAACAGTGTTTCCCTTTAATGTTTTGTAGCACAGCCTTTTTAAGCAATTACTGCAATCAAACCTAAATATGACTGTCATAATTAATGAGTCAATGAGACATCTGCGCTCCTCTGTAGATATTTTAGTCCACTTGTCATGATCAAGATTGTGGAGACCATTGGTTATGTTATTTTCAGTCTTTTCGAGGGGCACACTTATTTTGTCAGGGCATTTTTCATTTTTCATTGAAAAGCACTTTCCTGAAAGAAGAACTTGCCAATCAATGCAAACTGAGTGAATGACTCTTCACATGAGATAAATTTGGCATTTCTTGAAGAGATATCACTTGCAGGTTTTAAAACAGAAATGCCTCCTTTTCAGCTTAAGGCAATTTTTCTTCAGTGGATAATTGGGCATCTTACTCTCCCATCTACTTCTTATCCTCATCCTCTTCTGAGTCACAGTTTTCCTGGTGGTCATGTAAGAAAATCTCTTCTGGAACTTGTTCTATAGGGAAATACAAACTAATGACTGAAGCAGTGAGGATTTGAGGTTCTGTCTTCTGCAGAACTTGTAAAGGCTCTGAGCAGCCTCCAAGATTAGTGATAATAAAATGGCGTAGGATGCAGAACCTGTTCAAATCTCTGCTCTGTCTATCTCACTTATTGTGGCCTTGGATAAGACACCTCACTTATATTGCCTACTGTTGTTGGTCAAAGGGCCCACTAGAAGCATCTATGTGCCAGATCCACTTCTGTCAGTGTGCCCCGGAGCAGTTGTGGTTACAGTGTAGCTTGCCATCATCAGAGTGTAAATGGGTAAAATAACATAAGAGACTATGGAGTCTCCTGACCCAAAAAGTTGCTATAAAAGTATAGGCCATTTACCATGTTGGTGCATTTTGATCACCACAACCTGTACATTCCAAAGTACATTCCCACTCATTATGCCCTCTGTAGGATGGAAAACAGCACACATCCCCACAAGGTGGCTATATTGTTACATTTGGATCATGTCATGTCAACGCATTTCTAATCCCTTGGCTGCCATGTCAAGTGAGTGGAGTTCTCATTACCGTTCATCTGATCCACCTGCTCTTACTTGTCTTTAACCAACTCTCTAACCAGTCAACTTGGCCAGATGATTTCTCTTGAGCCAGTGGTGGGAGTGATTCAGCGTTATCTTAGTGTCTCTGATTACCTGATTCTGACCTGTTCTGCCTTTCAACCATTGAGCCTCCCTGTTCCTGTCTGATCTGTTTGCCTTACCTGTCTATGGACTCCTGCTGGAATCTGCCTTTTTTGCTGAACTTGGAGCTGACCTGGATTTCCCTCTGAAAGCTCTTTAGATTTCTGATCTCTTTGTTCTGAATCATGAGCACGTCCTTTTCCCACCGGCTTGTTCTCCGTCCTCTGAGGCTGCAGTGTCGGGGAAACTCTTGGCGGCACCCGCCACATCTTGTTGGCAGCCCTTTGGCTGAATCCTACCTCATTCTCTGGGCTTGGACTGAACTAGTAAACCAGGTTAATGACTCACTTTCATAATCTTTCTCCGCCAGATTTACGTGGTCACTAACCTGTGTTTCCCTTCTGCAGAGGTTCCTGCGATTGTCGCCCTTGCCAATACTACTGCAGATCCACAACCATTTTAAAATAAACGTTTTTGAGAAATCCGTCTTTCTGTCTGCCTTGAATACTGGGTCCTCCGTTCTGAGCCATGACAGTCCTGTCATATTTTTGTCTGCCACCGATAAATCTTAGAAAAATCTCCACTTAGATGGGGATATTTAAAAAAGTAATATTGTACCATGTTTATTGTTGGGATCATTTTAGGAAAAAAAAAAATATAAAATTTTAAGTTGAAAAAGGACATTGAGAATTTTTTCTGATTTAAAATTCTGTTTCAGGCCTTATGAACTGAATGCAAGAGGAGAGTTAACAATATGATTGATACCTGGAGAGAACCCCTGCATACACTTTAAGAATAAGTGAACTCCATGAATAAAGGCAATAAACAGGGATTCAAACTTCTCTATTGTACACACATGTACAGGTCTAGAATGTCTAAAAATTACCCTGCATTGTATTTAAGTCTTTTCAATGCTTTAGAAAGCAATGTTTAGAATATTTAAATCCATTGTGTTGAACTTTGTGTGTAAATCACTCTAAAGTGAGTGAAAAATGATCCTCAGCCTAAAGACATTCGTCAAGACAAAAGAATAACTCTGTTATAGAGGGCGTATTATCAGATTTATTTGTAGGCTCTAAAGACATAATAGTACCTGCAGGCATAATTCAGTATGATGATATTCATTGTAGATGAGAAACCAAGAATATATGATAATAGGGACAATATTAATAAATTACACCTATTCTACTCATTGGTGGCCACAAGGCTCTGAGAGAGGACAGGGACCATTACTGTGACGGATGTAAACTGAGCGACGGGCTCATAGCATCCCGCTGCTCTCTGGGATCCAAAAAGGCAGACTAGGTAGGAAAAGCAATGCTCACAAGCTCCTTGGGAAAAAAACAAAATACCACAGACAGGAAAGGAAGGTGAGAGTTTCTGTCTCTTTCTAGACCACATTTTTACAATCCCATTTTATCATCCCTGCAGTGGGAAGCTGTGATGATGGGAGGAAGGTCTATTCTCTGCAGATTTAGTGGTCAGGACGGTGAGGAGATGTATATTCACTTTATGGTCATTAGCCAGGGAGAAAAGTGCACCTTCGCTGCTTCTGATTTGGCGCTGCTCCCAATTGGTTGGAAAGAGAGAGCATTCCCCTCAAAGGATCATTTGAATCCCTGTAAATGCTGTCTGCCATCAGCTGAGCCTTGAAAGGGACATTAATAATCACAACTGCTGTCTGACCTTCTGGAGCTATTCTCTTAAATTGCATGGAAAAAGAATCTCTGGATCTATACATTTATTCTCTATTCATAAATATTTAATTTTATACAGTTGATGTGAACTTTTAAAAAATGCAGGAGAAATAGCTTAAATTAAAGAAATTGATACTCTGTCTGTCCATTTTTATTAATCTTTTTAAACAATATAATGTATGTAACTACCTTTTTGTTTATCATTAATGGTTATGCGGCAGCAACATTCCACAAACATAATTGAAAGATCCAGCTTTTCAGTTAATCAAATCTATTTAGTGATTTAGGATTGAAAAGTAAGTAATAACAAAATCCCTGCCAATGTACTAACTGTTGCCACCTTGAATAACTTTTATATTGATTTTTCACTTTGAGTTATTCATTTTCGCTATGAGTTTTTGTTAAGTAGTTTACAAGTGAATATACCATTTGAATAAGTCATAATAAAGCCAAACTTTCTCAGATCTACAGTCATACTGATTATTAAAACTTTCAAAACAACTGGAAGTATGACAATCAAAGCCCAAGTTATAGAAAACTATAAAGCTTGCTGTTATGAATGAGCTTTTCAGTTCACCATTTCATTTTCCAGACCTAAATCTTATACAATAACCTTGCATAATATACTTGCATAGTGATGTAATTGGAAAAACAAGTGCTAATATTTTTGTAAATGGGTTGCTTTAAAGCAAAATGTTGAGTATCTATGGAAAGTATGGCCCTGGGACTTTGTTTAATTTATCTATATACAAATTTACATTTTACATACATTTTCCGTAGAAAAAGGTAGAACCCTTTGCCATTTTTTTATTTAACCCTTATTAATTCAGGTTTTAATTTATCCTACTAATTTGCTTATCAACATTCCCCACTACATAAAATTGTTTATGTTGCCTATCATGCTTAAACTGTTTTTTTCAATGAATTCAATTTAATGCAGCTCTTTAGTTCTATATTTGGTCTAGCTCGAACAATCCATTAAGTGATCTTGGTACCCACAGAATAAATGTTACAGGAAGAACAATCAGGGTTGATCTAATGAAGTCTAAAACTTAACTGGGGTCTTCATTAGGGTCCTCCTTTTCCTGTGTATTAGATGATAGCCTACAAGATCTCAAGAGGGCTCATCAGTTATGCTGCAGGTTGACGGTTGACCTTCCCACAAAGCTTCTGAAGCCCAGTTCTGGCACTCCATTCTTATTGTCAGGTCAGTGGTCGGTTAAGCATACCTAAGGTTCTTGCATCTAAAGGCCTTAAGCGTCCTAGGAACCATGCACTCTAAAATGTACACTGTGTCTATTAAGGAGTACCAGAGCAAAAGATCAGGTTTGAGATTTGTGTTGGCAGTCTCAGATGATAAGCAGAAATTTTTTGAAATGTCTGCTCTCACCCTTCATTCTCTTGCTGCTTGTAGAGGTTGCGGACTGATGTTATCTGGGCTTTTGCTTGCTTTAAACCTTTCCAAATGAATCCTCTCACTATTCCAAGATGGCTTGATGGAAGAAGAAAGCCATTGATCTTAATTTGTCTCAACTGCAGTACAGCTGCTAGGCACTTTCGGACATGGTTATCCCACCAGGATTAATAGCTTTGGGACAGTCTTATTTTACAGCCAACCAGAATACAGTATGTCTCAGGGTCGCAGAATATGAGCAAAGGTAGCATCTGTGGATCTTCATCATACCACGACTTTAGTTCTCAACAGCTTGGCCTGAGAGACAGTCTTTGCACATCTTATAACCTGTTCATGCCAAAGCACCTTATCAAAGACTGTCAGTGTTCATTTGGACCTGTTCTATCCCATGATGGTCTGTTCTTTCCATGTCCGAAGCCTTCTCTGCCCCATTGTAAATTGTTTCCATTTCCTTTTAATCACCAAAGTAGAAGCTGCTTTGGATATGAATGGGTCAGAAGATATACTTTCCAGTCTTTGGAAGGCTTATTTGAAGCTCAAAGATACATTGTTCAAACAGAACCTTTGTTGTTGAAGCATTTGTGGCGCACCAGCCACATTTTTCAGCAAAGCTTACCAATCTCTCCAGTTTTTTCATCTTTTAGAATCTCATAGATGGTGAGAGGTCAAATAAACCTTGGCAAAAGTCCAAACTGAAGAGACCAAAGGTTCAGCCTGCTCAGGAGCATGGTCTTATCAATTTTCTCAAAGTTGTATTTGTCATGTTTGAGTTAAACCACTTAGTCTTTTTCCCTTAGTGAAAATATCATTCTATTGCCAAATGCTCTTGAATGGTTTATCTGACTCTGTTGGTATGGCCTTCTTAACAGCGTAAAAATCAATTTTCCAACAGCTTACCCTTAACGACTAAAATGCCCCTGGACTTGTTTGGCTTTATCTCTAAATGGGCTCATTGTATTTTCACCAAAAGCTTGTCAAGTAATATTACTTGAACATACCTTGGTTGAGGTGAGGATAGTCATTTCATCTATATGAGCTCTGATGGGAGGTAGAAAAAGTCCTGATCTGTGCTTTGGAATTGTAGTTAGGTTGAATTATCTCTTTTTTCTTCCACAGCTTCTATTACAACTTAAGGTGTTTTGGCATTACTTTAACCCTGCTCTCTATGGTTTCTGCTTGTTGTAATCTCCCCTTATCTTTAGCTGTTAGACATTTTTGCAGCTTAATTACTGTGTTCATTTCATCAGGGCATTGTTCCTCTGCACACAGCTAAGGAATGGCAGATGTCTTGTGCTAAAACATGCACATTTTTCCAAATAGAATAATCAAGATGCCAACAATCAGAGCCTAGAAGAGATGTACACATTTATTTCTGCAGCCTCACTAATTAGAACCCAGTTATCTGTCTTTTTATATGTTTTTTTGTTTTTTTTTCTTAAGCCCCAACTCACCTTTTTGTTGCCCTGAGTCATATATCCCTCAGTCTAAGATACAAAAAGAGCAAAGAGATGTCAGTAGCTAAGGCTAAGTTATGTGAGACTGTGTAAAAATGAATCATAAAAAAAGGAAGGAAGGGTTGGAAGAAAGAAGCAGAACCACCTTGTGAAACATTCCTCTGTCAGAAGCTCCTCAGATTTATCAACCCAGTTTTCTTTTCCTGCCTCTCTCCTCAGATAATTGGAAGGAAGCATGTGTGCACAGAGCCATGGGGAAGACAGAAAACATATTTTGGCAGAGCTTGACAGGTTAGACAATGGTAGAAAAAAACAGCAAACGCTGTCAAGAGACAATGGCATAAGAGTCAGCAAGGAGCTGCACTGCATTATATTCAAGTTTGAGGAGCAAAACCTGACGCTCATGGGTGAATGTAAACGTGTTTTTGCCTGATTGAATCTAAGAGTGTGTGTTTATGTGTCATCCATGTGGTGTCCTTGCAACAATGAGAATAGCAGATTGACTGCTGTTAAAGGTCATAGTTTAATTATCTGTGGTAACTCAGCTGCTGCCATCTTCTCCATTCGTAATGCACTAAGAGTACGGGTCCACTTCAAGTAAAGAACAAACCACTGCTGAAGTGACTGCTTTGACATTTAAATGGGAAATCTAACAATATCCTTTGAAAACAATTAACCTAATTTAGCTATTGGAAAAATAATGAGCCACTTATCATTGCACTTATTTACAATTATCAGTAGGAATGTCAAAACCAAAAAAAAAAAACATGCTCCTGTCATTAGCATTGCAAGAGTTGTTTCCATTTGGTTTGTCTTGAATATTCAGCAGTATTAATTTAGAAGAGTCAAGCAAGAAAATAAAGCAGTTAAAACGAAAAAGCATTATAGCAAAAAGAGGAATTCAAAAACTTAAGTGCCCATACCAGGCCCGTCTATGGTAATGATATCCAATTTAATGTCACAGTAAAAATCAATGGTACTGTAATGCTTCTGAGTGTGACTGAATTAGGTTTTGATGGGATAAAGAAAAAGTTAAGGAACACATGGGGCAGGTTCACGTCCTTCAACTTTGATCCATTTTTTTATCAGATCTCAATTGCTCGCCATCTGAGTTTCGGAAGATGTTAAAGCAAATATATATATATATATATATATATATATATATATATATATATATATATATATATATATATATATATATATATATATATATATATGTATGTATATACGTATGTATGTATATACGTATATACGTATTTATATATATATATATATACATACATATATATACATACATACATATATATATATAAATTGCTTTGAATTAGACTGTTTTTAATGGTTTTGAATGTAAAATGATGCTCTCTTACATTCTTATGTCTACATTACTTAATAATAATAAAAGTTTAATTCCGTATCTCTCCTCTCTGCACCTCTCAGACCAGCCTTGATCACCTGGCGTTGCACACAGCTGAGGTGAGTAGAGACTGACAGGAAAACGGGGGTTATCCACCGATTGGAAAAGGAGGAAACTGCCACTAACGTAATACCTGCCTGTACTGGTTTCTGTCTGCTGCTCGAGTTTTCCTTCTCACCTGCTGCAGTTTGATTTCTAATAAACTGTTTGATCTCCTCTCTGTTGGTTATGCCTGGCAAAATTTTGGGACTCACGAACCCGTTTGTTACAAATAGAGTTTTTAAAGATAAAGTTGGTAAATCCATTTTACACTAAAAAAGTTGCTTACTAGTAGGGCTACTTGGACAATCTTAGATGATCAATTATATTGCTCTAATATGTTGTAACTCTGCAAAGGTTTCTGGAGTTTTAACAGAAACCTTTAAATTTGTTGAAATCTTGAGGTATACTTATTTTTTTTTTTTTTTGCATCCATATTTAGTTAGTAAATATTGTTACCATAATGCTTTATTGGCCAACATGTAATTGTAAGATTTTTTCCCAAACTTTTCTGAACAATTAATTGATTGAATAATTGATTTCTGAAGTTGTCATGAAAATGCTTATTTGCCACCTCAGACAGATATATGGACACATTGATAGATCAAATTGACTCTAACATTGGCTGGTCAGCACAATTGAATACTGGCACATCAGTCAGTGCTGAACTTTGTGTTATTGACTTTGTTTTACCGACATTACTTGACATTGAATTTGGCCACGACCCGGATCAGCTCCCAGCCAGCCCCTCGGTGGACCCCAGCTGATGTTTTATTCACCATGTCTAAAATAAAATACCCCAACATAAACCATGTCCTCCTTTTCCCAGGGTCCTTACCTGCAATGTCTCTCACCTCTCATCATAGGGCTTGCTCTGTCTTTCTGCATCAAATCTTACCTCACCCAATGGCTGTCTTCACCAGCTGTGATTGTCCAGACTGCTCCTAGAGGTCACTATAAGGGTGTATGTGAGAACCTTGATAGAAGGGAGAATTAGAGGCTGTTCTAATGGTATAATTCAAACTACGGCTCAGATGACCTCAGATAGGCAAGAACCCCAAATCTCTGTCAAGAAGGAAAACATTGAAGAAAAAAATAAGCAAGAAAAAACATCCATCCATCCATTTTCTGTCTAGCTTATCCCAAGCAGGGTCACGAGGGGTGTTGGTGGCTATCTCCAGCTGTCTACTGGCGAGAGGCAGGGTACACCCTGGACGGGTTGTCTGTCCATAACAGGGTCAAGAAAAAAAACAAACAAGGGAATTATCTCCAGCAGTTTTCTACGTACAAACAACATAAGGTAGATCCAAGGTGTGGAAGAAGATTTCTTTGACAGATTGAAATCATGGTTTTGTTTAGAAAAAGTAATTCATATCAAAACTGAAAACGCAGTTCGTAAAGCAAAACATGGTGTTGACACCTTCATGATGTGGGACACTGTATGTTTCTTCAGTGACAGGGAAGATGTTCAAATTGGATATGAAGATGGATGAAGCTATGTGCAGTGCAATCCTGGATGAAAACTTGTTAAATGCCACGAAAGACTTGGAACACGAGAGCAGGTTTACCTCATAGATGAAAAACAACCTAAAACATTCAGTCAAAGGCTACAACTAGATCCAAATAACAGTTTGTGAAAAGATTTTAACAGAGGCTCACAATCCAATCTGCAAAACAGCCATAATTGGACAAAAATAGCTATATAAAGTTTTCTACTCAGGGGGGCTGGTTACAAGTGCCGACAACATGACCAGGATCATTTAATTGGCCAGCTCTTTGAAAACGGTTGACTTTACACTGCTTTTTTTCACATCAAATCCTTAAAATACATCGAAGTGTGATTAGAATAATGCACAAAAAGGAAAAAGTTGAAAGGATGTGTTTACTTTTTAGACATTATTAATTCCTGATTTTGCCCATCAGCAAGGCTAGAGAGTAAAACTGAGATTCATGACTATAAGCTCAGCAGTATAGATACAAAAACGCTGAAAAACAAAAGGGAAGTTCTGCTTTGTGTTCCCTCTTCCAGTTGGACAGGTTATAGCTGGTGTGTGTCGCAGTTCCAAGTAAATTTGTAAAATATCTTATTTTTGAAATCTGTCTGAACACTGACCTAATCCCAGTTTGCCCAAAAACAGGCTGAAGTTTTCAATTAAATTCGAAAAACTGAATATTAATCAAGAAGGAAAAGATTATTAGTTCTTATTTGGAGAAGTTGTTTTATAGAAATTTTAAATGCCCTTTTTACAAGTACTGTATTTTTAAATGCCAATGATATAATTTTGAAAAAGCAAAATATTATATTTATATTTGTATCCTGTGGATCTTTAATTGAGCGAACCAGTTCAGTTTAGGAAGTGGATTTTTTAATTATTGATTCACTCTAAATTCATTCAACTGCCAAGTTAAAGAGAGTCCTGACCAATCAGAGCATAATTTTGTCATTTTTTTTTTGCTTTAAAGGATCATGTGTTTCATATAACCATAAGCATCTTCTCTAACTTTTATTCCCAATACATGAATAAAAGTGAATTCAGATCCAGCCTTATCTTAATCCACATCTGTTTGCATTATTAACACCTCCCCCTGTTTTTCCATTCAGCACAGCCCTTCATCGCCTGATTAGGAAAGAAAGAAAACAGAGTTTGATTTATCCACTGCCACCAGCCAGCTGAGCAATTGTCCGCCCCACTGCTGGCTATCAAGGGCATCACTGATCTGACTATAAATAATCAATTATTTCAGCTAATGACCCTACAAGATCCCCTGTTAGACGAGGTCAAGCTTCCACTTGGCAGGCGCCCCACCACCCCCGCTGAGCCGACAAGTGATACGACATTAGCGGGTGTCAACACGTCCTCTCGGCCTCACTGACGGAGTGAATGACCAGCTCTACTTGGCCGTGACGGCAAACTTAAGGCCTTCCTTTCAGCTTTCTCTTCAGCCTGCCTGTTCTCTCGCATGGTCAATCTAAAGTTTTTTGTTGTTTTTTTGTAGTTTTAAATATCAGGGGTGTTGTGCTTTAGAAAGTGGCAGAAAAGAAATCAGGCCAGAAGAAAACAAACTGTTCTGCAATGTGTCTTCGACCTTAATATGATGCCATAATACAGCTCTGTGTTGCATCTCAATCGTCTTATATTTTGCATTACAATTCACGGAACGATCATATATTTACTCATTCTTACATCAAACAGATTGAAAAAAATTAACATTCGTTTAGAAAAGTTTTCAGGCAATGCAATGTGTTGACATCACCCTCCCCCCACAATAAATTTGTTTAGCTAAATGCTCCACTGGGCCTTAGATAAAACTGTTTTGGTATCTCATGAATAGGGAATAAAGACATTGGGATTCCTTAATTTATTTAGCTGAAACAAATTTACTCCTTGTTGGTGAAACATCAAGTTTGAACAGACATTTGAAATAAATACTCCTTTTCTATTTGGAATAAATCCACTGAGAGCCTGAAAGTGTAATGTAAAACAACCCAATTATAATATCACTATGTCTAGCTCACTCATCACAAATAGACTGAAATTCTGATTGTAATGACATTATACTGTCAAAGTCTCGAAACCTTGGTCCAAATATTCAAGCAGACCGATCTGGATGATTTCAAACAAGTTTTTATTAATATAGCAAACATGGGGCTGCTCGTCAGCTGGGGCAGATAAACCGGATCCTTGGTAGGAATAAAAGTTCAGGTCAGTGACTCAGATTTAAAGGCTGGCAATGACTAAGAGCAATAGTCACTAAACTGGTTCAGAGTTTAGTCCGATTCCAGAGGAAGGAGACAATTCCAAGATGGAGATTGTCCACTGTTTGTGGCAGGTGCTGCCCCCAGAGCTCCGACTGATGAGAAGAGCTTATGCCAACTGACGCCGAGGAGCAAAAGTTTCAAGAAGAAAATATCCTGAGCACAAGTTAAAGGAGAACCAGGTTTACAGATCAGAAGATCAGAGAGCCAGGGTAAACCCAATCAATGATTGTTGGTGAAATGATTACAACTGTAATTTACTTTCTCACCATTGTTTTTAGTCTGTTATGTAACGGTTGAACTCCTGTATTGGCTGTTTAAAATCCTTCACCAATTTAGTAATTTAGAATACTATTATCAGCTCTTTATCACCAACCACAGAAATTGTGTCTGTCTGTTCAAATGCTAACCGAAAGAGGGTGGATCTGACCTGAGTGATAATTCATTCACTGTGCAAAATAATCACAAAATACCATGGGTTAAAATACAATGGTACCATCCATCCATCCATTATCTGACACGCTTGCGTGGGGTCGCGAGGTGTGCTGGTGCCTATCTCCAGCAGTCAATGGGCGAGAGGCAGGGTACACCCTGGACCAATGGTACCTTTATTAGCTAATAATCATGCCGTATTGTTGTATCAAATAGGCAAACACTTAACACCACTGAAAATAAGCACATAATATAAGCAAGTAAACAAAAGCAAACAAAAAGGTAAAAAGAGGTATTAAAAGTCCATTCAAGAGTCTCTCCGTTTCGTTCAAATTTTAAATGTAAATGTATTGAAGGTGTTTTGTAGAATCGCAGCAGTTAAATGTGAATAATCCTGATACATAGATATTAAATACACTCAAACCAGCAAAGTTTCACATAGTTTTACAGTAAAAAGATAAATAAATATGTTAAGAAATGCATTAAGTGAGACTTGAAAGAATGGGTTATTTTAGCTGTTATCAGGCGGCACAGTTCTTCTGGGCCAGTTAGGAAAAGAGAGGAATTAGAGGACTCATAAAATGGCTTTTTCCATAGGATTGGCAACAAGGTAGCTTTCAGCTAGCCAATCAAACTTTACTAGCCTAACTTTTCACGCAGATAGTAATGTGGATCGTTCAGTCAGGCTCAGTGAGCATTAGCATTCAGTTCAGAACTCTTACTTAAAACCATCAGCAGTTGAATCAGAAAGCTTCTTTCAGATTAAAACACCCAACATATTTCTTTCTACCTATCTCCCGCCCCAGCAGAGTATTTATTAAGTATCAGATGAATGTTGGGAAAATATTTTTGGCTAAGTGGAATAGAGATAGGGTTTGGTTCTATTCTACCTAATTCGGTTTGGTTTGTTGTGTTCCGCATTTATAGTCTTTCCCCCTGTTCTGGCCGGCCCAGGGGGCCATTTTCAGCACAAGCTGTAAGCCACCACACTACACGAGGAAGTAGTAAAAACAGCCGCTTATCAAAGCATCTTTATGCAGTTCGGGAGGGACAGTCATTTCTTTCCGGGAGTTTTTCCACAATGTGTTAATAGTAATAATATTTATGAGCTAACTCATGGAATGTCTCTTGATGCTCTTGCCATGTATTCCGTGGACGGATCCACACGGTTACACATTTTCCTAGGTGCTCTGAGTGGCTATCCTGGCAGTAGCCATATTGACATATGTAGAACTGAGTTCAGTTCTATGTTATCAATCTGGGATGACTGCCATTCAGTCCATCCATGAAAAGGAGGGACGTTTACCACAATGCAATACACTGAGCTGATTGGGTGCTGTGCCAGCTAGTACTCGCATTCCATAATATGCTTTTAGCCAATCGTAGCAGCTAACAAAAGATGATCACAATAGGATTCGTCTGAAGCTTCTTGAGTGTTTTCACAACCAGCTGAGTAAGCTGATGCATCAAACTTTTTCCAAATGCACAAAGTGCTTTTCTTTGCTCCTTTTTAAAATGAGAAATTGTCACTATTTTAGCTAACATCGAATCAATTGCGGTATTGAGAGTGGAGTCCTCCAGCGTAGCCATGTTTGTTATGCCCCGGCAGTGCCCTTGAGACTGTCTTCATTCCTACTTGTCCAACCCCGAAAACACAGCTGGCATGTCATCAGTCCAAACCGCCAGTTGTTCGTAGACAGACGTATTAGCTGGAGTCTTTCAAGATGGATTTGTGGTGAGACTGAAAATTCAGATCTCGCAACAATCCAGCTTGCAGTGCAAGGTTACTGTGCATTTGCATGGACCTTGCTGATACCACAAGCAAAAAACAAAGCTTAATCACTTTTACCCCCACGTATGTTGTGCAGAACACTTGTGCAGTCATGTTAATCAATTACAACTGTTCCACATCTACCGCTACTCCTCCGCACATCACAGTCTATGTATGTTATGAATATACTGAGTTCAGTTAATGGTCTCAGTTGACCATTAAAATAAAGGGCCAAGCTACTTTTTGCTCCGCTCTGGTCCGTTTGAAGTTCAGCCAGCTACAGTATAGAGCTGCAATTGCAATTGCACCAAACAGGAGAAAGAACGCAGAGAAATCCAGTTTTGTGACAAATCATTAATACCTAATTAGAACTTAAATTTTATATATTCCCCCAAAAACTAGCAGTTTGATTGGATACACCTATTGGTACTGGGTAGCTTTGTCATCTTGATCAAAAATATTTATTTTATGCTGAGAGGTTTAGGAGTTTCATTAAATCCACTAGCACAAACTTCCATAAGTGCATCTCACAACTTCAAAAGAAACCACTTATCGCAGGCCTGGATGAAGTGATGCAGATTTTTAAAAGTAGAGAACAAACAATTTTGTATGATCCTAGTTATCCCTAGGTCTATTACAAAGATGATTAACATGACTGCATAAGTGCTCCGCACGACGTATTTGAGCAGGATGGAGCTGTGACGGAGGATATGGAATCTGGAGGTTAGTGACACTGACAGGGTATCAGAGGTGGGCCGTGTCTTTGGTCAGAGAGCAGAGCATGCCTCCTCTGTTTCAACACTGAACATGAGTCACAACTTTCTATTGATTCCCGCTGAATTAAAAAGGGAGATGTAAATATATTTAACATACTAATTTTCTTTGAAACTGTAGTAAAATAGATCCCTCTCTGCATTTGATAATACACACGTCATGCAGTCTGTGCCACTGTACAGTTGAATGTGATAGCATAACAACATTGATTTTTATATAATATTGAAATCTAGAGATTACTTTATAGATTACATCTTCAGTTTTAAATGTATTTAGAGTGTTCATTTCCCAATCGCCTCAGGCTGGATGAAAGCATTTCCAAAAATATAAAAATAGGCGATGACAACATTTAGCAGTTTCCATCTACTTTAAGGGCACTAAAATAGCGACATTCTTTGCTGAAGAGTTAGCAAAAATGATCTTATACTGGAGAATCTACCTGAGGTTTGGTGTCATTTGGTGTCATTTTGCATCCTAACATGACTGAGTTCCTGACAACATCTGCGGAATTAAGTGTCCTTTATACATAGAGCACCCAGCGGGGAGATTAACTTTCAACTACCAAGTTTCTGCTCAGTTGCTCCAGTTTTGACCTGCAACATGTCCAATGACCCCTCTCAGTGGCTCTGATTCCCAGCTGGAGCGCACCAGATGCCTGTCGACCCATAGCAGCGGAGGGAGCCTGTTTATCCATCAGCATCTGCGTCCGCTCCAGCCCTGCCACCTGTCCCACTCTGTCAGTCTCTGAGCACATTTTCTAGAGCAGGCCAAAGGCAAGCAGATACATTCAACTTCTGGCTCGCCGGAGGCTTTCTTCATGGGTCATTACGTAGCAGAAGAGCTGGCTGTTAACAAAGCCATTACTGCAAGTGCTTAGGACCTTGTGTGGTTCTGGTGGGGGGTCTGCATGTTGGCTGTGTTTTGGGTTTTTTAATTATATCTTATCATTTGGGATCATGTAAGAGCAGAATGTCTTGTTGGACAGGATAAGCGAAACTTTGGCAGGAGAGTTTCTTGTCTGATCCAACTTCATTAAGGACTTTAAAAACAACCTTCAAAGAAAAACGGGCAAACAAGTCTTTAAACTTAATGCCAAATTTTTAGAAGTGAGTAACCAAAATAAAATATGCAACCATAGATTCTCTGCACTAAATATGACCCCAAAAAAAACCCCCTAAAATCTTTGAAATTTACTTAAATTGGTGATAACAATGTTCAACTGAATGTTGCAAGTTCATAATTTCCCTTCAAATGTTTAGTTTGGCAGAAGTTATCATTCTTTTTGCTCAAATGTATATCATATGTATATCCTCAAATATTTCACAATACTGGACAAACAGAGAGGGATCTTTGACCATCAATCCAATAGTGTTTCCTAGTACATAGTCCTCTTTGGGGGCTCGCCTTTTTTTTTTGTAGCTCAGCCCACAGCATTTCTATAAAATTTAGATCTGATGACTAAGATGGTCATGGAGGATGGACGGATAAGACTGAATAATATCAATCAATCAATCAATCAATTACACTTCTTTATTGTCAACTACAATTTACATTGCAATCGAAATTTCAGTTTCAATACAACCGTTTATTAAAATAATAAATGGACGGTTTTAAATAATAATAAAACGATACATTGATGACAAATGAATGGAGCGGCGGGTAACTTAACAGCAATGGTTAGCTGGATGGAAGGACGGACGGATGGTATTATTGAATAGATTGATTGATAAGAGCTGGATTGCTAGGTAGATGGAGGGACATATGGATGGATGAACCAGAATAATGGAAGGATAGATGCATAAGGGAAGGATGTAGAAAGATGAAGAAATGAAAGAAGGGACTGATGACCATGGATATTCGTGTATATTTGTTGCTCTTCTGTGTATATTCATCTGATCTGATTGAGGCATAATGTCTAGGGTGGCAGAAAACATCTAGCTCCTCATCCAGACATGGTCAGAGTTTTAATTGTTTTTACTTATGCCTGAGTGCAGATGCTGGCAATTTTAGGAGGGTGGCTATTAACTTTTTACTCATGTGTATTCATAGCTGCACATTTGTCCTTTCTGATTGGAATGCTCTCTTGTGAATCATACTTTAAAGACAGTCTGGGGCCATAAGTCCACATTATAAACTGTAACTTTAGCTTTTGACTCACCTTGTGGTTTTGACATCACACCATAGGGTATAAAGAGGGACTGCGCCAACCATTCTCCCTTTGTTTGGAGCTGCCATTTCACAGAAGTGGCATCCGCCTCAGCTGAGCCCCATGTGTTTGGAAATACAGATTAAGAGCTGTGGTGTGTTGCATAGTTTGAAGAATAGGCTTGTTTAAGCTTGGAGTTTGTTTTAACAGATCATCTGCAGATTTACTAATGAACCCCTGATCGTAGCAGTTCTGATCAATAACCTGTTGCCTTTGTTCCTAAGCAAGAAGAGAAGATCCTAGGGAAACTAGAGATGTGAGATTCCTTCACCCAGCCTGAGTCAACTGAACCAACTAACTAAGTGGTTTGGCGAACAACATCCAGTGACATTTCCCCTTTGTTCTCAGTCGAACCTGCAACTATTCAAAGGACAAACCTGGAGATTGCTGCACCCTGTCACCTAAAGTAGTCTTTGGAGTATTAAAACACTTTCTTTGCTACTTTAACTATGCCTGGGCAGGTAGCTAATTAAGTTTATATGCTGATATTTGCTGCAGAAAAAGTTTGTTTCGACTTTGTGTTAAATTGATTTATTGTGTAATCTGAACTGAATTGTGAGCTCACTTTTGTTAAAGTATTTGTCCAGTGAATTAGACTGCACCAACTGTCTGCTAAATTTGATTATTTCTTCTTCTTTTTATCTTTGTCCTCTTTCTCTAACTCTCTGTTTTACATTTCTTCTAAATTCCCTCCCAATTTTTGGTGTTTCTGGCCAATCACGCTGTAGTTAGCTCCCCGCTACAACTGTAAATATTTTGCTTGTTTTTGGACCGTTCTCCCACCTCCAGCTATACAGCATTGCATGCCTTTGTTTAAGAAGGGTATCATTCTTCTTGTCCCATCATACCCTCCAAATTAACCTTCTGTCTTTATTTCATATTTGCTGCTGGTTTGATTGATGATAATTAGATACTAAAATGAAGCTTGATTAATTATTTAGCTGTCAAAGCAGTGTGTTCTAGTCAGTTGTAGTGAACTAAATAATTGCTTGTATCAGGAACTTATTTGATAAATTTCAGCACATATAATATAACTTATTTAATTATAATTTAATTTGTGTTAACAGTTTGATGATATTTAGACATTGTGTATTGAGGTCTGTTAAAGAATAATTACCAATTGCAGTTTTACATAAAAATTCTTAACATTTACTAGTGGTTAATATGAAACTGGATCAAAAACTATATTAAATATCCACATATCCTTGTAAATTATCGGAAAAGAGATGGAAGTGTAGTAGCCGTTAGCCAAAATTATATAAAGTATTTATTCTTTGTGGTTGAATTTTGATTAAAAAGATAAATTATCAATTAGAATTTCAGATTCTAATTACTAATAATATTCAATTCCTAAAAGGAATAATTGCCCAACAATGTGTTCCAGCTGAATGCAACAGCCTTTTTTTATGCTTATAGAAACAAAGTTGATTTTGTGTGGGGGTTTTTTTGTTTTTGTTTTTTATGGTTATAAAATAGAATAGTTGTGGTGAGGGAAAATGTTAAGGAATTCCTTAAAGACCTTGAAGAAAATGATGCAGAGCCTGTCTCAGGCGAAAAAGTGATCTGTTTTTAAAACTTTGAGCGCAGCCCTCCTCGGAGCGACTCCATCATTCCTCGGCTGCGTTTCAATAAAGATATTCATCTTTTTGCTAATGCATCAATAAAACTGCTCATATATTCGGACAGTCCAGTAAATTTAGATTAAAGACCTTGAACACTCACGGTGCCTGATGGTCATCTGAAAGGAAAGCTTCACATCATAAACCTGTTATACAACCCTCAGGGTGAAACATAAAACCCGCTCAATTATGCTCGTCTCAGAACAGAGGAGCCGTGTTTAAAATATTAACTTCCACAGACTGAGATAAAAGCTGGGTTTCACTCGTTTATCTAAAATGCTAATGTTTTCTCAGGATGGTGTCGTATAACACAACCTAAATCTTCACATCCAAGAACCCTGATAAGGATGTTTTGTTTTTGTTAATATTGGGCTTTTCACTTCTAAATACTGCAATTTATTCTTATCTTTAGCCAGTCCATGCTCAAAATTCAAAATTTTCTTTTTTTTAATGTTATTTGACAGAGATGAAAAGCTAGTCCTGCAGGAATTATTTGTGAAGAAACTTTAGACACTAGGAGAGCAAAGCAATGTCCACACACCTTAGCCTACTCTCTAAACAAAAATAGAAAAAAAACAAAAACTTAAGGAAAATTTTGTTTTTGAAATATCTATTCGCGAAGAGTGTGCACACAGCTTCACTCTTTCTTCAGAGCATGCTTTAAATCTAATTTAGCTTTAGGAAGGATCCTTCAACATTCTACATGCTGACTTAATAATATTTACCCACCTTACCTTGCATCAATTCTTCTCAGGTTATGATATCTTGTCTATTTATGAAACCCCTCAGGCTTTCTGTCTGGACTCAGCTTCTTCCAGTCCACATGCCCTTTTTTAACCAAGAATCCTAAGACTAAAAGTATCTTAAAAGGCTAGTTATCAAAGCCAGAAAGTCCATTGTTACCCTCAACAAGGAAGTTGTGTTTCTATTGGCATTGGTTTTCCAAAATATCTAAAACAGTTATGGACAGATTGTGCGTGTTGTGACTAGCAACAAATGATCAGTTTTATGATGATCTGGATCACTATCTGGATTCAGGAGGTTTTGAATATTTTTTGTGAATATATTTATTAACTCTTGCTGTAAGCCACTATATTTCACGGGAAATCAGCTAATTGCCAGAGTTCTGTGCTTTCCTAGTTCGTTTATAGTTAGTTCTTGTGTGGGGTTGTTTGTACCCAGTTCTAAAATTCTAACAGTAGTACATAAAAGGGACAAACATTGTTAAACATCAACAGACTTTATTTCAGTCAAGTGTAACAAAATCATTGATACTAAGAACAAAATACAGATAATCATATTTCTGGGAATCTTCCTCTCTCATATATGACACTTAAAAATAAAAATACACACTTTAAAAAAATGTTATATTAGACATAATTATGTTTACTGCCATATTAATAATTATACTGTATATAATGTTTGCTGCAATTATTAAACAATGGGGAAAAAAGACTAAAATACTTTTTTCCTGTGGTGGCTGAGCTTGAGTTAAATATGAGTTTTTTGCAACATAGTTGTTGTTAGGGATGCACAGTGGCAGAGTTGGTACTACTGTTGCCTCGCCTTGCAGCATGAAGGTCTAGGGTTTTATTACAGGCCAGGATTCTGCATGGAGTTTGCATGTTCTCCCATGCATCTGTTCTCTCTGGTTACCTTTGCTTCCTTCCACAGTTCAAAAGCATGACTGTTATGTTAATTGACACTGCTTGATTTTTCTTAGGTGTGAGTCTGTTTTTGCCTTGTTGTAAGACTCTGTGTTGCCCTGCGATGGACTGATGACCGGTCTAGGTTGTAACCTGCCTTTCACCCATAAACTGCTTGGCATCCATGACCATCCGATCTGAAACTGACTCTTGAAAGAGGCATTTTCCTGCTGCTCCTGCATCTCCCTGCTCTTTCCCTGTTTTGCTGTGTCTTGCCTTTTCTGAGCTCTCTCTTCATATCACCCAAACTTAAACAATGGATCTAGTCAGCTGGTCTCTCAATGTAATTGATCAAATTTTCTCAACTGGAAGACAGGGAAAAGGGGACCCGTCCTGTCTGCCAGGACATACACTCACCGGCCACTTTACTAGGTACACCTGTCCAACTGCTCGTTAACACTTAATTTCTAAGCAGCCAATGAGTTGGCGGCAACTCAGTGCATTTAGGCATGTAGACATGGTCAAGACAATCTCCTGCAGTTCAAACCGAGCATCAGTATGGGGAAGAAAGGTAATTTGAGTGACTTTGAACGTGGCATGATTGTTGGTGACAGAAGGGCTGGTCTGAGCATTTCAGAAACTGCTGATCTACTGGGATTTTCACGCACAACCATCTCCAGGGTTTACAGAGAATGGTCCGAAAAAGAAAAAAACATCCAGTGAGCGGCAGTTCTGTGGGCGGAAATGCCTTGTTGATGCCAGAGGTCAGAGGAGAATGGCCAGACTGGTTCAAGCTGATAGAAGGGCAACAGTGACTCAAATAACCACCCGTTACAACCAAGGTGGGCAGAAGAGCATCTCTGAATGCACAGTACGTCGAACTTTGAGGCAGATGGGCTACAGCAGCAGAAGACCACACCGGGTGCCACTCCTTTCAGCTATGAACAGCAAACTGAGGCTACAATTTGCACAAGCTCATCGAAATTGGACAATAGAAGATTGGAAAAACGTTGCCTGGTCTGATGAGTCTCGATTTCTGCTGCGACATTCGGATGGTAGGGTCAGAATTTGACATCTACAACATGAAAGCATGGATCCATCCTGCCTTGTATCAACGGTTCAGGTTGGTAGTGGTGGTGTCATGGTGTGGGGAATATTTTCTTGGCACTCTTTGTGCCCCTTGGTACCAATTGAGCATCGTTGCAACGCCACAGCCTACCTGAGTATTGTTGCTGACCATGTCCATCCCTTTATGACCACAATGTACCCAACTTCTGATGGCTACTTTCAGCAGGATAATGCGCCATGTCATAAAGCTGGAATCATCTCAGACTGGTTTCTTGAACATGACAATGAGTTCACTGTACTCAAATGGCCTCCACAGTCACCAGATCTCAATCCAATAGAGCATCTTTGGGATGTGGTGGAACGGGAGATTCGCATCATGGATGTGCAGCCGACAAATCTGCGGCAACTGTGTGATGCCATCATGTCAATATGGACCAAACTCCCTGAGGAATGCTTCCAGCACCTTGTTGAATCTATGCCACGAAGAATTGAGGCAGTTCTGAAGGCAAAAAGGGGGTCCAACCCGTTACTAGCATGGGGTACCTAATAAAGTGGCCGGTGAGTGTACTTCTAGGGATACACCATGGACTCCTGGAAGGCTTGGAGGATGGTGTGTTTCACAATGCTATGCTTTGGATTTTTGGTTTTGTGATACTCAGATTTTTCCTGTTTGGTTTTGGAGGATACCTGATGTATCTACAATTACAGAGGATGTCGGCAGCAATTTGGGCATAGATCAGGCTGCTGGCAGTGGTTGACGCCCTCACAAAGGCTATGAACGAGGAAGATCGGGAGATGAGCCGTATGCTGGGTGCGACTGAACTCAGGCTGGCTTCGGTAGTTGAACTCAAATGTGAGATGGGATAATA
This sequence comes from Cyprinodon diabolis, assembly GCA_030533445.1. Taxonomy (NCBI): domain Eukaryota; kingdom Metazoa; phylum Chordata; class Actinopteri; order Cyprinodontiformes; family Cyprinodontidae; genus Cyprinodon; species Cyprinodon diabolis. The sequence continues at coordinate 16,890,698 of CM060072.1, read as the reverse complement.
TCTTGGATGTGCACGCTCGCTTCAAAGCGGAAAAGCCCGAAAATTTGGAATATTAGACTCGCCATGTAGAGGCAGCAAGAAAAAGACTCAAGGCTGATGGAATATTCCTGTGCAACGTGCATGTTATGGAAGAACTGCTCCCCCCTTCCCCTACCCACAAACATCTGTGGATGCACCCAGAACTGTTGATAAACTTCCATCTCATCAAGGACAATTGCCTGCGGACAGCGATCACAGACAAATTGAAAGCACTCATCATACACACACAACTAATGTCTCAAATGTCAGATGACTTCATGTGACTCCACTTCCGATGTGACCCTCTGCTGAAATGTCTGTCTCGTGTTACATGTGCTTTTCTTGTGCTGAGGTTTTGTTTTTTTTGATATCTCAAACCGTATCCTGTCAAGGATAAAGTGTGAAATATTCTTTTTCCCCCCTCTCTCTCTTCACAGGTCCCAGGTAACCGCCTGGGACCTGCAAAGCCAGGTAACCACGAACCAAAGGCAGCATTCTGCAGGACCCATGGCATCAGTAAAGCAGTTACCCTTTTCAGCCCCTTCACCCCATTCAAATGTATGTGACGTATTGTGATGAACAGTTTGTACTGAAAATGAAAAATCGATTGCAATATAAATTGTAGTTGACAATAAAGTTGATTGATTGACCATGGATGGATGGGTGGATGTTAACTTTAATTTCATATCCCATTTGAATAGTTGATTGATTGTTTGTCACCTATCTCAGATGTCTAAAACAAACCTTTTTTCTCTGTGTTTTTTTTTTGTTCTAAAAAGTTACTGTCTGAATGATGCTTGTAGGGTTGTTTGTATATTATACCTGTGAGGACGGTTTAGCTTGAAATGAAATTTACTGAACAATCATCCAGTTGGGAAGTTTTTAAGCAGTAAATGCCTTTGGGACCTTAACTGGATAGCCTATCAGCTCATAAAGTTTAGGCAGTGTAGAATTAATTTGGCCAAACTTTAAGTTAGTTCTGTTAGTGACATTTATCATCTCTCAGAATAGGAAGCATAAACGTGCTGGCATCAGGTCTGCTGACTGCCCAGCTCCTTCTTTACTTCTACGACAAATGTTTTCTCGTGATTTGCCCCTTTTATAGTCGATAAACTCTTTTGGCAGAATAGTGATGCCATTAAAGTTTATATGATTATGGTATAGGATGGACACTGCCCAGCAGCAGGAGAAAAATAGATGGGTCACGATGCAGTATTTATGACTCAGTGGTGGATGAAACAGCTTAACTTTGTGCAACACTGTTTATTAATATCTCTGTGGTTGTTTGTCTGTTTTAGGTTTCTTCCAAATGGTATAGTGTAGTTAATTATTTAAAGATAACAGTATATATATATATATATATATATATATATATATATATATATATATATATATATATATATATATATATATGTGTGTGTGTATGTATGTATATACTTGATTCCTCCTTGTATGGTGTATGGTGCTATATAGAGCAAAAAGAAGTGCCACAAATTCCTGCAATAGGAAAAGTGGATGGTCAAATTTAAAATGGACAGAATAACATTATAATTTTCCCTCCAACAAGCATATCCACTCATGTGTTTAGCATGACATCATGCTCATTAAATCTATGAGAATTATTTTCAATTAGAAACACTGTTTTGAGGGCTTTTGTCAAAATGCTGATAAGAATAGCAGAAATACATTCATGATGAATATCTATTTAACCTACAAACAAGACTCTTGGTACATCTGTAACAACAAAATGAAATAGAAAGCTCAGAGTATTTACATTAGTCATTACCTTCTGAATCCTGAATTCTTTATGTCCTTTTTCTCCAAACTATTGTTGTGAAGGGGTTGGTTCTTTAAGTTCAGTTATTTAATGTTATTATTATGGATATGCTATTTTTATAATTCCTGACATGGTGGAGTTATTTCCATATTTTATTTTTTACCTCAATTAATTTCAAATTTTTTGTAATAAGCGGGTTTTTTTCAGGCCAATATTAAAATCTGTTTTGAACTAAAAGGGCTTCAAATTTGCTTAAGTCTAACCTCAAGTTTTAAAAATAGTTCCATTATTCTGACCTAATAAAGTAGCGGGGGGTCATGGTCCTTTGTACACTTAAATATTGACCTGCTCACGGGTGCTTTTACAGAAAGGAACAGTACAAAAGGCCATTACACAAAAATATCTGTCGTTACTGGGAAACTCTTCAGAGGTGGATATAATAGAAATGTATAATAGCTCATTGTACAATTCAGGTTTCCCATCTCTAAATCTAAACTCACTCTCTGTGCCCTGCTCTCCGCCCTAGAGTTGGCCAGAATATTAGATACAGAAAACAGACCAAATGAAGTATAAAATTATATTGTGTCAGCAATGTTCCACATATAACATAGATTAGTCAAGCATAAACGATCATATGTTTAGGTAGGAGTCCTTAAGGATAGTTGAGCTCAGTGGGAATGAGAATCTGTTACAGTGCTTCCAGGGCTGTGAGTGTCTAACCCCCATTGTCTTTCTGCATACTGCAGAAAGGTTCCCAATAAACTCCATAAGGCAGCAGTTGTGTCATTTTCTTTTTTGAATATTTTTTAACAAAGCAGAAAAGCTTTTTCAGTTTATGGCTGAAGTTCTAATGCAATGTGCTTGCTTGTCGACTTCCAAAACAAAGCAGCATTTTGCTCTCGCAGCCTTGTCTTAGGGGTTCTAATTGCTTTTTGTTAACATTTTTTTCCCTAAATGCATGTCTGGGAACTGTTGTGTGATTGGTAAAACTTTTGTAAGAAAAAAAAAAAGGCTGCAAAATCAGATTATTGAAATAATTTGTGCAAAAGAGTATATAGTTGTTGAATAAAAGTGGCAAGTGATAGTTATGCAATCTTGACAAAACCCGATTTTGCTATGTTTAAAAAAACAAAATAGAGTTCTATTATATAATGAAAATATTCTTAAACCAAATTCATTTATTTAATAATTTCCTTGTTAATGAATTGTTGAATAGAAATGATAGGCATGAAATGTATTCTGAAACAAAACTGTATGAACCTTAGAAAACTGATTCTATTGAGTTATTTATGAACCATCATCATTTTACAGAAAATCCTTTAACTATTTTAACCTTTACTTTTTCTGGTTCCTAGTTACTATCCAGCATATAATTCTTCTTAAATAATTTATTTGTTCTTTCGGGAATTATATTATTATATTGTGCATTACTCTTATTATATGTCAACACAAAAAATATCTCAGCTGGTGTTTCTTCAGGAAATGTATTAAAGGTAAGAGAATGAATAATTTACCTTTTCCAGCATTTCCAGCTTTGCAGCTTTAATCAAACTTTAATCCAGCTCACTGAAGGTTTGTTGACCCTGAGTGTACAACTGACCAATGTTGAAGGTTCGGTGAAATACTTGGCTCATTTCATACTTCTATTCAAAGTGACTCCCTTTCTCCCTGAGCTGGTATAGATTTATCTTTGTCTGACAGTTGGAGATACACGAAGACTACGAATGACACAGTGTCTGGAGCTGCTGGGGTTTATTTATAAGATAAGGCATCTGAGTTTAAATTGTTCATTCAGCCTTTGCTCTGCAGTTACTATCACCTCTGGGATGCTGAGACTTCATTAATGATGCATAAGTGTTTTACATAAGTCAAGAAACGTATAGTTTTGATTTTTTATTAGAAAGATTGGATTTTTTTCTGAACTCCTCTAATTTTAATTTTTACAGCAATAACATTAAAAGGTTTATCCTCTAGATGATGGTTATGTAATTTAAAGGAGTCTGTAAGCATGAAAAATATGTTTACATGCATAATTTACAAGATTACACGATACGCACACATTAACATGCAGTCCTTGTGATGTGGTCACAAGTACACTTCTACAGACCACTTATCTAACCCACAAGTTAAATGTGGAAAGATGATAATTGGAGGTTTGGAAATAGATATTGCAATATCTTCCTTTTTTAAGTGTACAAGCACAGCTATATTTTAAAATCATTTTAAAAGTAGATCACCTGAGTTTACACTTGCAACTGTTGAATAATTGGGTAAACTCTCTTAAAGGCATACTATGCAACATTTTTCAGTTAATTAATGTGTTCCATAACGTTTTGGATGATTAAATTAGTCATTTCAGGTTGAACAAAGGTATTCTCGGCCGCCCTGGTGGTCTGTGGGGGAAATACCGCACTTGCAATTGCAGGAGCCCTCGGCCCGCACCCACAGGCTCAGAAGTCTCACGAGAGTCTGTCTTGCTTTACGGCGAGAACTTGGCTAACTACAATCTTTGTTATTTAGACAAATGCATAACAAATAATGTATGAAAACATGCTAAATTTTCAAACTCAAAAATTGGAACAAAATAGTCACATACCGCAGTAGACATGGTGATTCGTTGCGTTCGCCTGTCTGCTAAGCTCAAAACAACTGCGCCTGGCTTGACGGAGAAACCATGAGAACAGCTGAGCATATTTACGACAGTGCACTTTTACTTTCGCCCTCTGGGGGGAGCCTCGCTGGAAAGTCAACCCTGGTTACATAGTATACCTTTAAAGATTAAAGTTTAAAAAAAAATGTTATGTGAAGAGTTTGTAGATTTTAGGGATCTGTAATATAGCATATCTTCACTTTAAGGCAGAACCTGAACCACCTTAACAACACCTTAACAGGGACTGACCAACAGTATCTAACGGTTAAGTCAGGTCAAGCATAAGCAGCACAAATAATTTACTTACATCAACATTTACATCAAAATATTTTACTTGACTCTAGATACAGTCTTTTCAGATAATTATAAGGCTAGCATCTTTCTTGTAACTCTAATATCTTTATAATATATAAGCCCTATTAAAGGTAAAAATTTGTAAAAACAATTATACATGCCCATAAAATTGCCTTGTGGGGTGCTGAAGCTTATGGTTATTAAAGCAACACTAATGAAACAAACCTTGAGCTTTAAAGGATTCTTCAGCCTCTAACAATCAAGGATTTTAAAGTTAGTAAATTATGTGGATAAACGAAAATGTGTCCTATCACAATAAAGATTTCTTATTATTGCAATAATGTAACACTTGTGATGCTCGATGATGAACTAAGGTGATGAATATATAAATATCCTCCTACGCTGTTGTTCTTAAAGCAGCCAAGGTGACCTTTCCTCACTCTTTATACCTTCAGCTGCTAATGAGAACAGATCATGCTTCATACTCCATATAGTTCTCCTTTTAACCAATAAAGTCTTCCACTATAGAATTAAAGAAACTGGGTTCTCTTTTTATATTGACCTTGTTAATTTTCACACTGCATGGAGATAAATGGAAGCTCTTAACTAGTGCGGTCTTTGGAGATCTAGGGTGTTTTCATAGAAAACAGACATTGTTCTTTGATGGAAACCCTTACAGAGAACAGAATTGTAATCTGTTTTATTTTTCACCTGTTTAATAATAATAAAAAAAAATAACTGTTAAAGTTTACAAAAGATGATCCACTGATTTGAAGGGTACTATTGATAGGACATAGTACAAGAACTGTCTGTTTAGATCCTGTCAGTTTGTGTGAGTTTTTATCTATTTTTCTTCTGTTTTTTGAAGAAAATAAACAAAAACAGGAAAAACTATACTGACGTTGTTGGTATATGATAGATAAGCTTTCTTATTTGGCCTTGTTCTTCAGAGATCTATTGCTTTTTGAAAATGTTCATTAGTGTTCAGCCTGCAGATCTTAAGTTTAGGCTAGTAGCCAGTTTCCTCTAGCCGTTAAAAAAAAACACACACGTTTACTCAATCTCTATAATATATTTTCCTGTTTTTTAATTGGGTTTGCATCAAATTATTACCCCAGAGAACCAGGGGCAAAACTGCAAATGTTTTAATTTGAAGGTCTGTAAGCACTGCCAATGCCTTCTCAAAAGCTTTATGGCATCGTTGACATGGACTTACATTACTAATGTGGATAATAAAAAATGCTAGAATATTATTTCAGTTGAAAATATCTTGGTAAAAGCTTATGTTGGCTCTGTCCCATTTTCATAAATTTAGCTATGTATGAATGCATAATGGTTTGCATTTTACTGTTTATGAAACAAGTTTTAAACTTCCATCCATCCATCCACCCATTTTCTGTCACGCTTATCCCTACTGGTGTCACGAGGGGTGCTGGTGGTTATCTCCAGCTGTCAATGGGCGAAAGGCGGGGTACTACACCCTGGACAGGTCGCCAGTCTATCAAAGGGCAACACACAGACAAACAGGACAAACAACCATTCACACACACACTCACAACTAAGGAGAATTTAGAGACGCCAATTAACCTAACAGTCATGTTTTTGGACTGTGGGAGGAAGCCAGGGTACCCGGAGAGAACCCATGCATGCACAGGGAGAACATGCAAACTCCATGCAGAAAGACCCCGGGCGGGTAATCGAACCCAGAACCTTCATAAAAGGCTGCAAGGCTACAGGGCTTCAAGGCTACTGAAATGTGCATCCCTTTGAGCTTTAAATTTGAATGTCATAAAACTGTTTTCTGAAAGCCTGATATACGTAGATCCACAAAGAAAATCTTAGTCCACTTTTGATCCTCCAAAAGCATTTAGGTCTCAACAGCTTCCTGGGGGGTTAAATCCCACAGGTGTACAGTTGCCCCACGGCTATGCTCTGATTTTCAGAGGATTTTAGCAGAAACATCACAGCTCTGCTAAAGAGAACCATAGGGTTCATCTGTCCTATTTTGTATATTTTTACTTATCTTTTCTATCTACAGTATAACTAAATAGGAAAATAGACCAAATTATTAAGGAATCAGTGTTATTTATGGATTTTGTTAATTCTCATTATTTTGATTATAATAGATGATACCGTTGGATTAGACAGTTTAGCTAAAGGAGTTATAGTCCAAGCATATTTAAAGTGGCTTCCACAAACAAATAGGAGACTGCTAGCTTCACAGTGCTCCAGTTGACCTTTAAACATTACTTGTAGAAAGTAATTCACCAAAGGTCACTTCTGTAGAAGTTGCATCTTAATGTATATTAATGGGAAGTTGAGAGAAAGGAAAATGTGTCTTAGGTAGTGTTCAAAGGTAAATGGAGCCTTGACAAAATTTAAGTCTATTCAACAGTTTGAGTTGGGTTTATGAGTTGTGGACTGTAGCTGGAATCAGAACTTCACAAAAAAAAACAAATATAGATGTTGATCAGGGTGTAGGCTACAACTGACAGGTACTCTTTTACCTTGTGTTTGCCTGCTAAAAAGTATGTCCAAAGAGTGTTTATTACATTCTTTCAGTATTTGTCCTGCGCTCCATTTTATACAATAACTGCATCAGTACATAGCTACACTGTAACATCACACATCCAAGTGCAATCCTACCTACGCTGCCATCTTGGATCAGGCAATATTCTCAGTAGATGTTACACCTGGCTTTAAACACCAAGAAAACCATCTATAAAAACCTAAGGGCAATTGTGACCAAAAATTTGCTCCACATAAGGCTAGCTTCTAGGTTAGGAGCACAGGGCAATATCAGCGAAGCATGCCAGCCAGACAGAGCAGGGGTGTGCAGGAGTGAAGGAATCAGCTTGAAAGTGTTTTGCTTGAGGTAGGACCACAAAACAGTCTCTCTAAAGCTAATTTAAACAGCTTTTTTAAAAGTCACAGACAACCAAAAAAGGAGTACACACATTTCATCCTTTGTCAACATAATTTTCTCTGTCTTCCCTTTTGTTTAAAAAAACCTGGTCTCCGCTACCTGCTTTACTAAAACCATTGTGAATTCATGATACTGTTAAAGCCCTGGTGGCTTTAAGAGCAGCCTTCGGCTCCTCTGCTTTGTAAGCTCTGATTTAACTCATCATCGTCTTGACAATAATACATGGATTATTTACCATTTCAGTTCAGGCCAGTTTGACTTTCACTGCTTTTTCTTGACACGATGTACAGAAGAATTCGTGTGTGTTTTTCCAACTATTGAATTTTATTCTTTTGTTTAAACAGATTTTTCTTGTTTTTTGCAAACCATGTAACAACTTTAACACTACCCTACTTTTTGGTACTTTTTTAGCAGCGAGGACTATTGATATTTCCTGCTGTAAATAAAATCTGCAATTTTATAAACCTCATCAACAGATGGACAGAATGAGTGCTTTTAAATGTCCTGGTGCACTGCCTGTATTGAGAGTAATTATGCTAGATAGTAACACTTTGCAACTGCTACTTTTTTTTACAAATGAAGAAATCTTATTAACTTTTCTCATTTTAGCAACTTTGTTACATGACTTAAAGATATTGAAGCACATTAACTCAACTTATACAAATTGACTTTCACTTCGGCAGAAGATATCTATTTTGTTTCCAGTGTAGGTTGAAAGCAGGAAAAAGCATTCTGTATATGATGCGGCTTGGATGAGGAGGCTGGATGCAGGTGTAGGTAACTCACACAGGATGAAACCAACAGCAAACTCAAAGATGGGGTTCCTAAACCTGAAGTATTGGCCTTATTTTACTGTCATCAAGGTAATGTGCTTGTGATTGACAGATTAAGTTTAGGAGCAAAGACTATATCCACATCAGTTACAAGCAACCCTTAGTAAATGAAGCTCCTTGCATCACCTCACCATGATATAACTCTGATTTAAAGCTAACTGTTTCCCTTAGTTATTGAAATATTGTCTTTTACTTCTTCTGAGTTATGCAATAATCATTTACATGGTTTACTTTCTAAGCATAAGCTTTCACATTGGTAACCAGCTGTGGGAAATAGGAAAATTTCACCGCTAAAGAAGTGCAAAATTCTGATCTTTATACCATGTTGTACTAAAAAAAAAAAAAAAAAAAAACTGGATTGGGTTCTGTCTCAATTAATGTCCTGCTGTCCACTCTGAATGACATCACATTTGTATGAAGGACATGTATAGCCTTGGGAGGTTGATGTAGTTCTGTGCACATTCAGGTCATCTGAGGTCACCAAGAGTTGATGCTTTTCCTGTGGACTAAATTCTTCCAAAGAGAAAAACTGACCTTTACAACATTCTCAGCATGGGAATGAATCCATCCCTGAGCAGCACATGACAAACAGGATTATTAGGCTGTGCTGAAAGCAGTCTAAAATGTCACAACCAGCAAAAATCCATGAAATCCAGATTAAAAACAAAACCTTTAAGTCTTGTAATGGGAATGTTTGACAGATTATCCAGTCTAGAAGTTAAATTTTTTTCTCAAGAGATGAAATGTTTGGTGGTCGGAGGCAATTTATTGTACATTGTACATTTGGACTACTTTCTTGAAACCAGTGTGTGGTTCTGGGGGCATGTATAGCTCTGTGAGTGATTTCGAAAAGCTTCTTACAGGGAAATTGAAGCAGAATTAATTTATTCAGTGAGTTCTCTTTCCTTCTCATGCGGTCATCTGTTTGCCTTCCCTTGATCTGTTTGTCTTATCCCTGTCCCTGTCTCTTGGTTTACTCATCTAAACTTCGAGTTTTTTGGGGGATTTGTCTTGCTGTTTTTCTAAGACCCTTGTTGCTAACCCTAGTTAAGTTGTTTTTGTTCTGTTTTGTTTTTTATAGTCTTCTAACTGCCTGATATCCAGGAATCAGGGAAGGGATTATATCATAATATCATAATACCTCTTGTGTAAAATATGCACACACAATTTCTGTGTAGTTTATTTTCTTCGCCACATTATTTAGATTGTTGTTTAAACACAAAAGCTTAAGTACAAATGAGAAGTTTATAATATTATATACTATTGTAATCTCTTGGGAGCTGCTCGCCATCATACGTTTATGAAACCTTGCTTGAATGCATGATTCCTATGGTGCTTTCTTCTTCTCTTTTTGACTATTGGAGCTGATTTAACAACAGCTGAGTACATTTCTCCAATGTGAGCGCAATAAAGTCAATCAATCAATCAATGGTCATCTCAGGACTAAATCTTTTAAGCATAAAGAAAATTGTGCCGCAAGCTATTTTTAAAATTAATGTTCACCTAAGCTTAATTCTTTTTCTTCCCCCCTATTTATACATGCGCTCAAATTTGATAAATACTCAATTTGCAAGGATGCCACTTTTTAAGGTAGCATCCTTCCTAATTACTAGGTGCTAAACATTGTGAAATAAAGTGATGCAGAAAGCTGCGTATTGGATCATGCTTTCAGGACTTGGTGCACATTTATCATTGCTCCCATCTTTAAAGAAATAAACAGTTTGGTTGTAGGAAAAGCTTCAAGTCAGCTGAGACATCAGTGAGTCAGACTCATGTTTGCAGGCTTTCCTGTTCTGTTTGCTTTGGATCAATAAAATCTTTTCCAATCTGAGGAGAGAAGTAGTCGGCAAGCTGGCAGAAAGTTTTTCAGTAATTGCTAAACTGTGTTTCATTTATTTGGGCTCAGATGCTGAGATCAAAACTCATTGTACTCTGTGGAACTGTAACAAACTTTCAGGGTCGCCAGGTTTTAAATGGATGAAGATTTACGTTGTCTCTCATTACAGCTTGGTTTTGACAAACTTTTGATTTTTTGTTGAAAGACTGTTGCAATTCCAAGTCTAACAGCTTATTTTCTGAATGCATTTTGAGTCTTTTAGATGTACATTTTTAAGCCAACTTAATGATTGGCTTAAACATTTGTTCTCAATAATGAGTTCTCAAAGCAAATTTGTGGTTCCTTGGTGGTAATAATTCAACCTATAAACTTCTTTTCCATAGTGAAATTGTGAGAAGAATCAAGACACTGCTGTTTTCTTTTTGGGTTGTTTTTAAATAAGAAATAATAATCTTATAGCTGTCTTTAATTTTTTTTGGATTTTTTTGCTGAAGTACTTTACAGGTGATGTAGAGTTTGTAGCAGGGGTTTTTTTACGCATCAGTACATCAGGTGGTTTCTAAAAGTTACAAGGTTCTTTAAAATTAATCTAAAAATTATACAGAAATGTACGGATATTAGATATTTAATTTTCATTTTTGAATACCTGCAATTCAATAATTTAACTTGAGTAGATGTTTGACAGAGTAGCTTTTACTTTCAGTTGAGTCTCCTTGACTAAGAGTATCAATACTTTTACTCAAGTACTACTGTTGAGTACTTTGTCCAGTGCTGAGTCTGGATTTTAGATCCCTCAGAATGAAATCCCTTTGGTGGGACATGACCTGGACCTGATCCCTCAGTCAATGTGGATGGATGGATGGATGGATGGATGGATGGATGGATGGATGGATGGATGGATGGATGGATGGATGGATGGATGGACTCTAAGGAAGTATGAATATTTTTGGAGATTTTAGGGTACATTAGAAATTACAGGTTATCATCATAAGTTTTCAGCTTCTTTTGGCAGCACATTTGGTATGTATACAATAATCAGTGACAAAGCAAATACATATCTGCATTTTTTTTTAGCTTTCCTTTAGTACTACCAAACCTAATGAAGCAGTTCTGCTAATGCTCTGCATACAGACATAATGAATAATTTAATCCCCACTGGTTCAGATCATGAGGAGGAAAACATATTTAGTATCTGATGGATATTAATGTTAATGGTGTCTAACCATATTTGAATCTAATGCAGTTGGTGACAACGCAATCTCCTTTAGATTTATTACACATGAGCTCCACACAAATATTTGCCTTTTTCCTTTCCTTCCTGTCTGAAATCAGCCGTGCGCTCGCTCAGTAATCCCCAGCATATTGGTTTGTGACAAATTGTTCGGTTCAGAGTCAAACGTGAAATGGGGAACATTTGTAAACAGCCGGTAGCACATTTCAGCGTGTGTTACTGAGACATTAATCTTGATCCGTGTTAGCAAATATGGTCGGATCGCCGGATGATCCCATTGTTGCAATTCACAGGTGGAATAAAGACCAAACTAATCCATAGTTGGGTGAAATGTATATTTGAGAGCAGCTTCAAGGTGTTAATGCTTGTCTTGGCTTTGGCTCATATTGAATATATGATTCTTATCAAATCCAGATGCAAAGCAATGAGTAATTGTTTGTGTCTGGTTTTTCGCTGCTTTTGTGCAAAAATGAGCAGATTTTGTCATCATCCACAGCTGCAGAGGGTGTAATTTCCTGTTTGCGAGTAAAAATGGAAGCAGAGGGGGCTTCGCCTTGGTGACACACTGTAAAGGGGCTTTTATATGCTTTAACACAATGGGGCTCAGTGAAAGAGGATTATTGCACCTGGCTGCTTGCGATGGTACGCTGTTCTGCAGGACCACCGGCGCAGTGTGCAATCCAATAAAAAACACTAACTGAGACCCTGCTGGGACCCTGACAAATCCAGCCGCTTACACAGACACCTTTTGAAGGGATAGAAATCAGAACATCCGGGGTTGAACAAAGACTGGCAGAGGGAAGGCTGGTACAGGTCATTGATGTATTTATCCTGCTGCTTGACTGGATTAAAGCTTCACACATTAGTCAAGTACAGTAGCTTAAAGCTTTTACATTTTAAATCTCTAATTAAGACAAAGACAACAAAAAAATAATACTAATATTTAAAGTACTTATTTTTTAAAATTTTATGTGTTTTTTCTGATTTGATCATTTTCTGTCAGGTTACTTAATTCAGTTGACATCTGTGTTGTACTATCTGGGGCCAATCTTAAGATATTCCGAAAAAGGGGCACTAAACTGCACATGCAATTCAATAAGGGGATGTATTGTGAGTGATCTACAAAGATGGTTGCGTTAATGTTTACACGCAAGCCTGTTTGATTCTACCCAATCAAACGAGCAGATCTTATGTTTTACATGCAAGCCATGAAGTTAAAGGTGATAATGTTCAAGAGTGTCTAAAAACTATTAATCAAATACCATATGTAAATATGACATGTTACATACATAGGCTATCTGGAAGAAATACAACAAAAGTAAAATAACAAAAGTTAGATATAATAAAATTTATCAGTTGATTCAATCTCCCAAGGGTAAGCAGATATCTTTGCAGTCGAGTTTGTGACTCATTTTCAGAAGTATTAAAATACACAAAACTGTGGCCAATTAAGTTAGGTATTTGGCGCACTTTTGCTAGTAGAATGTGATAAGCATGTTGATGAAGGCACACCCCCCCCCAAAAATGATTTGCACACTGTTTGTTGTGTTTCAAACATAAATCCCTTTACACCGTCTTTGAAGATCTGCTCTGGTCAGTAGTATGTGTTTTCTTAATTGATTCATTTTACTGTGTTTAGTTTCTTCTTGGTAATGTTCACAGTGCTCTTTTGTGTCTTTGAATTTTGGTTTATTCGTCAATGTTATTTTAGGTTTTCCCATGTTTTGATTGTTGAGCCTTTTCAGTTCCTCAGCTTGGCTTTTTTAATAACCTCCCTTCATCAGCTGCCCTGCATTCTTAAATCACTCACGTTGACTCTGATTTTAGGTTTTCTTCTGTCTTTTTTCTTCCCTGCTTTAGTATACGTTTTCAATCTTTCTCCACTCCATCCTTCGTTTACTCATGTTGAACCTTTTGGTGACTTTCTGCCTAAGCTTTATGTCCTTTTCTGTCAAATATGTAGTGAGCAATGCTGCATTTCTTTTTATCAAATCCTTAAACACCATCTTGATTTCATGTTTGACTGCATTTTTGTCCTGCACTAAACCTTAAAACTGTCATGATCAGGTAGGTTTTACTAGCCCAGATGCAGATCACGGACACAGAGGCAGGATAAAAGTCCAATATTTATTGGAAACGTACAGGGTTCCTCCTGGGAGGCAGAGAGGACAGAGCAGGTTAGGTTCAGGTTCAGGTACTGGTGACAGGAAAAACAGGTTTACAGGTTCAGGCAAAGATAAACAGGTTCAAGCAGGTAGGGTGGCTCAGGGTTGTTAACCCTGGCTAAGTCAGTTCAACAATCCTGCTACGAGTGGAGCTCTCTCCCAGCTTATATAGGGAGAGCTTACAGTAATAATGAGCTGATGGGGATCAGCTGTGAGCGCTGAGCACCAGCTCCCAGGAAAGGATCCACGGCGCCCTCTGGTGGGCAAGCCTCAGGATCCTGACAGACAACAGAAGCCCACAAAAAGGGATCCACATCGCCCTCTGGAGGGCAAACCCCTGGATCCCAACAGTAACAGAAGCCCACAGGACGGGATCCACGTCGCCCTCTGGAGGGCAAACCTCTGGATCCCAACAGTACCCCCCCTTTAAGGGCGGATACCAGACGCCCAAAAACAAAAAACCCAAAAACAAAAAAAACCCACCCAGGGCGGGCGGAGGGGGAAACAGGCAAGGAGTGCCAGGCACAAACACAGAACAGGGTCCAAAACTCAAAACAACCCACCTAGGGTGGGCGAGGACAGGGAAAGTCTCAGGTGGCCGGCCACGGGACCGGTGACAAGGCAGAGTCTCAGATGGCCGGCCGTGGAAACGGAGCTGAAGCAGAAGCTCCGGAGGCCGGCCACGGGACTGGAGTCTCAGAAGCTGCAGGGGCCTTGAAGGAGGACGCCACCTCCGCTTCAGCAGGAAGCACTGAGGGAAACGACGCCACCGCTTCAGCAGGAAGCTCCGAGGAATACGCCGTCTCTGCTTCTGCAGGAAGCTCCAAGGAAGACGCCGGCTCTGCTTCTGCAGGAAGCTCCGAGGAGAACGCCGTCTCCGCTTCTGCAGCCCTGCAACATGCTCAGACAGGGCTGCCCACTGCGGCTCCGAATCAGGAACACAGGAAACCGCCGATTGCGGCTCCGAATCAGGTGCACCGGAAACCGCCGGTTGCGGCTCCGAATCAGGAACACAGGAAACCGCCGATTGCGGATCAGGAACACAGGAAACCGCCGACTGCGGCTCTGAATCAGGAACACCGGAAACCACCGACTGTGGCTCCGAATCAGGAACTGAAGAGGCCGCCGATTGCAGCTCCACATCAGGAGCAGAGGAGACCACCGATTGTGGCTCCACATCAGGAACACCGGAACCCACCGACTGTGGCTCCGAAACAGGAACTGAGGAGGCCGTCCCTTGCGGTTCCGCTTCAGGAACAGGGGAAACCAACGACTATGGCTCCAATTCAGGAGTCTCTGGAAGACACAGAGCAGGCTCAGGCGTCTCCAGATGGCTCAGAGCGGGCTCAGGGGTCTCCAGACCGCTCAGAGTGGGCTCAGGGGTCTCCAGACGGCTCAAAGCGGGCTCAGGGGTCTCTAGACGGCTCAGAGCTGGCTCAGGGGTCTCCAGACGGCTCAGAGCGGGCTCAGGGGTCTCCAGACGGCTCAGAATCTCCAGCCATCGATGGAACGAAACCGTCCAGTGTGGTTCCGTGGAGTTTGTCGGTCCCTCCTCAAACATCGTCAGGTACGTATCCAGTGAGTCTGCTGGGCTAGTCTGTTGGCCGGATTGTTCTGTCATGATCAGGTAGGTTTTACTAGCCCAGATGCAGAACTCACGGACACAGAGGCAGGATAAAAGTCCAATATTTATTGGAAACGTACAAGCTTCCTCCTGGGAGGCAGAGAGGACAGAGCAGGTTAGGTTCAGGTACTGGTGACAGGAAAAACAGGTTTACAGGTTCAGGCACAGATAAACAGGTTCAAGCAGGCAGGGTGGCTCAGGGCTGTTAACCGTGGCTAAGTGAGTTCAACAATCCGGCTACGAGTGGAGCTCTCTCCCAGCTTATATAGGGAGAGCTTAATAATGAGCTGATGGGGATCAGCTGTGAGCGCTGAGCACCAGCTCCCAGGAAAGGGTCCACGGCGCCCTCTGGTGGTCAAGCCTCAGGATCCTGACAGACAACAGAAGCCCACAAAAAGGGATCCACATCGCCCTCTGGAGGGCAAACCCCTGGATCCCAACAGTAACAGAAGCCCACAGGAAGGGATCCACGTTGCCCTCTGGAGGGCAAAACTCTGGATCCCAACAAAAACAACTATTATGAGGTTTTGTGAACAATCACCATTGAGATCTTTGCTTTTAATTTCTAAATATTTGTATCACATTTAAGTTTTTAAACGTCATTTCATTAAAGAGATGGTTTAAAAACTAAGCTAATTTCATTACTTAACTAGGGAACTTTTAAAATAAGACACAAATTGGATGCCAGCTATATATATATATATATATATATATATATATATATATATAAAATAAGAGAAACATTAATACTGATGTAAATTGTGATTTTTTTTTCTCCCAAAGTTTTCCATGAAAAAAAAAGACATCAGTTTGATGTCTTGATTCTCGAGCTTTCTCATTATTTCTTAAAGCCTTTCTGATCCTGCTTTTCCTTGTTCCACTCCCTCTTCCTTCAGTCTCAGTAGCTGTCATATTTCTCACTGCACTCAGCGTTTTCATTTCAGCATACCTGAATAGATACCTGAATAGACTCGTCTAGGGGCGATGGCAGAGAGGGAAGATTTATTACAAATTTCTAGCGTCTCAATTTCCAGTGTGGCACAAATTATTACTCAGATATATTTAACGCTTTTTTTTAATTTTATTTTTTTATTTCTTTTTATTTTCTCTACAGCTCTATGATTTCTGTTTTGCATTCAGAATTGGAGCCATTTTGCAGGAAGATCTTCCATTGCAACAAGCAATAAAATGAGTGCAAAGGATGGTTTCTTTTCATTTGGAGGTATAACAGGACTCATTATTCTTCTTAATTTCCTTCAACCAAATTACCTTGGCTGACTCTGCTATCCTGTTTCCCCTTCTAAAAACACTTAATCAATTTTTTATCAACACATTTCTGTTCTTGGTCTAATTTATTTGTGAAAGCCTGGTTATAGCACTCTGTCATTGCAGTAAATATGTATGTTTTAACCCTCCATAAATAAGGCAGTAGCACATGTAAGAATATGACAATGGTGGTATTTCTTTCCCAATATCTGGGCTTGGATCAATATCCCTAGTTTCAAAGATGACAGGACATCTTTAGTGAGCATGCAACTGAGCTGCCAAGACTGTGAGAAACCTTCCATCTGTGGGCCTGCTCATCTGTGGATTCTGGCATTAATCTCGATTACAGCCAAAACCTTCTCCGTGAACCTTGAACTCTCTGGTTTGCCCAACCTGAACATGACAAGATCAGCCAGCAAAGTTTCCAAGGAGCTGGCACTTGCTTGTATTGGTGCAGCGAGATATGTTATGCTGTTAACAAAGTTTTTTGACTTTGTATTCAGTAAGTGTGACTTTCAGAAATCATTGAATAGCAGCAAATGATGAGATGTCCCTGGTGAAGATGCTTGGAAACTTGATGATGAAAATGGTGATGCTGTGTATTTTTTTTGGTATCTACAGTGTTGATGCAAGAATATCCTGTTGTTGAACAATTAATGGAAATGTTGTACCAGAGCAACTATTAATTTATAAGCAACCTTGGCATAGGCAGTCGTAGCTGGACCTTATCTGTCCTTCTTGTTAGCCTAACTGCTGTTTTACCAACATGGTGATTTTTTTTATTTTTTTGTTAAATTTCAAGGAAGAACATATTTTGAACATTTTGGCCAACAGTGTATGCCAGAAATGACATGCAGTTTACATGCACCAAATTTCAAGAGTGGATTAAAATGTTTTCTCAAACATTAATTGGACTGTACTTTTTATATGGACATAGGTAATCATAATAAAATGGCAGCACAGACTATGCATCATATTGACTTGGTTACACATGTAGGCTACACTTATTTCGCCTCCTTCAGAAAGGCTGATTCTGAGAAGCCTTTATTTGCATGCAGATCAGATTTTCAATTGGCACGATTCACTCCTTAGTTAATTCAAAATAATCCAATTGACATGTTTATTTAACATACTTATGCATGTAACATATTGTCAGTCCAATTATCCATATATTCCAATTATTTATGTATAACTGCTATTTTAAATTAGTAATTTTTGCATTACAAAGATGTATAAATTCATGTTTTACAATACCTTTAGTAAAACTATAAGAATCAAATGGATAATCAAATGGCTGGGCTTAAACTTGCTGTTTAAATGTGGCTGTGGATACTAACTAGTTAGCTGCTATAAAGCTAATTCATTTAAAATTGGACCCAGTCTATAGAGGATTGCACTTAAATGAGTAATTTTAGCATTGGTTGGTTTTAAAAAGGTTTCTGAGTTTTCATTGTTCCTATTTTTATTCTTGTGTTCGTGTTTTTTTTTATTGTATTTGAGTTCTTAGATATTTCCTGTTTGCCCTCTTGTGTCAGTCTCCTTTTCTCTAGTTCCCTTCTTGCCTCTGTTCACACCTGCTCACAGTCTGCTAATTAGCCTGGTCTTTGTTTCTCTCTCCCATTTATTCTCCTCATGTTCGGTCACTCTTGGCTGGTTTGTCGTCATTACTTTGTCCCCTTCTTGTTGTGAGTATTCCTGGTTTTCAGCTTTTTTGGATTTTTGTGGATTTATGTTTTGGATTTTTGCTTTTGTTGAACTTTTGGTTAATTAAAACTTTCAAATAACAACCTTAACCTTTCGTGTCTGCATTTGGGTCCTGTCAAACCACCGCCACTGTGACAGTTTTGGTGTCAAATACAGTTCTCTGGTAGTTGTGTTTACTTTCCACTGAGATAGCTGCTAATCCAAAATGTATTAGTCAGTTTGAAGCAAGTGAATGACTAAATTTCCGATACACATTTTGAAATGTATCTATTATTTATGAATTAGCTTTTTAGAAACCCATGTCAAACAATAGACTTAACCTTGCATGCACATTTTCTGTGTTACACTTTTAAAATAATGCTCCTCAAATGAAATAAAGCTTGACAAAATGGAAATATAGATTTGTCTTGCAAAAAGAAAAAGGCTAGAAATGGCAAAGCTGATCAGTTATAACCTAACCAAGCAATGCTGTAATAAAACCACAGCCAGATGGAAAGAAATTATCACATTTCTGGTGTTGGATTGATAATATCAAAAAGGATTTAAAGTGTAAAACAGAAAATATAACTTTGTATTGTGAATACTGAACAAGCCTCAAGAGAAATTAAAGCTTAATTCATTTATTCATGATGCATTATTCTTAATACGAATACCTTGTATTATGTTACCAATCATAAAAGTAATATTAGCAAGAGTTCAACTATGGTAACAATTTTCTTTTGTCGCAAAAATAATGCCTCAGATATGTGCACTGTTATTTCATAAACGTTAATACATTTATATTCTCTCTGATGGAACAAATACAAATGTATTACTTAAAGATATTTTTAAAACAATATTTGTCTACAAGACAGTTTTTTTGTTGGTTCTGATAAAAAAATCCCAAACAGAACATGAAAACTTGATCTCTTATCAACAGGGGACAACATAAAGCAGTGGGGTTGGGTCTGAGCGTTTCCCCTCAGCGGCAAAGACAGTGGCCTTTCTAGCACAGCGGCGTGTTGGAGAAAGGGTCAGGGGATTTCGTTGATATTCTGCAGCAGTTTGCTTTTTTTGGCAGCGTGCACTCGAGCTTGAAATGATGTTGCTTCCTCTGGCCAGGAGGCTACGACTCCCATGCCACACAGCATATGCAGGACGCCATAAATCCTGCAGTGTAAATAAAGAGCTGTTTCGCTCCAGCACGTCTCACTCCTTCTGTGTCGACTTTTTGTTTTGTAAATGCTATGTCGTTCCACTTTCTCTCTTCTTCCTCATTTTTCTTCCTAGTGTTTAGTCTTCAACACCACTTCCTCTAGCTGCATTTTTTTCTGTCACTTTTTTCATTTTTCTGTCTGATGTGATTCAAATAAAACCATGGTTTCTTCTTAATCCTATGTATGTTGCAGTTTTAAAGAAGATGCATCCAGCTGTGATTTATGTATGTGCAATTTTGAGACTAGTTGTTATGAGAAGCCATTTTTTTCTCCTAGTCTGTTTTACTTAGTTTGAGAGCAGGACAGGGAAGATGTCGTGCTTTGACACATGTTCTGAAAACCTCATGCTACCTGAACAGACATATGAACAGAAATAAGCATTCCCTGATTACAGGCTTACATCTCTCCTGCTGAGCTTGGGTGGCGTTCAGGCGCAGCAGGTACCTCACTACTGTTCAGGAATTATTTAAAACAAAACAATACTCCGTAGTTTGAAAATAAACAACATACAAAATAAATATACATTGATATAGCTTGTGCTTCTCTGGTAAGCTTAATAAAAATCAAAGATATCCCTTGAAGATTATTTTAGAACCCTGATTCTTACAAATCTTTGTCTTGTTCTTACAGAGGCTGGTATCTTTGAAGATATCATCCGGCACTGGCGATGACATCAAGGAGGGGATGATTTTGGTTTGGATCCACTAAGCACCCAAAGGCAAGTTGGTTGTTTTAATTCATAATAATTAAAGTATTTTTCTCTCAGTAGCACTGTAAATGGCATGTTTCGGTATCCTTTAACATCTACTCTATCTGACATTATTAAAGATTTCTTTCATCCCACAAAATCACAACTGCAGGAACAAATAATGAGATATTTATTTATTCCTTTAATCATTGTTAAATGAACATTCCCTACTGTATATATTATAGCTGTTTTCTTAAAATGCATTGACTTAAGAGATTTTGCTATTAGTTGTTCTTGCTTACTGTAATATGCTAAAATGTTGTGAGGGATGACTGAAGGAAGGTGTGAGTACACACAACCCCAGCAGTGTCTGTCTCTTCTGATGCCAAAGCAGCACCCTGCAGCTCAGGTGTTACTTCTGGTTTTATCTCCAGGATCTACCACAAATACACAGTTAAAAAGAATTGCATTACCCATTGTTTGTAGCAGCTTATCCTTGCTGGGTCATGAAGGGCGAGCTGGTGTCCATCTCCAGCAGTCACTGGAGGAGAGGCAGGGTGGACATTGGACAGATTACCAGCCCATCTGAGGGTAACAGACACACAAAATGATTAAACACACTTGAGGACTGTACCATAAAGCAAGATTACTGGGTTAGTGAGACAACTTAAGCCTCAACTCAGACTTTCCAGGTACCACAAAGCTGGATTCATTCTTAGCGAGGCTAGTCATCATGGCAACAAACCCTCAACTGCAACACCTGTTCCGGAGCAGGCTAGCTTCAGGATTAATTTGAATCCTAAAAAAAAACACTCCACCCAGCAGCCAATCAGCTGTTTGTGAAAAAAATGACTTTCCCTTTGAGGGAAAACCTGATTTAATTCAGAGGGAAAAAATAAACTTTAAAGATCACAATAAAGGAACTTAAAAATTGCAGTGACTCGAAGTAAATAAACAAAATATCAAATTGAATATGATATACACTAGTTAAGTTGCACCTAGTCAGTCATCTCTACTGTAGCTCTGCCAAGATTGTCATGAACGTTTGGATTTTGTTGTGCATGTTGTAGCTGGATGAAATATCCTGACAGACTGATATAGTGTAGGTTTAATTAACTCTGAGGATTTCATAACTTTTTCAACAAGCTCACCAAAAAGTCTTTCTACTAAAGGTAAAGAGATGTAAATTACAATAACAGAAATGGTTAAAAATGTCTGAGCTTTGAGTTTAAACATTTGCAAAATAAAAAAAAATAAAAGTACTGCTGGAATGGTAGTTTTTTAGCACAGTGAATTCATTCAGTCAAATTATTGAATCAACATTTGGCCAGGGATCATATTAACTCACCCATAATTAATATTAGATTTGTAGACCATGAAAAGCAGAGTTAAAATCATGTTATTTTATGCTATAACTGTGACGACCATGGTAATGACATCCTGCGTACTGACTACAATGAAAACAAATGAGATCTTTCTTTCCCAGGTGGTCCACAAAGGAGCTCAGCAGTCAGGTCACCTTTTTGTCACTCATTTAAAAAAACACTGCTCCACCACCATGTGTCCTGACATAGTAGTTTTCTTTAATTATCTCCAGGCAACAAAAAAAAACAATATAGATTTGACGTTTTGTGCTATTATGACTGCAAAAGTCATTAAATCGCTGTGTTTTCCTCTGGGACTTTGTTACTACGAACAGCTCCTGCATAAAAAAGTCCAAATGATCAAGATTTCTTACAATCCTTAGAACCATCTTTACAAATTTAGACTTGATCTAGATCTATACAGCTTTGCATGAAGCGTCACCTAATGTTACTATAAAATATCCCTTTATTTTTCCCTTTCTAATGTATGTTATCCAATTTAACAATTGCCAAATTTACCAAACGAAACAAAACCCATGAATGTACAGTTTCTGGAAATGAACCTAAGCCCAATAATATAGTTCAACTGAAATAAAGTTTGACATTGCAATGAGTTGATTCAAAATGTCTGCTTCCAAAAGAACATGTGTTTCTTCACAAATCCCATTACCCCATGCACAAACAACAATAATTAAATATGTTATATTTCTATTATGCAGGGGGGTGCAGGAGATCTGTTATATTACACAAAGGGGCTGCAGTAAAAGGGCGATTTTACTCATCAGTGACTGGTAACCTTAATTGTCGACTTTTCATTATTTGTCACACGCATTACTGTGCTTTAAAGCCAGTTCTCCGCAGAGAGCTGCTAATGCACCATATGAAATCCGACCCAAAGCTTCCAGAGCAGTCTTGACTCCTGACTTTTACCCGCTAATGCAGCCATGTTATATTGTTACTGTAATTAACATAATGGCAACAAAGCAAAACATAATTCATAGTGTTATGCTCATTCTTAGAACCATCAGAATATATTTTAAGGTAATTATAATATGAGTTTGCTTGTTGGAATCATTAACTGCTTTAAAAAATATATTATTAAAAAATATTATTATTATTATTACTATGCTTTTCAAAGAATTTAAAAGGGTGTGTGGGAATAGGAATATATGTACCAGAGTTCAAAATACACATTTCTAAAAGAATTTCAGATTAATTATCTGTTTTCACAGCAGAGATGGTGGCAGTTATACTGAGTTTACAATGGGTTGAGGAGGTCAGAGCAGACAGGGTGGTGGTCTGCACGGATTCCAAAGCAGTTTTAGAAAGTATTCAGGGAGAAGGAAATAATAGGAAAGATTTAGTATTAGAAATTCAGCACAGTTTATTTAGATTATACAGGAGTGGCATTGATATTTGGTTTTGTTGGGTTCCAGCACATGAAGGGGTAAAAGGAAATGAAAAGGCAGACAAATGAGCAAAAATGGCTTTAGAGGAGGCAATAACAATTACAATTCCTTTAGGGAAAGGGGAAGGAAAATCATTTATTAAGAGGAAAGTAATTGAAAAATGGCAAAAAAGGTGGAATGAAGATAAAAAAGGAAGAAGGTTATATAAAGTACAAAAGTCAGTATTAAATAGAAATATTAATGAGAGACACCGAAGGGAAGAAATAATAATGATCAGATTAAGAGTAGGTCATACTTATTTAAATGACAATTTATACTTAATAGGGAGGAAAAATAATGATAAATGTGAAGGATGTGGAGAGATAGAAAATGTAGAACACGTATTGATGAACTGTAAAACATCTTAACCTGAAAGGGAGAAATTGAAAAGAGTTGAAAGGACAGGCCAAGAATGGAGTCTTAAAGGATTATTGGGAAATAAAGAAAATATAAAAGATATTTATAGATTAAGGAAAGCATTATTTATTTATCTTCAGAATACAAAATTAAAAAATAGAATTTAATAGATGTAAAACAATGTTGCTACACACTCATGAACAGTAGGTGGCGGTGTGCACGCCCCTTCCCTGGAGCCCGGTGGGACCGAAAACATTTTGAATGGAAATCAATGGGGAGAAATTAATAAACTTCTGGTCCCAGTCGCTCTCTGTCATTGATTCCAGATATGCTGGTTGTGTATTTAAATTGTTTTGTTTTTTTTGAGTTCCTCTTTGGTCAAAATCTGGTCAAAACCCATGAATGAGATCACACCAAACAGGAAGTTAAATGCACAAAGGATCCGGTAGATTTCCAAATAAAACACATCCGATCATAACCCATGATCATTTTGTCAACATTATTTTTTCACGTATGCCACGACGTAATGCATTGATCTGAAAATCAACCTCAGACGCAACGCACGCAGTGGCGAGGGTTTGATCCGTCAGATGGAGTTAAATCACAAAGAATTCAATGTTGAATCGGGACGGCAGCTAAATGCTAGGCGATGGGTAGCAGCCAAAACGTTGCAATTTCACATAATCCTGACGAGATCCGAAAAACCGTAGCAAAAACTAGCAAGCGGGTGATTATGTATGTTCACTAAGTAAATATTATGTAAATAAACCCTACACTTCTCGCTATAAATGTAATCAAAACCCATTTCAATGCAGAAACTGGTTGAAATTATTGATTTTCCCACTAAAAGTTAGAGAAATCTCGGCCATGTTTATACCAAAACGTTACAGTTTCACATTATCTTCAAAAATCTTTGCAAGACACGAACAAGCAAGTGAATATGTACATTCCCTGAGTAAATATTCTGGCAACAAACTATACATTTCTCACTAGAAATGTAATCAAAACTCATTTTAATGCAAAAACAAACTCAAGTTACTAATCTTTCCACAAAAAAATTAGCGAATGTCGGCAATATATATATATTTTTTCTTCTCCCAGCTGGAATCTTGAAAGTCACGTGACTAGGACGTAAAACAATAGAAAGCATATAGGCAGAACAAATGTAACAGTACCACAAAAAATGGCCATTAATGTACCTCCACTACGTTTTGCAGTGTGGACCAACATAGTGGGGGTACATTTTCCCATGAGACTGGGTTGAACTAATAAATGCTGCAGAATGTGGAATAGAGATAGAATGATGAAACGTAGTCCCTATGTCCTCCAGTGGTCTAAGCCTATATCAGCTTAACTAGAGAGAGCAGAGAGGCTCAAGACATCCTAAGCCACTCTAACTGCGAGCATACTCCAAAAGGAAAGTTTTAAGCTTAGCCATAAAAGTAGATGAGGTGTCTGCCTCACTGACTAAAACTGGTAGTTGGTTCCACAGGAGAAGAGCCTGATAACTAAACAATCTCCCTCACACAGGTGTGTTTCATTACAGAAACTAGACAACACATTTAAAAGCACTACATAGGTTTGATATTACCATACTATTAGGTAAATGCCGAAACCTTAATAGATTTGAAATAATCTGTTTTTTAAAATGTATGTAAATCTCTTTATTGTCCCACAATGGGGAAATTCACTCTTTGCATTTGACCCATCCCCTTGAGGAGCAGTGGGCTGCCATTGTGTGGCGCCTGGGAGCAGTTTGGGATGTAAGGGTTTTGCTAGAGTGGAGGCTGTTGGGATCGAACCGGTTGTATCCAACTAGATCAACTACCTGTGTTTCAGGACAAAAAATACAACTGTACTTATGTAAATGGTATCCAGGCCGCACTGTGGACCCCTTGAATAGATATGTACATTGAGTGTATTGAAGTACATATGAACTTCATGATTTTCACTGACAGATTTTATGTGATAAACTGATGGCTCCTGGTGGTATTTTAATTTTAAGTTTTTCAAGGCGTTTACTGTTCAACTATAAAACCATTATAAACCCACTTAACAGTAATCTCTGTCTTGGGAATCTTCATGTTTAGACAAAGAGGATGCACTGTTTCTAGATGAGCTTAATCTGTTTGTTTCATCTGGCTGGATATGACAGCTGAAGTTTTATTTTGCGTGTATAAAATTTGTGAAAAAGTATTATAAAAAATACAGAAAAGTATGTCTTTCTTGAGAGGGTTGTAAGTTTTTATATATACATAAAAATGCACATAATGTTACAAAACATACAATTGTCTTACGAAAAAAATTGGACATTGATATATTTCTTTTTGAATAGTTATTTTTTGAAACTTTGAGGTTAAGAGCGATGTGTCTTCTCCCTGTTAGCTCACAAATTTTCACTCCTGATACAGAAGCAATTACTAACACACAGAGCGTGACAATATTAAACCCAAATCATGATTTGTACTAAATTGAATGTGACTAGACTGAATAAATTGCATCACTTAGCACCTATTCCTTCTTTTTGATAAATGCAAGTTACCAGTCGTTTGACGGCTCTGCAGTTTCCTCAGCCAAGTTATTATTAACAATCTTCACATTCCATTTTAAGCTGCTATCTTTTGTTCCTTTGGATTTTTATAGCGTTTGAATTAAAAGGTTTTATGGTTTCAGCTACTTTAAGTGTCTGAATGAACCTTATTACTTAGCCTAGAGGTATTTGTTCTTTCTATCAGCAGACCTACTGAACTCTACTGAGGTCAGAAGTTTAGCCAAATTCTTGCCAGGAATGCTGGTTTTAAACCAAAAACTTTATCTCATTCAAGTTAAATTTTGATTGGTGTAGTTGTCAAATTTGCCTCCAAGCTAGAGATGATGGGATCTGATTTGCAACTTGACAAACATGTCTAAATCATTGATATGTAGTAATTTTTGTGGTCTTACTTTAAGTATGAGCTACCATTTGGGCTTTTTTTAAAGGACATAGACTTCTATCCCTTTTTTTTCTGTTCTTTGAGAGAGTGTGTGTGAATCTGTGGATGGCTGAATTTAGTGTAAAGCATCAATTCTCCTGATTTGAAAACAGCTCTATATAAGTACAGGCCATTTGCTATTTTGATGTTTTAGCTGTATCTGTGAATTGCTATTTAAATAGTAAATGTTAATGGACAATAAAGATTACAATTATTTAATTGTACAATTCTGGTAGATAGATGCTTATTTTAACCAATTAGGTTTTTTATAAGCTTCCAGAAAGCTACCATGTTCAACACATTTATTTAGTGAAATAAAGCCTGGATTCAGTTCGAAAGAAGCCCCATTTAGACCGGTCCTTCTCTGCATTACTGATGTTTAGCATTAACTATAATATAACTTTTTAGAAGAGATATACAGGTTTACTTGGCTCACACAAGTTTTAACCATTTTCTTTTGAAAACTTTATTTTAAATCAAGAAAAAAAAACATGTTTTAACTTAATAACTGAGAGGAGAAAATTTCACAAAGATGTTTACATCTTTGAAATGTTGTATTAGAAATGTTTTGCATCAATAACCACTTACACAGTGTAGAGAGATGCTGTTTGTGCCATGTGCTGATGTTTACTGTGTGTGGTTTGTTCACTAATGGAGAAAAGTTGACTTTCTAGTTGGACCAAAAGCAAAACCCTGATTTCAATGTGCTGAAGAAGGCCGAGTATATGTATGGGTCTGAGGGCCACATAAAATACTTTCTGGGAGTTAGTCTTTGGTAAATTCCTTTTTGACACGATGAAACAATGCCTATGGAGGTTTCAGCTTCTGTCAACCATTTTCCATCCATTCTGGTGAACAAGAGTTTCTCTGGGAGCTTGACACAGGCTCTGGGAACCTTGCCACTAATGAGTAAACAAACAAAAAAGCTACAGCTACATGGAAACAACACATTTGTCCAGTGATGTTGGGAGTGGGAGGAGTGTTACTTGCTTGGAGGATGAGGAATTGTCTGTCTTGGATCAGGGCTTTGTCAAATGTACAAATGCTTCAGCTCATTAACTGATTTGTCTTCATTCATTACCCCACCTGTTGCAATAAGGGCTGTTTGGGTCCTGTCTTCTAATTTTTGTCTTCTCTGGTATTTCTTACAAATTTTCACACAAGTGGCAAGTTCTACTGGAGGCTTCTACCTGTTACCGCTATTACCAGCTTTATCCTCAATGGAAAACCAATTTCCACAATGAAATAAACAACACTAAAACTGGTGACAAATTACAATCTATAACTTTTTAATGTGTCTGTACAAATTGATCTCATTAAACTGACCTGTTTTTCTCATTAGCTTTATAAATAAGCCAAATTAATTCTCAAATGGGAAACTAGCATTGCCCAACATCCATCGGCACCACGATGGGACCAGGGACAGACAAGTGGATCCAAGAAAATTCAAAGAATACATATATATATATATATATATATATATATATATATATATATATATATATATATATATATATATATATATATATATATATATATATATGATATTGTTGAAGACTAGATTGGGGGTTAGATTGTCCCACTAGCAGGATAAATTGCATTACTACATTTTCAAGTTCCTAGTCAAAGCTTGGACCAAAGAGGGGGAAAAAAAAAGGAAATTGTAGAATCTTGTTCCTACCAATCTGCAGGAAAAAAATCATTACAAACCCAGTACATGTGGACCAAACTGCCTCCGAATGTAACCATCCCTGTCTGCCACACATATGAGGACTTAAAACAAGTTTAAAACTTGTCTTCCCGTTCCTCCTCAATGATGTCTCTGTTACCCCAAGCTACAGTAACAAATACTTTTGTATGAATATTGTCTTCATAACAGCACAGAAATTAAGAGAAAATCTGCATGTGATAATACAACTTCTCCATTTTGCACCTTTCTAAGATATTTCTATATTGCTGAGTTAATTGGAAGCTGAAATTGAATCATAAAAGTATTTCAAATTACCTACCGGCTATTTTCTTCATCGGCCTACTCAATAATAGAAAACAGCTCTTGAATTTGTACAGTGAAAATTGAAATCTGAAAAAAATAAAGGCTTAGTGTGGTGGAAAAACATCAAAAGATATTGCCTTATTTTAAACAGCTCTTCACATGTCTGCCTTGAACTCGAGACAAACTGTTCTATTCACTGCCTTTATGGAAGAAGTCTTTTTGTTTTCGTTTCTTGACGCACTCTCTGCTTCACTCAGCTGCCAGGGATTCAGTTAATCAGAGAAGCTGCTGTTTCAGTCAAAAACCTGAATCCAAAGAAAGTGAAGAGCCTGAGGTGGGAGGGGATGAGGTATGCCTTAGTGGGCTGATGAATAGAAATTACGTTCCTGCACATATTCCCTCTTTACGTGTGAGGAAGCTGATCATGTTCCTTAAACTAAACTGGGCCCGGTCTGCTAACCGGATTATGAGCGAGAAATGAGCACTCTGCATTTTCCTGCAGGGTAAGGAATTATGTTCACACATGTCTTTCAGATCACTTTTTCCCTCTTCCATTCTGTGTTTTTAACCTGGTTTCCAATCGTATATTTATTCAATGCGCCACACCTCAGGAATTTATTTAATTTTGGACAGCAACAGCCAAACTGCAGTGGCTAAAATGTGTTTTTGGTAATATCAAAACTATACTCAAAGATGTGAATTTCATTGTTTTTTCTTACAAAGTTGACATCACATCTACACCAACGTAACTTTTAAATGAAATGAATAAATATTCTACATAGCAACTGAAAGAAGTTTAGGTTCTGCTGACCTTCTCCATCAAGGCGAGAGGTTCACCTACTGAGAAGGTTTCATAAAATTACACAGTTCAGCCAGCTGCTGAATGTTGTAGCCACCAGTGTAAAGCTTGCTCAGCAATTACAGAAGGTCAGTATGAATGCATTTGGATCCATATTGAGTCGTTTTTTTAAAAACACCATGCCACCAGGAACAGTGACAAAATCCACATCTTTCCATTTCCAATTATTAATCAGAGACTAGAATTGGATTCAGTTGTTCACTTAGGTTCTTATAAAAATAAAAATAAACAAATAAATGATTAAGCCATCATGTTATAAATGTGGTTATAAAACTAAATTTGGATGTGTATTTGCAGCCTGTCACATTTGTTATAACAGTAAATATGAGCAGTAAGACATCCTTAGCCATAAGCTGGACTTATCCAGGTGATGATGACCGCTAATCATCAGGTGTGATGATTTGAATTAATTTCAGAGTCCTGATTCGGTTTCATCAAACCAGTTGATTTTATCTTTTTATTTTAATTGATGGGCTCTGAAGGGCTTTTCTGTAATATTACAGTGGGCCATTCTTCCATAAAGTGCTAACTGATGGAGCTATTTTTTACAATGATTGACTTCTTTGGATGGTCCCATCTCAACAGACTCTTTTCCAGATTAGATACAATGCAGTCTTGGTAGTCTATATTTTGCTTTGATTTGTCTTTTCACCTTTTGGGTGTTAAAATCGATGTGACTTCCCCTCCAAACATTGTTTGACAAACTGCTTTACCTCAAACCAAGAACTCATATGCACTAAACTAGACATTTTTATTTTTTATTTTCAATGGTTTGGGATGTTTGTGGTGTTAGTAACCTCAATTAACAGTGATGGCACAGAAAATTGACAGAGAGTAAAAAGACAAACATGTCTCAATGTTGGGAGTGGAACCCCAGACAGCCACATAATTATTTATAGTCTGTGTCTAGAGGTGCTTTCTCTACTACAGACTGTTTTTAGAATTTAGATAGAAAATGTTTGAAATTCCTTTTAAAAGAAAGCTATCACCAGAGATGGCAAAAGTACCCACTTTCCGTACTTGAGTAAAAGTACAGATACTTGTGTTAAAAAATACTATAAATAGTATAGATAAAAGTGGAAGTACTGATTAAACTTCTTTACTCAAATAAAAGTAACAAAGTATAGGCTTGTAAATTTACTTAAAGTATAAAATCAAAAGTAGAAAACACTTTTTTCATGCCGGTGCCTACATTTTAACTGGATGTCTGCCAACAGGACTAGATCTCCGTTGTGTTCATTTTCAATCATCTCGTCGTCCATACTACTATGCTAACGCCACCGCCACCAAGCTGCAATGATTTGCCGCGAATGAATACCGCCGAATCTGTTGATTCATCTTGTAGTGGTGCGTCAAATGCAACGTAGATTCCCATCCAATTAGATTGAATTTGGTATTGATGATGTAAAAAATAATAACGGTAACTCCATTGACATGATTCAAAAATAAAGTAACGAGCCAATTTTTTTAAATGTAAGGAGTAGAAAGTACAGATATTTGTCTAAAATGTAAGGAGTAGAAGTAAAAAGTCGCCATGAAAATAAGTAGTAAAGTAAAGTAAAAATATCAGAAAAATCTACTTGAGTACAGTAACGAAGTATTTGTACTCTGAATGCAGCATTTTAGATCAGCTGAAGGATAATAACTGCAGTTTGTGGACTTCCTGGTAGTAAAGAATTACAAAAGTCCAGCCTTGAAGTGACAAATGCATGGACTAGTTGCTCAGCATTACCCCTGGACAGGATATTTCAAATTTTTCCATTATTTTGCGGATGAAATAAGGAAATTCTAGAAACCTCTTTGATATGGGATTTAAATGACAGGTCCTGATCAAAAATAACATCAAGGTTTTTTACTTTATTATCTGAGATCAATTTAATCCCATCCAAATGAAGTGACTGACTAATCAGCTTCTTTTTCAATGACTCAGGTCCAAAGACTATAACTTCTGTTTTGTCTTCATTCAGGAGCAGAAAGTTAAGAGTCATCCAGGTTTGTATATCTTTAAGACATGCCTGTAATCTATAACACAAATTAATTCCACCACAGATGTGTGGTAGATTGCTACAGATTGTTGCACATATTTAGCAAAACCAGCTTTAGGAGCTGAAATTGACCATTAGACCTAAATAGTCTATTGCTCTGTTGGGGAGAAAGTTTTACCCTTTCGTATCTGAACTATCCCAACACCTTGATTATTTTCCTTTTCAGCTATTCTACTCCTGTTGGTTTGCATCACTGTTCTGTTAATTCAGCTATGGCTATGTATTAGCTGTTCAGCCAATGACTTCATGTTTATCAGTTATAAAATTGTCTTAAAAAGTAACTTTTGACTCAATCACGAGACAAAAGTTACTTTTTAACACAATATTGCCCCAACAAGTCAATAATTATCATTGACTTTCAGTTTTGTATTTAACAATATATCATGCTTGGTTTTCTCAAAACCTTATACAGAATACTTTTATTTGGTTGTCCTCTATTCTTTAGAAAAGCAGAGTCTATTTCTCAGTAGACCATGAAGGCAAAAAAAAAAAAAGTAAACGCGCACCTGTTATTCAAACGATCGTCAGTTTGACTTATGGGTGCTTTTCTTTTCCAACATCAGACTCTTTGAACAGAGTCCTGACAGAGATGGAGCGATGGAGTAATTGTTTCATTGCTCTGTTTGAAGCAGCCCCATCCATCAGGCTGTCCTACAGAGAATGTGTATAATGCAGGGATGAGGACAGGACTTGATGATGATGATGATGGGGAATCTGATCGGAGAAATTGCTGCCTGTCTCTGTGCACAGTCTGAACTGCAGGTCTGAGCTGCATAACAATGATCTTCCATTGTACACAGAGACAGCGCTGGAGAAATCAAATCAGGTGGGTTTTAAACCATCCCTTCCGTGTCAGAAAACACTGATAGCACTTGAGCTACGAGCCACAAAATACCCAAATATTAGTGATATAATGTACGATCATTTTTAATGTAAAACCTCAGCAATTGAAGGTGTATAATTACATATTTTCAACTGTGAGTTTCAGTTGTTTTTTAATTTTTTTTTTTTATGTGAAGTAGAACATGTTTGCTACTGGTAAAAAAATTGTTTTTTTTTTTGCTGGCGATTTACTTTGTACAAAAAAACGTAACAGAGATCTCTGTCTCTCACACTCAATTGCATTGGATTTTCTCTGTCTTCTTACATACAATAGGCTCACAGATAGGTCAAAGGGCCTATAACCTCAGTTTTGCATTATCTTACATTTTATTTTGTTTGCTTTTTTTGGGCTTAGGTTTTTCTCTCTGGGTTTCTCATGTTATTTTCTAAGCTTTACAATATGTGGAGGCAACAAAAAATATCAAATGAAGGTCATCACCACTTTTGTTTTTCACATAAGAAAAGGAGATATTTTTATTTTCACAATGGAAATAAAACTGAAAATATTTATTTTTTAAGTTGGATAAGATGAAAATTATAATAGATTAATATCATTAGTATTTTTTTCTACAAGTTTCTCCAAAGAATTTGCCAAAAGTGTGACGATTTCTTCTCATTGAAGAACTGGTGTAAGTGAATCAGGGTTTTTAGCCTTTTGTAGCTTACACTGCTTTCACGTGTCATTCATTTTTAATTTAATTACACTCCATTGCTTTCCAGGCAAATTGAATGGTACATTTAAAGGTATAATAGATTATCTTCTTTTATCTTTGAGTTCCAGGGGTCATTTGGTTCCACCACATGCTAATCTTTGTGTCCGCCTCAGCATTTTGTGCTTGTTCCTAGCTGGCTTTCTATTGCTGTGAATGCGCTCTTCAGGTGTTTATGCATCCAGTGTAAACACTTTTTGCCCAAACCCGAAGGACAGTCGGATTCCAATCAAGCTCTACGATTCTTTATTTTGTCTTTCTTGTTATAAATCTATTTAGTTCTAGTAGATACTTAAGGGGCTACATGTGTTTTGAAATAGAAGTTACTTACTTCAGTTGTTGTCTTCTATTGTTTTGGGAAAGGGAGAAAGTCAGATGGGAGCTGGCTTGGAACTCATCTGACCGGCTGTGTCTTCCCTGGATGGGGCCGCCTGTGGAACTGGTTGACGTTATGTCTGCTTCTGTCTTGCTTGAACCCTTGTCTGCCTTGGCAGATGGAAGCTCTCACTGACCCTGGTTCTGCTGGAGCTTTCTTCCCTTTTGAAAGGGACTTTTTCTTTCCACTGTCGCTGCATGCATGCTTGGTGTGAGGGATTGCTGAAGTCAAAGAGTCAATGCAATCAGCTTTTTTTTTTCCTAGACAAAAAAACTGAATCAATCTGACTGTATGACCTGATTGACTAGTCTCTGTAAACTGCCTTAAGATGACGTGTTGGCACTATACAAATGAATTGAATTGAATAGATGCAGCAGTTATTCACCAAGAGCAGGGCACACATTGTGCACATGAACATAGCCCCACCCAGCATTCTGATCAATTCTCTCATCCACAGAACATTTGATTTGGATGTGTTTAGTGTCTGGATGATGGAGAACATCCTGCAGATGCCGGAGATACTGATAACACAGATAGATATATAGATACAGATGGCACATCTCTCTGCTTTGCTCTGCTGCACCTTACACATGACCTGCATAAGACTTGTAGCTGGGCAGAGCAGACATGCTCTGAGATAGTGCTCACTGTCCATTGTGTAGTTTAACTATGGCTTTCCTTGCATGAACAGTAAATGCAGAAATTACCTCTGAATGGATTGACTGCATCCTGTTGCTGTAATAACTTAAATAAAGATGTCTTCATGTTGGTTTTTTTCTGGGTCAAGAAGGTGTCTGGGTCCGGCTCGGGTCAGATTGCGCTTTATACCCACAGACCCCAGGAGAGTCGGGCCTAATCTATACTCTTAACCAGGCAGTTTTGGTTTCAGTGGAGAACCTAATAGGTGTAATGTGAATATTCTGCTTTAGCTGTGTGTCCTTAAGCAGTGCAGACATAGCCTATAAAGAGCTGTGCATGACGTCAACGGTGCTCATGCATGGACATTTGATAGGGATGTTTCCTGGGGGACGGGAGAGCAGGTAGGATGGGCTTGTGAAAGCATAGTTGTTGAAAAAATGACTTAGGCTTTTTTTTTACCTAAAAATTGTACACTCAACCTTTTAATTTTTTACTCATTGCCATCTCTGAGTATTTTGTATCATTTTATATCATTAAAGCTACAGTGTGTAACTTTTAGCTACATCTAGCGGTCAGACTGCAGACTGCAGCAACATGAACACCCCCCCCCCCCCCCCCCCCCCCAGGTTAAGAGGCTGAGCTCGTAGATGATGATAAAATAACATAGTTATGTATAATATATTACATTTCTGACTGTATATCCCTGTAATTATTACACACTGAAGCTTTAAATTTAATTCTGGTTACCTAATGAATCTTAAAGAACATACATTTAAAAAAAACATATTTCAGAAAGGCCTTTATACATAGTAATTACTTCCTTTAAAAAAAAAAAAAAATGGCACGAATGATAAGATTATGCCATTCACTTGCCATTACAATTAACAACATAGATTAGTGTCACACGGCCTTAATTTTAGAAACAATTTTTTTTTGCTAATTTAAATAAGCCTACAAAAGCTGTTGATAGAGTCACAGATTTTTTTCAAGTTTGTCCTTTAATAGATCTAATAAAACACAAAATAAAAAAAACTATGCACGTGTTGACGGAAATCATAAATGAGTAGGAGCAGAAAGAAGTAAGAACTCATATTATTAGCCCCAATTTTTTAGAAAGTATTCCTTATCCAGCTCAACATGATAACAACCGTAAAAAATAAAATAACAAACCATGTTCACCAATGCACAGAAAACAAAAAATAAAAACCTTCCATACATCAGCCTATCCACTGTAGTATCGACTCCTCATAATGACCTTCAAGTTTTCTTAGATGCAGAATACATCTCTAATTACTTTAACTCACTGATAGGCTTGACCCAGAAATCAACACCTTTATTGAAAATACATATTTTCATCATTTCTGTTTTATATCTGGATTTTTTGAAAATGTGTTCCTTTTAAGTTGTAGTTTCTCTTTTAGAAAATCTACTTTTAATATTGTCTCGTAGAACTTTATATGATCCTTATAAATAATTTAAATTATACTCTATCAATTCATTACGTTTCAAAGTATCTTTATAAATATCTCTTATAATTATATCGACTCTCCTCTGCAATAAAGAGAGGTTTTAAATGTGATCTATAAGTGTTACCCCACACCTCCATATATGATCTATGTGAGGCAACCATGTCATTTTTCAAATGTTTGGTTAAAATGTTTTCTTTTGATAATCTTTTATCTCCATATTTACTGTAAAAGGCTTTTTCAGGGTTAGCTTCTAATCACAGACCACAATCGTTTAAATCTCTGGAGCTTCATGGCTAAATAAAGGGACTCCTTCGTATAAAGGAAACCAGCTAAAACATTTGCCATCATCATTCCAGCCAGGTTGTGAATTAAATCAGTCCACATTCTGTGAGTCTCCTGCACAGCGCTTTCTAATTTAGTCTTGTCGTCTTCCTCCAAGTCCTGAGAGTTTGTTGACAAGATGAGGACTATGAAGGTCACAGTTGGTCTCTGTACAGCTTGTAGTAGATTGGACGGAATCAACAAACTTCAAGGCAAAGTGGAATGTTATCGAGCTGGAAGTGATGCAACTTTGGTGCTTTGGTTGCTGCTGTTGTTTTAGTAAACTCTGATGTTTGTGTGCAAATATGTACAAATCCGATATTTGTACATATTCTTGAAGCAAAGATGTTGTATGATCATTATTTTGTAGGTAAACAGATTTGTGATTTGTGGAACATCTATTCCCTCCTGAATAATTCCATCACTGTTAAGGGAAAAATAAACCAGAGGGAAAATAACGCTATCTGCAATGTTTGTATTTTGTTAATTTATTTTTTTATATATATATTAGTGTTTATTGACAGGTTCAGGATCCTCATATGCTATATAACATTGTGATTTCAGTTAATAATGAATGCTTTGTTGATTCCTAACAATCCAAATGCTTATCTTGATACCTAATTGTTTGGATTTTCACATTTTATAGCTGATTTAAGACCTGTTAATAATCTGAGACAATTGGTGGCCTTTATAAGGTTTAAAGTGGCCCACACCCCCTGTAAAAATCCCAATTTGTCCTTACAACACATTGGCACCATGCACAATTGATTTCAATGAAGTCAATTCAAATGTTTCAGCATTTTCCAAGGGGAATAATATTTTCAGTATTTTCCAGAAACTTCAAAGCCAGCTTGACAAAAAGTCTTTACTCCACTTTAGTACTAGACCTTGCAAAAAAAGAAACAGTTTGTTAAACTGTCCATCCATGCAAAAATCTCCTATTTCTCAATATTTCTGTTAATCTGATGCCATTAGATCGAAATACTGTCTAATGCTGTTAATAGAATTTTAATGGAGCAATTACAATTCCTACACATGGAAAAAAAAAAAAGCCGACGGCTCTAACAAGTCAGATTAAAAACAGTTATTCTTATTAAATGTAATCCTTGATGCAGTTAATATCTCTATGGGGGGGATGGAATGCTGTATGTCATTAAGACATGAATAAAAGCAAGATAATATTCATAAAGGAAGTGTGATTAATTAATGATACAAAGGAGGTAGTATTTTATTAATAATGGATATGAATGTGGCGTAATGAGAAGATGAAAGCAAAGCCACTGTCATCTCATTTTGTCCATGTCCTCTAAGGAAATGAATATTCATGCTGATCTAATCGCTGAGTATTAAGAAGTAACAGACATCCTTGTTAAAGTCTTTACATTTAAAAGGTCGCTGCTGAGGAACATGGAGTTGTTTTACTCTGTGACATTTGTTGGATCACGCAGCAGCCGAAAAACGACAAAAGCCTGGATTTCTGAACAAGTATGAGCAAATTAAACAGGACCGTGGAACACTTGGACTTAAGTCACCCAATAAGCTCTTCTTTAGGAACAGAATCATTTTCAGTTGCTCAGTGCACTAATTTAACTGGCTAACTGTGTGGTAGCAGTACTGTACATTTACTCTCTGAAAGCTGAAGTTGTAGTAGAGACATGGTGGATTGTGTCTTTTAGCAAAAACCATTGACCCACATATATGTGGGGGGGGGGGGGGGGGCTTTTCCACTGTGCTATGCTTGCCTAAGGAAATATTCAACCAAACTTCCTTACAAACTCTTTTTCAGGGTGATGGGATTATTCAGGCTATTAAGGCCAGGTCACACCTGTTTCGTAACTTTTTAATCTCCGATCCAAACGTTTTCTATTTTACATAGAGGCTCTGACTGCGCAGGGTGGGCAGATCTTTGCAGATTTGTGCTTTTTATTCACATCTGTCTCTTTGCCACACACACAAATAAAAAAAAAATTCTACATTTTAATTTGGACAGATTTTCTAAAGTTATCAAAATTGATAAATAAATTAAAAACCCTGGCACAGCTATAAAGCAAAGCCCACAATTAATGACTCAGTGCAGCATCTTAAACCAGAGAAGATAGAGTTTTTAGAGATTTTTGAAGTTGGTCGGATATTTTCAGTTTTTCTTATTTTTTTCATTAAGAGCGGAGAATAATGAACTTCGTTTACCTGCTCTGTTTGCCCTTTGTTGTTTTGCATTTTTTGAGGCTCAAAGGGGCTTAAATGGAATCACTACTTTCTCCATTTTATGTCCTCCTGAACTCTTACCATTGGTAATGTATTCTGTTTTTGGATCAGTCTGTCTTGCTTGATATATATGCTCTGTGCGACTCCAAAACTGACTCCTTCACCATTTGATTAAGAGATTTTATTTTGTATTTACCAACAAATCAGATGCGTTTACCTTTGTAACCGTGTGTCTCTTACTGTCAGACCCATGGAATTGCAGCTGAATTCCTGCGTAGTCCGACCTACGCAAACATCCCCTTGCAAAAAAAAATCATATTTGAATGAGTGCTACATGCCACGACCTCATCTGACATGATTTTCTGTTGGATCAGATGCAAAATTGGATTCGGTGTGTTCTGACGTTTAGAAGAAAATCAGGTGCATCTCAAACCAGATCTGAAAACCTAATTTATTTTACAAGTAACATTCTGGTCTTCAGCCATTTTATTTTACATTAGGTCTCATGATTCATTTGGTTTTGATTAAAATAGTTTTCAACCAATAAACACAAAATGTAGTTTTTGGGTAAAAAAGAACACTATAAATTACTCTTTAGTTACACTAAAACACTGACCTATAGGCAAAAGTCTTCATGAGCTGAACATTTTACTCACGTACTCGCCTGTTTTGCATGAGTTCCTGTATCTCTGTGGAGTGGGTATGAGCCTGTGTTTCTGCTGTTGTGTGATGGATAGCCAGGTGACTTTGATGATGGCCTTTAGGTCATCTTTATTGTTTGGTTTAGTGTCTCTCATCTACACCTTTACTGTCCTCACAGATTTTCCTATTTTGAGCTCTTGAGAGCTTTCCATTATGCGAGTCCATCTTAAGTGCTACTGCTGATGTCTGTATGCTCATGTGAAGCCTTTAGCTTACAGTAGCTTGTCGCCAACCTGGCTGGTTATAGAAACAGTAATAGGCAACCTAAAGTAATTTTTCCAGTTTGTGAGACAAACTGTGGCAGAGGCACAGCAGCTGGCAATTTATCTCTCCTGCTTGATAAATTCTTTGAGTCCAAAAAGCTGCTTTGGTAAACTAAAAAATAAATAATAAAAAAAAAAACCCTGCACGCTACAGGTAGAGATGGAGCCTGTGAAAAATTTCTCCTCCCTTTGGGTAAGACAGCCACTCCAAGGTACTCTCACCTCAAGGAAGGCGCAGGTACAGCTTACATTCGGTTCGCTCTAACCTATGCAACCTCATCCCTCTCAAAGACAGTATCACAAAACACTCACCCACTGAGCAAAAATTGGTTGAAAAGACATTAAAAAGGTGACATGATTTACCTCCAAACAACGTCAACATTTGGTTGGAAAGTGAGAGGTTAAAAGCTGTAATTTTCTGATTATTTTTTATCAATTTTAAACTACTATTTCTGGACTAAATCCAGACTATGACAGATTTAGTCTAAAAACTGATGTCTAAATCATCTGGTGTTTGGGGGGTCCCACAGGCATGCAGTCCTTCCCCCAATGGTGCCATGTGGACAAGGCAACTGTCTCTACATTTTTCCTCTTTTTCCATGAGGTTCTTGGAGGAAGTGATGGTCATTTCAAAGCCCCATGAACCAATTAACAAATTTAACAAAATTGGCCAAAACTCAACACTATGCTTGATACATTTGATATAGTTTTGAGAGGTGGGATCACCAGGATAGCTATGAGAGCTGCAATTGGCTGATGTACTAATCTCTGCATTATTTCAAGGCTGAACTTGTTTGTTCTGTAATAACAGTATTGTTATTCTAATGAATAACAGCTGTGTGGTCAACAGTGTGGTCCTTTCATGTTTCAAAAATTATAATGCATCATGACTTTTTGGTCACATATTGGACCGTTTGACTGTTAGGCATGCATAACTTGCACCCGGAAGACTGTGGGATTGAATTTCACCTGAATCCTCTATTGCGAATGTTTTAAAATGTACCGATATTTTCTGGCTAATTTATTTAAATTAGGAGACAATGACCCGCGTTCTCCAATACTAGAGCAGGCTGCAATAACACAAATAAATGCATTAATAAATGATTGAAATAATTTTGAAAATGTTTTGATAAATAAAAGAATTGGAACCAACTCTGCGGTCCAGTAGTTCCCATAGGTTCTCCATGTTATCCTGGATACATTCCTCCTGTGGTTTTGACTGAGGAAAATGATCACTAAATAATGCAGCATTATAGACCTGGCTCTTCCTCCATGTCCTTTACTCACTCAGTAACACACATTTCAATTCAACACAAGACAACTTTTTCTGATGTATAAACTAAACTAATCTTTTTAAATATTATTTATTTTTTCTTTTTAACCTAACCTAATTTTGTAATCTACAGCCTAATTGTTTAGGTGTGCTGTGTGAATAAATACTGTATGTTAAAAATGAATCAGTGGATGTGTAGTGGGTAGGGGTGTGTTTGTCTGTGTGTGTCGGGGTGAGTCTAATGTGTGTGTCTCTATTTTAGAACAATATGCATGTATCCAACTATTTTGAATGAATTATAAACTAGACTTAAATTTAGAACTTCTTTTCCTGTCTTTGAGTAAGACTGTAAGTGGAAAAATCTTCAGTTTGAGCTTCAATTCTGATGCAGATTAAATACTTCAGTGCGATATAAATCCCTAGATTATTGAGGTTTACTGTGAAGCGCGACATGACGTGTAACGTAACAACAAGGCCTTGCTCAAAATGGTCATCTACACTTTGCTTAACATCGTGCCTGTGAGATTCACATCGGAAACCATCATGGCCCCATACCCAGGGGCCAGAGCTCCAGATTGACCCAGGCTAAGTGGATCTGGTGGCTAACATCAGAAACAAATTGCTGCAAAACAGACAGTTCGCCACATTCCTCTTGGAGTTTCATGGATTTTTAGATGCTTGAAGAGATTAAGAGAGTGAAGGAGGGGAGCTTCCCTGATGTGTACCTGGCTGGAACAAAACAACACTCCTGCTGTGATCCTGCCATGCTGAGCTGTAATACTGGAGGAACTCAGCTTTTCTGAAACGGAGATCAGTAGAGTTAGAGGTCTGACACATTTTGGAGTGATCTTCCAGTTAAACAATGTCTTTTTTTTCTTTTCTTTTTTTTATAATTTCATGTGTTTATGGTTTGATAAAGACAAAGCTAACAAGATGGACCCCATGATTTGTCATACTAATATTTTGTAGCTATTGTTTATAAAGCTAGCACAAGTTTTATTTCACTAAGGGTTTAAACACTAATAAAATGTTAACATTCATGTCTTTTCCCATACTGTCATTACATTTTGATTTAATTATTTCCAAAAGTAATTTTAATAGGTGTCCTTGTCCATAACTGCTAGCTACCAGCATACTATCATTGCATCATCTCATTGATTATGATTTTCCCATCTTCTTTGTACTAAGTAGCATAATTTACTTTAGTTTCACTCATATACAGTAGTTAAGAGTTTTTGACTGATATATTTGATGCATAGCTAACTGTGTTTTGTTAATAAACACTCAATTCTAGAGGAGGCTTTGGTTAATATACTCAATTTTTGTGTAAAGTTATTAGTTTGACCATAATTAGAGCTGGATTCCCACTTTTACTTGTGTTAACACACAGCCAATAGGGCGTGGGCTCACAAACTGTATATAACAGTCTGAATAATATCTGTTTAAATAATCATTTTACTGCCCCTACTGTGCTTGGGTGGGCAATAGATCTATTAAAGTTGCACAACAACCTCCTTTTTCTACACCTCTCTTTCCTTTCTTCTTCCTCCTTGTCAGAGTTGTGGAGTTCATACTTAAAGTTTTCCTGTCAATAAAGCCACCTGTGCTGTTGGTCTCTGCACTCCTCCAGAGTTACAGAATTTCACCTGAATGGGAAAATAAATGTATTTCTCCTCTATTGCAATATATGCCAATGCAGCTTTTCTGGTTCATGTGTTTTTACAACTTTGCCTCACTTGATCTATTTTTGGTAAGATTAGACAATTAGTACTATGTAAAACACAATTACATGTGTTTAACAAATTACAACATGCCATTGTTTACCAAACAGCTGATTGGCTGCTGGATGGAGAGTTTTCTAGGATTCAGTTAAATCCGGAAGGCCAGCTTGCCCTGGAACAGGTTTGTCGTTCAGAGTACATTACCATGGTGACTTTCCTCAACTAGAATAAATCCAGCTTTGTGGTACCAGAAAGTCTTGGTTAAACCTAAAGTTGTCTCGCTAAGCCAGTAATCCTGTTTTTTGATACAGGACTCAGATGTGCTCTCTACTCTGAACATCTGAAGAAAAGAGGAAGAATTTTTAAAGACTGTAAAGTATAGGAGTAACAGCATTTGGCACAAACCGCACTTTATTGATTAGATGGATATCAAATAGAAGTACTGAAGAAATGTTTAAAGGTGTCAGCCAGCAAGTTGATGGTTGGACCCAATAAATCCTCCGACTAAATAATCTAATTGTGGTGCAAAATTTGCTTCAGTGTCTTAAGAGGAATAAAGTCAAACTCGTACACACTCCATATTTGCTACTTGGACCTTTCAATTGTTTTTGATCCTTAGATTAAAATTGCACATTGCATTTATTGAAATTTGATTGAACTGTCTTGTGGTTGTAACTAACAGTGCGATAAAACCAGCTGATGTAGTTCAAGCTGCAATAAAACTCTGAAGTGCCTTTCTTGTGGGTACTGGAACCACCACACAGCTTATGTCTGATGGTAGCAAAGGTCGGTAAAAAACAGAACCACTTTAAGGTTGAAGATGCAATTTTGTAGACAAACATGCCTCAGTGCTATTTGAAGGTCTTTTGTTGAAAGGCATTAAGTGTCATTTTCTGTTTATTTTTTGAGGGCAGCTCTTTAGTGCCCTTGAGATGCAGGAAAGAGGCAGCTCAACAAAAACAGTTGGGGACCCTGGTTATCTGAGGAACCATACTGCCATGAAAACATAACGGCTCCTAAAGAGCAAACTTACAGAAAAAGTGGTTAAGTGAAGGTACACAAAAATCCTAAAGGCTGTGAGTTATTGTAACGGCCCATCAGTTTGCCCCCCTGGTTTTCAGGCAATTATACCTCCTAGTTTTGGAATCTGACCTGACTGTCGACTTCCATCTTCTTTCCCTGTTCTGGATTATTCTGAGCCTGCCTCAGATTTTTTTTTTTTTGTGTGTGTGTGCCTCAAACCAGGTTGGGCCAGAAAATTAATTATTAGAAATTGTCTTTTTTTTATGTAATTACCTTTTCAGAAACTCAATTCAGATTTGTTTCTGTTAACACACTGTCCACCTACAAATCAGTACCATTGTGCTGTGTTGGGAGTCCATGCTG
Organism: Cyprinodon diabolis; assembly: GCA_030533445.1. Taxonomy (NCBI): domain Eukaryota; kingdom Metazoa; phylum Chordata; class Actinopteri; order Cyprinodontiformes; family Cyprinodontidae; genus Cyprinodon; species Cyprinodon diabolis. Next base: position 16,847,504 of record CM060072.1, on the reverse strand, counting down.
CAGTTGAAAACAGTGAGCCGGGAGTTCTAACGTAAATGTTCTGCTGTTCCATTGTGAGGGACTTTTAGCTTGCTTGTGCATACATTCTTGCAACAGAGTATGCAATAACCTATTGGATTACACCTTCAGTCATAACCTTTACAATAATAGCATGACATCTATATTCTTCTATACTTGAGCTGCCTTTCATTTCTTTTTCCATTACAAAAGTGGTAGTTTCTTATTCAGTGTATATTTAAATGTAAATGATAAAACTTGGTACAGTTGGTGCCCTTTTCAAAGTGGAGTTAAGACAGAATGTTTTCAAACTTGTAGAGTCTTCAAAATATCTATTTTCAGATAAGGGATTCTGGAAATGATAACTTTTAAAAATGATTGTAATATTACAGAGGGCAAGTGTAATTTAAAATATTTCAAAAGAAAGGATTTTCAAAAAATGTATTGATATTGATGCCAGTTAAATCCTAAAAAAAAGTTTAGACAATTTAAATTCCCCTACAATGATAAATGTGTAAGCTTCGTCCTATTGATTAATAACAAATGGAACTGGGTGTGTCAAGGTAGTTTTAGCTAGCCTGGCCAACCAGACAGAATTACTTCAAAACCAATCACAGCACAGGAGGTGGACATTTATAATGCGTGACTCTCAGCCCCAGATTGACCCATAATTCAGAAGTTTTGTGCTAGCATAACAAGCTGGTGTACCCAATGGAGCAATTTTGCAATGAAAATGAAGTATGAATAGAGAACACATCTTATATGCTCAAATTTCTTTGCCAAATGTGGCAGAAATCATTTACTGGAGAGTTTCTTTGATGGCTTGACAAGTTTCACCTTGCTAAACTTGCTGCTGAGACACTTTGCGACAGAAGTGCTAAAGGAAGACACAGATCAATTATATTGGATAGGATATATTTACAATGCGGAGAGTTGAGGGATATCCCCTGAGACCCAGGTAGCAGTTCAAGGAGAGATGAATATGGTGGAGCCAGCCAGACAATCATGATGGACATTGCCTGAGCTTGAACCGTTAGTCAGGGGCGGAGCTAGATGGGGGGCCAGGGGTGGCCATGGCCACCCTTAGCCAATCATTGGCCACCCCTGTGGCCACCCCTACCATTTCTTTCATTCTAACACAGACGGTGGCAGCAGTAATACTCTGAAAGGGAATGTTCAAACTTATTAAACATTGACATTTTTTGACAACAGAAACACTGTGGTTAATTTTGCACATCAATACACAAACATTAAAGATGACAGATACAGAATTCGTGCTAAAATAAAATTATGTGCCTCTGCAAGTCATCCAGGAGTCTTCAGTGAAATCAAAGATAAATAACTACTTTAATTGTAACTTAAAAATTAATTGAAAGCGGATATTAGTGGATTTAAATGTCATTTTTTTGCAGACTGATTATTGATAAAAGTAGGTAATGACAATGTAAAATATGTTTGCCCTAGAACTCAAACCTGAAAGAATTTTGTCCAATCGACCTTTTATTTACACAGCATAGATTTTTAAATATGTGTGTCTATTTGTTAGCAAAGGTTGCAGGAAAGGATAGTTTGTCTTTATTTAGAAAATATGGATGTTATGCTTGTTCCTGTTGGAACAGAGTAGATTGACCCTGAGGTTCTGGTGCCTTTCGGCCACCCCACAATGTACATTGGTTATTGACTGCCCACCCCTGTTAGGATTTTCTGGCTACGTCTCTGGTGATAGTGAGACCAGCTGTAGTGCATGGCTGAGACTCAAGCAGTGTGTAAAGCGGAAGAGTGTTGCAAACTGTTGCTAATCAAAAACCTTGTTATGCTTAAATCTTTGCAATAGAGATGATTAATTCAATCCAATCATAAGAAGGTTGCTAATCAATTCAGCTGTTTATACAAATGTAAAATGTTTCCACTAAATGCTAAGAACATATGGGTTGAACCTAGTTTGCCAAATCTTTCACTCAGATTTTCATAATGAGGCTTTGAGATGGAGTGGTAACCCTAGAGTGCTGCAAGCCAAATTTCATCTATAGTTTTTGTTAAGAATAGGCAAAGCCTAACCTGACTCCGCCAGATGGATTTGCCCTGCATATCCATCTGGAAACCTTCCGTTGAAGTAATTTTGGGAAGGGGCGAAAATACTGGTTAGCTGATTGGCCTATGTTGGTGATAGACGGGCCAAATAAACCAATCAGATCAACGAAGCATATGACGTACTAACAGAGCGACGACGCAAACACAACCACAAGCCAGACTACGCTTGCCGAAACCAGTCGGGAGAAGAGCAAAAGCAGCTTTTCCTCTGAGAAAAGCCTCCAGAGCAGTGTTTTGCTCTTCTGTCAGTGAAGAAATACTCTTTAATTCCGATAAAACTTGCTCGATAGCCATGCTAACGCTAGTTTCATCGGTTGAATCCGCAATGTTCTTTAGACTGAACTGTCGCGTTTCTCGTTGCGTCACACCTCAACCCTCCTCAAAGCCAACGCTGATTGGATGTTCGTTTGGTGAACGGCTCCAAATTTTCTTTAATGGAGAGTCTCCAGACTGATCTGCGAGTGAAACCTTGAAAGCTCGCGAGATCAGGATGTTCTCACTAGGCTAGGCAAAGCCTGGTATGCTTGGTTACCACAATTTGCAATTTTATCATCCCAATTTACTATCCAACCAGCTTTTGGATTAGGCAGTTCTGTTATCCACAATTATAAGCATACCAAGTGTCATCATTGAAACAATCTCCCAACATTTAAACTGTCGGAGGACATGTACCACCTTAAAGAAGGAATGTACCAGAAGGCGTCTAAAGCCTGGCTTATGCTAGATCCACCTATATTCCACACAGAATGAGACAGTGTTTACAGCATTTTCTGCTCCGTGCGTTTTTTTTCTTGCTCTACCTAATATGTTGGCTGACATAGGGTTTGGTGTTTACTATTTCTTTTTTACTTGGTTATATCATATTTCTACTTACAGACACCATTAGAACACCAACGTTATTCTTTACATGACAATGTAACTCTTTTGGTATTCCAGCGTCAGTTGTTATGGGCATAATCCAGTAACACCAAAGTTAAGCGCTCTCCAGAGAAGAGCAGTGATATTATTTCTACTCTTCTTGTCACCCTGTGACTTACATCTACCTTGTGTTAAGGTTATTGTACATCATTTAGTCCTTTTTTTCTATTTCAGTTAGAAAACTGCTGCTGCAGATAGTAAAATTGGAGGGCATTGTTTCAGGTCAAATTCAGACATTGGCACAGGCACATTAATTATGAAGACAAATTCTCGTAGGAGGATGACACATATGCCTCTTTGCACACTCCGACACACTGATGGCTTTCCTGGAGATTCACTAAGGCTGTAAAATTATCTTGTAAAAAGAGGTAGGGGGCTTCGGCTTCAGCTTCCTAAGGGTTCATTAACTGACTCGGATACATAAGCGGAGCTCAGACGGACATAAAGTGACCCCTGGAATGAATTCATTCATTTTTATGCCCCCTCTCACCACGGTACAACCCATTTTCTTCCAGGCATTTTAGGTTAGCCGCATTTTAAGAGTATATTCCTTTATTATTTTAGGGTCTTTACAAGATTTACACACTGTAGCATCTATTGACTCTCACACAGAAGTGGTGGTCCACTATAAACGGCTGTTAAAGCAAGACAGTGAGGACAGCCTTGGCTGAAATGATGTAATACTCATGTCACAGAAGCATTAGCGTTCATTAATCACTTCTACGGCAGCTTTTGTTTTGAACAAAGGCGACTAAAATGGAAAAACTGTAGAGCTTCTAAGCTTTGGCAACAAAGACAAACTGGTTCTCTTAAGACATTATCAGCTTCTGTCCAGAAAATTTCTGTTTACTAACGAGAAATGAAAGTCACTAAATTACTTTTGAAGAGATTTCTTAAGGAACCTTAATGAGTTAAATACTCTAAAGCCTGATACGGAAATAATTCTATACTTTGAAAATGTTATAATTGTATGCTCTTGATAAGATATCAAAATTAATACAATCCTGTTTATACTTAATTTCATGCAATAGGCATTAATACCAAATTAGAAATTTAAAAAATGTCACATCGTTTATGAATCTTTATTAATTAGATATTTATTGTATTTCAAAAATATAAAATACAAAAAGTTTAGAAATGCACAACAAAAACAGTTAAAGCACTAACACATAATGCATCAAGTTTTGCACTTGATACATAGCTTTTAACTATGTCATTGGGAAGCTCAAACAGAGCTACACCTTCAAAAAATATTTGGCCTCACTGTCAAATAAACAAGGTTGTAAAGTTTTTCAACTATCAAAGACTAAAGAAGTCTGGGAGTCCTTGAAGTTAGGATTCTCTCTGAAGTTTTGTTCTCACCAACTGCAGTGTAAGTGGCATGCATGATAAGCATCTGAAGAGACAACTCTATGGCAGTACTGAAACAAAGGAAAAGCTCTTTTTTGCAACGTTACACATGTGTATCGTTTTTTTTTTTTGTTTGTTTTTTTTTATAAAGATTTTGCTAGCATGAATGAATGGTATTTACTTTACCCTGTGTTCAGTCATGTTTATGTGCTCTAGAAAAAGTTAGGATTGTTTTTTTCCCCCATGTTTTTCCATTTAGTCCCAACTCAACATGTCATCTCAAAGTTTCATTTAAACATTAAGATTTCAGGTCAGTTTCATTACTTCCAACTGTTGTCAAATAGTTCAGAGAAGTTCAGCTTTATGTCACAAAGTGGTTAAAACTTTTTTTTATCTGAGGTCCAAGCATCACAAATTGAGGCCTATGGGCTTAATGCTGAACATCACAGCAATGTATGGTCCTAAATAGCAAAAAAAGAAAAATGCCACATCATGTCAAAGTGGAAACATTCTTTTTAAGGGTACAACATGGCTAATAGTGTGATCTCTGTAAATCAAATGAGAAACTCAAACGTTTAATTTAAACTGCTTTAGCAACCTTCTAAGACTTAATGTTGCTGAAGTGGCCTTATATTAAAGAGTTTGACACTCCTAAGAAAACCCAACAGATGCCTGATCCAGAATAAGCAGCTAACCACAGTGGACAGTGACTTGTATTGTGTCCTTGATTTTGCAGCTTTCCCTCATACTGAGCAGCAAGTTCACACAAAAAGAACACAGATGCACTAATTCAGGAGTATTTTCAATGTGAGTGAAATGTATAAAGTTAATTGGCAATTACAGCTCACTTACTGGCTTCTTCTAGGAGAGAAACACACCTAAGCAGATAAGCTTTGAGCCACATTTCAAATCTGCAGGATGAAATACAATGCTTGAGGAAAAAGCTAAGAAAGGACCAACTGTATCATTTATAGTTGGAGGATGTTTATTTGTTGGCAGGAGCAGCCTAGCTTATGCCCTCCTCCAAGAAAGTGTCACAGCTGGACAGAACACCGGACCATCTATGAGGATAAATAAAAGAAAAAGAATATAAAGTCGTGAACAGTTGTTCAGCCGTTGACATTAGGCTTAGAATGTAAGGGGGGTGGGGTGGGTGGTGTGGGTAGGGGGAGAAATCATGTTTCCATCTTGTTTTGCCTCAACAGACTGTGATGTTGGGGTAACAATATGAGGGACACCTTGTTAGCACCCTTTAGGCCCATTATACTTACTGTGCAATGTTAGAGTTCCACAACCTATCCAAGTATCAAAAGCTGAACAACTCATTTACTTTGTGACCATCTTTGCTTGAGCAATTGCATTGCTGGAAATATCCTTGTTGCAAAGCTTAAATCATCTCTGACTGCTTTCTTAAGAGGTTAAACATGACAATTGGTCGATTGTACCTTACTTACCTTCACAGTCACCAGATCAATATCTCATACAGGAGGAACTCTAATGGCCAACAAATCTGATTAATCTTTAGCACCTCATTGAATGTATGCTTTGAGAAGCTGAAACAGAATCTGAATGCATCAGGTATCCGAGCTATAAGAGCCAGATGTAGGGGCTAATGTTGCCTGTGTGCCGTAAATAATATAGGAAATTAAAACAATACAGGAGATGATTCCAACCCACTGGTTAGTGAGGGGCCTGCTTGCAATGGTCTGTTTAGAAGATCAGTACTTATTACCAAGGAAACTACTTAACTAAATATTGGAGTTCAGCTGTTGGAGAAGAAAATGTGTATATCTGCTGATAAAATATGCACCCTCAACAGATGGATTTTTACAACCCAGAACCAGGACATTGTGACCCCTTTCAGTCTTGCTTTGCGTAAGAAAAATGCTTGACAACAACCAAGTGCGCAGGATGAAACCCCATGAGGTTAAACACTCCGCTCATGTGTAATTTTCACCTCAGTGCTCGACTTTTGCTCAGCCATGTGAATGAAAACAGGAAAACCATATGATGACTGTAAACATTGCTCATCACCTACCTCCCGTCTGCTTGTTACACCCACCTCTGACAGATCACTGCTCCCACTTTATCCTTCTCAACAGGCTGAGCGTTAGGAGGGGGAAAAGTTAATACCTTTTTGATGATATTTCATTGTTCTGTTTATCCAAAGCCAACAGAAAGATGAAGGGAAAAATTAGGATTAAATGGGAAAAGAGGAGAAAGTGCTCTTTAATCTCATGCTTGGATTGCATGTGATAATACCTCGTCTGAAATTATTTTGGTCAGAGCCTAAAAATGAATAAAGTTGTTTAGTCCGTCTTAAGCAAAAGCATCCATATATCCATTCTCACACAAGAAATCCACCTGACCTGAGGTGGTGGCTTGGAGGAAAAGGGAGATAAAGAAAACCTGAAGTGTCAAAGGAGCAGAATCAGGTGGATCTACAACTATAATTCATTTAATTTGCTTGTATCTTGTTGATGTTTCTGTTATGATACTGATTTCATGACGTAAAACACCCGTCATCATTCAGGAGGGAAGAAAGATGCTTGAACTTCTCTGCCTGAATAGAAAGGTTCACCTTATTCCAGAATCAAACCTCAGTTTGCAGTTCAGCAGCAAACAGTTCCTATTAGCAGCGAAGGTCATGGCTTGTAGGTCTGAGCTAAATTACACCATGTGCTAAAAGTAAACATCAAACTTAGTACAAATTTAGCCTGTCAATAAAAACAAATAAACAAGGTGGATGGTGGCTGGCAGCATTGACAGAACACAAGCTACACTAGGAACCACCCCTAATGATGTTGTGGAGAAATTGAATAATCGCTAAATGTCAACCAAGCATTACCCACAGAAGATCTTATGCAAGAGTGTTTGTTAGGTCCACAGAACATTTGTGGACAAGATTCTCTCTGATCCCGAGGAAATTTATGAGAAAACAGAGCTACAAAATGTGCCACTGTCAAGCTCTTCTGAGGAAAAAAGTATAGATTTGAACTTGGAGGAAGCAGAAATGTATTTTTTTCTAACAAATTTGTTCTCATCAAAGCCATAGAGTTTCGAATTGTCAACTCCATATTTGGCCTAAGGACAATTTTCCTCACTACCATCCCAAAATGAATTCTTTTTTGCTACAGCACCATTGAAACTAGCTTGTTTTTCATGGAACAAACTTCAACATCATGATCATTGGAAGTTTTTTTTTTTTTTTTCTGATGTTGCTTTAATTAAAAAATTTTGCGTAAGCAGAGAATGTAAACTAGATATAAAATTGAAAAGTATTGGTTATCCCAGAGAACATTGCTGTGATTTAGCAACTTGTTTAATACCAACCAGCAGAAGTACAGACAGCATTAAGGAAAAATGAGGGACAGATTGCAGACCTGTAGGTAGAGCCGGTCATTAAAGTCATTCACACTCCATTTAGCCAGCGTTTCCAGCTGACCTCAATCATTCAAATGGATGGAAGCTCTCGTGTCGTTCGAATACGGTTTCTAGTTTTTCTGAGTGAAAGCTGCAGTTGTTCTGTCTGAGCAAGCATTAGGTGTTCAGAGGTGATCTCAGACGGAATCGTTTTGTGTTAGTTTGTGGTCGTTTGCCTCCAGCATTAGAAGTAAAATGATTTTGTAGCATCTTTCCAGGTCACAGGAAGCTTGAATAATTCAAAATAAAAGAATTTTTCTTTCCAAAAACAAAGTCGTGAACAGAATGCTTTTTCCCCCCAATGTAACACCAGCCTATTCTGAGAATATTGGTCCTTGTCTAGTATTTTCAGGTAGTTGGGGAGCTATTTCATATCAACACAATGTGAAAATGGATTAAATGAAGAGGTGAATGTTTGCTACAGGTCACTGAGTTGATGTTAGATGCTTTTAAAGATATTGCTGTTTCAAGTTTGCAGATGAGAGAAATCAAGAAACCTGGAAAAAAAAAATTTGCAGTGTGTTACTGCTCTACAGTGCAGCTCAGGGCAGATACAGTTTGCCACCACGTCCTCTTAAAACAACTTAAATAAACTTTCTTTTTTTTTATGTAAAGGTGTTTAGGTAACGCTGGTAACCTCTGTGATCATTGGTTTTCATAGCTCTTAGGTCCAAATCTCCTGAATGCTCTCTGTGTTTGTGGAGAAGCCCTTTTTTTCATACAAAACACATCAATGGGATCTAATCTCATTATTTTCAGAACTGATTTTGCCAAATGTTTTTAGTGAACACTGATCGTAATTGTTTCAGATTTTCTTTTTTTAAGGAAAATATGATATGTCTAAGCAACCTTCTGAGATGAGTAGCTTTGTGCCAACAATCAGACCCTTGTAAAACAGATGAGGAACTTTTCTGCAGCCTCCACATACACATTACAGCACTTTTGGTTAAAAGGTAAAACTTGCATTTTTTAGGATCAAGTACAATTTGAAAATCAATAATCAAAACATTAATTATACAATCAATTATTTTAACTCCTAGTTTTATTAAATCCAGGTTGTGGATGGTCAAAAAAAAATATTGCTTTCAAGGTACAGGGGGGATGTTCTTTTTCCGGGTGGATCATCAAAATAAGTGGTCCTCCTAACTGTCATTCATTCATTCTGGTGTTATGTTTACGTAAGGCCATCCCCTATACTTGTCCCCATTTTCACTTACTCGTGGTGAGTATGACATAGTAGAAAAATTGTAAATCTTCTTCTGGAAATTAAGCTTGTATGAGTGATGCAAACATCAATTTTTAAACAGAGCGTGCACAAAAAGAAATGGGCTTGTGCATGCTCTCACATGGGATTAATAGTTGTTCCCTCTGTGGAGCGGGTACAGGGTTGTGCATGTGCATTTTTTTCTTTTTAAAGTGGAGAGGGCGGGTCTTTTAAAAAATTCTGGAAAATCCTACCCTATACCTTTAAGCTATGGTAGAACATCTCACATCATCCTCAGAAAACATCTAACCTGTTCATTAGGTAGCAAATTTTCTGCTCTATCCAATACCACATAGGTGAAGGCCCTCCAAAAATTCATCCAAAGTCGATATCTGATGTTTCCAAGATGATGACATTGATTTGTGGACTGTGATCTGTTTGCAGAACAAACTATTGATTCTTACATGACATATTAATGAAAATATGTTTTAAACTGGAACCAATGAGAGGCTAAGAGGAGGGCTTAATGTGACGTGGTGATGCAGAACTGCTGGTACTAAAGGATAGAGGGGGGGGGGGGGGGGTCCCAGACCATTACAGTAACCTTCTGTCCCACAATCCATCAGGGCGTCAGATGCTTCATGGCCACATGCCAGGATGACAAATCTGCCTGTCAGCTGAACACAGTCCAGCATGACAACCTTTTTCAAACCTCGACACTTTGAAGAAGACGTGACATTCGCTGCTAAGTACAGATTCAGAGAGAGCTGGTAGGGATCTTTATTTAATCTAAAGAGTTGGACACTGGAAATTATTTTAGGAAATATTGCAGAAAATATGTATTTAACATAAAGAAAAGGGAATTGTAAATGTCAAAGGACATTATGAGTTTTTACAATTTTAAACTCATAACGATTGTCCAAATAAAGTAACACAACAGCAGTTTAAGAAACATAAATCCCTTTCTGCCTCATCTAAATAAAGTTCAGAGGAGGGATGTCATCTTTGAAACCTGCAGAATAAGATTTGTTCTCTAGAATCTAATGAGAAACTTTTATGATGGCTAAGTCATCACTAGTGAAATGTAGAATATTAAAGGCCTCCTATTTTTTGGTTTCAACCACAAATTACATCACTTCAGAGCCACACTTCTGCCCACATATAGTATTTGAAAATCCTCTTAAAGAAAGGCATGCCCTGAGGACTGCAGAACATGCAAGGACGTTGAGGACTGCATACGTTCTTGACTGTGATTGACAGCGGCACACTGGCACACAGTGACACAATAATGGCAAACAGAAAAATCCCATTGATAACTGTTTTGCGACAGAGCGGACGGAGATGGAGAAAGTGGAGGGAGGCTCTGTGGAGGAAACCTGCAGCCCTGAGCTGTATTGGTTTGAGCAACTGGCTCAGAGATATTGAGTGGCTGCTTCGTCCTCCAAAATACAGTGTTCCTCATGGGAACCCTTAAAAAATATCCGTACCAAACAGTCATTATAAACAAAAATTAATAACTTTCATGTGCTGTAAACCAATGACACAAAATCAATGATCTTTTTTTTTTAACTACAAAGACTAAGCATGCTTCTTTTGGTCCAATTTTGATGCTTTTTTTTATTTTATAACAATTCTTCTCTTTAGGCTTTTAGGTCATGTGAGTGACAGAAACAAAAATGTTGAATTGGACTGGATAGATGATACAGACTGGTTTTTATTGAATTTTAATACATTTACAATTTTCTTATCAACCTTTAAAAATGAGACAACAATGAGTTGTTTGGCATTTCCAATTATGACTGCAATCTGTCCCTCATTTTTCCTTTCAGTCCTTAACACTTCCCAGCTTGTCAGGGTGGAGGTCCTGAAATCTCTCCATCTTCTCAATCTTATTCTGTCAGGGTCACGGTGGAACCAGTGCTCCTTGTCACTACCCGATTTGTACCCGAGACATGATTTGTACTATCAGGTCATTTGCGCATATCCAACAGATATACACCAAGGTCACGATAAATAATGTAATTGTGGTACATAAAGTATTTTTTTTTTTTTACTTTTTCCTTAAATAAATAAAGTATGCTAATACACATTTTTAAACATGTTTTTTAACTTTTCGGAAAAAATTTACCGCTTTTTACATTTTCTCCGTTAAACAGCTTGTCTGACGTCATCATCGGACATGCTCAGAGTAGTCCGGCAAAATCTGATTAAACCACATTAATCTTCTTTTTTGTTATCTCTTTCTAAAAGTAAAAAAGACTAGATTTATGTTTAAATCTAAAGCTAAAAATGTTATCTTCTGGGAGTACTGTAGGGTCCCATTTCTGGTACAGATGGGCACAGACAAATGATAGAACAAAAAGGATTTTAAGGCATTTATTTTCTCAGGAAATACATTATTAACCTTTAACACATTATAGTTAAGTATGCTTACTATTTTTAAGGGGGAAAAAATGTAATTTAGGTCTTTTTTTACAAATTATAATCAAGGGTGACCCTGATGTATATCTGGTTGCGAATTTGAAATCAAGCTAATGTCTGTCACAGGTTTCTGAAGTCAGTATTTCCTAAATTACATCACATGCTTTGCCTAAGCCACTAGAAAAAATCCCACTCAGTAACAACACCAAACTGGCTGTTTTAAATTCAAAAGCTGGATTTCAACAAATGCTCAGTAACATTTGAAAAATAATGCATTGGCAATGCAGACAGCCCAATAAGACATGTATTGATATGGTTTATCATTAAGAAGAGTTTGATTTATAGGTAGCTCATACTTTAATATAAAACCTTGAAGGAAAAATAAAAAGAATTTTAATTGACATCAAAAACTTAGTAGAATTAGATAAAGAAGAGCTAAAACAGGATGTGCACATTCAGTGAATTTTTATGTGAAGTAAGGCATTCCAATTTTATAAAAAAAATGTAAAACATATTAATAATTTGTTTTATTTGAAGGGGCTTTTCTTTGCACGTAAGGAAATCGCATAATAATTGGAAATATACATGAAAATAAAAAATAGGAATTAATAAATCATAATTTTTCAGGTTTGAATTTCATATCGTTCTTGTTTTTGTTTTTTTAATGGTTGGTTTTCATGTTCCCCAGAGTTGAACCAATCTCTATTTGTGAAAGAGTTCACGCTTGTTCTACTTTAAAACTTTAAAAAACAAGAGGTCTGTAATTTTCATCAGAGGTACACATCAATTACTAATTGCTGAACTATTCAATTCTAAATAGTAATGTCTTAGATTTTTTTTCCAAATTCTTTTTTTATTATTATTATAGTTCAAGTGTATGGTTATAATTAAATGCAGATTAAACAGTATGAATGTTCAGTTTTGATGTCATTAATTGACTTTTCTGAGAACCAGTAGATACCTCGCTTACTGACAAGTTGGCAAATACTACATCTTGGTATTTTTCTTCCCTAAGATTCAAGTTCCTTAATAAGGAACCCAGTTATGTTGTTGTTAAAGTGGCAGTGAAGTTTTCATGCAGTTCCCATATTTGCTGATGTGATCCAGGCTGTAGACCAGAGGAATATCAAAATTACCGAGACAAAAAGTGATTTTAAAAAATTCTAAAAAGGTTTAGAATAACATATAGTTTACTAAATAACTTTTTGGTTAAATGTTATAGTGTTGTTATTTTAGTTTTTTTCTAGGAAGAATTATAAATAAACAACAAAAAAAATGGGAATAAATATAACCAAAAACTCTGTTATAGTTCCAAAAATGACATATAAATAATTTAGCACGTAGAAATATCCTTGAAAAGGAGTGGGGAGAAATAAAACTTAATAAATCTCACCCGCTTCAAAGAGAAACCATATTAGCATGAACAAAATGGCAGCTTTGTTATTGAGTCCTGCCAGTGCCGAAGATTAATTTTGATATATTTCTAGATAATTCAGTCTTACGTCCAATTTTAAGCATGTTCTTTATTGATTCCTCAGGATTGTGCACTATTCTCAAAGCTACAGTGTGTAATAATTACAGGGATATACAGTCAGAAATGTAATATATAATACATAACTATGTTATTTATCATCATCTACGAGCTCAGCCTCTTAACCTTAATATTTGCCTTGCCTTAGAATTCGTTATTTATAATTACATAGGAGCGGGTCTCGCAGCCATGGAGGCAGACATCTTTGCGCTACGGCAGCGCAGAGCCAACAAACTAGCGATTGAGAGATCGCCCATTACGCTCGAAAGTAACTACGGCAAGTTGAGAGAGATGAACTGAGACTGTACTGAACAATAGATGGCAGTATTAAAATTATCTATGTAAACAAACCTCATCACTTGAGGAGGTAGGTGATGCGGACGTCGTGGAAGACATTTTGTCCCGTAACGCTCGCCGTATTGTTGGGGGGGAGAAGCGGTGGGGGGGAGATGTTCATGTTGCTGCGGTCTGCAGTCTGGACGTTAAATGTCGCTGAAAATTACATACTGTAGCTTTAATAGATTCCTTCAAATTGTTCTAATTGCTTAATAATTGTGAAAACCAAGCCAAACCTGTAGATAAAAATAGAAAAAAATACCTAAAAATGAATAATATTAATAATGTACTAAATGACTTGTTGATATATTGCATAACAGTGTCCAAGCTATGTGCAAATCTGAGGGAGTAAGGAATTGGATCAGTTTGGTGGATATTGAAGATGTTCTGGTCCAAAATTTCCATCAATGATATAACTAAGAAATTCAAGCACTTCTCATCATTCATACACTGTTTGAATGTATACTGTATATCTTTTTTCTGAGTAGCTCTTAACTTTTTATTTTTTTTAACGATAAAAACTAGAAAGTTAGTTTCTTGGCATAAATTCAGTAAGAGAAAAAGAGAAATCATGAAAATGCTTTATCCTTTTGGGCTTAAAAAAGTTTCCAGAACCTTGTAAAGTCCATAAATAAATGATCTTGCAGAGCATCGATTACCATAATAAACCAATTCCATCAAACATTACAAAGTCAGAAGACAAGTAATTGTGCCAATCTTCTTTTTTTATTCAGAACATGAGATTATTTTCAGTGTAATGATCCTGTCTGAGAAAACAACAAAACTTGTGCCACTTTTCATTGAGTCTATTGTTCCTCATTTTTCTCTTGCTGACAGTTTTCTGCTACATGCTGATTTCTCTCACGTCTGCCCCTTTTTCTTAGTGACAGCAGCAGTACCTTTCCTTTGAATTAACTGACAATTTCTACTTTTGTTCAGACAGATACAATTCTTATCTATTATAGTAAATGTTTCAGCCTCTTACTTTAGGAAGAAATAAACTTTTTGTGTGCAAACCATTTTTCAATGTATAATCCATATGATATCTGCTAAAGACTTGGAATTATTGTGGGTTAGGTTACATTACATTTGTCAAACTCTAATATGTTTAATTTGGCCACAACTATTGGATGTTGTTCAATTAATGTTTATTTTTTATGAATCTATTTTTAATAAATGCAAATATTAAATATGAGACTGCATTTCCAAGGTGGCACACAAATCTCAACAGGTATACAATAAATGCATGAATCTTCCAGATAATTAGACCACTTATCTTAATCAACCCCCATAGTCATCATAGTCAGTATACAGTATATTAATGGTCAATACATTTTAGAATCCACAATCCTGAGGTTAATTTAAGACATAATAATGAAAGATCAATTTAAATTTACATTGATTATGTACATTTATAATGTGCAGTGTGAACATGGATTAAATCTAAAGTTTGGTGTTTTCAATTTAGTATCTGGTGTTTGCTTTGTTCTTTTATGCACAGTAAAAGTTCATATCTTTCTGTCTCTTAAAGTCCTATCATGCATGTTAAACTTCAGACCCCACCCAACCAAGAGCTTAGTAAACATTTTAGACACATTTGCAATTTAACCTTCTGTCTAAACAAACATTGAAATACAGTTTTATGTTCAGAATGTACAAAAACCATTAAAAGCCGCCTGTTTCAGCAAAGTACTCTTAGTTGTCAAATCAATATGCTGTAAGGGTGAGGTCTGGAGTTTGACTCCCCCAAAATAACACACTTTCTTTATTTATTTTTGTTTTGTTTGTTTTAACATAATGTTGTGGAATTGCAAAACCTCATGTTTCATGCAGATGACCTCCCTATTCACCTTAGAATAAATTGGTCTACATGGGACTTAATGGTCGAATAAGTACTAGCAGGGTGTCCAAACAGTATATCATCTTCCCTCCACCACTGTACATTATATTCTTTGATATGTTTGTGCTAATTGGCTCCGTTTAGTTTGCTCCAAGGTTTACCCTGTAGATTAAGCCTGAATACCATTACTTTTGGGTCATCTGTTGAAGAGATCCAAGAGATCCTGGAGTTTGGTCAGATTCTACATTGAAAACTTGAGTCATTTGTTATCCATAGGTTGTTTTCTTTTTTTCTTTTTTTTTAATAGTGTTCTGTCTGGCGATGTGGCAATAAGAATATTGTCTTGATGCCAAAAAAAGCCCAATAGATTTTACTTTCACAAGTGGAGCAGTACGGCTATTGCCATATAATGTTCCGCTTGTTTTATGCATATAGATTACTTTATTATAATCATGCAGGGAGTTTTACGGATTATACGGACACTACAAGAGATGTAAAAAGAACAGCACCACCAACGGACATGGTACGAAACATACAATAACGTTGCTGTTTCATAGCTGTTTGTTCATTGTTGATGTACCTTCCTGTTTACTATCTTTATTTGTTCCAATTTTTCAAACAAAATTCTGATTCATTAAGTTCCTGCCTGTGTCATGTTTGTACTGCCCTCCTCAGCAACTCCTTATACAGCTATGGTATTACTGAATCTCCAGCCTTAACACTTTTCCAAATATCTCAACTTTGGTTTCCTGTATCAATAGAAACCTCTTCCATATGTCATGTTCTTCCTTCAGATAAAACTTTGCACTCTAAAATTACTTTCTGTTTGGGCAGAGTAAGCTTTAACAATAAAACTTCTTAAAATTCATTACATTGAATATGCTAATTTGAGGCCTGTGGAAGATGGGCCAGATGGATTTCTTGAGATTTCTGTAATATTTGCGGGTATTACACATTCTTGGCATGAGATCAATTTCCTGTGGGGCTTTACGGTTTGCCGTTTTTTGAAACCAAAATTAAAAGTTAAAATGTAATTTTTTTTTCTCTGCATTAACTAAAACATACAATGTACATGTCTAGCTCCAGGGTTTTATTGTTTTAATGGGCTAAAACCTCTCTTGTCCAGAGTCATTTTCAAGACTTCGCAAATTACATGGAAAAGTGCTTACTTCCAGCTTGCATGTACGGGTCTGTGTGCTAGCTGCAACCCCTTTCCTTCTGTGTGGCAGAAAACCCATTTTAACTGTAGTACTGCCACCTAAAGGGTTGGGGTAAGACAATTGCCCCACTCTTGTTAATTCTAATGCCTTTGCAATTTGAAAACTGCTTTTTAAGAAAAATATCATTACATTGCATATGCAATTAAGTGCACCGCCCTGATTTAGTTGGACGTATCTTTCAGGAAAATGTTGAAAGTGCAACATTAGTCAATAATTCTCTTTACCAAATGATGGGATTCAACTGTAGCCTCTCTCGTGCTTTTGTTCTTGTCTTTCCAACCTGTCACTCTGTTAAGACGCACCGAAATCCCTATTTCTATCAAAATGTCTCATTTTCACTCCCTTTGGTAGTAAGATTTTTTCAAATCACAGTGTAGATAATATCTGCCACTGGAGTTTTTGATCTGCACCGCTCTTAGATGTTAAATGATTGTAGTGGAATTGCTACAAAGTATGTATATAAAAGGACAAATTCCAATAAAGCAAACTAAACTTCATGCTAATTCTAACCTCCGTAGAAAACTGCTTCTTGCTTATCTTTACTGCAGACATTTATGGGCCTTATCGTGGAAAACATGTCATCAAAAGCTTTCTGTGTTGGGCTGCTGTTGAAGTTGAAAGGTTTGAATATACATCAAAAAATGATAGCTTAAGAAATGTTTTTTAATGTAGTTACAGTTTGCATGAGACAAATAAATAAGTCCATAATATTCTCAGTTTAAATAATAAGATTTAAACGAATCAACACGTAATCTTCTCAGTCACTGATTTGTGCCTGTGCAAAGATGCACCTGTATATACAAGCGTAAAAAAAATAAAATAAAAAGGATTTTATTGTTCTAATAAATGACAGTTGGAGTATTGACTCTCTTATCTAAAAAAAAAAGAGTCGTGATACCCACAGAAACCACAAACGAGATTGATCTCATGCAGGCTTCACTCTTGTGTCAGCATGAAGTAAAGTAGCATCTTCTCGTGTCCAAATCTGACATTCCCACCATGTGGATAAACAACACATGTTTTATTTTATTCCACAGAATAATTTTATTTCACTCCATCCTTGCTGTCTGGCATTTAGAGCTTCAGTTTTGTACAATGGATTTATGAGGGTCTTTTTTAGGCTTTAGTGAAAACAGTTTTTCTTGTATCCAAACAATAACATTATGTCACTGATTATCTCATCATTTCGACTGCTGCTAGTGGGTGGGACGCTTTTGGCAGCTGATGTATTAGCGACAGGAAGCACTTGAACAAGTCTGACAAAGAGTCAAACAGTGGTGGCAGAGGTGGACCATGAGGGAACCACTGTGTGAGAGGTGGACATGGCTCACTGATGCCCAAGGGGAGTGAAGGCTGCCCCTTCTTATCTGAAACGCCAACAATATGAGCATCAGAAGTCAACAAAGAAGCAATGGAAGAAGGTCTGGCATTTTCTCCTAACTGCAGGCAGGTTTACTTCATTGTCTTATAAATTATTTCAGTACCATTATGGTGCTTCCATCCTTTATTTGTTTATCCTGCCTAATTTGGACTTCCCTTCCTTCATTCCCTACACCATATTTTTTCCCACCCTCTGAGTATCCTTATTTACTTTTTCTAATTTCTTCCTGGTTCTCTGTCTTTTTTATTGGTGTCCTTCATTCATTGTTGTCCCTCTCTTATCTCTCTTCGGGTCAAATTTATGTCTCTTCTGTCCCTGTATCCTTAACTTCTTTGTGCACTTCATTAGCTGTTTCCATCCAACAGAAATGCAAATTTGAAGCAATCTTTTAAAAGTTAGGATAATGTGAATTTGCTGTTTCCATTTGGTTTGAGCCATATTAAACAAAAGGGTGCAAAGCTTAATGTCGTCCAGATTAAGTTATAAGGCATGGCTGTGATAAACAGGAAAAAGAGGCTGCAAGCTAGAACGGACCACAGATCAGTAATGGAGGAAAGTTTTAATGACTGTGTTGCGACTGGGCAAGTTGTTCTTATGTTAACATGTTAGCTAGTAATGAAGATGTTGCTTTGAGACATGTTTACAAACATTAAAGGAACATCCGGGAAGATGCCGATAGCAAAACAGATGATCAGTCTTGTTAAAGTTCCCTACATACTGGAAAAGGGGATAAAACAAAAACTGTTTCCATCTCCCTTTTCAAAATGTGCAATAGAAAAAGACAGTTTTTGTGTCTTCTGACTTTTACCCAATTTTTTTTGTTTTCCTCTGCCCTTCCCTGTCTTCATTCTTCTTTTACACCCTCCTTCCTGCAAGCTTCAGGTTTTCCAGGTTTTTATCCAGGTTTTATCTGCAGACTTAATTTTTAAGATATCAAAATAAATGAGAAAAGATCTGCAAAAGACGAGACCAGGGAAAGTTTTTAGATTTTATTACATGAAAGGTATGTATGGACTCTTAAATGGGGCATGAAATATGTAAAGAAGAGTAGAGAAATCAAACAGGTAGAATCTGGGATTAGAACCATGATCAATGAAGACCGGATTTAATTGTTGAAATAATTGTTGCCGAGTGCAACAATTATTTCAACAAAACAACATCACAATAAAAGTACTTGAAAGTTCTTGACAAATAAATTTCATTTTACTTTATTTTTCTTTAACTCTATTTAGACATCGCAACCTTTTTCTATTCTGTATTTTTTTCTTCCTAAATAAATTCTTATACATCGCTGGCATTAACTTGTTAGTTGTATAACTGATATATGAAGCTAAATAAAAAGAAAATAAACAGAGCGCAAAGAGAGGAAAAGTTCCTTTAGATCATTATGACAATTTCTTATATAAGAGTAACAGGTTTTCAGGGGCCTGACTGGCATATATATATATATATACCCTAGATCTTAGAAGCACGTGTTGGTTCTGTGACCCGCAGGTGCGCAGCCCTCGCTGTATCACAGACTGTATCGCCATGCGATATTATGCAACCGGCACCTTTATGTAGTTGGGCATGCTGAGCGGCTCAGGAAAAACAGCCTGTCCAGCTGTCCATCAAGTGTTCAGTGCCCTAATGCAGTTAATGAATTCATTCATCAGCTCTCCTGGCCACTTGCACTGTACAAAATGCCATTGCCGGTGGGTCCATACCTGGATTTCTGTGAAATATCATATTATTCACATAAAGAAAATCACACAAGTTTGCATAGTTTTAGCAGCAAACAGGAGAAACCCACCTCTTTATACATGCGTGTTCACAGATTAATGACCAGCTCTGTGGTACCACTTATCCTGATTGCCATTGTGGTGGATTGGTTAGACTGGATAAGCTGGGAGTAATCCTGTTAGGTTGAACTCCCTTTGTGGTACAGGCCTCTGGTTAGGCACACGGACACAAAATGATATACTTACAGGTTTAGGTTGTTGCCTTGGACATAACGTATGCAAGGACTGGCCAAGAGGATACTGACTCAGGGCTACTGTTTGCTTTTTGTTTGGCCATTTGGTTAGCTTTCAAAAATCAATGATAGAGTTTTTAAATAGGAAAACTGTTGTCTGAATTTTATGACTTAGTCTAATTGTTTTTTTGGTTTTATTTTATTTTAGGTGTTTTTAATGAACACAAAAAACACCCTTTAGCTGTTTATGCCAGTTCATGTGTTGTTGGGGCCAGTCCTTGTCAGGAAGGGAGAGTGTTTAACAAATGACTCTCAACGCAGGGACACAGGGGCCAGGGACCTCTGCTAGAGTGTTGGCCTACAATAAATCTCAAAAATCAATATGACAGGGCTCGGGGTAATCAGTATCAATGATTCTAAACTGGAATAAGTCCCCCGAGGAGAAGAATGATAAAACTCATTGAGCTTGCAGCCTGAAAACATCCTGAGGATATGAAGGACGAAAAAGAAGAAAATGAGGAGAAAGCGTGTCTGTGGGTGGGTGGGTTGGGGGTCTATGGATGATTTTTACCCACAAGGCACCACAGGACTGTTAGAATCTCTTTTTTTTTTCTGTAACTTTTGCACACTTCACTTTGTCAATTATGTGCTTCATTCCTCTATTTGGATGCTGCAGATTTCTACCTTTTAATAGATACTTAGGAACTTTTTTCACTGCATGGCCCCTGCAAAACCAAAGCCTTTGATTATTTTCATCCTGCGTTATCCAAATTTTGAGATTGTTTGCTTTTAAGAAAACAAACAAAAACCATATGACCTTGTGGTGTATATTTTAGCTCTGTTTGGCTTTTTCTTTTCTATTCAAAAGGTATTCAGATATGATTTCATTATTTACTAGTTTGATCAACACTGCAGTATATTTATCCTTCAAAAAACTACAAAATGTGGTGCTGTAGTGCCATTGTGCTCAATAAAAATAGGATTTTAAAGCTGACAATCAATAATCTATAAATTCAAAATAGACGTGCACCAAAAAACAATCAAACGTATTCTAAGTTATAAAATAGTATATTTATATGAATGTCAACAACAAAAAACATTATAAAAAAAACTTTATAAGAACAAAACATAATTTCATGAACAGGTTTACTATTTTTACATAAATCTTGCCCTTCTGAGGGTTTGTGAAGGTTGGCCTAAATCTGTGTTTCGCATGGCCCAATATTGTGTCACACACCTATTGTGAATCCCAGATTGTCCATTCTTCCTTGCCTTTGCTAAAAGGTGCTTTAAATCAGTCCTAGCTGTCTTTATCCATGCTGGATCTGATCCTGGCCTTTGAAAAAAGGAGGCAGGGAAAGGAGAATAAAGCTACATGCTGCCACCAAAGACTTCTTGCTAAACCAGGTCCTGGAAAAGGACATTTCTTGCACCATTTCTCTCTTTCTCCAATGCGTCTCCAACCCCCGCGACTTGACCTGTCAATCACCCGCAAAACATCTACGCTGTGGCGGGACGTGGTGAGCAAATACACTTCCTGTCAGCTAGGGGCGCATTGTCACTATTCAATCCGTCCCAGAAGCACGGTCCGTCCTGCAAATACACGAACAGAAATACATCCGGGTGTCCATAGATAATGTAATTATGGAACTAAAACTTCTTATTTCTATCCTTAACTCACTAAAGAATATTAATACACATCTTTAAAAAATGTTTTATGACTTTTGTGAGACAATGTTTATGCTTTTTATATTTTCTTCATTAAACTGCTTCTCTGACGTCATTACCCGACATGCTCAGAGCAGATGGCAAAATATGATTAAACCATGTTTATCTGCATTTTAGGTTGTTTCTTTCTTTAGATTACGCACTATATAGCATAAGATTAAAACGAAACAAAAACATAAAAACTCAAAAAGACTAGATTTATGTTTAAATCCAAAGCAGAAAAAGTTAGCCACCGGAAGTAGCGTAGGATCCCATTTCTGATGGAGATCGGGCAGAGACGAGTGATAAAACAGGATTTTAAGGCATCTTAACCTTTAACACATTACAGTTTAGTACTTTTACTATTTTTGGGGAAGGCAAACGTAATTTAGGTCTTTTTAACAAAATAAAACCGAGGACGACCCAGATGTATATCTGGAAGAGCATGCGCAAATGAGCTTATGGCGCATGCGCAGAACAGATCGTGCTTCTGGGACGGATCAGGTAGCGACACCACCAGAGCTGCGCCCAGAGCCCTCCTATACCTTTGTATTGCAGAGGAGTTGTTGCGCAGGTACAACTTTTAACAAGAGTCAGATGGCAAAGATTTATGCACCCTAGGGCGGAAATATGTCATCAATGTATATATATTTTTTTATGTCCAGTCATTGGGTGTTTCTCTATTGGCCAGCTGCCACTGGTTTGACGTCTGATTTGATTTACACTTCACCACTGTGATATTTCTTGAACAAAAATAATTTCTGATTAATGGAATCTCGCATGTCCAACCAATTCAAATATGTAATCAAAATCTTGGCATTACAGGATATTTTTATATTAAAACGTCTCGAAATTGCTTCATATGCTCTTCAGTGGCTAAACTATTCAGATTGCAAAGATAAGAAGATCATTATTTGGTCTATAGAAAGTCTTTAAACTGAAAAAAACACAGTATAAAAAAAAGATACAAATTCAGTTTTAAAAGTAAACAAACTACCCATAGAAGGTGACTTAAACTTCCTAGCCAGCAGGCCTGAAAGTGTTTTAGTTTAGTTTGAGATATTTGCTTATTTCATGTGCAGAAGCTGCAGCTCTGCCCTTTACCGAAGAAAGTATTTAATCCACCACCTCTCCTGCCACTGGATGAAAATCTGTTAAAAGCTACTCTGTAATGCTGGAAACATCTGGGCTCCTCTGTGGGTAAATGTCAACAAATAACATTCAGTCAGCGTTTTATACATTTGTCTGCCCCGGAGTTTCCTCCATCTCCCAGACTTGGCTGCATCTTCACTAGTTTCTCCCCCTGGTGAAGTCATGAATACCCTTATGGTTGCTGTTGTTGGAACTGCACTGCTAAAGAATGCTTCTTCTTGCATTGTATGCCCTCCAGATAAATATTATGAACCTGCAATGACATGACTCTCATTTAACAGACTGCAAATCTCTGGATCCTATGCTTGAAAACGTAGAGAAAGATAAAAGAGGCCGATTTGTACAGATGGCTATACTTTGTGTTGTGCATTTACACATTTCTCAAACTCAATTTCGAGTGCACATCTTTTTAACTAAACCTATTTGTTATATTTCTTGGAATTCAAACGTTAGGCATCCCATGTTTTTCATCACATTCACTGAAAGGAAAAGGCAACCACTTCCTTTGAAACACAGGTCTAAAGCTAAAAACAAAACCAAAAAATAACACAAAACCGGAAAATGCACTATAATTAGATTTTCCCTTAATGCACTTAGTCAACCAAAGAAGGGATTTTTTACACTTAAAATGCAAGAAAATCTGCAGGGAATCTGATATGTATATGCATCTCATCTTGAACCTGGACAACGGATGCTTTTCTTTTTTTTTTCCCCAGTGCAAACGGCTTCAGGATATTTGATGCTGTGATGCTTTGGACAGAAATTAAATTCCTCATGAAAAGAAAAAGTCTCTGACAAAAAGCTAGTGTTTTCAAGACATTTTATCTGTTATAAAGGTCAAAGGATTAATCAATAAAAATTTGTTGCTTATTGCTTTCAGCTGTCAGAGCAGCTGGTGAAAGTAAAAGGTAATGACACTTAGTAAGACAAAACAAAAAAGCCTCCCTCCCTCACAGAGTGCCGTGCAGGTTGCCAAATCAAGAGAGATGAAGAAGTAGTCAGGCTAAATTAAAGCTGACAAGTGAGTCCAAAAGCTTTTAAGGATATCAAGGCTTCTTAGTTGTTGTTTTTTCTTTTTTATCTCTGTTTTTTAGAAAATTTAACATTTCTCATATTGGCTATTTTTCTCTGTCTACAATCACGGCAGTATGACCAGCTACCATAATAGATAGCTTACCTTGTACCTTGCTTCTTTTCTCTCTCTTGTCATTCAAAAGGTTTGCAGGTTTGCAGGGATGGCTTTAAGTTTGTTATTGCTGTACAATCATGTTATTTGCCTATAAAAAAAAGGAACAAAGGCAAGGCAATTTTATTTGTATAGCACAATTCAGTACAAGGACAATTCAAAGTGCTTTACATGAACACAAAGGGAGTTCTAAACAAATATATTTTTAACTTTGACTTAAAATACCCCTAGGTGTTTGTTCCAGATCAGTGGAGCATAGGAACTAAATGCTGCTTCTTCTTGTTTGGTTCTAGTTCTGAGTGTACACAGAAGGCTAGAACTAGAACACCTTTGTGTTCTGGTAATGTTGATACATTGACAACAAATCTGTTATGCATTGATTGATAGACTAACAGAAGGATTTTAAAGTCTATTCTCTGAGCTACAGACAGCCTACTTTCTAAGCGCTAGTGACAACCACATGGGCAGCAGTGTTTTGGATCAACTGCAGCTGTTTTGATGGACAAACATATGAAGACAGATAAATGCATGAAATAACTAACTAGAATCTCCTTGACATATGTCTTATAATCATGAAAATATGCTTTAGCTGACAAAAGCGTCATTTACACTACCCTTTTGAAATTGTGCCAAGACTGTTCTGAGCATGGTAACTGAGACAACTGTTTAGCGTAAATGCCACTCACAACGGAACCAGACCACGCCAGACACAACCCAACCACACTAAACTGGTACCAGTTCATCAGTAGGGCTCGGCATGGTTCAGTTCTGGCCCAGTTCACAGATAACAAATAGCATATGAGCAGGCCGCATCATCTTCTTACAGTCAGCCTACTTAATCATGACATTTTGTACATTCATAGAAATACTAGTTTCCCTACCTTGCCACACAATTTTGGTGATTATTTGGCTTAGCAATGTGATGAACCTCAACATTCATCATTGTTTCCTGAGTCTGTAACCCCTAATTTGTAATGATCTCAGAATGTAGGACCCAGAATTCGAGGCGAGACAGGCAGTGGGAAAGTTCAAAGCGTTTATTAACAAACAGGTGCGCGGGGCTGCTCGTCTGCTGCGGGGCGGATCTCTGCAGGGATAGGAGAATACAAGTCAGTGACTGGATATGGAGCTTAAAACGACTTGGAGCAAAGTCACTGACCTGATTCAAAGTTCAGTCCGTTCGCGGAGCTTTGACCGCAGTTGCGGCGGGCGACGCCCCCAGAGTTCCTAGAGAGCGAACAGCAGACGTCGAGCAGCAACAGAGTCCAGAAGGGAAATCCAAGGCCGAAGTCAGAAGACAGTTCCAGGTTCAGAAGCCGGTAGAATCCAGGATCAGACAGGACAAACAGAGCAGACAGGGGCAAGGCAAAAACTCGAAATCCTCAGGGCAAAAAACTGGTCAATATCAGGAAAGCAGGCAGACTACAGAATGCTAGGGAACGTATCACAAAAACACACGAATAACCTGGCGCTGATGGGAGGCAAACACACAACTTAAATGGTAGAGGAACCAGGTGAAAATGATCGGCGATAATCAGCCGCAGAACCAATTAGACAGGGGAGCAAGGAGCAAAGGAAAAAACCAAATAATCAGCGCCAAGATCATGACATAATTAGAATATTGTTTGTCGTATCCAATTCCCAAAAGCCGGCTCATTCAAGTAAATTCACTGAATGCTGCCTTCTTCATCTGACTCTCTGCAAACAATGAAATATCACAATGATAAGAAAACAGAACTTCCTGAATGTTATGTGCGCCACCATGTTGGTTTGCTTGTTTACCTCTAGAGAGCAGTAGAACCGTAGATCGTCACTAGGAGGCGAGGAGCCGTGCTAGCGTTTTGTGTAAATGGTCATAAGAAACTGTGCTTGGCACGGTTAATTGATCCAAGCTCGGTCCGAACTCGGCACGGTTCAGTTTTCAGAGGGTAGTGTAAAAGGGGTGTTAGTAACTGCCTTATTGTCCAGTGCTGTACCTGAAAGGCTGACCCAGTTTACCAGAAGCTCTACTAAAATCAAGATATCAGCAGTATCAAACGCTGCACTGTGCAGTCCAATATCAACACTGGTTCTTCCAGAGTCCTGAGTACTGACAGTTTCCTCCTGTAAACACCCTTTCATACCAAAATGCTGCCAATACCCCATTATACATTTGGTGGTAGGAATATTTTCTGTTTTCTTTAATACAAACATTTGCAACCACATATGTGGGCATCAATTTTTCATAACTGCAAAATATATTTGCAATAAAACCAGATTATGACATTAAGCACCCATGTAGGACCTTTGGTGAAACTTGCCTATGCCATTTTGTATGGTGGTATATCCCCTTTTCAACTGGCATACGCCATTTTTAGGTAGCATATGCCAGAAACCACTTTTGGTGTCTGCGGTCGCTCCCTTTTTGCCAGCTCTCCCTCACTAAATCATGAACTCTGACTCTGTTGTTGAAGCACCCTTGCAGTATTTTTTACTGTCCATCTGCTCACATGAAGGTTAAACGTTGTTCTATGTGTCTCCTAGTTTTATGTTACGGCAGTTTGGTTCGCCAGGAGTCTCAAAGCCATAAGGCCAAAAACACATGTTTGGGTCTAACTTTAAACATCCACTAGAGTTATTTAAAATATTTAGGTGTTGAATAATTATTGGTGAGTAAACACAAAGCTGCACCTGCAGCCAAAAATTATAATTTTTTTTTTTTTTTGGAGGGGGGGTGGCTCCTGAGCTCCTATCATGGACAAAAACACTATTTGAATGCTTTGTCTATGTTCACTTTGTTTGCCCGTACAGTGAACCTAAAAAATGTATCCACTTTAGGTCTCTAAAGTGAATAGGTATACGTTTAGGTCTCTAGACATCCAAATTGTGCGAAATGTTTTTATTCAACTATTTGACCCATATAATGAAACTGAAGCATTTTGATGGCCACAAAAAACATTTATGAGGAAAGTATTTTTTCACTTTTTTTCAGAATCAGTGTGTATAACAAAAACAGCTTCGAACTGTGTGCACTGATCCAGTCTCCGCAGTGTATAGTCATGGCAAAAAGTTCTGAGAATGATTCAAATGTTAATATTTACAAAGTCTACTGCTTCAGTTTTTTTAACGGCAATTTGTATATACTCCAGAATGTTATAAAGAGTGATCATCCTAACAGCAATTAATTGCAAAGTCAATATTTGCCTAGAAAATGAACTTTATCCCACAAAACACATTTCAATGTCATTGCAGCCCTGCCCTAAAAGGACCAGCTAACATTGTTTCAGGGATTGCTCCATTAACACAGGTGTGGGTGGTGATGAGGACAGGGCTGGAGATCAATCTGTCATGATTAAATAAGAATGACACTACTGGACACTTTAAAAAGAGGCTGGTGCTTGGCATCATTATTTCTCTTCTGTGAACCATGGTTATCTCATTGTAGCTAGAAAGATTGCACCTCAGTCAACAATCTATCGCTTCATCAAGAACTTTAAGGAGAGAGGTTCCATTGTTGCCAAAAAGGCTCCAGGGCACCCAAGAGAGACCAGCAAACGCCAGGACCGTCTCTTAAAAGTGTTTCAGCTGTGGGATCGGACTACCAGCAGTGCAGAGCTTGCTCAGGAATGGCAGCAGGCAGGTGTGAGTGCATCTGCACGCACTGTGAGGCGGAGACTCTTGGAGCAAGGCCTGGTCTCAAGGAGGGCAGCAAAGAAGCCACTTCTCTCCAAGAAAAACATCAGGGACAGACTGATATTCTGCAAAAGGTACAGGGAGTGGACTGCTGAGGACTGGGGTAAAGTAATTTTCTCTGATGAATCCCCTTTCCGATTGTTTGGGACATCTGGAGCTTGTTCGGAGAAGACGAGGTAAACGCTACCACCAGTCTTGTCTCCTGCCAACTGTAAAACATCCTGAAAGCATTCATGTGTGGGGTTGCTTCTCAGCCAAGGGAGTCGGCTCTCTCACAGTCTTACCTAAAAACACAGCCATGAATAAAGAATGGTACCAGAAGGTCCTCAGAGAGCAACTTCTCCCAACCCTCCAAGAGCAGTTTGGTGATGAACAATGACTTTTCCAGCAGGACGGAACACCTTTCCATAAAGCAAAGGTGATATAACTGGCTCGGGAAACAAAACATAGAGATTTTGGGTCCATGGCCTGGAAACTCCCCTGATCTTAATCCCATTGAAAACTTGTGGTCAATCATCAAGAGACGGGTGGACAAACAAAAATCTAGGAATTCTGACAAAATGCAAGCATTGATTGTGCAAGAATGGACTGCTATCAGTCAGGATTTGGTCCAGAAGTTGATTGAGAGCATGCCAGGGAGAATTGCAGAGATCCTGAAGAAGAGGAGTCAAATTTGCAAACTGTCATCCCAACTGTCATTAAAAGCTTTTGTTACTAATAATATGGTTGCAATTGTATTTCTGTATGTGATGACAACATCTGACATACACACATAAAAACCAGAGGGCAGCAGATCATGTGAAAATATAATATTTGTGTCATTCTCAATACTTTTGGCCATGACTGTATTTCACTCTTACGCAAGCCGGTAACATGGCACTGCTTTATGCAACCCAGCCATGCCTACCCTTGTTTGAAACCTTATTTCATTGTCTACAAAGCCAAACAGCCCATTGGGTCTTAACCAATAACAGCAGGACTCTATTAGGCGTAATATCACTCTACTCTGTGCATCATTGGCTGACTTGTGAGACTTCATCGGCTGTCCCTGTATCAAATCGAGTAATATAAAGATGAAAGTGATGAAAGACGATGCTCCATATCCTTTTCCAGCTAGCTAGATATCAGAGTTTCTCACCTGCTCCTGGAGTTCTGTTTTGGGCGTATTTTGTTGTTTTTTGATATTTTATTTTCATTTGTGTTTGCAGATATTTCTTATTTGAGTAATTTTCTTATTCTAAATGTTTGGCAGTGATCAAGCCTGAGTGTTATCAAAGAAATGGAGGTGCAATGTGGTTACTGTTGTTTTTTGTTTTCTTTTCATGGAATGTTTTTCTTACAATATGCCTGGTTGGTTTGCAGAGCTTTATTTTCACTTTAATGACTCAAGTATTAATTTTAAAACAACTTTTTTTTTCTTCAACCCAAACTAATTGTTTTGCAAAAATTAAAAGAGACACACGAAAACAGAACAGATCTCTAAGTAGAGCGCATGAATTAAGATCAAGCACTAAATATAATATTAATTTCAAAAAAAAGAGTTTAAGGAAAACGTACCTTTGCTTTCTTTCCTCTTAATGTTTCTCTGGCTCACTTTTGTCTTTTGTGTGTTAGCATCATATACGAGTTTGCAGTGGGTTATGTATTTGCAAAATGTCTGTACTCTGCTGCTCTCTGTTTTCTGTGTTTACTTATTATGCTTTTTTGTTTTGTATTTGTTTTGTGAGTTAATCAAATTTTTGTATTGCTGTCCTTTCTTAGTTTGCTGTGGATTCATGGCTTTACATAACCTGTGTGACTCTACGCCTCCATAAAAAAGCAACATCTGTTTAAAAACAGATTCATTTTCCCTGTATAGCAAAATTACTCATATTGAAGTGACACACTCAACTTCTCTGTGTGTGGTATAACAGCTATAAGCAAGGACAGCATTTGACATCAAAGGCATCAGTTGTGCTTTGTAGTGTCTTTTATTTGTCTCAACAATTGGTCAAAGTGCAATACGGTGGATTTATTGTACATTTTTACCTTGGATTGGGTCAGTTTACAGAGAACTAACATGCACTTTGGGCCACTTTGGGCCACAGACAAACAGATGTTCCCAGTAATGAAAATGTCAGAATGGCTCAGGACAGAGGAGAAAATCTAAAAGGTCACCAGTGAAAGCAGACTGAACCACTTGCAGACCCCTCTGTTAGGACCAACTCTCAAATTATTTATATTGTTACTGGGGCAGAAACAGAAATGTTTAGGGGTTAGAAGGAGCATCAGATAGAAGGAAATATTATTTTCCTGTGTAGAAAATCAAGAAGTTTCTTAATTTCTTTGTTGCTTCATTGGAGCTTCTTTCCACCGTACTCATCATTTCATTTTGCAGCCTCCGTTCATTATCTTTTTAGCCTTTGGCTCTTCTCATCATACCCTATCTCAGTTTCTATATTCTCTGTCATTCGCTGTCTATTCAGCACAGATTAGCAGAGATCAATTTACCAGCCAATGCTGACTCATGCCACTGTGACTCTGTTGGTATGCAACGATCTCCAAGATGAGCTTTGAAGTGAATCTTCTTTCACATCTCTTTGTTAATCTGATATGCATTTCCTGTTTTTTTTTGTTTGTCTGTTTTTATAGCTTTTCTCCCCCACACATTTTACCCACAATCCTAACATGGACAAATGTATCATACCAAGTAAAAGTTTAAAAACACTGAAGGTTTGATTTGCTGCATTAAAGTTATCTAACAGCAAAATTTGACTTTATTTAAAAAACAATCTTACCTTTGAGTTCTTCTTGTTGGTGTTGGAAATTAATTGCTCTTTTTTCTGAGTGCATGTTTATCGCTATCAAAATTATGCTACACTTATACCAGTGAGTGACACAGGATTTGTCGTAGATGCATTAGACAGCATTACCAGCATTTGATGGACTTTGGCACTTATACTCTGTCCATATAAAATTAAGCATGCATCGTGCTTAGAATCACAATTATCACGAGAAACAAGCTTAAGAGCATGAAAATGAAAGACATGAATGCACAGAGATGGATTCACACACTCATTTTCAGGGCACTCACCCACGATGTGTTCATAAAGCCAGCCAACACAGCTCTCTCTGCACAGCAGAGGCACAGTGTTCAGCTTTGATACAGCAGGTAATAAGTCATCAAAGCAGTGAGAGCTGAAGAATCCAGGAAATGTTTATTATACCTGTCCTCACTGACAAGACTCTCATAAACAGGTTACAAATGTGCTGTAGGTGCCTTTTCTCTGAGGATCAGTTATTTAAGCCCATGCTGGTCAAAATCTACGATATTGTTTTCAGGACATTTTATTTGAAATGTGCTGTAATCGAAGTGTTGCAGTATGATTTACTAGATTTAAAGAAACGTCTTTTTTTGCCATTTCCTTTTTTTTTGTCTGGTCTTGTGACCTAGTTATAACTTGACAGTTTTATATTTGTTCAGGTGAGTATTCAGGGTAAAGAAGCTAACAGCTACATCTAAAAATACCAGCTATTCAGAGATAAACAGAAGCTTCTCATAGCACATCTCTTAGGTTCTTGGTAATAAGGTACTATTTACTCATTTGAGCAAATGTACTGTAACCAAAACTGTTGGTTTGTTGTCCAAAACTTGGATTTGGGGCAACCTATCTTTGGCAAAAGTTGTCCCTAAAAATATCTCTTATTTTAGTCTGATGGAAGAGGGAAACGTGTTGCCTATGAACTGTAATTACGGTAGGCATATAAAGGTGCAGAGTGAGCAGGTTGCTCATAACAGCTATTGCAGCAGCGTTTTAGAAGAGCAATTTCGACACATTCAAAAAACAAAAGAATAAAGCAGGGCGTGAACTTATCTTGTATATGGGCAAACCAAAATATCTTCATTAAAACTAATCTGCATCCAGGACTAGCCCAATCATACAGTACACTGATACTGAGATGGAGATAGAGCAGAAGGGAGTCCGAAAACTGTGTGAAAAATGTTATCTCCAATCAAATGCTGTCAGAAGTGTCATTTTGAAAGCAAGGTTTGATCGGCCAGAGACTTCAGCTAAAACGATTGAGAGTCATGGTGATAACGGGACGATGAGCAGATGTGGCACAGTGAAAAAGTAACTATGGTAACCTGGGCTCCTCTCAGAACATTTCAGCTATGAGTTGGCTAAACAATCTCTTTGGTAAATCTATTGAAAAATCAGGAAGACCATTTTATATGTGCTCAAGTTAATTTGTAGCCTATTTTAAATTAGGATGACCATGTTCTGATTTGCAAAAAAGGAATCCCTGGCATGTAAAGCCATTAAGTTAGCTTAAAGTCTTTTAATGAAAATGTATTTATCAATACGTGTATGTCTCAGTTCATTAAAATATTTAAATAACACACTTTTGATGGCCCTTTAAAGTCTATTAGGACTCATATTTTAAGTCATGCTGGACAACTGCACAACAATGTGAAATAAGATCCTAAAAATAAGAAATGTCTATTTTTCTCTGGTATTCCTTCTCTTTCTTCCTCCCTAGAACACATTGGCACAACCAAAAGGATGAATGCATCACAAACACCTATTGCTATGATGGAGTGGTGCACATTTTTTAGTATTAAAAACACTTTTCAGAACTACTTAATGTAGCAACTTGCCCTATCTTGTAGACATTTGGTGGATCTATATGGCTTTAAAGAGTTGCTCATTTGGATTAAAGGTTCTATAGAAAGACCAAAAAGGAGTGTCATGGAATGTGGTGGTCTGGTCTGGTGTAAGATGCCAGAGCTGATTTTTTTTATTTTTTTTCACCACAATCCACCCTGGATATCTTTAAAACCATTTTACTACACTGATCTTTGCAGTGAAAACTTTAGTTTGCACTTGTGGACATAATAGTGTTGTCTGCATTTATTGTGTCCAGAAGAAAAAACAAGTCATGTAGGGGGAGTTTTGGCCTAGTGGTTAGAGCAGTGCGCTTTTGCTCTGAGAAGGTTGCAAGTACGTGATTTTATCCCCTACAGCCTCCACTCTGGGTCTCTGAGCAAGACCCTTAACCCCACACTGCTCCCCTGGTGCCGCACAATGGCAGCCCACTGCTCCCCAAGGGGATGGGCTAAATGCAGAGTTAATTTCCCCATTGTGAGATCAATAAAGTTCAATTTCTATTTCTATCTGGTTTCTCTTATTAAAGGTAACTACCAAATTGCCAAATAAATACAAAGTTTTATTAATTAACTAAACAAAATGCAGCATGGGGCTGCAGCATGAAAAGAGAGAGAAGAATATCAAGAAAAGACTCAAGATTTTATTTTGTATTTTCAGATATAGTCATAAGATATTTGGCCAGTTTTTTGTGACTTGGTAAAGTAGAGTCTCTTAGTTTTTGTTCATATTGTCCTTTTCCAGCTTTTATTGTCATTACAATGTCACAAGTACAGAGCAACAAAATTATTATGGGGTTAAGGGGTCTTGCTCAGAGAGACAGAGTGGCAGTCTTTGGGAGTGGGGCTTGAACTCAGAACCTTAGGATTCCAAGCTCTATGCCCTAACCACTAGGCCGCCACTCCCCACACGTCTACTCTGTTTGGAGATGTGGAAAAATAAATAAATAAATAAATAAAGGAGTTAACGACAGGAAATATGGATGTGGCAAGTATCCATAAATTGAGAAAAATGAAGAGGAAGATATAGTCACCGATGAATTGACATTGTTCAGCTTGTAGCTCAGAATGTTTTTTTGTTTGTGTGTTTTTTAACAAGTGCAGCTTGTTTGGCATTTCAAGAGGAAATTAGTTAAAAAAATAGAATTTATTTAAGATTGAACAAGAGCGACTCCAGGTCCTCATCTAAAGATACACGACTTCTAAAGAGTATCTGAAACAAAAACTGTGTTTTACAAAAGAACAAAAGTAGGCTGAATAAAATTACAACAGAGAAAACAAGAGAGACTGATAGAGTAAGACAGAAAGATTTTATCTTAGATTCAAATTCAGAAGTAGATGAACATAACAGTTTAGGACGCCTTGTGTACAAAATGAAAATGATAGTGATTTTGCTCAGTGAATGCTCATGTATCTATTTGAGTTTTTATAGGTCAGCTATTGTAGGTTTTGTGCTGTTTGTTGGATTTGGAGTTTGTTGCTTCTCAGTCTGCAGGATAATTGTTTTATTCAGAGTTTTTGGTTCTTTTTAGCAATATTTACAGTAAGATGCTTATGTAGCCCACCCACAGTGATCAGAACGTTCTTGTCCCCAAAGACTCAAGGATATGCATTTTTTTAATGAATATATTTATGAACTTGCTGTTTTGGTAAATTGCCCAATGTTGTTGCTCGAAAATGACATATCGTCAACTTGAGCCATTTCAATTGAGCTCATTTGGTTTGCTTTTTTTTTGTAGCCATGAAGGTCTTTATTTACTTTTTATATCTGTATTTCTGGGTGCTTTCTAAGATTGTTTTATTGGACATTCAGAAAAAAATATGTTCTGACTAATGACTTGAAACACCTATTCAAGTCTTTCTTAAGTGAGTTTTCAACTGAAATGTCACTAGAACATTTCATTAAAATTTTATTTTAGGTAAATATTGTCTCCTCTTATAATTTTGATCATGTATCGTTAGAATGTTGCATTCAGAGCCTTGCTGTACTGTTCTGTAACTGTTCTACTACAGTATTGAGATCTAGACTTTGAAGTGGCCAATCCAACACATTGATTCCTTTTGACCATTTTGTTGTAGATTCAGTGCTATAATTAGAAGCACTATATTGCTGATCTAATATGAACCAAACTTATTGACAGGTCTCAGAGTTGAGTAACGAATACTTTGGTATAAAGATGAGTTTATGGTTCAATCGCTGATGTGTCCAAAAAAATGAAAATTTGCAGCATTTTACCACTGAATCTCAGACTTAGTATTGGTTTTCTTTTCATTTTTCTCTATGCACCCAGTGGTCAATGTACTGTGGTCCCATTCATCCCACTATTTTAGATATCATGGTTTAATATGCAGTTTTAAAAAAGAGAAAAGAAGTTAAACCTGTAAAGTGTTTTGGTGACGGTCCCATCATGAATGCTATCAGTAGGAACACTAAGTCATTGCTAACTCTTGATAACAACAAAAAATCAACTGTGGTAGCTTCTAGGGCTGGACTTTTAGTCACATTTACAGCAAAATCTCAATTAACATAAACATTTTTGGTCATGTTAAATTATAGGAATAAGACATCAACTCTCTCAATCTTTTAATATTGTTCATGTTAATATGCTGAGAGTGGGGTTGTGGTCTCAGAGAAGGGAAGATAGAGTTGCATCTTGCAAAGTATATTCCTGCATATAAGCTTGAATTTAAACATTTTCAATGCAACAGTAAACTTACCAAACACTGGATTCTGACCAAGGTATGTATTTGCTGTAACATCTGTTGAGACTGGACAGTAGGAACTGCGACCTACCCATAACTTTTTTCACATAAAGAGAAAAGTCCTGAACCAAGAGCATAGAGTTTGGGTGGGGGAGAGAGAGAGAGAGAGAGAGAGAGAGATTTTTTTTTTTATTAAAAACTCATTTATTCACTCAATAGTGATCCAAAGAATTATTCAACACAGCTTCAAATTTTCAAATTAACACATCCATAAATGAAAGTTCAGAATTAATTACATTAAACAAAACACCTTCATAGTCCAAAATATTATGAAAAGTATTTTGTATATCCATTTTTAGATAATATTTAAATTCTAACATAACTCTTGCCCAACCATGCTCTTAAAGAGCATTACACAATCCATATTCTGTCCATTATTAATTTTAAATTTTCTACTCAAATAAATTGCAAGCTTTGCTTGACCCAGAAAAAAATGTAACAATCGTCCAATTTTCTTCTTTCCTTTGCCATATAAAAACCCAAAAATAAAAAGCTGCTCTGTGAAATTTTCTTCAAATCTCTTCCAAATATCTCTTAGAAAAGCAAATAAATCCATTAATCTAAAACACTGTACAAAACAATGGAAAATGGTTTATCTCATTAAACAAAAGGGACATTTATCTGAAACACCAGGATTAATAATAGAAACAAAAGCATTAACCGCAATAATACTATGCAAGATTCTCCATTGTAAATCAACAACATTTTTAGTCAATGGTGGTTTATAAAGTAACCCCCATGCAGGTTTCACCTCAAGTCCAACTTTAAAAAAATCTCTCCAAGGAGTATCTTTTTTTTCTTTTAGCTTTGCTTTGTTCAAAGCCTTAACACATTTCGTATATATCACCTTTCCCCTCACCGAATCAAAAAGTTTCCATTCATTTTTTTCTTTCTCTAAAAAAAGTCCAGG
Source organism: Cyprinodon diabolis (assembly GCA_030533445.1). Taxonomy (NCBI): domain Eukaryota; kingdom Metazoa; phylum Chordata; class Actinopteri; order Cyprinodontiformes; family Cyprinodontidae; genus Cyprinodon; species Cyprinodon diabolis. Next base: position 16,811,803 of record CM060072.1, on the reverse strand, counting down.
ACATTCAAAGTCTTTCAATTGTGCCTTAAAACACAATTTAAAGAAAGGATCTGCTTTATCTGGTGTTAGACGTCCATCAAACCATTCCTTTATGAGTCTTTTGTCTTCTTCTGACAACATTCGCTTAAACATTGTCAGCATCATGCCTACAGTTCTTAAAGAGTGAATCTCCAATTTTCGGGCCAATGAAACAACATCATCCATTTCAGGTCCAACAAGTTCAAGGAAATGTTTCAGTGTGACCACCCCTTTTTCCATCAACAGTTCAGAAATCATCACCATGTTGTCCCAGGCTGAGCCCAAACGAGATCCCTTGAGGACAGGTTCCAATAGTAACCAGTTTAAAGATGTGGATGCACCAACTCTCTTCGTTTCCATGAGGTTCCAAGATTTTAACACACTTACATAAAAAGATGGCAAACACTTTACATTATATTTTGAAATATCAACAATAAACAAAATTGTTCCAAAACCTAAATTACCAACTTTTGAAAAAAAACATTCTGTGCCTTGTTTCCATAAAACATTTTGATCACCATACAAGAAACTCTGTATAAACTGTAATCTGAAGGCTGCTTTTCTACTCTCTAAATGAACTAAACCTTGTCCTCCTTCTTCCTTTGGTAAATACAAAACACTCTGAGGGACCCAATGTAATCTGTCCCAAAAGAAATTTAAAATGATAGTCTGTAGTTTTACTAAAAGCCCTGGTGGGGGCTCCAAAACAGATAAATTATAATTAGAGTACGACCCCTGTAAGACAATCGTGGCAACAGTCAGTGCCATTTCTTTAACCTACCTTCCATCAGTTCGATGAAACCTTCCCAATTTTTCCTTACCTCTATTTGATCTCCCAAGTAAACACCCAAATATTTAAAACCATTTTTCAACCACTTTAATTCACCAGGTAATTTAGGTTCTTGTTTTTTCCACTTACCAACTAGCAAAGCTTTACTCTTGCTCCAGTTAACTTTGGATGAAGAAATTTTGGCAAACCGCTCAATAATTTTAGTTAAAGTGGAAACATCTGATTCTTCTGTAATAGCCACAATAATATCGTCCGCATATGCAGAAAGATGAAAGGGTAAAGAAACTTCATTCAACTTTACCCCTTGTAACCTTTTCCTGATTTGACATAACAAAGGTTCTATACTCAACGAATACAACATTCCTGACATTGCACAACCTTGGACGAATACCTCGCTTAACATTAAAAGGTGCACTTAAACCACCATTGACTTTCAATACACTTTCAATGTCACAATAGAGTGTTTAGATCATGGCAATGAAACTAGAGGAGAAACCAAAAGATTTCAAACTGTTCCATAAATATTGGTGCTCCACTCGATCAAAAGCCTTTTCTTGGTCAATGGAAATTAGACCAAGGTTCAAACCCAATAAATTAGAGAGATCCAAATAGTCTCGAATTAAAGTTATATTATCTCTGATTGATATGCCAGGGATGCAGTAGGACTGATCGACAAGTATCACTTGATCAATCACTTTTCTCAGTCTGGACGCCAACACTTTTGAAAAGATCTTGTAATCCGTACACAACAGACTGACAGGTCTCCAGTTCTTTATTTCATACAGATCACCCTTCTTGGGGAGAAGAGTGAGCACAGCTCTGCGACAGCTAAGGGGTAACGTTCACCTTACCACACTACTATTGAGGACTTCCAGCAGATCTTCAGCCAGCACAGGCCAACACAATTTATAAAACTCCACAGGCAAACCATCTATTCCTGGAGCTTTGCCATTCTCCATGCTCATCAGCGCATCCTGCAGTTCTTCCAACGTCAGAGCATGCTCCAAAATGGCATTGTCTTGATCTGACACCTTTGGCAGACCGCTGAGAAACTCTTCTGTCATCAGAGTCTTCTCTAAGCTCATTGGCATATAACATTGAGGAAAAAGTCAGCAGCCCTTTTCCGCAGTTCAGTGGGATCAGTCAACTCTTTTCCATCTTCAGAACGAATACAATGAATAAGACGATTTTGTCCATTTTTCTTCTCCAAACTGAAGAAGAATTTTGAAGGAGCATCCATTTCAGAGATATTTTGAAAACGTGAACGTACCAGAGCTCCCTGCGCTCTGAGCCCAAGCAGATCAGCCAAAGCAGATTTTTTCCTTTTGAGAGCCTGAAAATGGCCTCGACTTCCTGTGGACTCGCAAAAACTCTGAAGATCCACAATTTCATTCTCTAATTCTTCAATGGATCTTACCAGTTCTCTTTTGACAATGTAAGTATATTGATTACAAAACTGCTGAATTTTAATTTTATCAATATCCCACCACTGCTGTACAGACGTAAACTGACATTTCATAAGTCTCCACTGCTTCCAAAAAAAAGAAAATCCTTTTTTAAAACAACCATCATTTAACAAAACAGTATTGAAATGCCAATACGCACTTTTAGGTCTTAAATTATTAATAAACACATTCCCTATAACCATACAATGATCAGAAAAGCCGACTGGACATAAAGTACATGATTTAAATATTTGTAAATGGTGCCCAAAACAATAGAACCTATCTAATCTAGCCAAAGTAATATAATTCTCTTTAAAGTGAGTCCAGGAATATTGCCTTATCTTTCCATTTTTAAACCGCCACACATCAGCTAAATTAAATGTTTCAATAATACGTTTCAATTTTCTCCTTGACTGTAGATGTGGCTCCAAATGATTCCTATCTAGATCATCTACTGTACAATTGAAATCACTTTCATCATCCCTGATCAGATTCCTTTCACTATGAACTAAGTCATCAACATCCATCTCTTCTTGTGTAGTTGTTTGACTCTTTTTACTCTCTTCAGGAGAAGTAATGACTTCCTCAATGTCACGTTCTGAAACATTAGACTGGTTTTGGTCTCCTGTTGAACCTCCCTCCCCAGGGTTGATTTCTTGATCTCCTTCCCCAGCATCAGCCATCGGAGTTTCCTCCCCAGCTGCGCTCACTGTCGCTCCAATCATAGCATCTGCTGATGTCCCTGGCTCTGGATTTTCATTAACCTGAACAGTCTCTTTTTGAACTTTTTCAGGGCAATTACGAACCGAATGGCCCTCCTGGTTACATCCAAAACACTTCATAGTTTCAGTTGTTGCAAAAATAGTATAATCAAAGCCGTCAACTTTAAATTTCATCACTATGCTCAGTTCCTCGATATCATTCTTGAGAATCATAAACACTTGTCTTTGAAATGAAACAACGTGTTTCAGCTTCGCTGATTTGCATCCCGACGGGAGCATTTTCATTGCCGACACGATCTGACCGTGACGTGACAGTTCCTTCAGCAATACATCATCACTGATGAAAGGTGGCAAGTTAGATAGGATGATCTTTTTAGCAGGGTTCATTAAAGGGAAAACAGTAGTATGTGTGTTTCTCAAAACAATTCCCCTCTCAACTACGCTGTTCACCTTGTCAATCGAGTCCAAAAACATAACCACTGCATTATTCATCCTGGACGCTGCCTTCACACTTTCACACCCAACAAGTTCCCCAAAAGCCAAACCACACTCCTCAACCGAAAAATCCAAGCCAACTGGTATTTTAATACCATGTCGGCGTGAAAGGCTCCTAAAGCCTGCAGTGTCGTAACTTTTCCCGGCCATCGCACCAAGCTAAAAGCTTGATGCGGCCGAAAAAAGACACTATTGAAACACCAGTGAAACAGTGAAAACAGCTCGTGTTAAAGTGCGAAACAAGTGAATCACCACTGTAAAAAGTGAAAATCAAACCTTTAGAAAACCTCCCACTCATTCTCCTTCCACTCCACACATGCAGCAGACGCTCACACGAGAGAGAGAGAGAGAGAGAGAGAGAGAGAGAGAGAGAGAGAAAGAGAGAGATTTTCTACTTGGAAATCTTTTACCAGATGTCAGTTTATCTTTGATCAATTCTATGACAAAATGCTTTCTCTGAAAACGTTTTCTTCCATATCAAATAGCACCAGTTTTTGCTATCAGTGTATAACTGTGTTTTCTCCTATATATTTTTTCTTTTACAGATTTCTTGAGTTTAATAAAAACACAAAAATTGCTACATATTTTTCATTGCTTTATTGTCTTTTAAATAGGAAAGTAACTTACACAGGACAGCAATGACATGACAAACAAAGGCAAAGTCAGAAGTATTCACAAAGAAACTTTGTTCATATGCGGGACACAGCTTTTAATTTGAGTCCTCAGCAGATCGGCACCACCTTTCATTAACCTGCCCCGACCTGCCCATTAATTCACATTCCTGCTCTAATTGGGCAGTGGTGTGTGTAATGGATGCTGCATTCTCCTGCCCTATGTGTGGAAAAGAGAGACATTGTGACATTGGCAGAACTGTCATGGTCTCTCAGCTCAGTTTTCGTCAGTCAGGCAGCCTTGATCCACCCACATATGACGAGTGACAACTGCTTTCTTAAAAGATGAAACTGTAATTAATCTGAGGAAGTGGGTGTGGCTATCTTGTTACATCACTAGAAATATAAGGACATACTAATGTCAAATTTAATATCTCCATTCTAATGGAAAACAAAGAAATGCTAATTAAAGTCTCTCTCATTTCTGCCAAAGATTTTAGTTTTATAAACACCCCTTCATTGTTGGGCTAAGAAAGAGCTGGAGGAAATATTTGCCTCAAATGGATCAAGGATGAAGAGCCTGAAGAGATTAATTTAGATTTCATATCATATTTAGCTTGTTTTGCTGAAGCTCGAGCTAAGGTACATTACAAAGCTCTTGATGCATCTATCTACTTACCTTTTGACTTTACCAATGACACAAAAGAAAAACAATAATGACCATAAGAATTTGATCCAGGCTGTAAATACCTGAAATGAGCATCCTCCATAGAATAACAGAGAATTTCCCTTAAGATGTGGCAAGAAACGTCATCATCCATGTAAAGCAAGAGAGTACAGTTGGTGCTATGGTATTTAACTTTAAGGACTTAAAAGGGATTTCTATTTGAATCTTTTTAAGAACCTAATTTACATTTTTGCCTGCAATTTTTTTGGGTCTATCTACAAGAGCCTGTGTAAACATTTACAAAGATGTGTACTTAAATATGCGGGAGAAACTTGTTTCCACATATTTTATGGTTTTGGTTTGTTAAGGCTTGGAAGAGCTTTACTAATGGGAAATCCAGTGATATACAACTACCAAGGAGTACAAATGGGCTTATTCCTAAGGTATGCAGTCTGGTCACTTAAGTACATAAACCTTCTCAGTCATAGACTGTAATCCATGATGTCTAAGTCTTGTTACACAATACCCTAAACGTGCTCTGATGAACTCAGAACTGGCGTATGTGGTGGTTATTTTAGTGAAATTTACTTGATGTGAAAGGAACAGGTTTGAGGTAAGCTGGGCTCATGAACAGGATGCATTGCTTGTTATTACTGGAAATAGCAATCACAAGCTGGGTACATTGTGATGTACATTCTATTTGTGTACCAAGACACACACACAAAAAATACTCTACACATGTAACACCTCTATCACCATTCAGTTATTTTTTGGACCATGTTCTGTAAGCCCTAGGGTTGGGTAAAAATTTAAGCAGATAATTATAGTGTAAAATAAGTATGACAAAATGCACTGACATTGCTTTTCTTTCCTTATAATTGAATGGATGTGCCTATCATTGTGGCTTCTGAGTGTCTATCCACTTCAGTCTGGGAACTCCGTGAGATCCACTATCAAAGGTTAGCTTTTCTGGAAAGATCCTAGAAAATACAATAAAACATACATTTTCTTTAATTGTAAAACCAGTGATTAAACAGGGAAGGTTTGTTTATTCATGTAGGACACACAGGAAATATGTGACACACAATCCTCTACATGGTCTTTGCGACCTAAACCAATAGTTTTGTGGGAGATTATTAGGGTGTGCTGGTGGGAGTTAAAGTTTCTCTTATACCTAATAACTGTGTAGCTTTAGTTTATAAATTATGTGTGTGACTTTAGTGTATTACCTGAAGTTGCCTGTGCCAACACACACAGTGACTGTGGCTTTAACCCAGTCAATAAACATTATTTGCAAAGCAGTTTTATGAGTTGCTGTGAAGTAAAGGCTGCTGAATCGTCATCATTTTTAAGCCTCCATATGTCCTGTGGCTCTGCTCTGCTGAGCTGCTACTTTTACCTGCTTTAAATTCCCCCAAATTTGCAGAGGAAGAGATGGAACACCACTGTCACCAACAGCTGCATGCACCAACTCTAGGGATTTAAGTGCAGCCTTAATGAATGATTTAGCTTTTCTTTAAATGTAGTGAACTGAAGGGTGTAATTATGTGAATCTTTTAATGTTATGTTAATTTTCATAATAGCCAGGAGAGAGTTTTAAAACATAATCATAAAAATTAAAACTCACAGAATGCAAAATTCATGGACTTACATTGTTGCCATATTCGAACCTGCAAGCAGCCCCTGCTAGAGACGGCGAAAAATAAATTGTAATCTGAAAACTCTTACAGAAAGAAAAAGACAATTTTATTGATGCAATTATTTTATGACTTGATACTCAGACCTTGGCAGGGAACATTAGTGCTGGATTTGCTTTAACATGCATAAGCAGAACAGGGACATTACTCCCCAGGCCTGAAACTGGTGGTGGGGTGGAGATAGATGAAGTTGGTTCAGTCAATGGATTGCTGGTTGGTGAGATAATCGCTTGAGTTGAATTGGTAAGATCCAGTAGATTGTGTGAGCTGATATTATGCTTCACTCAGGACCTGGAAGATAGATGTCCAGCTTGGAGAAACACAGGTTTGCATGAACCTGTCCATGATGAGCAGGAATGAAGCAACAATGGAGAGAAAAAAAAACTCCCCTTTGGGAAGAAACCTGTGGCAGAACCAGGCTCAACATGGCAGTCTTCTGTCGGACCGATTGAGATGTGATGGGGAATGCGGTAAGAGTCCGGGAGGATTTACAGTCTGATAGGGACAAGGTTGAAGAAGCATCATGGAATAGCCAGATAGAGCTTAGCTACAATGGTGGAGAATGGGATGGAGGTGGGTTGAATTGTGGTCATCTGAGTCATAATCAGACATAGTGCAACCACTGCTTGCCATTTGACTGGGTAGCAGGCTGAGTCGTGGATTTGAAGACCTTTTAAAATGAACTCTAGATGCTGATTTGGGTTCGTGGAGGTGTGGTTCAAAGCTGATTTTGTGTCAGAGGTAGATGAGCCTCTGATGATGAGGGCAAGTAATATAGTTTCTTCTGCTGAACCTCCGCCTAGGCTTTGACATTTGACCCAAGCCAAGATTTTGGGGGGAACTAAAATTTGAGGTTTTTCATTTTTCTTTAGTCTGGTAGATTTTAAAGGTTCATAAATGTCGATACAATAAAATTTTTATCAGATAATTCCAAGATAAATAAATTTATCCTTAAAACAAAAACTGAATATAGTGAAAAAGTGAGTATATCTTCACTTGTTTCAGAAAGTAAAGCTATAGATTTATTCCACATTAAGTAAAATATTTCAAGTCCAATTATTTATCGTAATTTTGATAATGAAAACCCCATGTAAAGTATAGAACAAATTTAGATTAAAAAAAAAGCTAGATAAAAAGGTGTGTTAAAAACAGAAATGTCGGGCTTCTAACAAAGTGTGTCCATTTATATGCACCCATTTCCAAAGTTTTAGGATTATTTAAATCTGCACTAATAGAAATTTGGGAAAAGTTTCTTCCTGGAGAGGCTGTAAGAATGCATGTCACTGCTCCTATTTTTATAAATGGTGCTGCTTCAACAAACCAGCCTTTGTTTAAATATTTAGTCATTGGCTTCTGTATAAAAAACAACAATCTATCGTGAAAACACATTGGTATACCCAGCACAAGCTAAACCTTACGAGAGGGCACAGAGAGTTTAAGCAACCATAGAGCTCGATGCAGCTTCCTGTGTGATGAATTTTTGGAGCAATTTTGCAGATGTGGTCCTCTGCTTCTTGCCTTCTTGTGTTTATACCGTGACTTTGCATAACGAAACAAAAGCTGTATTTGCTAATTGGGGAAATGTTAAAAAAGATAATGGAGGACAGAGGGGAGATAATCAGGCATAAGCATTTTGTCTTTCAAATGCTGATTGCATCTTTTTGTTGTCTTCTTTCTTAGGTGATTAGAAAAATCCCAAGGACACTGTCAGGTATTCCAAATCAGCACACTGAGGTAAGTGAGAATGTGTCTTATCCTTTGCTCTGTCATTATATCCATATTTTTACTGGCTGTGCTGCAGAGCTTCTTGAATTGTTGAGAGAGCTGATAATGATGGGGGAACAGGCTAAGGTGAAACAATTAGGAATACTACTATTAAGTTTATTGAAACCTTAGGTTTGACAAATATAGGTATAATTCAGATTTTTTTGTACATTTCTCTTCTTGGTTGGCCCAAAAACTATGTGTTAACTAAAGCTAGTCTTTAGATCTAATTATAGTTTCATCTCTATCTAGTGATTAGCTTGAAACTGTCGTTAACTAAGCACAATCTAGTCCTAACAAGTCGGATCCAACAACCTACATGAGGTTTGCCCAAATAGCTGTTACCTGTAATGGCTGGCTACTGCTATTGGCTCTTATCTTTGGCTGTTAATTCTTACAGGCTGTTATTCAGATAACATCCCCAACGTCATTAGTGGTTAATTCTAATGAGGCAATGAGTCTAGCTTAGTGCTAGTCCGAGTTAATTGTGTAATAACTAGGTCCTGTGTAAAAGGCAGTTCTTTTTGTCTCTTTCTTTACCAATTAAGTTGATAGAAAAGGATTTTAGGCTGCTCTCTTTAAGGCTTACCAAAAACAACGGTATAACATGTAACATACCAATAGGACCTAGTTATAAACCTTCAAAAAGAAAGAAATGTCTTTGGGTAGCGCAGCATGAGATGTGTGACTGCTGAATTCCTTATGGACCAGTGAACCAATGGGCTGCTCAGTATGTGGGCTCAGTATGTAAATTTCAGGGCGTGACAAAAGTAGAGGCCAGAACCAAATAAGGCACCACCCCCGAGTTAACATCAACTCAGGGCTTTGTTTGGATTCGCCTATTTTATGGTGGAAGTTTGGAATTGTGAAATTTGCATAGAAAGGAGGTGTTGATGGGGTTTGAACTTCTCTGTACGTCAATTTCACCAACTGAACTATGGTTATACATCTACAACAATTTTAACTCTGTTTTGCATTCTATGACCCCTTTAAGATACTCTCTGTTGCTTTCATCTTGAACATTTATATTCAGGTTAGATTTTCTTGAAGGAACCTCTGTGAGTTAAAGCTAGCATGAAATAATGACCAGTATGGTTGTGTCAATGTCCAATAAAAAAATCAGCTGCTTGATTTTGCAGATAATAGTTTTTTTTCCTACTAAAATATTCAATCAACTTAGAGAGAAAACTGGGGTTTAGTTGGCATTTTTTGTGATTGCTTGTTTTTTTTTTTTGTTATCAAACCATTATATGTTTTCTCTCCTGTTAAGGCTATTTCCCCAATAACCCCCTTTGTTTTAAAGATAAATGGTATATTTTTCTGTATCTTTGGATACAGATGGTTATACACTTCTCAAAAGATAAATTTGTTTATCATTAAAGAAACTGTAAATGCAGTATTTCATTAAAGAAAATGTAATCCCAGTAGGTTAAAAAATAATATATCCAAACCCAAAGAAGATGTTTTGCTAGAAATTAACTAAGAACAAAAAAACCCCAGCAAAAACAGACCAAAGACAGAAACAGAAATGTTCAGGGGCAAGGCCAGAAACATAATAAAATGAAAAACATGAAAGTGAATATTACATCCTAGAGAGACTTGTTAGTCTTTACATCCTTAAGGAGGAAAGAAGTATCTTGACTTTTGAAAGAGATGTACTTCAGATTAATTATAATTTTATATTTATTGGATTTTTAAATCTCAACTTCAATCATGTTTACTTTATAATCTTGGTGGAAAAGGTAGTTCCAACTGATAGACTTTTTGGTCTGTAAGAGAAAAATGTTCTTTACCTCACACATCACTTGTGTTTTCTGCACAGAGTTTTGTTTTTCCATCCTTGCAAATAATATTTCTTTGATTTCAATTTAATTCAATGTACAGACACATTGAAAATTTCAATTTATTGAAAGATAATTATATTTTCCTGTCTTAAATGTGTAAATATACAGGGCTTTCGCAAAGGAAGACAGGATTGAATTAAAGCAAGAATGAATGTATATTGTTGATTCCCAGCAGGCTATTTGTGCACTTAGTCTTTCTCAGAGATGCAGTGTTAAGGAAATAGCCTCTGATGTGGCTAGTTTTTGCAAACAGCATTCTTTTGCACATGTATGGACTCTGTGGGCAAGTACTGGTTAAGGAGAGAAGCTTAGCTCCGCTGATCCATTCTAAACCCTAATTGTTCACTCCAGTTTGTTGTCATTGAACCATACTACAACATGATGTAATGATGATAATTATGATGATGTAATTTGACCTTTGAATAATGGTAAAGGAAGTCTTGGTTTTTGAAGAATCAGAAGGGATCCTCTGTATTTTAGGTGTTTGTGAGGATGATGAGAGAAATTGATTTGTGAATAAAGTAGGAATAAAAGTTTTATAGACAGAAAAACATCATGTTATACCTCCATTTTTTAAACTATGTAAACTCAATGTTCAAATTGAATGCTATTCTAACATGAGAACCTCTTTCCAGTCCATGTCTAAACAGCCCATATACATATGGATGAAAGGTTCAAATACAACAGAAATTATTCGTTGCAACAGTGCAGCCTAAGAGCTAAGACCAAAAGTATATAAAGCTCACACAAGGGAGGTGTCCATTTCTTTTTATCTACGCAATACAGACTCTTAACAGAGTACTATTAAACCAAATATGCTACACACTCATCCCAAGGAGTCAAGACTTTCTTTGTTACACATGACTTTCCTGCTTCAGATGGTTCTGTTTGAGTTTTCTGGCAGTAAAGTAAGTTGGCTCTACGAGGTGACACATCTAGTAACAGAGCAGCATTTGTTTTTGCTCCCAGCATCGCCTCTCTCTGCGGTTCTGTTTGATTTCATAAAGCCACTTCTGTTTTCTTGTTGTAGGAAACAACTGTGAAATCAGCCTAACCGCTCTGGATACATGACAAGATTTGGCACAATAAGGCTGACTGCTCCGTTCCTTTGTGCTGTACAGGAACAGGCACCTGGATCCCATCTCACCCCAAAGCATATGCTGCACGGGCCTGGATTCAGGAGAGGCACATGTGCCTTTCTGCTCTAACTAAACTGAAAAGTAAAACAGCCTGCCCGATTGAAAGCAAATTAAATACTCTATAACCTAGTGTTAGGAAATAATACATTCAGTTCTATGTGTTTGGATTTACATGACAAATTATTTTAAGTAAGAAGCTAATTAGTCTCAGACTAAATCCTCTAAAAATCAATGAATTCATTAAAAATCAAAATCTGGTTCTATCCATGTACTTTCAAATGATCCAGGTTCCATTTAGGACAAACATGCATGCATAGATAATTACTCTAAATACTAGAAGCTGATTAAATCCAAAGTTGAAGTTATTTTCTATGTCACTGGAAAAATGTAGAATAACAGAAACCTAATTCAGGGCTTATTAAATGCATCCTGCATTTTCTTGGAGCTTTTATTAATTCAAGGGTTTTGCATTAATACAATATTGATTTCAAATTTACTTAACAAGTTGTAGACAAACTGCTCACTTTACAAATGTAGACAAGTTTATTGTTTCCATCAAGGTATTTTGTTTTTTCAGTAACTCGCGTGTGATTCTTTTCCGTATAGTTGCTGTTTTTATGGCATGTACGTGAGTTGCCTGACCATCTCTGATATTTTATGTCAAAAAGCATTTTGTGCAATACACCATTGCCGCAAGAAGTGAAACAACTCAACAGCATGATGCTGCCATTAATTTGCTTGAAGAAGTTGTTAAGTTGGAAACATCTTACCTTTACCGCTTCATATATCATATATATTTTTTGTCACTACATCTGAAGCGATCAATCTTTCTTATTTGAGCATAAAGGTTGTTTTTTGTCAGACAGTATTTGGTCAGTCCGTGTAGCAACCTGCTAATTTTGTAGTAGCTAAATTATCCTAATTTTAACTATAGGTTTTTGTCTTTTGGTTGATACCCTATTGATCTATGTTGATGTAAAGTCAATCTGGCGAGTTTCAAGGTCATTGAAGGTTAAGCCTTAGTGAATTACTGTTACTTAGCCATCTTTTAGTTGCAAATATGATCTTATTGACCTCTACTTGTGTGGCTTTGTTTAAACTGAGATTTGAGAAATTACTTTACTAACTTGTTTAAAATAGTTTCTCAAAGTATGCCTGAAATCCTATAATTTGCCCAGGGTTTAGACTATTGGCCTATCAAATGGTCCCTGACAAGTTGTCACCAGTGCTAAATGCTTCATATGAGTACCCAGAAGTTATGGACTAGTTCAGTTGAAAAAAAAAGAAAAAGAGGCCGGAGGAGTTGGGCTTTAGATTCGAACAGGGCCAGCCTGCTACAACTGTCACCACCCCTCATTTAATCTAAGCTCTGTCGCCTAGCAACCGTGACAGGTGATGCTTCAAAGCAGGCAAATAATGAATGTTGCACTTCTCACCGGTACTTTGTGAGCCAATGTCATATTTGAGGAGCTTCAGCAGCAGTACTGTTGTCGCGGATATCAGATTTATAGTTCAAAGATGGTGGAATCTGAGCTTACATGTCAGCCAAACCCATTTGGACAAGGACAGATTAAAAAAATTCCATAATCCAAAAATTACCCACAACATATCTGACTTGCTGATCATTTAACTATTATCATTACTTTAAGACGAACCTATCAAAATACTATTATCGCATTAAACTGTACTTATAATTTTCATCACTCTTCGTCGTCATTTTATTTTCCCCCTGAGCACGGAGTAGCCAGCTTGCTTAGAGCCGCAATGAATCATGGGATACGATAGTCTACGAAGCATACACCCAACCTATCCTTCGTAGCAGAGGAAAGAAGGCTGCATTTGTCGGCCGCATTGGAAGTAGTCTTTGGATTTGAACGGTCCACAGCGCTGCGCAATGACTTAACTGGCCTATGAATCTGGCTTTTGCAGGACACTGGCGCTGGATTCGACCACAACGATCTTCTGCCTCCTCCAGCCGACCAGCAGTTTTCCTGTCTGTATTTAAGAACGTTCTACAGACTGCTTTCAGTTAAGCTTTCAAGAAGTACTGTCATATCTGGCTGAATCACTTTTCTTATGTTAAAAATAAATAATCAAATAATTCATAAAAAAAATCCAAAATCAATATAAGCACATAATGAACTTGAAAAAACATTCTCCTTTACTGCTGTATAAACTGAAAATACTGTAGCAACATAAGCTTATTTCTGCCTAAACTAATAACATATCAAACATTCACTATGATAGAAAACAAGTACATCTGCAAGATGTGAATCTATTAAACAGAGAGAAATCTCTTTGAAAAAATCAATAAGAAAAACTTTTAGAGTAATAGCTTTCAGAGCAGCTTGCAAATATCTATAAAACTTCAGTTTTGTGAAGACCTAATTTTGTTTTTCTGGCTATATAATGTTCAGGGAGGTTTGGGTGATGATTTTACTGCTGATTATTCTGAGTGAATTTGATGAAAGAGGAGGAGAGGAAAGAGGGGGAGCAGAAGAGTAGACTTTAGATGAAGGAGTGTTGTGCAGGGGAGAGGAAAAAGGCAGAATTGTTGGAGGTAAAAAGAGATTAAAATGTGTAGACATGTGGAAGCAAAGGTGAGCAGCCGGATGGGGATAAAGTGGAGAGGACCATGTGATGGCCTGACAGGTCTCCAAAGGCTCCCGGCGGCGATCCAGCTGCTTTTAAAAGAACCACCTGAAAGAGGCCCGTTAGTGATGCCAACAATACTGGGAGGAGAATAGCAGTGGGAGAACAGGAGTCAGAAATGGAGAAAGAGAGCCTGGAAAATGGAACATCATGGGAGGCTGAGTGCAGTCATAAAAGGAAAGGCTCAGGCAGGCAGGACTCCAGGGGGGAGGCAGACTCTGAAACGAAAAGAAGTAAACGCAGCAGAAACTCTCTGTTCTGCTGTGACTGTGATAAACACAGAGAATACAACACAATCAAAAAACAAACATCCGAACAGCTGAGTCTCTGGGACATAGGAGCTGTTTGCCTGATTTTCACTCTGGGTCTGGATTGAGCAGAATTAGCCTACGTCCCTGCTGTGACAGACAAACTCTTCAACACAGTCTCCAGTATCAGTCGTACAAAGGAAATTTCTCTATTTTAGTCTTAACAACTTTTAGTCTTCTACCCGATATGTACAGTGTAAAAACTTTGGTTCTATGGCAGAGAGCGTAGATAAGACATTGGATCTCAACACTGTTTCCAACATAAAGTCAATGTAATGTCTGTACACAGTTAAATGTGAAATCAGATATTTATTTGATATTTAATAATTAATATTATATTTAATTTCATTGGTCCATTGTGCTAAAGGGATTTACATTCTTTGGATAGATTTTTAATGTATTATATATATATATATATATATATATATATATATATATATATATATATATATATATATATATATATATATATATATATATATATATATATATATAAAACTCTTCCTCGCCCACCTTGAGTGGTTTCCCCCTTTTTTGCTCCAAGCTTGGGACCTCTGGGCTCAGGAGCTTGAGGGTTCTGCTGCTGTTCTTAGAACTGCACTTTAAGGACCGAGATGTCTGATGTATTTCCAGGGATCTGCTGTAACCACTCGTCCAGTTTGGGGGTCACTGCCCCAACTGCCCCAATGACCACGGCTACCACTGATGCCTTGACCTTCTAGGTTTTCATCAGCTCTTCTCTGAGCCCCTGGTATTTCTCTAGTTTCTCACGTTCGTTTTTTCTGATGTTGCAGTCACTTGGTGTTGCTATGTCAACCACAACGGTTTTCCCTGCTTATTGTCCACCATTTTAAATGTCCATTCAGTTCTCCATTACCATTCGGTCCATCTGTATCTGTAAGTCCCACAGGATCTTGGCCCGGTCATTCTCTACCATCTTTGCTTATGTTTCCCACTTTGACCTGTGGGTTTTCAGCCCATACTCTGCATAGATGTTCCTGTACACTATTCCTGTACAATGCAGTTATGTGCTGGATTGCCTCAGGGGCCTCTTTGCACAGTCTACACCTGGGGTCTTGTCTGGTGTGGTAAATCTGGGCCTCTATTGCTCTGGTGTTGAGGGCCTGCTCCTGTGCAGCCACAATGAGTGCCTCTGTGCTGTTCTTCAGTGGCTTTGTCTAACCATTGGTAAGATTTTCTGATATGTTTCGATGGTACATCCCGGGTAGGGGTTTATCCGCCCATGACGGAACCTCTAGCACCTCATCTTCTGTTCCCCATTGTCTGAGACATTAACTGAGTCATCTGTTGGAACCTTGTCCTTGATGTACTTATGGATCTTGGATGTTTCATCCTGGATAGTGGCTCTCACGCTCACAGTCCTCGGCCTCCGTCCTTTCAGCTAGCGTACACTCTCAGAGTGCACGGCTAGGAGCTTTCGTGTCTTAACATCTTTTGCTTGTATCTCATCCTTTGGCCAGCTTATTTTTACTGTAGGGTACCTGATTACTAGTAGTGCATAGCTATTTTTGCCCTATACTTACTCTTGCAATTGAGCTGGCTTCTTAGGAAGTGCCTATTATATATATATATATATATATATATATATATATATATATATATATATATATATATATATATATATATATATATATATATATATACGGGTGGGTTTGTGGGGGAGGTGGTGTATTTCTCACAAATACTACCGATGATGACTACCGAACCCAACCCGTGACCCGCGTATATCTTCAATTCAAATCCGAACCCGACCCGACCCATTGATATTTACCCGCAACCCGACCCGTTAACACATCAAGTAATAGGCTATAGTACGCTGCGCTGCAGAAGAGCACCATTAACACTGCAGCAGACGTGTACGCACTGACTGTGGCCTTTTTGGAGGGAAGGCCACACTGCCGGCAGGGCTTTAAGCTGCAACAAGGGTGACCCCAGTGCCTGATTAATATAACATTTCTGATGTCCATAACAACACACACGCATAAAAAAAATTCACCAACTACCCGCCCGCACTAAAAAAATATCCGCCCGACCCCCGACCCATTTATTTTTATTTATGTATTTTTCACCTGCAAAAGAGCATTTTAGCGGGTGACCCGTCGGGGACCCGCGGGTCCCTGACCCGTTGCAAGACTCTACTTGGTATATTCCTTCAACCCAACTGAAACCCCCAACCACATTAAGGTGGTGGTTCAAGGAGAAAACGGTCTACAAATGGCATTTTAGAAATGCCATGTGCAGACAACTTTGTGGCGCTTCCGTTTTAAGTGATTAGCTTAGTGGTAAAGTTGGTAAAGGTGGGTTCATTTATGAATTAAAAAGGCCTTTTCATATAAAAATACTTTTCAGTAAGCAGCTGTTCTTGATATCAGGATGCTCTTACCTGTTAGGATTTAGTTTGACTTGTGTCAAGGAATCTTTTTAACTTAATAATAAATTAACTTTATTGATCTCACATTTGAGAAATACCTCTGCTACCTGTGCTTTTTTTCACCTCTTTATTTTCTGATCCAACCTAAGCAATCACTTCCCAATGAAGCTGTGTATCTTCTCATTACTCCCGTCCTTCATCTGAAAGCGGCTGCCACTCACTCTGCATCCATCCTGAAGTACTGCTGTCTTCTTATTACCTCTGTATTTAACCCATCCCCTTGGGGAGCAGTGAGCTTCCATCATGGGACACCCCAGGAGCAGTGTGAGGTTAAGGGTCTTGCACAGAGACCCAGAGTGGCAGTCTGGCCACTTAATGCTAATGTTCTTTTCTGGCATTTATTTTAGTTGAGTTTTAAAGGTAAGACAGTCTTATTATTTAACCAGCTCTTTTCCTTTATTATAATGTGTATTTACCCACAAACTTCTAATGTGAGATGCAATTAATCCAACTATTTGTAACCATGTTTATATCATTGACTCTAGAAATGCTCTTTTCTAATATTGGCTCTACTTTTTTACACTCATTCACTGTAAAATTATTGAAAAATGGGTGATTTTTCAAGTTGGGGGATGTAACCTAACTACTGAGACATATTTGATGTTGCACGGCTACAATTCTGAATCAAAGAGGATTTTCTACAGTAGGTAAATTGATCAAATCGGAAATAAAAGAAATGACATCAAATATGAAGACAGCATTTCCACTGAACTTGCAAAATTGGAAGGCTTTTATTTTGAACAAAAGTAATCTCTGGCGATTTCATATCACAGCTGGTGAGCTGATTTCCTAGATGAGTGAAATCAACAACTTTTCCCCTAGGTAATAATTATCCCTGTGTCACTTGTTGGGATTGTTCTCAACTGGGCTTTTAACTGTTGCTCAAAAAAAATGTACTATTAATGTATAATTCAGACGAGAAGTGGATTACCAAAACTATATAATGGCCCTGAATGGGCCATAGAATGTCAGATAAACTGTTTTTACCTAGCAAGGGTGCTGTTGAAAATACACGTGAAAATACACAAAATACACGGGCTGATGAAGTGCACAGCTTTTTTTTTTTACTTATTACCCTTTGATTTTAGACTTTAAAATGAGTTAATGAAAACAACTTTCAACTATTTTCTAAAAATCTTGCTACAAAAATAGGATGTTATATTTTGTTATCTATGGCTAGCTGTTGGTTGATTGCCTTACATCAGACTCTAGAAAATGTAGTTATAAGAAGTCATCAATGGATAATTATGAATTTAAGGTACCCATACAAGCCTAAATCAAGAGCTTTTCATTATAGTGCTTGGTCTGAAATGCTGTGATTTTCCCTTTCCAATAAAAATGTTGCCATAATTTTGATATAAGTCCAAAGAACACTAAAAGTATGGCTGGCCGATAAAATGATAACAATATGTATTGTGAAATACCTTTTTCTCGATTGAAGTATGAGACTTCTGCGTTAGGTTGACTTGTTTACCGACAGCACAACAGTAGCAAAGCGGCACATGTGTGTATGTTTGGGCTGCAGCAGCCACCTCAACATAAAAAAATGGTGTTCCTTGAGTAACGTTATGGAAAAGGAGGAGATTGTTAAAAGGAAGGACCCAAAACGTTTGGCAGTTTGGAGGTATTTTGGGTATTTAAAATCAGATGTAAAACAGAGTAGTGTGCACTGTAAATTGTGCAGAAGGCATATTCCAACAACCTTTTTTACCACCTGAAGCACCAGAGACAACCTGGGGAAGGCCTACACAGCAGCAACAGTCCATAGTCGGCTTTCACCAAAAAAACAAAGACACATAGGGACATAACCTCTGGTATTACATTGTGTCTTGCTAAAGGCGTGCAACCAGTTAACATGGTTGAAAATGAGGGATTCAAGCGGCTAATTAAGGTACTTGACCCTCGTTACCAACTCTCTGGGCGTAAAGTTTTCTCTCAGAAAGCACTTCCAAAGCTTTATTCAGAGTCCTGAGAGATTGTTTAGGAACAGGTTTTAAATTGTGATATATATTGATATTGCCTAAAATGAAAAGCAATGTCGTGATATGTAAAAATTCTATATCCTCCACCCCTAATTAAAAGGTATTCTTGCTCATTCAAACTGTACACCCAGATTATGCAGCAGCATTCCTGTTAGAGAGGATTTATCAGCTTTCAACTTTCTTAATCTATTTTTTTCTAACCCTGACACTTTAGATAAAGAGAGGTGTACTTCTTTTAACCCGTGACTAAGCAGAGAATGTTGTAGGTATAATACATCAGAAATGTCAGCTATGTTCCTAAAAGTGGGTAAATAGTAAGAATAACACCTGATATCCATCAGTTAAGCTCCTGTAAGACTACAGTGGTGGCTGAAAAAAAGTCAAGTTTGTTGGCATTTTAAAATGTTCCATATGACTTCCCACAGCAAGCTATTCCTCCTGTGAGGCCCTATGATAATAGGCCCATATGTGCCGGCCACAGTGACAGTAATTAATTGCTACACAAAACTTACGAAGTTGCCCAGCGGAGAACAGTGACCTCTATACATGAGTGCAATGACACAGTGGGTTTTTTTACAGCAGCATTGAGGGAAAGACTGGGAGGAGTTTTGATGGGTGGTGAATTAGTTAGCGAACCGACCTTCCCCCATAAGGCAGCGATGGCGAATCCTCGTCTCAATTGTTTTGGGCCCGGATTAGAGAAGTGAAATGGTGTGAGGGTCAACTGGGAATTTATTGCACACTGCTGTTGACAAGACACCCACTCCCTGAGGTTAGTTTATTATGTATGAGATATGCAGAGACTAAGCAAAAGAAAAAGGGAATAACATTATAGAATAGATTGAATAGAGAAGATTCAGAGATGTGAAGCAAATCAGCCGGACGAGACAGGGAGGAGAGAAGACAGCAGTACTTCAGGATGGATGCAGAGTGAGTGGCAGCCGCTTTCAGATGAAGGACGGGAGAAATGAGAAGATACAGAGCTTCATTGGGAAGTGATTGCTTAGGTTGGATCAGAAAATAAAGAGGTGAAAAAAAGCACAAATAGAAGCAAGTGGGGGTTCTTGTGACTCAACAAAAAGAAACTAATGAACTTGCTACAAACTTTAAAGATAAATGATAAAATAATTGATCTCAGTGCATCAGAGATTCATTTCAGCTCCATGTTTTTACCTTTGGGGCACGCAATGATGCTCAAATATCAAGTAGCCAGAAAAAGGAGAAATTTGCATCATTAGGCAAGTCCTTCTTGAGAGATTTAGAAAGATAGAAGAAACTATTGGGATTAAACCAAGACAATATAGAAAATGACTTCCACAGGTGTTGTCTTTTTTTTGTAGCATAGGCACATACCATAACATGCTAATGGACAATCTGAGATCCAAATGCTTCCGGTAGCCCTTGGAAATGTTGGCCTTTATATGGTTTAAATAAATCCAAAGTAGAAATTTAAACCAATATTTTTCTCTTGCCAAAGCCCTTTAATAATACATTTTTAAGAACCCAGAGAGCATGATCAATAAGTCCTTAAAAAAAGGTAAAACCAATTACTAAGGGATTAACAGGGTGCTAAACTGGTGGCTCAGTTTATTTGCCTTGATAAGACCTGTTGAACAGCCTAATCGACTATAGTTGCACTTGAGTGTAGACACCTACTCCCCGCTCCTTGGCTGTGAGATGTTTGAGGGGTTTCATTCATCTACAACCTGTTACAGTGGAATAAGTTTGAGATTTTGGCTTTGGCTTGCCCAGGGCTTTCCATTTCTTATATTGTGTTCACATTGAATGCTGTCTAATGTAATTTCTGCCCAAACTGCGTGGGTGTTTTTTCTGCAGAAGAGGAGAGTGGAACCAGACAGAGAATGGAACTCCTTGCATGTCTGTCCTCAACTCTACTGGGACGTCTCTGTCTTCTGCATTTATTATTGGACTTAAAAGAAGTATAAGGAGGGTTCAGAAGTTTACAACATCCAAAGATGGGTGCAGGTTTATTGCGGGTGTTGATCAGTCACCTGCAACCGCACAGTTGGATAAGGCACGACATTTCCCTATCTGGGAGAACCATTTGTTTCCCCCGTTTGAAGTTGAAACAACAGAACATTCCTGCAAGCCAAAACAGTCCAAATGACTGGAACTTAATACAAATGAATTGATGATATTTAAATTTTTCTAACAGGAGCATTGCTATTCTATAGAATCAAGCCCTGTTTATTATTATAATGTTACATTTTTCCGCAGTCTAAAACTTCCAAGTTTATTAAGAACTAAAGGATTCCTCAAGAGCTATGTCCTATTCACGGTAAACTTGTGCAGTTGGTATTGTCATGCACTTTTCTATCACCAGAAGTCTGCTGCAGGTTTTTAGGATTTTTCCTGTTCCATTTTTTTAACTCTTGAACTAGAGATTTGGTAATTTATAACTTCTTTGATATATATTCTGGAAGGCCGACCAGAGAGAGAATGAACTTACATATTTATACCAAGCTTGATGTGCAAAGTTTGGGTAAAACCTAAAGCTGTGAGCTGGTGATCTCACATCGAGCACATTTCTAACAGAAGGGCCTTCAGGTTGAATGATACAAGCCTGGGTAAAGCATCAAGCTCTGGCCCGGTCAGCTTGAACACAGCTTTCAAAAATTTTAGCGATTTAAACTGATCAGTTGGAGGCTTCTTCTAGTTTGAGTGGTTGAATTTTAGGGCTTCTTTGGAAGGCCTTGGCATAATACTAGTTGTTATGAATGTCCTTCCCTTTTAAAATATTTTCCATACATGTTGAATAGCTCGTTTTAAATTATTTTGAGCCTGCTTTATATCCCTCATCAGACTCACGAACTACTACAATCTCCTTCCTGTAACTTTTGATCTCACCATGGAGGTTACTCTTGCTTAAACAGTATGGAACTCTGCTAAATTAAATGTCAGAGATTTCAACAAGGCCAACCACCTTAAAAATGCTGTTTAATGATTTCTGTCTGATCTGATGTAACTAAATGTGCTTTTATTGATTTTATATCGATTGAATGTGTTTTTATTTCTCGCCTGTTCCTAGCTTTTACTGTATATTTCTTTTTTTGTCAGGATTTTTATTTTTATATTACTTGAACATTTTATCATTATTAAAACTGACATCAGATATGCACATGGCCAAAACAACACACTGATTTAGGATGTCCTACTTTTTTCATGACCGGGTGGTCTGTTGTGGATCTAAACATCTATAGGCCGGATCCAAATTCCTATATAAGTTTTCATGTCTAAGCCCCATCAGCCCCTGTCAATTTTTTTCTTTTTGTTATTTAAAGCTATAAGCAGATGAGTCTAATACAAATTTCATAACTTAAATTATCACAGACAGAGGCAGACTGCAGTTTCTGTGTAACCGCTGTTGGAGCCTTAAATTCTGTCTGATACACATAGCCTATCAGTCATCTCTAAAGACTGCAAAACACCTTTAAGTGGTTGCTTGACAAGCTTTGATCAACAGACTCTCTGCCAAAGCTTTTATTTGGCTGATAAATGGGGTTGAAACCAATGGACGCTTTTACAGCAGCTACAAGGTCTCGAATTACAGGTAAAGCAAATTGTTCTCAACAACTGGACACAGTCTGAGATCGTTGGTTATTAAACTTGCTTGCTCGCTCGCTCACCCGCTCACTCGCTCGCTCGCTCACTCACTCACTCACTCACTCACTCACTCACTCACTCACTCACTCACTCACTCACTCACTCACTCTTCCTCTGCCCTAATCCTAAAGTCAATATTTACAGAGTGGGGGCTATTATGAAAAGGTCACCTGTGAAACAAAAGGCCAACAGAGAGCCATGCATGCACAGTTATTCCTCTGAGCAATCTAATGCCCCTCGATTTTTCTTCCAAGAAGTTGTGTCCATATGGAGGAGGCTTCCATCTCTTTCATTAAAGCTGGACTTTACCGAGCTCAGGCAGCCGAGGCTGAACCACAGGGCCCCAGGGCCTTGTTGCAGGAGAGTGCAAAGTGTGTCTGTTCACAGTTAGGGTACCCCATTTGTTGTTGTCTGCCTTCCTTAGGTGAATTTTAATTCTATGGGAGTCCAATACCTATAGTTTCTTCAAATGCAGTAATGACTGACATTACTGGATATAATATCCCATATTTAATACTGTAGCTAGTGATGTGTGTACCTAAGAAACCATTGCTTTGCACTGTGTCATATCAACTGTGTTATAATGGGAAATTAGCATGAATCTTTTACAAAATCAGTTGCATTACCTTCATTTCATAGCTTTAGTCTGAGCCACATGTTATAAAAGTTGGATTAGAAAATAATTGATGTTATGATGCATTAAAATATGTAATCTCTCTAAATATAAATCAATAATAGAGTATAAATTGTGCATGTTAATAAGTTTAGCTAATGCACTATAAAGATGCTGCTAGTTGGTGTTAACAGCTAAAGTTGCCTTGTTATGATTAGTGTATCAAAGTTTTTTGGCTTCCGTCCTCAGTGCTGAAATTTCCAAACTACATGGCAGGACTGGCCTTGGGGCTCAGCTATCTTGGGGGGGGGGGGGGGGGGGGGGGGGCAGGTTTCTGCTCCTGTTTTAGTATCTAAAGTAAAAATCTATGCAGTTTGTACCACCCACCCACTGTCAGTCACAGCAGTGTGGAGGCACAGGTAGTGATGTGAATGGCAGTTCTTTTGAGTGAAGGGCATCACTAGAATCAGTTCATTAAAATAATTAGTTTAAAAGATTCTTCACTTGAATCATTTAATTAGTGCAACTGTATTATTTGTTATTCTACTGTTAAAGCTTTGGTCACATTAAATAGGCTGTTAACAGAGAGTTTTACTGTATTTTCTATTTGTTTACATTCAAAATACAAAAAGCAGGTGTTCAGTCACATAAAGAGCTTTTCACATGACAGCATTTCATTTTATCAGTTGAAATAAAGATACTTTCAGAATCTCATCTTACTCTGTTTAGAAGGTATGGCTTCAACTGGAAATGAGTCTTTGATAGAAAAAGGAAAAATATGACTCTAAAGTAGAATGATTACATTGTAGAAACAATGCTACATAAATCAGTTCTATTTATTCTGGATCATGTCATATCTACCTCAGTTCAATTTAATTGAGATTATTTAAGTATCACCACTTCACAACACATGTCATCTGAACGCACTTTACGGAGACAATTCAAGCAGATCATACATATTTGTTCAGTTTTCTATAAGGAAAACAAACTGATTTCATTGACTCAACAGCAATCCCTCACAACAAACATGCTTGCTTTTAACAGTAGAGAGGAACATTTCCTTTCAACAGGCAGAAACCTCCAGCCAATATCAGGCTCAGTGTGAACAACCATCCATTGAGGCTGACTGGGGTTCAAGGAGACATAAGCAGACATAGAGAAAGAAGTAGAGATACAAAAGGCAACTGTCAACCAGCTCCAAACGAAACAGACAGCAAGGCAGACAAGCTACAAACTATCTCCCATGTCAGAGGATGAAAGAGTTAGTCCTAGTCAGAGAAACAGGATGACACTGAAAAACAGTTCAAATACATGTTATGAGTGAGCGACACAGTGCTACTCTTGGGACAATTCATGAACAGCAGGATCAATAACAGATTTGTGGATTAGGCAAGAAAGGGAATACGTGACACAATTCCTTCAGTGAGTGAAAGATTGAACAAACCAGCTAATGTTAAATCAGCAGCATACAAATCACTAACTAATAAAACACTACAAGAGTCACTAAAAGACTTCCTGATTAATCCTGATATTTTTTCACTTTGGAAAGTCTTATAGATTAGGGTTTTATGTTTAACTTTTGTCTAAATGAGGTTACATTCACAGCTGTTATCTTGGAGATAAAGCACAATACATTTTAAAATATTTCCCAAAAATGTTTTACTAAGAGCTACTTTTAATCTTACGATTTTTTGAAAATACCAGCTGTGGTCTCTTTACATATTTTGGAAAACTTGGAAAATTCCAGCTGTCCACAACAACTACTCTCCAAAGTTTACTGCTGTAAAAGCCTGAGGTGACTGGGGATGCATCGAAAATTATCCTAAAGAGAAATGCTCAGTAGTCTACATAATCAGAAAATGGCAAAAATAGAGCGCCCTTTTCAAAGTTATCAACTCCAAAATATGAACAAAACTTGGAAAACTTAAAATTAGAATGTAATGTAAATATGGACGCAGTAGAGCCAACATCAATAGTTTTACAACTTTACTATCAGGTAGTACCCAGTTAAAAACTATGGCTCGATCCTAATACCTCAGAGTGTAGCTCCTGCCCCCTGTTCCCAGCTACTATCCCTTCACCTTTCATAGGGTCAACAGTAATATCAGGGTAGGAAAGGATTTCTAGAATGCTGTGCTGAATCCAGACAGCCTTCAGCCTTACAGACGTCATTACGAACAAACACACATAATCATCACTGATCTAATGGGCAATATAGCCTTCCAGAAAAGAACTACACAAAATAAATTTACACATGTGACAAACTGACCGAAGCTCTCAATTACAAAACCAAAAGCATATAAGGAGGAGGATATTTACATGCGTCATGCAGTGTACAAAATGTCACAGAAATAATGTATTTTTGTAAAACTCCTGTACAGCCTGTACTGCAGAGGATTATGGACAACCGTATAGCTCCCAGTGGCAACTAGTTAGCTAGGCATTGCTAACTTCACTAGTGCTAAGAAGATACCTTCTGGTCTTTTCTCCTTCTTTACTGCCAGCACTATTCAAAAAGCACTTATGTCAACTGTGGCCGCATTTCCTTAGTGACTCAAGTGTCCTTGACAATGCTTACTTTACCTTGGTATTTTCAAATGTGCAAAAAAAAACAAAACATTCTTAGTCATCATAATCACAAGTGAGTTATTTTTTTTTTTAATAAAACCCAATAGAAACCAGAATAAGAAGTGCATGCACTAAGGAAAAGTGAGCTGAGTGAAACTTCATCCTTAAATAGTAGTGCCTTGGATTTATAGAACTGCATCTATTTCAACTCATGCTAAAATACACAATAAAAGATGATTAAAGTGATTTACTTTTAAATTTATTGAAAGACTAATACATTTATTCAATTATAAAGTCATTAATGCAATCACACAAGGTTTTTAAAGTGGAGAGAGCTAGTCCACAACTATCATCAGTAACTGCAAGTTACAAAGAACAATTAGGAAAAAATGGTTATCTCTATGATATAGGATTGTTTTTCAAATCTGAGGGGTTACATTAGGAAGCATTTTTTTTTTGCAAGTGTATTAATATTCAAACAAGAAAAATCAAGTGTAAAAGCCAAGGAATACTGTATGTCTCTTAACACTAGTGGTATTTTCTTAAGTTTAATAAAATGAATAAATCAATAGTGTTTTTATAGAAAACTAGAACTGTGTCTCTGGGTTGGAAGTGAGAGTGAAGGGGTCTAAAGAGCCCTGCCTCCCCCTAAGGGGAGAGTGGCATGAGGGAAAAAAAAAAAAGTAAATACAAACATCTGGTTCATTCAGTCTTCTGTCTTCTTCACCCTCTACATTCTTTTCTTTCCAGCCCTCTTCTGTTTTCTGTCTATCTTCTGTTTTACTATTCTATACAGATTTTTCTTCCTTCTCTTCAACTGTTCTTCCCATCAGTGTTCCTGTTTTCCTCGAATCTTATTTAGTCTTCTTTCTATCTGTCTTACTATCTTTTTCTCTCTCCTCTTCTAACAGTCTTGCAAGAGACATTAATCAAAATCACTTCAAAAACATTAGAATGTGCAACAGGAAAACATAATATTATCTCATCTGATTAAACAACTAAAATGCTCATTATTATTTATTTTGTATAATATATGGAGCCAGAAGCAAAAACAGCCCATTAAATGAACATTAGATAGGTAGTTGTCTCTTACTCCATCATTTTCAGATTATCCAGATCAGGTCCTATTTTTCATGTTAATGTTCTTATCCGAACTAAGTAGTAGAAAAGCACACCTAAGCCTGAGAATCTATGCTCATAAATCTAGGGCTGCAACTAACGATTATTTTAAAAATCGAATCGGACAAAAAATATTTTTTATATTAACCTCTTTATTCCAAAATAAACATTTTAGACAGAACAAAGAAGCACACAAGTACAGGTTGCTCATTAACTGTACTGTAGCAATATGAAAAATAAATGTTTGTGTTAAAACTACCCAAACTTACATGAGAAATGTAGATGTACATCCACAAAATATAGGGTACTTTGTTTCATAAAGCGCAAAAAAGACAGGCATTTTTGTTTTTAAAAGCCCCTAAGGGGTTCAAACAATAGGTCCCCCCATTTCAACAGATGAGGGTTTTTTTACTACAAGAGTTCTGCCTTTTAAGACAGGAAAGTATAGCAGTTAAAGTTGCTACTTGAGAAAATACGTAACCATAGAGATAAAAATAGCCCTGTGATTCAAATTATAAATTGTATTTGGAATAAAAATGAGAGAACTAGGGATGCTAAAAACACATCCTCCAAAGACAGATATTTACATAGGAATGTGGAATATATGAATTGACATATTACTGATTTTGCTTGATTTTATTCTGCTTTGCTTCCATAAATTGCAGGATCTTCTTTACTTTATCTTTGCCAGAAGATTTAAACTTTAAAAGCTTTGCCCTCATAATTTGCAAGTTAATTTATTTATAAAGAAAATATAAACGCTGCTTAAGCTAATTCAAATGAAGTTAAAAGTAAAATAAGTAGCCAACCTTATCACTGTCTGTAACCTACTAACACAGTAAGGAAAGCATCAGATGAGCTAACTGAGAAACTAACGTTACGTTTCCCCACTTTAAAATGAAACAAACATGGTCGCTCACCCTGCTGATCAGCTCTCTTCACTGCCATCGAAGGCTCCATCATGTTTTCTTTTCAGGTGCTGCATCATAACAGTGGTGCTTCCGTGTTATGTTAATTTGTTTTTACAAAAGTTGCATGTTACGACTTTTTTCGCTTTACAAAGCGCAGGCTCTCTGCGAATTGAGACGCAGCTTGCGTTTGCGGTATCGGTCATTATTAGAGTTGACGTTACTGCCTTTTGAAAACAGCCTTTGCTCAGCTGCGGAGCTGGCTCGCTCTGCCGTATTTTTTTTTCTTCCCGCGTTCCAATCAAGTGGCAGTGTTTACGATGGCGGCGGATGACGACACATCTAATCGATGATGAAATTCGTTGCCAACGCTTTTAAAAATCGATTTTTATCGATTTTTATCGTTGTTGCAGCCCTACATAAATCACAATCATAAATCAGGAAAACAACTTATAATAACCAGCCTTCTTAAAAATAAGCTAAAGGTCACCAATCGGTTCTAAAAAATCTTTAAATGAACCCTTGTTGATCCCTGTAGAACCACCACACCAGATTTGACTCATACCCACAATAAAACGTGGCTTGTCTTACTTCTTTTTAGTGATTATTTTTTAAACTGGACATGAAGCAAACATTTATCACAGGATCAGCTCAATAAAAAAAACAAAACACATTGATTAACACACTCACCATAACACAGGGCAGCTCCCCATCAGTTGTGTCGGGATTTGATAACGTACACTATATTGCCAAAAGTATTTGCTCACCTGCCTTGACTCACATATGAGCTTAAGTGACATCCCGTTCCTAATCCATAGGGTTCAATATGACGTCGGTCCACCCTTTGCAGCTAGAACAGCTTCAACTCTTCTGGGAAGGCTGTCCACAAGGTTTAGGAGTGTGTTTATGGGAATTTTTGACCATTCTTCCAGAAGCGCATTTGTGAGGTCGCACACTGATGTTGGACGAGAAGGCCTGGCTCTCAGTCTCCGCTCTAATTCATCCCAAAGGTGTTCTATCGGGTTGAGGTCAGGACTCTGTGCAGGCCAGTCAAGTTCATCCACACCAGACTCTGTCATCCATGTCTTTATGGACCTTGCTTTGTGCACTGGTGCACAGTCATGTTGGAAGAGGAAGGGGCCAGCTCCAAACTGTTCCCACAAAGTTGGGAGCATGGAATTGTCCAAAATGTCTTGGTATGCTGAAGCATTCAGAGTTCCTTTCACTGGAACTAAGGGGCCAAGCCCAGCTCCTGAAAAACAACCCCACACCATAATCCCCCCTCCACCAAACTTTACACTTGGCACAATGCAGTCAGACAAGTACCGTTCTCCTGGCAACCGCCAAACCCAGACCCGTCCATCAGATTGCCAGATGGAGAAGCGCGATTTGTCACTCCAGAGAACGCGTCTCCACTGCTCTAGAGTCCAGTGGCGGCGTGCTTTACACCACCGCATCCGACGCTTTGCATTGCACTTGGTTATGTATGGCTTGGATGCAGCTGCTCGACCATGGAAACCCATTCCATGAAGCTCTCTGCGCACTGTTCTTGAGCTAATCTGAAGGCCACATGAAGTTTGGAGGTCTGTAGTGATTGACTCTGCAGAAAGTTGGCGACCTCTTCGCACTATGCGCTTCAGCATCCGCTGACCCCGCTCCGTCAGTTTACGTGGCCTACCACTTCGTGGCTGAGTTGCTGTCGTTCCCAAACACTTCCATTTTCTTATAATACAGCTGACAGTTGACTGTGGAATATTTAGGAGCGAGGAAATTTCACGACTGGATTTGTTGCACAGGTGGCATCCTATCACAGTTCCACGCTGGAATTCACTGAGCTCCTGAGAGCGACCCATTCTTTCACAAATGTTTGTAAAAACAGTCTGCATGCCTAGGTGCTTGAATTTATACACCTGTGGCCATGGAAGTGATTGGAACACCTGATTCCAATAATTTGGATGGGTGAGCAAATACTTTTGGCAATATAGTGTATGTCCGCTTTTTCACTTTTAAAAAGTGGTGCGCTGTTTTTCTTCAGAAATGATCTCTGATAAACTTAGTCATAGATCACTGCTGCTGTGAATTACTGTATGAAAACAAAGTGCTATATCTATAACATTTCAGGGGATTAAGAGAACAGAAACAAAAATCAGTAGCTGGATCATACTTAATGACGCAGCATAAACAAGTCCTATGTGCATAAAGCTGATCTGCTGATGGAAAAAACCCTGAACACTTGAGGTTTGATGAGACTCAGCTCCAAATAATGATCTAGAAGTTACTATGTGGGGTTTGAGGCTCTAAGACATCTTAGGCGATATGGCATAATATTTTTTGTGTCTTTTTAAAGCTGTTAACTTTAAAAGAGAAAGTCTTTTCTCTCCTCTTCTCTTCTGTCTGCATCTTGTCTACATATAGATCATATCTGCCACATGTTGTTACAACATGTGGCAGATATGATCTATATGATCTATATGTAGACAATTTGTTACAAATTGTGTCTGCCTATAAAATGGGCATAATTCTATGAGATAAGTAATGAATGCACTTGCTGCCTAATTAGATCACTGAACTTATCTCATTAACATACAGTATTTGCATTCTTTCCTCCTTCAACTGGACCTTGGAATAAAACATGAAATGTTCCACAGAAACACTAACTGGACAGCAGCAGGTGTTATTTTACAGCACAGTCCCCCACAAATGGATGCATCTGGTCAACATTCATACCTGGCTGTCAAGATTTTATTCAAATCCCTCACTAATGAGAAATAACAATCTTTTTATAGCTTATCCTACGCCTTAAATCAAATTAGATCCAACTATCCCTGTCTGTTCCAAAAGGTTTACTACAGGAAGATTATGTTTTAGAATTTTGGGTGCACCAATATGCTCTGGCCAAAATTAAGTACATCGTGAGAACAAGTTTGTGCACTAATTAGTTTTCCAAAAGAACAAATTTAGTATTTTGTGTGCAGAGATTAGTATTAATTACGCAGGAAGAAGTATTTAGTGGCCACAAAATTATATTTTGAGCAACCTTATTAATATCTTGTGTGAACGAATTAGTGTTTTGTACATAAAAATGTATATTTTGAGGCAAAGAATAGGTATTTTGGTGCGCAGGTTGTAAATATATGTATTTATTCTCATGTCAGTTCCAGACTTCCAGGGCTCCATATGCAATAACTGGATGACAGGTGGTAGGAAATGTACCAATAAATACTTTCTGAGATATTTCATTATATATTTATTTGAAGTTTTAAACATAAAAAACACACTTAAAAACACATGTTTTTACTCATATTTTGTCTTGTCAATGTTCATATTCCTGTCTTCCACAACATGATCATAGCATGAGCAAATATACAAATTACCTGATGATGTGATCTAGGTTCTCTAGCTTCTTTTAGGATTGGAAATAGCAACCTTCCTTGTTTTGGAGTAGGTGACAGTACTGATGGCTTTACTCCTGGTTTACTCAATGCCTGTGTCTGAGTAGCCAGAGGTATTAGTCAAAGTAGTTGTTAGCAAGACCTGGTTAACTTCAAATGGCTGTTAAGTTGATTGAAGTCCTGAAATAGTGTTGACCTAGTGTTGAGGGCACTGCAATCTGAGTTTAAGCCCCACTGCCACTCTGGGTCCCTGAACAAGACCTTTAAACCCCCGCTGCTCCCCCGAGCGCCGCACAATGGCTGCCCACTGCTTTCCATGGGACTGCCAAAGCAATTTCTTTGCTTTGCACTCGTGACAGTGTAATGAGAATAAAGTTGAATTCTATTATTCTATTCTAAGATATTATAGTAGCTTAAATTGTTTTAGCTGGACCTATCAATAAAAAATTATCCTTCATTCACAAAATTAAGAGCATTTTGACTGCTATCTCCTGCAGATAGGACACAAATATTTTAGGACTGCTCCTTTACATTCTTTAATAGTGGTTCTGATACCAGGTCCAGTTGTCCCAGGCTAAATACATTAAACATGCGCATATGTGAATATGAGCCTAGAGAATACTTATATTGGAATCCAACAGAGCAGAGCATGATGCTCTATAATTAAAATGTTATTTAGTTGCTTATGTGGATCCTATAGGTTTCTTTTAGTACAAAACTAAGTTTGCTGACTAAAACAAAAAAAAACACAATCTAAATCACAGTCAGGGAGATGAATGCAAAAACACCCAGAGCATATTAACAGAGATGTTTTAATTTTCCCAGAATGATACTGGCTGTAGTGCAGATGGTAAATCTAATTAATTGCCTTGGGGAGACTCTACTGGGTCTTTTATTGCTTTGTTTTTTACTTTTGTCTTACTTAATCATCTCTTCTCATATGAATTCCTCCTCACACAAGTAAAAACAGCACATGCAGGAAAACAACAATATGTTGATTATGAAACACAATAGTCAGCACAATCTGGCCTTTCAAGGCCATCTGATGGTACTAAAGCTGTTGGAACTTTGATTTTAAATATAGAAACACTAGTTTAGATGTCTATAGAAGAACACCATGTGTTTAGTATTTTGGAGCAATTTTAAAAGATATATATCTGGACTTCTCTGCACAACCTTACCAATGAACAGTAAATAATACTTCACTTTTTTACTTTTAGATAAGATACATAAAAGGTTGACTGGAACTATAATAAAAAAACAGTGAGTTTACTTTACAATAAACAATATTTTCCCATACCTGTGAAGATTCCCAGTCATCCAGATCGTGCTCAAGTTTGAATAATTCAGTCTAGGCTGGAAGTGAGTTCTCTAGAAGAATGTTGTGCCTCACATTCAAGAGGCCTCTTCAACCAGTTTCTCTTCTAGAACTTTCTTTGTCATCTTGTGCTCCATCTGGCTTCATTTTACACATCCCCAGTGACACAGTAAATGACTTACTGTGTCTTCCTTGGGTAAAAATGTCCCTTGGAAAAGGCAGTGCAATTTTAGTTTTCAACATCCAGTTCACTGGACCAGGACAATTGTCGATACATCTTCCCTTCAAAATTGCTGTACTGAAATTTTTGCAGCAATAAAGAGCATTTCACCTGCTTTCAGATGAGCTAAGTGGTACCTGAAATTCTTTTTTTTTTTTTATACAATGCTCCACTCAGCCCAAATCTTTTGCATTTTCCCTGACTCATAACTTCAGGTCTTTCATATTTTTGATGAGGGTTTCTTTGGGCCATGAAATGTTGATTTCTCCATCCTATCATCCAACAGCTGTGCTGTCTGCCTCTCTAGCTATGCTGAATAATTTTAGATATTTACATTCTTTTCAGTGGTAGGTGTTTTTATCTGGATTTCATACTTAATGGAAAACAGTATCCTGTTTCCTAAAAAAAAGGGAAAGAAAGTGTTCTTAAAACTTTTTCTAATTAATAAGAGAGCAGAAACTGTTCTAATTGTTAAAAGGGGTGTTTTGATGGTACAAATGTGGAAACCCAACTGAATAATAAAAAATAGCCCTTTATACATTGAAGATTCAAGGACTGGGCTGTAGATGAGTTTTTAATTTTGATTCACTTTGAGCTGATGAGTCTCTAATACATTAAAATAAATATAAATAAGGTTCGTTGAAAAAAAGTTAAAGCTAAAATAATGGAACCGCTTTTTGCATTTACTTAATCATATTTAGTTACTTTAACACAGTTGTTTTATGTCCTTCCCTGCTAAGATGAAACAACTGTGTTAAAGTAACTAAATATGATTAAGTGCGAAAAAATTAGAGGTGAGTATTGGCATGAGTGTTGCGATTCGATACATGTCGCGATACTTGGGTCACGATACTGTAGTATCACTATATATTGCCTTATTTCCCCCAGCTATCAAAATCAAATGATGAGATAAAAAAGCAAGTGCTGTATATTTTCATCAGAAAATATTGATTAGGTATTATTATCCATGTTGTTTGGGGTTTTCTTCCACTGTGACTGCCTCAAATACAGATCTGGTGCTGCACGCACAGTTAAAGGACTCCACAGCGCTTTCTGCCAGAGTGGTGGTGCAGAGGTAGCTCATTTTCCCATCAATGTTTTATGTAACCATTTTTTTTTTTAATCGATACTAAGAAGTGAAAAATCGATATTATATTGGGCAGCCGAATATCACGATATATATCGCCAAAATGATTATTTCCCACACCCCTACAAAAAATGGTTGTATGCTTGTTTTCAGTGTATACCTGCTCTTAAGCTAAACACACATGGTGAAGTTTGTCGTTTCAAAAATAGACTTGACATGTTTGCTTCAACTAGGGGCATTTTTATTGCATTTAAATATTGGGGGGTTTAGCCCAGGCCTAAGTAGTTACACAATGGCACAGTTTTTAAGTATTTTAACGGTAAGATGATCCAATCTAAAGTTATACTCATTTCATAAAAAACAGTTATTCAATTCTAATGATATTTTCCCTACAGTGAATATATTATTACACTGATTTAACTTCTTTATTGCATTTTCCAAAAGGGCTAAAATTATAGTAAAGCTTCCTTGCACTAGTTTAGTTCTACACAAAAATGCCCAGACAATTTCACTTAAAGAGTAATAAACATGTTAGAACTGATTTCTATTTGTCCAACAGTCTGTCCAAAGGCAATGCCTGATGTATTCATCTCATAACCCAGCTCAATTATTCTCTCACACACAGAGGAGTTGCATTCTCCACTCAGTATTAACAGCATCCTGCAGACTTGCCTTCAGCAACTGCAGTCATAAGGGGTAGCGAAGCAGCCTGAATTATTGAACAAATCAAGGTCCCAGGCTATGTATTTATATGATTTTAGTAATGAGGCCGCTGGAGATCACACTGATCAAACTGTTACTGTAGGTCCAATACCAATAACCATCAATGCATCATCTGGTGCAGGCATTGCCATGATTGAACTGATTAACTTCAGCTGTGGAGTTGGTGATCGGCTGCAGAAAGATAATGATACTCACATTTCCGTCCTTGTGAACTTAAACTGTGCATTCCCACTAGTGGGTACAAGTCTGTAGTGTGTCCAATCCTCCAGAGAGGTATTTTGCCCTGCTCTCTGTGCTCTCTTGATCCCCACTTGAGGTAAGCACATTTATGCGGATTTGGGTGTGTATCACCCACAATTCATTGCCGTCTATGAGCAAAAAGGCAGTAAGTGGTTATGATCCATAACCTGTTACTTGCATTGTGATTTTGTTGAACACATAATTTTCTTCAAATTGTCCAAATTCCCCAAAGTCATCCCTATATTCCCTGAAATATTGTCCACATACCCATACACATTCCATGTTATGGAGCAACCAGGTGAACATTTACAAGGAAGAGTGTATTTTCACTAAGGCTTGGTATGATAACAAAGTCATTTTTGTTAAAGGTATGAGATTTTAAAGGTAGTCTTTTGGACATTTAAACAACTATACTATACTATTTACTACATAACAACATAGTAAATTGTACCAAGCCTTGCCTCAACCCAGAGTTACTTTAATCAGGATAATTCTAGCCCCTTTTCCCTGGGAATTAATTATCATGGATTGGATTTCCTTGGTAATAGGAATCACTGGTAATTAAACGGTTTGTTTTCCGATTAGCCAGCCCACTCAGCATGAGAGAAACTACACTACACGTTAAGTCCAGTGGATGGTGATAATGCATGTACCAACACACAACTGTTTTTGTTTTGTTTTTTTATGTCCAGTGCTTACCAGCCATCAGAAAATCCCTTAAAAAATGTATTTCACATTTTTATTCACCTGCAACTGGCCACAGTTGTTCTATAAATGCCTGATTCATAAAAAAAACTACCTTTAACCTTTTCACAAACAGTGATGGGACTAACGCCGTTACCTTGTTTTAGTAACGAGTAATCTAACTAATTACTTTGACTGTAACTATAACGCAGTTACCATTGCAGACACCCCGTTACTGCGCGTTACTCAGGTCGCACAATGAACCTTTTTTCATGATAGGACTCGTGCGCAGCTGCGTGAAGCTGACACCCCACCCACGTCAAAAAACTCTGCAAATAGACTGAATGGTTAGTGCAACGTTAGTGCAGATTTGTGCAGAAAAAAAATATTGTTTGTGCTACTTTTGTTTAAGAGATATTAAAGATTATTTTTTAGGCCATCCAGAGGTGCGCGCCTTGTCATGAGAGAGGGGAGGATGAGAATGGCTGATGTATAGTGAGATTCCGTCTGTCAGTTGGGTAGGTGGGTGTTTCTGCTGGCGGGTGTTAACGTACAGCACACACAGAGAGATGGAGAGTGAGGAGGATCCAGCAGCAAACAGCGTTTTCCACATGGAAATACCGGTGTCACGTCGAGCTGCGTTTCCCCATCACATACGGTTTCCTCTGCATCTCCACACAGCGCAGGCGGCACGATTCACCGTGCGGACAGGAAATGCGCATGCTCGCTAAAGGCGAGCACCAGTCGCCCTGTGCTCGCGCCACAGGAGAACTATGGAGAGCGTGAACGATCAAAAGAAAGGGAGAAATCTGGATGGATGGATGGATGGATGGATGGATGGATGGATGGATGGATACTCTGCCTTTTCAACCCACTGTATTTTTTATTTTAAACATTATTTGATGGCCTTTGTGGCAGGGATGGAGATCCATATTTTATGTCACACACAGAGTATACATCTTGATAGATAGATGGATAGATAGATGTTGCAGTATCTATAACAACCGAAACACACAGGATTTCAGAATTAGACATCCCCAGTTATTAATTTCACCAGATGTCATTTACGTTGAGTTACAATAAATGCTAAACTCTCTGCAGGTTCTTGTCTTTGTCATCCACTCTATTCAGCTGGCTTTGGAAACACACCGCGAGAAAGTGGGGGCTGGGTGGTGAGGGTTACGGGGGCGAGAAACGCAAAATTAACGCAATAGTTACTTTTACTAGTAACTAGTTACTTTTATTGTGGAGTAACTCAGTTAGTAACTCAGTTACTTTTTGGGAGAAGTAACTAGTAACTATAACTAATTACTTTTTCAAAGTAACGTGCCCAACACTGTTCACAAATCCATTGTGAGATTAATAAAGTTCCTTTCTATTGCATTTAAAAGCTGATTAACAGTTATTTTCTTTTATCACAGAATTAAACCATTTATATCTCAGAAATCTACAGCAAAAACAGAAAACATTTTAGCAAAAAGTGTATTTATTAAATTTAGTCCACATGTGCCAGGAATTGATATTTTAACTCTATCATCATAAGCATATATTTATAACAAGAAGAAGCTGTAGACAACAGAGTGATGATGGTGTAAAATTTACCAGGTAGACGCAAGACATGGGGGCTTCAAAATGGATGCAGAGGTTACATTATTTATTTTTCGAGTTATGTTAGAAGCAGGACAATGTAGTCCAGCAACTGGTCTATCCTCCCGACAACGATGGCTAATTAGTATGTTAGCCTACACTAACAGTAATCAGTTGCGGTTATCTTTAACATACAGGCATACTGCTGTTATGGCTTCTTTCAGCTATATTTTCCAAGACATTTTGCATGTGTTTTATATATTTCAGCTAATTTGTCAAGGGTGAGGGGGTTGGTGTGTTCCCCCTAGTCAGAAAGAATAGACCAAAGTAATAAAAGTTTCTCATATGGATATAATAAGTAGATCCACAAGCATCCTTACTCAAAATTCTATCCAATACTAATTGTGTCAAAAAAAAAAAAAAACGAAGCGAGAAAAATCAGCTGAAATAAAGTAAATAAAAATAATACAACATCTCTCAGCAAATGGTTAGCTATACAGGAAATATTAATACATGTTTACATGCTATTATTATTAAAAGCACAGGCTGTACGAAATTGTGGTTGTGGGGTGTCTACTGCTACTCTATGGTGGGAACAAACTCTTAGGATGTTGTCATTGTAACATTTATGATTTGCTATGGCTTCTGTAGTAGTTATTACATGCTTAATGAAGAGGCACAAAAACACGTTCCTCAGTCATTTGTAGGTAATTTAATACACCTCTATATGGTTGTAATTATTAGACACTGGGGCTTAAAATAATTTATGTCTGTGTTTACTGTACAACTTTCTTGCAATATATACTGCCTAGTATTGTTTTGCTTTCTGCCCCTGAACTATTCCTTTGTACTAAGCCATTGTTTTCCTCTGAAACATAACGAATGCAAATGAACAAATGCATGAAAAATCAGCCTTAGCTTGATTACATTTACTTTACTGGATGCTAACTGTGAATTTATTGCAGAGCTGCTCTCAAAACGTGTTTCAATTGGTTCAATCTTGTTCTACTTACACTCTAAGACTGTATTTAGTAAATAGTTGTTTTGAAAGATTGATGTTTTCCCATGAAACCACCTGAGTATGTATTCACATTGGCAGTTTTCTTAGATTTTGATGTAAAATGAGTCAGTACTGGTATTTTTCAAACAAGATTAAATTTCTTAGATCTAGAGCTTTTCAGAATATCTCTCCTCTCACTGCAGATCAGACACTGAAATCATCTATGCAAAGACTGACACTACAGAGAATAACTGGGATATTTTCATTTCCCTCGATAAGACTCAACCACGGAGACACCAAATGCATATTTAAATTTGCTCCAACAGTCATCTCTACAGTGGAATTAATGTGACTCTGCTGTATCCAATGCTTCACTTTCATTTTTCATATTCTTTTTTATCTCTAATGGTGTTCTGCCCTCTCATCATAGCTGATCCATCTCCAAAGCACAGTCTACATCCCTCTAACCTCTCCAAGTAAATCTCTTAATTAAACTCAAGTTGAGAAAGTTAAAGTAGGAGATCTTTTGTCATTTGAAAGCTGTAGGACAGTAATTCCTTTCCAGCATTTAAGGAAGTGTTAATGTTGTACTGTTTCTATGGTGTTAAGCAAACAGAGGTGTAGGACAATGTCTGAGAAATTACATTTAAAGGATAAGATGTAACTGGGAAAGGGCTTGTGTTGTCAGGCAAGATCTTTTTTTGCCATGTAAAAAAGATTTGAATAAAAACTACAAGCAGTGGTGTAGTCCAGGGTATACGTGGGTATATGGCATATACTCACTTATTTTTCAATCAACATTGTGTATACCAACTTCTAAATTCCCCATGATCCGCACATGTAGACATATTGTCATTGAGAATAGCTTTAAAGACCTCTATGTCTCTCCTGTAGCTGAAGGATTTAAATAGAGTTGTGATCTTAAAGTATTACCCAACAGCTGATTATTGTATTTTATAGTGTAAAACAAAACAAGCTCATTTAAAGGAAAGTCCGGTCAGCAAGGAATGGATCTTTATCTTTACCTAAAACGTATACATTTGCAGTGATTTAATGAATTTAGCGTTTTTGTTTTTTTTTTACTGATTAATGCGATCACTAAGTCTTGGACCGGCCATTTTTGCCCAAATAGTAACACCTCACTCCTGACATGTTGCGGCATTGACGTCACAGTGCGGTAAGCCTAGTAATACTCTCCCCACTTTACAATCAAAATCAGTGGGAACTAATAGACACATCTGAAATTAACAACAATTATTTAAGATTTTTAGAGGACTTCACCATTGAAATTCACTAGAGCTATTGTTAAACTTAAAATGCCTACGTGCATGGCAGTTGGATGTTGAAATACAGCGGGTAAAAGTAAAAAAAAAACATCAGTTATTTCACCTTTCCGAATTATGAGCCACCACAGAGTGGTTGGATTGCCAATTTAAAAAGGGAGATTTGCCATCAAACTTCTGGCCAGAGAAAAAAATAAGTAATATGTACCATAATTTCGAAGAAGAATGTTTTCAACATGAATTGGATAAAAGCACGTTGTGACAAACACCAGATACAGCACTGGGACTTGCTCAACAGCCAATACCGCACCTTGACATCACAAACCGGTAGGTGGCAGTAGTATTCTTTGACAAACATGGATGTCTCCAGTGAAGCATATAAAATGAAAATTACTCTTAATTAAAAACACTTAGCATTTATTGAACAGTATGTATTAATTTCAGATTTAAAGTAACTCCAGAAGATTGAATTCTGAATATGATCTGACTCTTCCTTTAATGTCACTGTGCCCCTTTCTCCTGTCAGTTTTAGTGTCCTTTCAGGGACACAAAGACTTAGACATGGAAGCACACCAATGACAGCACAGCTGGATGGCTTCCCATGCTGACACTTTCTAGGTCTGCATCTTGCCATCAGTGCAATGTATCATGGTGTCCTACACACAGCAGCAACAGACCCTACAACACTGATCAAACAGCTGATATGGAGCTTACAGGCACACAGAGAGGTCTTCTTATCAGCAGCCAGCAGCACAGGTCTGTGCTCACTGTGTTAACTTCATTTGGAAGGATAGTTTATTTAGAGGCACTTCAGTTCACTGCAGCCTCACTCAATTTGACTCACCGTTCATGCAAGTTTAATGCTCTCTTTAAGTTTCTATTATGATAAAAATGTGTTTTTTGTAAAGGTTTATTTATGTGTGGCCAATACATCACTAATCATCTGATCTAACGATGCTTCACACTGGGATGTAATTTGAGCAAAATATTAAACTCGATACAGATGCTTAATAAATATATATATTTTTTTATAGATGGGAGCTTCACTGATATTTTAAAATCGCTCTCAAGCTTCATCATTCCTGTCCTTGGTGTAGCGAAGCTAGCATATTTCACTACTTCAAAATGAACAAGCTTCAACATTAACAAGCTACTTTAGAGTATAATGCACATAGGTTGCAGAAGTTGGAGTGGATTTCTCTGCTTGAGGCCACGTCGAAATTTTCAAGGATGAGCTAGAATCAAACTACAATCAAACTATAAATCAAACAAACTACCAGTTTCCAGATGACAACTCTTTCATCAACCCAAACCACCTGTCTTTTGTGTGTTGTCCTGTAGTGGCTTCTGTTGAAAAAAACAAAAAGCAAAAAAAAAAAAAAAGCAATATTCCTCATAGCAGCAGAAGAAATCATTATAGTACTAAATTCCTGCAGAGGTTCTATTTTCTAATATGTAAGAAGTTATGAAAAACAACCAATAACAACCTGTGACTCAGCAGGCTATGGTTTCATGGGAAGGGAGGGAATACGAAAGGCCAACTGGTGCATCTGCAGGTTTTTCCCTAAAATAGTAAAAATCACCTAATTAA
This sequence comes from Cyprinodon diabolis, assembly GCA_030533445.1. Classification (NCBI taxonomy): domain Eukaryota; kingdom Metazoa; phylum Chordata; class Actinopteri; order Cyprinodontiformes; family Cyprinodontidae; genus Cyprinodon; species Cyprinodon diabolis. The sequence goes on along the minus strand of CM060072.1, from coordinate 16,771,260 downwards.
ATTTTATATCCTTAGACAAGCAAATATATAAACAAAAAAAAAACATATGTGGCTACATAAATTAAAAGCTTTTCTCAAAGCAAACGTCTATCTAAGGTTCAAGGCCATTCTCAGGTCCCATGGTCTGAAACCTCTAGCTGTTCATGTATGATGTTCCCTCTCATTATTTCAGCTGCAAGAGAAAACCTGCCAAAATTAAGGTTGAATTGACATTGTTATAATAATAATAATGAAAACTGATGCAACTGAGTCCAACCAACAAATTTGAAATAATTCTCTTAAGAATTGAATAACTAACTAAAGGTTTTTGTATTAAGATTCCTCTCCTAATCTGGCAAGCTAGATTAATAATGTGTAGCATTCATGTTTAGGCCTACACATTATTAATTAGGGACCTCTCCCATTGAATTTGGTCAGGAAAAGATTTAACATTCAGCAGATCCTCCTGAGCTGAGTTTGAGATGCAACAACCGTTGCCCACCTACAGAAGTTTGGTTTTAGTCATTCACAGTAACAAAATGAATAGCAGCAGATGCCATAAGAAACCCCACCCACTTTTACTTTGGTGGTCCTGCTATTCTTCCTTTAAAAAAAAAAAGTGGATTCTAAGTCAACAGATATGTTAGCAATAACTATGTGCATATCCTCCCTCGTAGTCATGTTTCTTTTGTTTGAGTGGGCTCCATAGCCCTTTTTTCATCACAGCTATATGTCCCGCCTTAGACAATAATACTGCAATGTCACTAACTGACCCGTTTTGGTTCAGTCTTGAATGTTTGAATAAGAAACAGGATAAGATGCATTCTTTGTAGAGAATGAATTCCATTTGCAGGCCAATTTACAATGGAAGTGTAAAGCTCCTGTCATATCTTGATGATTTAGACTTATGAGAAATCTGGCAAAAGGCTGGCAGACATTGGATAAGTTATAGGTATGTTTTGTATAAGTTTTGAGCATGCTGAAGCATGCTGGCACACATCGACATATGACAAGTATGCCATACATTGGGCATTAGTTAAAGGTAGGTTATCTGATCATTGACATACATGGTGTCTAGCTTCTCCAAAACCTATGAGTACCTTGTGAGTAAGTGATGCGTAACTTATCAAGAACTTATCCCCAACACATATTTGACCTTGATATATGTTGATATGTGTTGACCGCTGAACGTGTTTCTAATGTACAGCTACTGTATAATGGCCTATTGGTAGCGTTTCGATATAAAAGGGGGTTCAGAGGAGGAAACCCCCTGAGGGGAGCACCTTTAACTAATGCTTCGTAATGCCCATGAAACGATGCAAAAGTATCATTTAATGGGCATTACACTGACGTGCTTTATGCATAAGTTAGGCTGTCGTTGGACATAAGTTCTGGACTCGTTATGAATACGCCATGTGTATGCCAAAACTTGAAAAACTACATAGAAAGTTCAGTGTATGCCACACGTTTTAGGAGATTCTGGGATGTCAGGCGTACGCTGTCTAAATTAGCAAGGTGTCACTGAGGCCTAAGAACAAATCTGAACATTTGGGCTGAATGCAGTTATTTCCTCCAGCAGGAGTTCTAGCTGTTAACTAATCTTATAAGCAATTTCAAAGATTAGCAAGTATTGTGAGATTGCAATTATCAACCTGTAGTATTTCATACATATATTGTTCTATCACAAATACTAATTTTATCCATATTGCCAGTACAATACAGGACTAATAAAGCAGAGCAGAAAAGACTCGGCCTGAGTCACTGTGAAGTGGCATTTGGGTTTATGTTTTAACGGATATTTGCCTTGGAGCATTGGCCACTGACCAGAAGCTGTCAGTGTGAGTTGCTTTATAGATGCCTGCAGGACTATATCTCTTTTACCCGTGGCTCATTACATTTTATGGTCCAAATGGATTTCAGAAAAAGTCACCATGTCTCAGTCATTTTTTTTTAATTCTTGTTTAAGTGTAAATCTTTATTTTTGTTGTAGATCTCAAAACATTAGTGAGAAAAGTCATTCTGTAGATAAATAAAAGGTTTATGCTAAAAATGTAAGCCAGAAAACAAAGCCTAATACATTAAAAGATAAATACAATAATGAATGCATTAATTAAAGCAGCACAAACCTCGCGGTCATTGCTCAATGTGCATTGATTCCTAAGAGTGAAAACAATATTTATGAGGTGCCAAAATATTTCTTTATGGGAAAATATTAAACATCAAATCTGATCAAGCTTCTTATTTTGGGTGATGACTACTGGGGTGTGGAACCTGATTGTTCTGGATATTTATATGCAAGCATGGCTGTTAATAGTTAAAAAGTATATAAGGCTGAGTTTTGTCCCTTCACAGGAGTTGTATAAATTACCTCAGGCCCATGTTCAAGATTTTTTCTATATTTTTGAAATTATTAAGAAAAACAATTTACCTTTCTAAATGTACCAGCTTATCATTGAACATTTATCTCATCTCACTTTTTTATCTATCAAAATGGTTCATTAATGAAATGTATTTGGGTCTTTGCTTTAATTTACTCACAAATGCAATCAGCCCACTACTCCTTTTCTTTTAATACATTGAACAGCGATAGCAATTTGGGTCAGTTTAAGAACATACTAATCTGCACATCTCGCTTCCTAAGGGATCAGGGATCTCTTGGAACACTTCGTACAAAAGAAAAAGGATGTAGTTTTCAGTAATTAAAATATGAAACCACTTACCCGCCATAAGTTTTTCTAATTTGTGAATTAAAAAATACAACTAAGTGAAACACTGCCACAGCATGAGGTTTCCATTCTAAACACCATTTTTAGGTTAGAAAGGTCACTTTTAGCTGAACACTGGTGTTAATAACATTTCTTCCTTGCAGCAACTGATTGGGAATTTTCCTTCTCAGCAACCCCAGACTATCTATTAAACACTTGATTCCTGGTTCATGGCAGGCTTAAGTCTTGGTGGGAGTTTAAGCTAAGATGTCTTACTAATTGCCTTTGACCTCAGTTACACTGTTTGGGTCAGATGGTGGATATTTAGACACTTCTGTTTGTCTAGCAGAATTTGAATCACAAACAAGTATCTTGGCTGTGCTTAACTAGATATAGGTGAGACTTGCATAACTTTTTAAAACCCCAAACACGTTGTGATGGAAATGTGTGGATTTTGAAATTCCCCCTAGAAATGTATTTAGGTATGAAAAGTAGACATGTCCGGGAAAAAGTGGACGTCTAGTCACCCTACCATAACAACAATTTAATGTTTCAGTGAGTGAGTGCTCGTTTCTATGATGCATCTTTGCTCAGCAGCTTTGCTCGTTGTAAACCAACCAACCAATCAGCGCACAGCTCATCTAAATTTTCATGAGCATACCATAAAAGGAACAAAAACATTTCGTTTTTTTCTAGGGCTTATAACCAGGCTGGCATTAGGGCTCATAGAACAGTGAATATGGAATTTTCAGCCCAACCAGTGTTACACACCCTATTCAGAGACCTTAAGGACCAGCACCAAATACCCTATATAATCATTCTATGACCCCTTTAAGTCAAATAAGATGCTCCAGTAAAGCACAAAATGTGCTACAGGTAGAGACAGGAAAAGATGAAGACTAACAGGTCTTTGCAATAACACATAACTAAAATCCTAAAATGTCCACCTAAAAGAGTTAAACTTTTGTAACCATCAGAAAGTTTCTATTATATTAAGCTAGTGTAGTACTTACATTAAGGAATGCACTAGCATTGGGCCTTGCTAAATAATTTCAGAAGAGCTTGATCTGTCCTAACAAAAAATACCGTAATGTGTAAAGAATCAATAGCCATGTTTCCATGGATATAAATAATCTGATAAAACAGCAGATCTTAGAAAAATAATGTCTTATCTAAACATATTAGCAGCAATATTCTGATAAGATTAGGAGGATACAAATAAAATTGTTATCATAATTCAACTGGTAGGTATGTAAACATTTGTTTGGATAAAGTTACTTAGAGGAGACATGAAAACTGTGGTCAGCTTGCATCATTCAGTGTCAACAGGACATGATTGGCCTGTTAACATGACACATTAACATAACATTTTTAATCCAATCTGCTGCTTTGCAACGACCAACACATAGCGAGTTATAGGTTATTCAATGTTTCTTTTTTTTCCCCTCTATGACCTGCACCTGGCTTCCTCAAATAATGCAACAGGTGAGGAAGAAAGCATTATAAAAATTTGGAAGCTTTCCTTCTCTGAAGTCAGAATAACAGTGGAGGAGATGATACGGTCACTTGTTTACCTGGAGACCAACAAGATTACATTGTGAGAGAGGACAGCTTGTTCACTTAGCTGAGCTGTAGACAGATGAGGGGGTGCCATGTATCATTTCTGTGATTCTAAACATTGAACCAGTGAATTTAACCAAAAATGGTTTGATCACCCAATTTGGCTTTACCAAACCTAGTCTGGTAAGCATGTTTTCTACTATTGATCTTTTGTGGGTAAGAGAAGATAATACAAAACACACAGAAATGTTTTAGATTAAGGCAGGCCCAATAGAAACTCTTTACTTGGACCTTATGTTTCAAGCTTGTAGGTTATTTTCTGGATGTTGGTATGTTTAAGCTGCACACTCACAAAGATCACATGAGAGCTTGGAAGAAAAGTACTCTGACCGATGTCTTATAATATGATTAATAACCGTATTAAGTTTTATAACCAAAGGGCAAACTTAACATTTTGAGTCATACAAATTTGATGTTAGCTGTACAGCTTAATTACTTTGCCTTTGGGCCATAATGTGTATGTCAGAAAAATACATACATGTACCTTCATATGTTATCCCTTCTATTAATCATATATTATATTACATCTTTTCACAGAGATATTTATATATTTACTTATCTCTAATCATTTATTTTAGCTTGTGTTTAGAATTGTTATTTTGAACTTGAACAGAAAACTCTTAGTTGTTTGTCTTGTTTGTCTTTTAGTTTACCTCTGTTCTTGTTGCTTTAACTTATGATGCCTGCTATTTGTATTTATTTTGGCAAATTCTAGTCTTTTATCTTGGCAATTTATAATAAAATGTTTAAAAACTTTTTTCCAAATGACTTGATTTCAGCTGATTATCAGATCTTAAAGCTTTTAATTTAAGCACCACCCCAAATTCATGATAAAACTCCATCTCATGCCTTCTCTGCACTACGAAAGGTTACGAAAGGTTGTGGTCCACTTAGTCAGTTCCAGACTCCTGAGATGTTGTGGTGGATCAACTCTATTGTATTAGTTTCATGTTCAATATGAGCCTCAAGCTGGAGGGCTGCCAATTAGATGTGGCGGGTGCCGCCCGGGCGAGACCAAATGCTGTAGTCCCGGAGGGCAAGCAGGAGTCCGAACAAGAACAGGGAAATGGATCAGAACAGGAGGGCTAAGAGGTCCAGGAGTCCGAAGCCCAGTCAGGGATACCGATGAGAACAGTAACAGGCTGGTTCAGGATTCCAGGAGTCCAACAGAGAGTTCAGGCAGAATGTTCGTATGGGAACAGTTAAGCTCAGTGGTTGAGAGGCAGAACAAGGCAGGGTATCAGGAACACTACGGTTTACTAAAAACTCGCTCCCTCCACTGAGCCAAGACAGGAAAAGGGCAACCTCAGTGGATAAGAGACAGGACATGATCAGGAAAACAGGAACACTAAGAAACACTAAAAACCTCTCATCACTGGCCTCTACGAACAAAAAAATGAACTATGGCATCATCAATGGTCTCCAACTCAATGATCTGGCCCAGATAGCAGGGATTGAACCATATATAAAGTAGCAGGAGCAGATGGATGAGTAGTAATTGGAAACCGGGCAGAGTTAGGTAGGTGAAAGAAATGAGCAATTAGACCAGCTCTCGTAGCCATGATCATGACAGCTCACAGTAAACACATATATAGATCCCAGCAGGAAGGTCTTTTATTGCCTGAATATCAACCCTGCACAATTTGCAGAAATCTAAAGCAGTGGCAGCTGCTGCTCTCTGAAACAGGGGAGGCTTAATGGCATTGATTAAAACCTAACAAATGTCGAAATACATGAACCACATTAGTATAATGGATGGAATTAGCCTTTGTAAAGTGCTCTGAAATAACAAATTCTAGGAACCACAGGAAAAGTTCAGTGCAGGATGACTGTTAAAACTGAATGATCACTTTTCCCTCTAGACTCAGTGAGGAAAATATCCTCATTGTCTGGCCACTGCCAGTAAAAAATTTAAAATTAAATTTAAGTATGTTTGTCAATCAGCATGGGTTAGTCAGCTTCACGACCCACCGCTGCTCCATAGACCCCCTAAGATGTTTAGCCTCACTGGAAGTGATGCATTTTGGGTTGTAATCCAATCAGGGCTCTACTTTGTCGCTGCTTAGTTCAATAGATGGAGGCTCAATTTTCAACAGGGATATCTCATAGAGGCTGACCGGCAGTGTCCTGCTGCTGCAGAGCAGAGGGGAGGTTGCATCTGAGAGTGCGATCAACAGCTTATTGATGCAAACATACACATGAAATCAGGCTAATTTTAGCACATATTTAATGTTTAATGGCTAAAGTCATGAAGTTTGACGAGGCATATTTCAGCAATATTTTTTTTTTAGATTTACAGGGGAGATTTAGCCTCCCTAGTTTCCATGAGAAATTGCGACTGATATACGGTCTCTCAGGGAAATTTAGTCTTGTTTAATTCCGTCTTTAAAACAAATGGAAAAAGGGGGGACATGATGTATAATCTAAAGCAGTCTGCACATTTGTAGTTATTCAAATGTACCCTCATCAAAGTTGCTTACTGCCATTGAAAGCGATACAGACCCCCTCAGGCAATAAAGGAGATGTCATTCAACTTGTTGTAAGCCGGTTGAAAAGTTACTCAGTGTTGGTTTAAGAAGTCTGGAAACACGTTGAGGATAAGATTAATTTCTCCAATGCATGATGCTGTTGCTGAACAAGTGAGCTCCTCCAGTGTCGGACTGCTGCTAAGATTTTTTTGTTGCAGATCCTTCGTCTTAGCAACTGTTCATAATCATTGCTGCTTCCAAAAAATTCAAATAAGATGCTCAAATCCTTACTGTGACTTGCAATGTTTAATTTTTTGCAAATTTTCTTTAGTTTTTCAAGCTCAAATAGACATGTGAATTTTGCAATAACTATACAGTATTTTTACTTACAAAGATTTCCAAACTCCACAGGTTTATACTCTTTGTTTTAATTTACCTTTGATCCATCTAACTTTCATTTTGCTGCTGATAAACTTCAATTTCCCAATTGAGTGGCAATAAAGGATGTTTCTGTTCTATCCCATTCCATGCTTATCTCCTTCTCTCTCACACCCTTTACTTCAAGGGCCAAGAATGCCATCTGTCATCCGGCAGAGACAGTCACACCCCACCAGGACAGCCCCCTCGTTTCTGACTCAATGAACCCACTACGGTGGTGCCAAGCAGAGCTAAACACTGCACCATTTTTCATCCCATTTTCTGTCCCTGTTCGCTTCCAGCAAAGTGTTCAGCTCATCAGAGCAAGCCTGTCTGCTGCCTGCTAAACCCATCATCTACATCACCGCACTTGAAAAGAAATATAATCACTGTTTTCTAAACCAAAACTAAATGTTTCAGGTAACATGAGCAATATGTTTAGCGCTGATGCCCCAAATTTAAAGAGCAAAGATGCAATCGGCCAGTGGTTCTCAACCTTGGTTCTTTGGACCAACTGTACCTTGTTTTGGGTGGTTCTCTGCTGCCATACTCCTGACTTGGAAGGGTGATTAATGGGCTTTTCTGGGTCCTGAAAGCAGGCGGGGAGGTGATGCTATGATTTGATTCAGGTGTGCCAAAGTTAATATTCTTTTAAAAAAATCAAGAACAGTTGGTATTGAGGGACATGGCTTAGGCTATAGAATCTTTATGAAACAGTCAAAACATTATGGTAAGTCAGAGGAAAGCAGGCAAATGAAATATCAAGCTGAAAAAACTAAAAAGCAACACAAAGACCAAGGTCCTGATTTGAAAAAGTTGGAACACTGAAAAAGTTTGTGGGTAAATTGCTCGGCACCCAGGATTTTTGGTTTCAGAAAGCCAGACAGCCATTATCCTGACTCTCAAAGTTACTTTGTGAAACAGCTCGGGTCAGTACCAAGATTTCTAGAGGTCTTCCTGGGTCTGTTGCACATTTCAGCTGAGATAAAACATGAGAAAAGTGTCAGAAATGGCATGTCCTTAACTACAGGAGCCTGTAGATGTTGGAGAGCTAATACGTATTATGTTCCACATATTACGTGTGAGCAAACTGCTAAACTGCTCAGCAATTCTTGCTGTGTTCAAATTAGAATGCAACAAAGGCTACTTTTTTTTTTACCCATTTGCACAGTCACTCAATAGTTCATCTCAATAGAATTTTGGTCACAGATAACTGATATGAAAGAGTGATATACAATGACTGAATAGCTTTGGTTTTCTTCAACTATAATTAAATTAAAACAGTGCTTTGCAGGCAAAAAAGATTAAAAAAGTATTGGTATTGATTATCGTAGTGACATCCCCCCCCCATCACACACACACACACATGTTCTGTTGTCATCTTTTTTCGAAAGGGCAATGATTGAGTTTGTGTCACATTTTAAATTAAAAAAAAATCTTTTCATGTACTTTACGGTTTCCAGGCAACATTTGAAGCACAGATGATAATCAAATTCACTGCTGCTTGAATAAAGAAAGGATATGCTTTATTTTTAATACTTTTTAGAATTTCCTTTTTGATTGAAAGTGTCTTTTTGTGAATATACGTACACTATATTGCCAAAAGTATTTGCTCACCCATCCAAATTATTGGAATCAGGTGTTCCAATCACTTCCATGGCCACAGGTGTATAAATTCAAGCACCTAGGCATGCAGACTGTTTTTACAAACATTTGTGAAAGAATGGGTCGCTCTCAGGAGCTCAGTGAATTCCAGCGTGGAACTGTGATAGGATGCCACCTGTGCAACAAATCCAGTCGTGAAATTTCCTCGCTCCTAAATATTCCACAGTCAACTGTCAGCTGTATTATAAGAAAATGGAAGTGTTTGGGAACGACAGCAACTCAGCCACGAAGTGGTAGGCCACGTAAACTGACGGAGCGGGGTCAGCGGATGCTGAAGCGCATAGTGCGAAGAGGTCGCCAACTTTCTGCAGAGTCAATCACTACAGACCTCCAAACTTCATGTGGCCTTCAGATTAGCTCAAGAACAGTGCGCAGAGAGCTTCATGGAATGGGTTTCCATGGTCGAGCAGCTGCATCCAAGCCATACATAACCAAGTGCAATGCAAAGCGTCGGATGCGGTGGTGTAAAGCACGCCGCCACTGGACTCTAGAGCAGTGGAGACGCGTTCTCTGGAGTGACGAATCGCGCTTCTCCATCTGGCAATCTGATGGACGGGTCTGGGTTTGGCGGTTGCCAGGAGAACGGTACTTGTCTGACTGCATTGTGCCAAGTGTAAAGTTTGGTGGAGGGGGGATTATGGTGTGGGGTTGTTTTTCAGGAGCTGGGCTTGGCCCCTTAGTTCCAGTGAAAGGAACTCTGAATGCTTCAGCATACCAAGACATTTTGGACAATTCCATGCTCCCAACTTTGTGGGAACAGTTTGGAGCTGGCCCCTTCCTCTTCCAACATGACTGTGCACCAGTGCACAAAGCAAGGTCCATAAAGACATGGATGACAGAGTCTGGTGTGGATGAACTTGACTGGCCTGCACAGAGTCCTGACCTCAACCCGATAGAACACCTTTGGGATGAATTAGAGCGGAGACTGAGAGCCAGGCCTTCTCGTCCAACATCAGTGTGCGACCTCACAAATGCGCTTCTGGAAGAATGGTCAAAAATTCCCATAAACACACTCCTAAACCTTGTGGACAGCCTTCCCAGAAGAGTTGAAGCTGTTCTAGCTGCAAAGGGTGGACCGACGTCATATTGAACCCTATGGATTAGGAACGGGATGTCACTTAAGCTCATATGTGAGTCAAGGCAGGTGAGCAAATACTTTTGGCAATATAGTGTATATTTTATGCTGTTATTTTATGGGAAGCTTTAGGGACAAAAATTATTAAATTCATCTACATTTCTGCTATTTTTCATATTAGGCTATAAGGTTTTTAACTACTGTGCTTTTATAATAAGTTATTGTTAGATGGAGATAGGGAATGTTGTGTAATTCAGTTGGTTAAGATTTAATATTTACTGTTATGTCCTTCTTGCATCTGTGAGCAATAGAACGCATTTTTACATGTTAAATTCGTGTTAATAATCAAAATTAAATTCTCTATCAAATCCCGCACATTCATTGACTCAACCATTCTAAATCTTCCTATTTGGCAGCAGGAACAGTATTGCCCTTTAGTGAAACTTTTTATCTCGTATGCCGTCCTATATATCTTAAGTTCAATTGACGAGAAAGGCACTCTTTGCAGCTTCTTATTTTTCGCTGTTGCCACTGTGGATAGGGTTTTCTGCGTTTAGTTGAAGAGTGCTTCTTGTTATGCTCAAGCTCACCCTGGACTTAACTCAGAGCTAAGATGACTTGCTGATATCACTTGTTCTGAAACCAATGGTCTTTAAAATCAGAGAGCCAAAAAATTTGACTCTCATAATTGATTAATCTCACTTTCTAGTTCATGTTACACAGATCATTTGTTACAAACAAGGGTAATACAGTAGTTGACCTTTGAGTTTAATAATGCTTTCATTTCCGTACCTTTTTATGCTTTACATCAACACTTCATAACTGATTTACAAGTTTAGCTTAAACTAGAGGGTGTTCCCTACAACTACAGCAACCAGGAACTTAGAAGGTTTTACAACTACTTTTGGCAGGAAATTCAATTGCTATTAACATCTCATCAAAGGGCTTTCTCAGGGATACTTTTATGACCAAAAGATGGAACAAAAAGTAAAATACGAGCATATGTGCAAGTACTGTTTTCCGCCCTTTTATTCGCAGTTTGCTCCTAAATAAGTCAGGCTTGATTTAAGTAAGATAGCAATTCTCATTTTGTTGAAAAATATGAAAGGGGAAACATTTCCAAAAAGTCAAATGGTAAACTTGTATTGGGAAAATACTTAAGGAACAAGTAACAATTCACCGTTTTCAGACAGATTTCCAGCAGGAACACCTAATACGGCACAATAGTGTGGCCACATTTACCTAGTTGCACAAAAATGTAGAAAAAAACAGTTTGAGAACATGAACCCACACTAGTACGACTTCCAACAGCTCAAAAGCAGGTGAACAAGCTGTAACCCAGACAGCAGAGAGCAAGCTTCAGAAAAAGCACCCCTTTGACACTAGTTACATTAAAACTTTTATAGCTATAATAGAAATCGTCTATTGCTGACGAATAGTGGTGAATAATGTAAGTGCAGTTTAATATAATACAACTATGTGAATAATTTCATCTTAAATCAATGAAAATGGTTCATTTGGGTAGCAATGGGCTGCCATTGTGTGGCAAGCAGGGAGCAGTGTGGGTTTAAGGGTTTTGCTCAGTAACCCAGAATTGAGCACAAGCACACTGCTCTAACACACTAGACCAAGACTCCCCTTGTATATGTAGTGGATAATGTTTGATTTATTGAAAGGTTTTATCTGCAAATCGGTTTAGCTGACATTTAAGCATAGATTCCAATATCTTAGCTGAATTTTTAACTAAATTGTTGAACTATCAGTGCAGCAACACACATATTTAAGGTTTTAACTCTAACATGTGTGATCAGGGTGTTGCTAATAAATTAATCTTTAAATCACCTATTTGCTCTTTACACACAGCCCTTGGTTATTGCCGAAACGACACAATCTGTGTCTTAGAATGTAGATCAACCCTTTTCGTTTCAAGACTTGCCCAGGGCTTTTATTCACTCAGTCTGTCAGTTTCAGCCCTCCTCATTTTCTTCAGTGAATTTTAATGACACCTCAGGTTCTGAACCTTGTGTATCAGACACTGTAATTTCTTATCACCCGTGAGGTAGGTCAGTCAGGCCGTCATGGTGTAAGGCTGAGTTAACCAAGATAACACCGGCCTTGTTACTGTCACTGTCACCTGTACTCCACATTGTAATTATCTAGAAGCAAATGATGTTCTGTCCCTTACACCCTGCTCTAACATCTTTTCCAACATTTCTGTTTTAAACTAACCCTCATGAAATTACTCTCTGTCTCTACTTTCTGAAAGCTAACCAGATGGCTGTTCCTGGTTAATGCACTAAGACTATAAACCTGCTGGGTTTACATCTGTAGTGTAACCCGTTTCTCCTTAAATCCTGAATGTCAGAATGTCCACACAATCAAAATGTTTTGATATCTCATGTAGAGCGGATTCAAGTTTCAATTTAGTGAAAAAAATTGTATTAATGTAATTTAATACAACTACATGGAATCTAAAGTATGCATTAATACCTCCTCTTATCTTGGCAAATGGAATATTGGAAGTTGCAACTTGACTGTTTTCTGTATGTTTACAGTATGTAATGTTTTTTATATCAAATACATGAATATCTGGCCTCTCTTCTTGATGAAGTAAGGTTTATGTCATTTTTTTTCCACATACATAAGCTTCTGGTTTCAAGCTAAGTCTGCCATTATTAGTAGCCTGAGACTTTGGGCAGATCTTTCGTATAGGGTTTTTTAATTATAGATTACTATTTTAGCTGAGTAACTGAAATTGTTATCCTGTTGGAACTCCCTTCATCAAATGTAAACCACCTTAATGTTTATTTGAGGTCAAGTTAACCACCAATGGGTTCTTTAAGAACACTGTGCCAATTTTGTCCGTTTTATTAAAAGTGGAACTGGTTAATATTAGCAAAATGAACCCACTGAAATATGCTACTACCAACATGCTTGATAGTTGACACTGTTTTTTGTCCTGGTTGGTTTAGGAATCAACCCACATGCAGAACACCACTAGGAGACTGATGAAAAGTTTAACAGAGTTTATTAAAGGTTTGCACAAAGTTAACAAGAACTGGATTCTGGAAACTGGTCCGGGCAGGATTCTCAGGCGTCTGCAGAGACGGATAGTTTGATTAGCCAGGTTAACAGATTAGTTGTTGGGTTTACAGATGTTTCAGAAAATACCTTGAAGAGGTCCAGGCTTTCTTTCTGAGAGAGGGAACCGGTTGGGTCCAGAGACTGTTGGTTCAGCAGAGTGCTCAGCAGCAGCAGCGTCTAGCTTCTGACTTTCTAGTGACAGACCTTGGTTTGAGGGATTAGCTCTTTCCTTAAGAGCAGCAGGTGGATTCCTGAGTGAGATCTTCAGGTTTGGCTCTCTAGGGCAGGCAGGCAGGAAATAGGCTAAGCTCATCCAGAGCTTCACACGAGAGACAGGTTTCCTAGGAGCAAGAAGACAGAGGCAGGTTAGAATAGGGTTTCTCTTTAGAGACAAAGATACTTGTAGTAACAGAGGCTCAGGTTCGCTAACCAAACTTGGTCAACACTGCGGCGTTGAAGGAAGGTCTGGCTGCTGGTTATAAAGGCAGGTCTCCTGATGAGCTGTGCTGGAGGGCTCCAGCCCAGAAGATCCACAGCACACTCTGCTGGAGAAGGTGGAGAATCTCCAGATCCCAACATTTTTAGGTTTAAAAGTCTTGACCTTGACTCCTCCTAACATATCTTATTCTGCCTTCTGCCTTAGTCTGTCTCATTTGATCATAAAACTTTTCAAATAAAGGCATTTGTCTCGTTGATAAAGGCTTTTCTCTCTGTTTGTATTTTCTGTGTCCCTGACAATGTAGAGATACGTTTGGCTTTAGGAAAAATGGTGCTCCACAACTTAGATGGCAGTTACTAAACTTAGTGTGTTTTTTTAAAAGCTGGGTTTAGTGTATTAGGACATTTTCTAAGTTCCATATTTAAAGCTTGACTGGTTTAGAGGCATTAGGAAATTTACAAATTTTATGTGGGAATGAAAACAATTATAAAGAGGACAGAAATTTGGACACTTTTTTTTTAAAGAAATTGGAGATTTTATCCCTGTAAACTGGCTTGAATTCCAATAATCTCTGGCAGATTATCAGCCATCTTGATAGTTTTTGCACGTTTTATGTTGTATTGTGTGTGTATATATTTATATATATATATATATATGTATGTAATATACTTTGCCAATACCAATGCCCTTTTTGGTATCCTGTCGGCTTTTTCTTTTTTTTCTCATCTTAAATGTGTGCTCCAAATCATAAAAAACTTTGATATTTGTCCTTCATCTTTATCCTAAATATTGACCACTTTTCTAGTACTAGCTTAATTATTGTGATGTAAACAGAGAAGTACAGAATTTTGATCTAAGCAATATATTGTTGTAATTATTGTCCTGGCTTATCTCTTTTCTCCAATACTGAAATGAAATTGCCAAAAATATACCTTAATATTTTGACAACTTATTTATGATTTGTTTTCCTTGAGCTATTACAAATTCCCGGACAATCAAGGCTATTCCTCTTTTTCCATCTGTAATTTTTTTTGATAACATTTATCTTAATTTTTTACATATTATAATAGCTATTCGTATAGTCTTTATTGACATGTAACATCTCTCGAGTTCTTCAGTTGATCGCTCAAATGGGATCTGTGTTCTCCAATCACAGTTAAGGTCATTTTAATTTTACAGTAGATTAAAATCTATAATTAGTATAATTTCTCGAAAATGTGATCTTAGTGGAGTGTTCCCTCTGTTATATTTGAGTTTAGTCAAATTATTTTCTTGGAAAAGGCTTAAAAAATAATAACGAATAGGAATCTCCAATGTTTTTAATGATGATAAGTTAATATAGTTACAAACTTTTCAGTCATTGTTAAACATAAGCATATGTTAACATTGTATTCACCAAGATCAGTGAGGACTGCTTACTCTACATTTGTGCGGCTGACACTAACTTAAATTATATGTTCAAAGGCAGAAGTTTTTGGTGCTGTCTGAAACCTCCCATTTCAATTCTCTTTTATTGTCTATAAACTGCCAAAAATCCAAACTTTCACGCAGCAGTAAGTTTTGAAAAGAAATTGTATATTTTAAATCAACTGAAGCATTTTTGTTGTTGACAAGAACCTCTAGCATAATTATGGTAAAATGTTTGACCTCTCTTTTTAGGGAAATAATAATAATAAAAAAAAAAAAGTAGTTTACTGTTATCATAGGGAATTCCCAACCCAGGAAGGTTCATGAATTTTCAATTGGTTTGATGTCAGAGCTTTATGAGGAGGTATTCCAAAAGACTTAAGTTGGCAGAATCTGACATACTTGACGTTTTGCCCACACATATTAGAGGGAGACTCGGTGCAGGCTCAAATCTTCAGCCAAACATGTCAAAGGTCAGTTATTATGATAGCGCACACATGGTCTGCTTCAAATATTAAACAAATGATAAAGCTCAAGTGTCAACATACCAAGCCTTGGATACCTGTGAGGTGAAAGTTGACTTTCGCCACACATCGGAGCCATGAGGAGCATTAAAAATGCTGTATAAAAACTGTAAACAGTAGCTAATTGTCATTAATATATAAAGAGAGGGTCATAAAATAACTTTCACTTTACAAAAAACATTAGCAAACATACAATATGTACAACAAATACAGTCACCACTGACGTGCATTTCATTCCCTTACCTTTGGATGAGTTTCAAAGTCCTTTGACACTCAGTAGATTAAATGAAGTGTACATTTAAATTATGGGAATAAAAGGAAAACATCCATATCTTATAGAGATCATCTAAGATGCCTGAAAGAATTATTTTTGAGGCAGTAATCTTTGGAGTTTTTTTTTAGAAGCTATTTCCCTTACCTGTAACTAACGAAGCACTCTTCTTTCTTGTTATCAAAGACCCTCTGCTGTGAAACTACTTGATATACCATCAAAGCACAAAAGTATTCACCCAACCTACCAGAATCAGACGCCCACCCATTCTGGCCATTTAAATGTCTATTTCATGCCCATTAACTGATATATGTTTCTCCATACATTCCTTTAAAGCCGTATTAAATTAACAGGTAATTAATATATTATGGATAATGCAGGTTAAGCTAACCTAGATTAGGAGAGGAGCTGTTTTTTTTTACTTGTTTCTTGCAAACTTAAAATCGAGGGCTTATATGGGAATGAAGTAATAAATTCCTCTATGCAGCTCTGTGTTTTCAAAATATTTCCCAAGTGAGTTGAGTATTTGCTGAAATTCTTTTTTCAATATTTAATTTATTGATAGAGGCATATGAGCTAATTTTCATTCCAAATAAAAATATTAATTCAATCATTCTGATATGTACTTCTTCCTTAAGGGAAAGCCCGATGTCCTAGAAACTCATAACTTCAATGCTTAGATATCTTAGACGTTCAGGGAAATCATGGTAAACATGATGTTTCATCACTGTAGTGTTTGAACATCTTCACCCTGGTTTATGTTAGAAAGCAGAATCAGGCTCACAGCTTGAGGTCCAAAACAAAGCAAACAAAATAGAAGGTAATTTGATTCCACTTGGAGTTTGAAATAAATAGTCATATTTATTTATGACAGTATCTTAAACAGAAGGTCACCTGTGCTTGTTGCAGCTCTTAAACCCTGTTGCTGCTCTGGTTTCACCCTGTAATTGGCTTTTTTTACACACTCAAAAAACCAGGCTTGGAAAGATCTGGATGCTCTCGCTTTAAGGACCTGGATGGGGATTTTCCTGCCTTAAGTGCGATCCACACAGCAAAATAATAAAAACAACAAAATTTGTGTATAATACAGTTAGAGTGGGGTGCAGAGAAACACCAGGATTGAGGGACAGGTGAGACAAAGACATCCGCTAGAGCTGAAATATGGGTGGAAAAGATGTCCAAAATCCATCTGACCATATAGAAATGCAGCATAACAGCCTAATTTGCAACTTAAATCGTTTACTTACACTCCACACAAAAACTGATTATTTTATCTTTGAGGTCAAAATAATAAAAGATACATTAAAAATGAAAAAATTCAAAAGTCAAATAACTGAGGTACAGCTAGAAGTATTGTTACTTCTAGCGTGTTAAAAAAAAAGAGCTCCTGAAGATACAAAAACCCAACGATATTTCTATCCTTTGTCCTGTGTCTTTCTTTCCTTAGTTCTTTTTTGGATTCTTTCCATGTTTAAAAACTCAGAAAGCATACAATGAGGTTTTGGTTTGAATATTATGATATGATGATAGGTTGCAAAATCATGTACTGGAAGATCCAAACTTCTTAAACACATCGAAACTTTACCACTTAATGTGAACCGGGGATGTCTAAAGTGTGGCCTTGGGTGCCACTGCAGCCCTTCAGAGTATATTAGCCAGCCTTAACCTTAGTTCCAAAAACGCACAAATTTGATTTGCTAACTCTGGAGGTTGATCCAGATACAGTACATGTTTAAAGACTTTCGATGTGGCTATTGGTTTGCACAGAAAAAATGAGGCAGCTAAGTAAGTGCAACACTACCAGTTATTCACTATGATTGGTCGGTGAGGTTGACTATGATACATATCAGGTGCATTGGTGGATCAACATAGAGCTGCAATCTATAGAATGCGACTTAAATGATCCATATGATCTCCTAATCTGATCTAATAAGGATTACCTTCCTTAACAGCTCAACAGTTACAGAGGGCCATTGCTGCCACTACTGCCACTACCACTGCCAACAGAGGGACCTTTTCACTACATTTAGCAACTTTCAAGACCCCTTTAGCAACTTTTTACAAAAAGCAACTAGCTACAAATCTTTCACATTTTTCTGTCTCTGGAATCTTTGGTGACCACATAAAACCTGGGGTCACTCTGTGAGTTTGTCTTGAGTCAGATAAAATACGACATGATTGTTCAGAGTGAAGAGACTTTAAAAAAATATCTCTCATGATCTGCTGCTGTGGGTTTTTGGTTCTGTTCAAGTTTTCACATAAGGTTTTCAGTTAAGCTTTAAATTTTTGTTATTCAGTGTTTAAGATTTATATCGCTTTTGAATTACCTCTTAGTTTAGCTATTCATTCTGGTGTTTTTTTAGTTATCTGTTTTCTAACATTCTTTAGTCTTTGCTGTAGTTTTATTTTGCCATTCGTTGTTTACCGTTATCTTTAAATCATGATTCCCATAGAGTAATTTAAAGTCAGTTATCTTAAGTTATCTCCAGTCCCTTTCCCTATCCTCTACTTTCCTCTTGGTCAGTCTGTTGGATTTCTATTCATTAGATTAATTCCCTTTTAGTTTCATCTAACTTCTCTCCTAGTTATATATAAGACCTGTTGAATTCCCTTGTTACTCTCCATTGCCCCCTAGTGCCCCTCTTTTTTCTCCTTAACTCCCTTCTAGATACATCTGTCCACAACTGCTCCCAAATCGTTGAAACAATCAATTAATGGAGATTAAAAAAATGCTGTTTTTCCCTTTGTCAGGATTAAACAAATAATCTCAAAGGGAGGTAATCAGTGGAAAGTTATCAGAACCTTAAGGACAGCTTTTGTCTGTCAATGGCTACGTTCACACTGCCGGCCTTGATGCTCAATACCGATTTTTTTGCTAAATCTAATTTTTTTACGTTGCCGTTCATATTTCCAAATATATGCGACTTGTATGCGATCTCCTGTGTGAACTGCAGTTATACAATGCAAGTGTCCCGCATTCGCAGTAGAGGACGCGATGACGTCACAGGCCAGAGTGCTCTTTTTTCCGGAAGTAAACATGGATAGTAGTGCATCTAGTGATCTTTTCCAACCATAAACAAACAATCTTTTTAATATGGTTAAACATAAATACTGCTCTCTGCATCTTCATCTGCCATGGTTGTCGTTTTTCGTGCTGCTTCTGCATAGCAAGACGCAGAATAGTGACCTTTGCCGGGTATTAATGACGCTTAGGTCAGATTCATCCAACCTGGCCATTCACACGCAGGTCGTATTTGAAAAAAATCAGATTTGTATCGGATTCAGGACCACATAGCCAAGTGACCTGGGTCGCATTGGAATCTATGCATCTATGTTGCTTAGACAGCCATGAAAAGATCAGATTCAGGTCACATACGGGCAAAAAAATCTGATTTGGGTCACTTTAGGCTGCAGTGTGGACATAGCCAAAGTGAAAGGAATGAAAATATCACATTCAACAATTGAGAACAGTGTCCCACATTTGAACTTAGACTTAGACAGACTTTATTGTTATTTTGTACACACAGAGTGTACTCAAAACGAACTTTTGTTCAGCACACCTCATAAGACATTTTAATTTATTAAACATTAGTGATAAATGTAAACATATGACTGTATATGATTTACAGATTCCAACATACAGGGTTTTTTTTTATAAACCCAATTTTACATTCAGCAGTCTAATGGAGTTTAATGGAGCAGTCTAATGGAACAGTCTGTTCTGAAATCTGCTGGACCTGCATCGGATGCTTCAAAGTCTCTTTCCAGAGTCCAGCAGGGAGAACAGTCCATGGTGGGGGTGTGAGGGGTCATTTATAATGTTACGGGCTCGGGACAGGCAGTATTGAGATTTATGCAGCCTCCACACCAAACAGTGAGACAGAAGGTGGTGAGTATGGGTGGGGGCAGGTGGGCTCTCCTCATCCTCCGCAAGAAGTACATGTGCTTTTGTGCCCTTTTGACCAGTGAGGGGGTCTTTACAGTCCAATTGAGGGTGTCTGTGATGTGCACCCCAGGAATTTGGTGCTGTTGACCACCTCTACAGAGGAGCTGTTAATGAGCAGTGGAGTGTGGTTAGGCCGGTTCTTCCTGAAGTCCATGATGATCTCCTTCGTCTTCTCCATGTTCAGGATCAGGCTGTTATCTCTGCACCTGTCCACCAGCTGCTCCACCTCCTCTCTGTAGTCCTTGTCATTGTTGTCTCTGATGAGGCCCACCATCGTTGCGTCGTCTGCAAACTTCACGATGTGATTTGTGGTGAACCTGGGGACACAGTCGTGTGTCATCAGGGTGAACAGCAGGGGGCTCAGGATGCAGCCCTAAGGGGAGCCTGTGCTTAGGGTGATAACATCAGAGGTGTTCTGTCTGACCCGGACTGACTGAGGTCTGTCTGTAAGGAAGTCTAGCAGTCAATTGCAGAGGAGTTTATTGGAGCCCAGCTTTTCCGGTTTTCCTATCAGATGCTGTGGGATGATTGTGTTGGAAGCTGAACTGAAGTCCAGGAACAGCCTCCCGACATAGGTGGTGTTCTCCTCCAGGTGTGCTAGGCTCAGGTGAAGAGCAGCAGAGATCCCGTCCTCAGTGGAGCAGTTCCGTTGGTAGGCGAACTGAAGCAGGTCGACTGGAGACGATGTATTCTTTAATCAGCATTTCGAAGCACTTCATCATGATTAAAGTCAGTGTGACAGGCCGTAATCATTGAGTGAGGTGACCTGAGGCTTCTTTGGGACTGGAATGATGGTGGCAGACTTGAAGCATGCTGGCACTACGGATCGCTCCAACCAGGTGTTAAAAATGTCTGTGACGACACCAGCTAGTTTATCTGCACACTCCTTGTACACTCATCCAGGTATGATATCAGGGACCAGGGCCTTTCTAGGGTTGACTCTCCTCAGAGATTTCCTCACTTCAGCTATGTCCAGGTTTAGTGCCTCCTCCCCCTGCTGCAGAAAGGCTTTTACTGCTGGAGTTTTGTTTAGTGCCTCAAACCTTCCAAATAAGTTCTTCAGTTTATTAAGGATGTCATTGTTTGATGCATCTACCGGGGGTGGGCTGTGTGTGTTGTAGTTGTGGAAAAGATCCTGGATCTTCTGGCTGTGGTTCTGCTTCGCTGATCTGATTGTACGGTTAAAGTTGGCTCTTGGTGTTCTCAGTGCCTCTTTATCACCAGACTTGAAAGGTGAGTTCCATGCTTTTTGTGATTTCCAAACCTCTCCATTCATCCATACTATTCAATATTTAATAAGTTGTCATTGGTTGCTTCAGTCTTGAAGATGTTCTAGTCAGTTCTCCTCTGTGCCCTCAGACCACACTCGGACCTCTTTAACTGTTGGTTTAGCCCTGATCAGCTGGGGCTTATATGCAGGGATAAGCATGACCGAGAGATGATCTGATGACCCGAGGTGGGGGTCTGCTCTGAATGTATCTTTGATCAGGTCCCAGGTGTTTTAACCCCAAGTTGCAAAGTCCACATGTTGGTAGAAATGATGGTGTCATGGTTTTGGTTCTGTTGTCCTTTACTTTGCTCCATGTTTCCTAGTTTTATTGGTTTAATTCCTAATTTGTTGTAGTTTCTAAATTTATGTTAGTTAGGTTTTTTCTGTTGTTATTATCTGTTGCCCTCTTATGTGTGTTCTTTTCCCTTGGCTCCCTCGTGGTCTCCTCTCACACCTGCTCCTTGTCAGCTCGTTAGCCCTGCCTTTAACTCAGCCAGCTGCATATACTCTCCCTCTGCTGTCACTCCTGGTTGGCTCCTTGTTGTTGCTGGTCCTATCATTACTGTGGTCTTCTCACCTCGTCTCTCCCTGGCTCCTTGTGCATGTTTTCCCTTGATGTCTCCATGGTTCTGGTCTGTGTTACATTTTAGTTGGATTTTTTGGATTCCTGCCTTTGTTAACTGCTTCCATCATTAAAACTACAATAAATCACCTCATCCTCTCTGCCTCTGCATTTGAGTCCTCTAAACCACAACCAAAACATGACAGATGGAGAACAATCTTCAAGTTAGCCAGATTAAAATCCCCAGCATGATGAAAACACCCTATGTGTGTGCAGATTGAAGCTCAGAGATTATATGTTATAGATGCCTGACATAGATGCTTCATGGCCTCTTTTGTTTTAGCACTGGGGGCACCTAAACAGGAGTGATGCTAACCACACTGAATTTTCTGGGCAGATAGAATGGTCTGCAGTTAACAGTCAGAAACTCAATGTCTAGAGAGCAGAAGCTGTTAACCGATCTAGCATTTGTACACCAGCTGTTGTTGATGTAAATACACAGCCTGCCACCTCAAGTCTTTCCGCAGAGCTTTTTGTTTATATCGGAGCGGTATAGCGTTAGCCCCTCCAGGCTTATAGCATTGTCCAGTATTGCTGGATGCAGCCAAGACTCCATCAGAATGATGGCGCAGGACTTAACAATCTCCTTTTTCGAAGAGAGTTCAAGTCTGAGATGATCCATTTTGTTATCCAATGAGAGGACTTTGGAGAGCAGGATTGATAATAGCAGTGGTCTGTGGGAATTCCTCCTTAGCTTTGCTGTTATCCCGCTTCTGCAGCCTCAATTCCTCCATCTTTCGCATCTGTTCCTTCGGCCTTGTCTGGTAGGTGATCCCACAGTTTATTTTTTGTTTACATTATGCAGCTTTTTAAACAGTCAAGAATATCTGGATGTGGGATTGATGTCTGGTTTGTAGCGTATTAAGCGGCATATTCTGTGAAATTGTCAAGAGCTGTTCTTGGCCGCTGCCTGGAGGCGCCGCCATGTTGGTAGTAGAGGCAGCTGCCAAGGTAGTAGATACAGATGCCAAATTATGAAAGGTAAGAAAAAGGTGCTTTTTCAAAAGTAAAAAAAGCAGAGCCAATCAGGGCAATCAATCGGAACCTAAATGCCGCACCCCATCTCTTAACACACCTGTGCACAATGTTTTTCAAATAAAACAGGTACAAACTTTTAATGTATTTAAAAAAATCAAGTTGAGGTGGTTCAGACTTCTTTATCAAAGCCTCCTGGATGCCTAGTTCGGGAGGTGTTCCAGGCCTGTCCCTCTGGGAGGAGGCCCAGGGGACCCCCCATCATACGCTGCAGGGAGTAAGTCTCTGGGCTGGCCTGGGAGGGTGGGGTTCCCCCCCAGCTGGAGAAGGTGTCGAGGACAGGGAAGTCTGGGAGTCTCTGCTGAGACTGTTTCATCTGCGACTCTGGTTCTGGATAGGTGGAAAACGATGAGTAAAAGTAAGAAAATGGAAACCACATTTAAAGGAAAGAAAACACTGCCACAGACTGTTTAACAGTATGTAACCGAGTAAGGCCACTGAAAAGTGATTCTCAGAGAGCGTTTTGTAAAGTTGACAAACATATTTTTCTATTTGAAGAAGCCTGCATTGTCTCAACAATTATTTAGCATCCTAGTTATTTCAAATTGTTTTACTCGAAGTTCAAAGAATGTCTGAGACTCTGTTTCATTTTTTTCTGCTCTCCTGGGCTCCTTCCATGACTGTGGAAGTCTGAGTGTGCCCTTCCTGCTGTGTATGCATCCTGTGTTTTCAAATGGAACAAACCTTGTTGATTTACCTTGCAATTTAAACATTTTAAGTAGTATTTTCCCAAAAGCAGATGTGTTTTAACCTTGCAACTGTCTCTGTTCATGTCTGAATTATACCATTGCTTCTGAATTCCTGTGGGAATTGACTGAAATAGACCTCTGGTCTGTTTCAGTCGGATCTATGCAAGCACAGTTACAGAGAATCGTGTGTGGGCTGACCAACCATAACTTCAATGAGATTAAAGTGCTACAGTACAACTTCATGCAATCTGATTTTCTGTCAGATCGGAGGGCAAATCATGTCCGGTGTGTTCAGGCCTTTCTGTGTCATGTCCATTGTCCATGTCAGCGAAGCACTGACAACCCCTTCCCGACCCCTTTATTTTTTCACCCTAAATACAAGCCAACTGATAAGAGTTTGTGTGTTAAAATAAGTCTTCAACCTCCTGGTTTGAAGCAGTAAAGTTAGGTTATTTAATATAGTATGACCTCTTATTTGTGGGAAGTGGTGAAAAAAATTGGCTTAGGATGGTGTTTCTTGAGAGACTTTAGCTAAAAATGTTACTACTACTAACACGCTAACAAAAAATTGTAATGCATGGTAACTTTAATTGTTTAACTTTGCAGAAGTTGATCTTTTTTTAGTATATCTGCCCTGTTTATATGTTAATTGTTTTAAACAGCCATACAGTTTTTCTTCTTTCTTCACAGAACCCATAGAAGGGAGCTTCCCTTGTATTGATTGATTAATACATCATCAAGTGAAGCTCGAGCAGCAGTTTAGGGACAACAGACAACCTCCCCTCCTCTCTGTGGCTTTCATCAAAGCTCCGCCCTTATGATTCAGGACTTTTCTCGTCTTTTGGACAATCAGTCTTACTGTTCTTTTTTTTTCTTTTCCAGAGTTTTGGGCTCTCTTGCAGTAAAAGGGAGAAAACATCAAAATATTATTTGTAGACATTAAAACACACTGGGGACAAATGGAGATTTAGGGTGTAAGACTAATTTTAGCTTAACCCTTTTTTGAGTTTTTTTAGAAGCTGTTTTCTTTACCTGTTACTAACGAAGAACCCTTCTTTCTTGCTATCAAAGACCCTCTGGTGTGAAACTACTTGATGCACCATCAAAGCACAAAAGTATTCACCTAACCTACCAGAATCAGTTTCGCCACAAACAAGCTGGCAGAGAGAATGGGATCAGTGTGTCTGTAATGGAAGAGGCAGGAAGAGAGGGGGAAAGAAAATGGAGCTTTGTTGGAGAAGCTTTCTGAAGCTTTTCCTCCCTCGCTGTCAGGCCGCAGAACATTAAAGTGGGAGAGAGGAATTTGCATTCTTTAAATCGTTCTCTGTTCTTCATAACTCGCATGCTGACGATCTAGCTCTTAAAATTGCACAACCAATCTGTTGAGCAGTTGAGAGAAAAATCCATATACATCAAAAGAAACAACAAAATTGCTAGAAAACAAATAAAGAACATGTACAAATTCAAGCAAATATGAGTCATTTTGTGTGTATAGTTCATACAATTTCCACACATTTACTGTATAGGCAGTTTTATTGCAGATATTTAAAATTGCTATTAATAACTGTCTTGTTGTCGGTCCTCAGGACATTTTCCTCTACATCCTTTGGGATCATTTGTCATTAGAATGTGAGAAAGATTATTTCATTGTTTTTGGTCACAAGGTATTTAGATTTTGGACCTCTAACGTTACTCATAGGAACTCTACCAAGTAATATGAATATGTTTGGTTTGGCTGGTCATTTATAGAATGATGCATCGCTATAAACTTTACTGTTCCTTTCTTTGTTTAAAACATTTCTTTAGCCAGTTTTAGCCCTTTCCAGATGATGAATGTCAGAGTTTTTATGATGTATTATTTATATTTGACATCTTAATTCCAAAATGTCGGACAGGTTCTGTTGAAGTTACCTTGATTCTGTATGTCTCATATTTTATATATATATATATATAGTACAGGTCAATATGTTTTTTATGATTTGATAAATTTGTTTTGACTGAACTAATCCCTGCCATGTTTGGTTTGCTCAAGTTAAGGTTCCTAATTAGGAATACAGTAAATCACCAGCTTCATCACAATACGATGTGACATTGCAGATATCACAAAGACTGTCACAATACCATCTTCCATTCTATTAGTATCACAAATCTAAGAGCAGTAGTGTAATATATAAACTGCCCATCTTTCACAATTCAGATATCAATATCAGCTCACCAAAACCACCTCAATTGTCAAGACCATTTTATTTCTAAGTTCTAACTTATTGGGGACTGAAATCAAAATCATTATTTTAACTGTAAAAAGAATAATAATAGAAACCTGTATACCTCTCTTGCTTTTTTAAATTTCAAACTAAAGATATAATTCAAAGATGATGGTATGGGCTGATGTATACATTTTGCATCAATATCAAAAGATCAATGTGGATCATTGTATTTTTTAATCCTGAGAGTACTAATGTTGACAAAATTCGCTGTGACTAGGTAAAAAATAAGGCTTTGATCTGCTCAGTTTTGATTATGATGAGAAACACCAACTAAACCAGGCATTTATTAAGAACCAAACAATATAAATCAGTTCTAAAACAGAGCTGTAGATGGCTTGAATGACAGAAACAGAAGGGGCTTCCTACAGTGTCAGTAAGGATCCATCTAAAGAGAGATGTTAGAAAATTGACTGATGACCTTTAGTTTGTATTTTGAAGTTAGCTATGAGTTTTTTGGTAGTTTATTATATAATTTGTGAGCATAGTCTTTCAGGTTTTTTCGTATTTTTCTTATTGGAAATATGAAAGCTAATAAAAACCAATTTCCAGGGAAATATAATAGGCTGAGATAATCATATGGTTAAAATATGCATTTTATCTCTTTGTAGCCATGAAAATACATATTTTCTTATGTTTTGTTAAACTGAACATTTTGAAGATGCTATATTAGGGTAGTTTCATAGACTTGACAGTTTTATCTGAGGAGTTTTTATTATTTACAAGGATGTGATGTTTGAATTATATTGTATCGACCAAAATATACCGTAAGAAATATATCATGATCAAGTGTTGGCTATATCTTTCATCCCACCTTGTCTAAAGTTCAGTCTGTTTTGTGCATATCTACCTCTGTATGGCTCATCCACAAATCAAGACAGGTTCAGATCATACAAACAATTCCACATCTCTGCAGAGCTCACACATCCTTGGCACAAACTGCTCAGACCTTTACCATCAGGTCAGCACTGCTGAGACTGTTTCTTTTCCCGGATTGTCTCTCTCGATAAACACTTAACAGTCAGAGACTCAGTCTCATACGACACATATTTTCACAGTTTCACCACGTCTTCCTCTTTAGCAGAAATACTGTGCTTATAGATATTAACAAAATTATTTCTGTTCATACTTTTCTCTATATTAATATTCAAATTGCCATCATTAAAAGAATAGTACACCCAAAACATGATTAGCCTTCATTTTCTACTCACCCCCATGCTGAACAACACTCTGGAGTACTTTTTTGATATCTCAAATGCATCTGGAGATCTGGGAGGCTTCTTGCTGTCTGCTGACATTCAAATAATGGAGGTCTATGGCGCCCGAGGCAGAAAGGTCCATAAAAGTCCACAAAAAACGTGTCAATATTCCTCCATACTGCTCGTCCAATGTATTCCAAGTGTCCTGAGTGGGTAGCGTCCATAATTTACTCGAAACAAAGTCATTTAGAATGTTTTTAGAGCATAAACAGTACTGTATAGGATTTCCTAAAAGCGCGCTCACGAGTCTACGGAAAACGCGGCAGACCAAACCAGATGAAAGTGGTGCACAAAGTCCATTTTTGTGCACAGACTTCAGCCAAATGTTTTCATGAACATAGTCCCCATAACATGAATATTAAAATGACCGTTTCCTCATCTTTTAGTGTATTGGAACTGCAGTTAGTAAGAAACTTTCAGGTCATTTCACACGGTTAGGCACCTTTCTGATTGTCAGGCCTGTATCTGATATATTTGCCCATAAAGCACAGGGACAGTAGGCTGGGAAAATAAAGGAGGTTGTCATGGCAAAATAACACTCTGGGGTGAGTCCCGCCTCTTTAAACTTGAGATCCGAAGCCCACATGTGTTCTAAATCTGGCAGGAAGGCAGGGTTGGAGCACAGAGACAGGAGGCTGGAGCAATAAGACTCTCCACAGTGGAGCAGCCACTTCTGAAAAAAGGAAAGAGTCAGAGAGGAGGGTCACCAAGCGTCCAGGAAACGACTACCAAACTCAGAGGCTCGTACAGAGGAGGCGGGGAGCAGTTAGTTGTTGGAAAAGCTGACAGGCGAACAACTCAGAGGGGAGGGGAAAAGTAAAGAGGTGGCTGCCTTGACTCTGCTTTGGTCATTGAAGGCCTCATGCAGTTTCACAGCAGCAGCTTTTTCCATTTTTATCTTCCTGACACTCGTTGATTTTCACCAGAGCTCACCAAGAGCCCAGGAGGGAGGGAGATAAAGGAGTATAGTACAGGAGGGGGGGAACACAAAGGAAAGAAAACATGGTAAGTTTGGTTTCACTGCCTTGTTGTGAATGCTCATTACATGTGATTGTTGGTGGGAGGGTAGGAGGGTCCAGCTCTGATTGCAGGGAACTTCCTACTCAAACCTAAAGTAAAGTTCCTCCTTTAGTTTACTCTGCTTCTGAATTACTCTGCTCCAAATCTTATTACCACCTTGTAAACATAGTTTCTGAGAGCGTTGGAGCTTGAACTAACTTTCGGAAAGCCAGTTGTCTCCAGATCCAACCTTTTCCACCAAGGAGTGGGTTGGCTGCTTGCCCCTTTTCCTCATAACATTTGGTTTCAGTTGCTCTGTCCCTTTGGGGAATAAGCTGCTATAAATAAACAAGAAGCAGAGTGTGGACAGACTGCAGCTGACTGTCTGCGTTTACTTGACACACGACCCAACACAGGCTAATGCTGAAGACTTTAGACATAGATTCAACTTTATTTATCAGGGTTGGAATGGTTGTATGTTTAGCTAAATCTGGACAAAAAATATGCTTATATGTGAGATCTGCTTTAACAGAACCAATAAAAAGATAATGCAGTGTAAAAACAAGCATAGAAAAACAGAAATCCCTAGAGGAAAGCAACCAGTTAGGTCATTAAGTTGGTAAATGACTGCTTCATTTGTTACCACCACTTTTTTCCTTTTGGTGGAGGTTCTAGATATGCTGCCTCTTTATATTTCTATCTTTCATTTGCATTTTGGCAAAATTATAAAAACAATTTGAATATTGCTTTTGGAGTGCACACTGTTTCCATCGGCCTCTTTGATACGTCTGGCAGGACACTATTATATTTAAGTGGATTTTTCTAGAAAAACAAAGTTTGATTTCAATAGATCACACAATCATCATTTCACTGTTGACAAGAAATGGACGGTACAGGATGGTAAACTTTTAAAGCAGTTGTTAAAGTTTTAGTAAATCTTAAGTTTCTCTTCAGTTTCCAGTTCAACTTTCTCCTCTCATAACTGTTAACCCAAACAACTTTCAGGCAGTCACTAAAGTAAGTTAAGTTTATTTATAAAGCGCCTTTCATGGTGTGTTTCTGAAAGATTTGCTGTGTTTTCTCTCCAAATCTCAACCTATCTACAAGAAGTATGATATATACTCCAAAATTACACCCTTGGGAACTTGTTTATCTTCAGATGGAAAACTTTCAGATCCAAAGATCCCACAGAGATATTTCAAAGGGTCTTATTATCCCCATTTTTTAAAAGTTTTTTTTCTTTTTTCTGTAGACCTTTGGAAGCGTAATGAAACCACAGGCTGGCCATGCTTGATTGCACTTATTGGAATACATAGGGTTTGTGCTATCCCCTAAGGACAGTTTTTAGATGAAAGACACAAATAACATACTTCATACTGTGCAAGGCAGGAGCGTCTGTTCCAGCTATGTAAATACAAATTTAAAATATATCCTTATTTGTCAGAAATTCTTGATAAAAAAAAAAAACTTCCCGAAACTGTAATGAGATTTTTTTTCAGCTTCTACATCTAAGTTTATAGAAATGTTATGTTGCCTCCTCCCACCTGAGTAGTTAAAGTTAGAGATTAAAACAATAATGGGTAGAGTATAAAACCATAATGACTTCCTTCAAACCCCCTACATATAAATGAGGAGATGAACAAGTAAGATAGGATGAAAGAGTCATTAGCAGGAAGAGAGGAACAAGAAAAGCTTATTTTTGAAAAAAAAAATTAAATAAAATAAAATTTTTGGAGAAGTGGAGAAATTAGTGCACAGAAGGAAAGAGAACATAAAAGATTAGAAGTATGGAAACATTAAACCGAGAAAATACATGAACAGTTATTGTGGATAAAAAGATGGGAAAATGAAAATTAAAGGAAGGAGTTATCGAAAGAAATGAAAATGTAATAAAGATGGATGACAAAAAATGAAGAACTAAAAGAAGGATGCAGCACTGGTGATGATTATTTAAAAGGGTGAGGAAGGGGGATTGATAAAATGAGGAAGAACACTTTAACAGTATGGATAGAAAGTGAAGTGTGAAACAAGAAAGGAAGGAATGAACAAATTTAGGAAGAAACAGGACTGAAACAAAGGCAACTGAAACAGAAGGATGAAGGTACATTCAAAAGTGGGAAAAAAGAATAATTCGCAGTGGTAATGAAAAAAACTGGAAAGAAGCATCTAAATGTTTATATTCACATTTGTAGCTGTTTAAACTTCAGCATTTATTAAGATGAATAATTAAATTATGCTGAAATGCATCATCTCGATATGCAGGAGTCATCTTATAGTCGGTCCCTGGGCTTCATCGCTCCAGGTTCCCAAGACACAATCATGTGTCTGCACATACATGTCACAATAGACCAGCACTTTCCCTTGAAACTGTTTAATCCATGTAGTTTTGTAACACCACTATGCCTGAGCCCACACTGGATTATGAAGGCTGCAAATTGAAACAAGTTGTGCTTTGGTGTCAGTTTGTGATACCTTAAATTCGTCCTTAGGTTTAAAGGTTTTCTCCTTCTTAAAGAATGTGGTGTCTGTGTGGGATATATATATATATATATATATATATATATATATATATATATATATATATATATATATATATATATATATAAATACAACACTTGAAATGTTTGGGTCAAGACCTTGGTTGTGTGTTGACTTTATATTGAAACTATAAAATAGTGTGAAGCTTCAGTGCTATGTTTTCAGCTAGCACCGCTTTTTGTCTCATCTCTCTTCTGCTACTGCGAGGAAGATGTCCAGAGCCCCTCTGAGACTCTGACATGTAAAACATCCCACCTGTTTCTGGTCTCATGGCAGCTGAAGGTCCACACAAAGTTATATTAGGAAAAGAGTCACAGCTATAAACATCCCTCGCCTCAGAATCCGACTCTCTGTCTCTGTCTCTGCAGACGGCTTCAAATGTTTACTTGTGACCACGGGCAGACGAAGCTCAGAGTGCATTGCATCACTTGATTTACAGTCTGCAGTTTTACTTTGATATTCATGGAAATGGAACCACTTACATAGGGAGTAGTATTCCAGTCCATTTTTTCTGTACATAAACAGCATTCACAAGGAAAATACGTTTGCATTTAGTTTTTTTTTTTCAGAGGAAGCATTTATAGAGCAAATATATGTAATAACGTATGTAATAAATACTGCTAGTGATTTTTTGCATGAAGAAAAATTAGGATATAATGTATTCAGTGTATAACCAACTCAAAAATCATATCCAAATAGAAAGGACCCACTGCCTAATGTATTTGCTGCTCTCTGTGTTTTTCCCTTGTAGACTTTTTGATGAAGCCCAATTTGCTTAAATACAGTTAGGAAACTGCAGTTTATCTTAATTTGAGGATTGCTGCAGGAGGATGCAGTGTTATACCGCTCTTTTCACACATCACAACGTCATGGCTGAATTGTAAAACAAAGAGGATTTACAAACGGCTGGAGCAACAATAACGTCTCTTTCCAATCACCCTTCAGTTCATAAAGTTTGGGTGATATTTATTTTTGGAAAGCTCTCATTTCAAACCCTTAAATTAAGGTCTGGATATTGACTAGACTTTTAAGACCAAGATATGGCCAAAAGACTGATGGGCTTACTACTGGCTGGAGAAATCTTTGGTATAAATGGCAAATCATGGCTGTTTTATTGACTGCACGGTAACAAAATCATTGACTCTCCACTGCCATACTTGTACGTTTAGGCTAAATGACTCTTCTTTGGTCTTTCTATCCACATATGATGAGGTAGTTCAGATGCAGGCTTTCAAACCTTAACTAGGCTTCCTTTGTTTAGAGAGAAGATCGTTTGTCCTGTGTTCCTGACACAGAATTTATTTGTCCAGCCTTTTCCTGATTCTTCTTTTTTGAACATTAATGTCAAAATGTGAAATGACGCATTTTGACTTCATTTAAAATCAGGTGTGTCCACTTGTGAATATTTGTCTCCGCAAAAAGATGGACCTTAAAGGGGCTTTGTCATTTTGTTTATTTAGTCCCCTTTGAGCCTCAAAATAAGTTTTTTCAGTAGGTGACATCAGCAGAGAATCACGTATGCTGTCGCCATCTGTTAGCAGTACGTACCTGTTTCTGAGGCTTTGACTCCTGTTTCAGTTATTTAATCAGGTTACAATGTTCATATTGTAATCAGCGCACTATTATGTCTTTCACCTCCAATACGATATTTTTGTGCATTTTACACTTGATATTGGATTTTTCTCCTTTTTTTCATTCCTTGGCAGGGGATGTAGTGAAGATTTTCTTGGCTCCATTGCATCATTGTTAACACTTGTGCACTGTGCAACATATTGTACATTTGGTCTTGTTATGGTAAAATGGACACCTCTTAAGTTTGGCAATAAATAGAGCAGAAATATAAAAATAACAGATAAATGACAACAGGGTGTCCTAAAGTAATAGGAAAACCTTTGTACTCAACCAGAATATATAGCAATTCATGAAGTTTAAGTACGTAGGAAAGCCACTTTAAATTCTTGGAGAAATTCTTCCTACCCATCCGCAGATCAATGGGCAGCTATAGTTTCTTTTCTCAAATCAATGAAGATGATTGATTGATCAATGACTTTGACAAGCTGCACCTTGCTGCTAATTAACCTCGCAGGGATGGAGATGTTGGTGAGAGAAGGTTAATTTGATGCCATTCCAGAGCCTGACTCTGCTAACATCCAGTATTTGATAAATAAAGAATGTAATAACTTTCTGTTGGCATTTTAGGTGATGAGGTTAAATGTAGATTAAATTGGTAAAAACTATGGTCTATCCCTAGACTCAGTCAGCTTCCTACAGATGCCTGGAGAAGACAAAGCAGCTTCATAACCTACAGTGGCACCTTCTACAGCTAAGAAATATGGGGTGGAATGTCCCCCAAAAATGTTTTAATCCTTGTTTTCCTGATTATTAAAAATGGTAAAAACCAATGCACTATTTCGTTATCTGAATATCATTGTGTGTTTAAAATATTCACTAGTTCTGTCATAAGTGTTCACCGCCTGCTTTAACAAGTATGGCATTAGTACAGCAAGTGTGTTGGGCATTTTTCACCAATAATTTTTCTTAGGCATTTTTAAGAGTCTAAAATTCCCCAGAATTAATACAGAAATTAACAGAATATTCAAATTAGCATTAGTTTTTTAATACTGTGTTGTTTTAGCATGTAAAACATATTTCATGACTTTTATGCTAATCCTGGATTACTGAAGACAAAACACCAAAGACTATTAAAATACTAACCATGAATATTTAAAAGAAAAGTAATTTAAACCCCTACATTTTAAACGACTTTTATGTGAGATCTTAATGGTTCAATTGTTTAAAAACAACAGAGTCTCATACACTGGATAGAGTGTCTCTGTAACACTGTCTCTGTTTAAAACAAAATGGTAATGCTAATGTCAGCTTTAGCATGAACATGCTCGGGCTGCTAAGGCCAAAAGGTCATGAAATTGAATTATATTTTTCTTAAAAGGGACACCGCTGTTCTGGTAGAGCTCAGCAGGTTATCTCAGCTTTGTGAGAGCATTCAATTAAAATGTGTTCTATTAAGCACTTTGTAGGATATCAGTCTAGCCAAGATTAAGCCAAAAGTACTTAATAAGTCTTGTTTAAATGCTTCCTTACCCAGAAACAGATTTGCCAGATATTTTTTAACCAGATTCTTGTCCTAAAGCAGCCTGGATGAAAGCATGCAAGGGTTAACAAAATTCAAATATTGAAAATATTAAAAAAAGAAGGGTGTCAAACTAGATTTATTTTAAAATATTAAATATAAGTATTACATGTGATACATAAAAAATGAGCACAGTAGTTGGATAGAAGAAATAAACTATCAAGTAATGATGATCAGCTTGTCTATTTAAGCTATCCCCCATTTGTAAAGCTGAGTCAAACTGAACTCGTTTGAACTGTTCTCCTTCTTTCGGTTATCATCATGACAACAGGTGAAGATTAGGCATAGATGAGCTGGTGAATTCTTAACTTCTCCTTTTGGCTCACTTTTCTTATTCAACACAACAAACTGAAATCAGAACAGCAAAGCCTCCCCCCATCTTTCTGTCCATGTCTTGTCTAAAAAGAAATGGAATGAGAGAGTGCATCCTTCTCAATGTATGTCTGCAAAGAAATAAAACAATTTATCCAAATGTTGGGATATTTTTCTTAGTGTAAGAATTCTTGTCTTCTGTGCATAATGCCAAACTTATGGTTTTTAGATATTTTATTATTATACAATTTGACAAACAACACAAATTGACAGTTCGAGCCCCGCTTCCAGCTTTCAGTGTCGTTGTGTCCTTGGGCAAGTCACTTGACCTGCATTGTCTACTGATGGTGTCAGAGGGCCTGGTGCCGCTAGTGTACGGCAGTCTCGCTTCTGTCAGTGAGCCCCAGGGCAGCTGTGGCTACAATGTAGATTGCCACCATCAGTGTGTGAGTGTGTGCGTGAATGGGTGAATGTAGTGTGAAGCACTTTGATCAAGTCTCCTGACTTGGAAAAAAAGCGCTATATAAGTGCAGGCCATTTACCATTTTAAGTGGAGTGGTGGCCTAGCGGTTAGGGCATTGTGCCTGGAACCCAGAGGTTCTGAGTTCAAGCCCCACCCCCACGGATTGCCGGTCTGGGTTCCTGCGCACAATAGCAGCCGCACAATGGTAGCCCACGGCCCCCAAAAGGGATGGGTTACACGCATGAGAGGGAATTTAGTTACTTTGTACTTGTGAAAATGTAATAACAATAAAGTTGAATTCCATTTTATTCAGACACAACAACCTACGGATCCGACACTACTTACATATACTTCTCAACTATACCTGTCTGTAAATATTTTATTTGCTATAATCAGTCATTATTTATCCTGTATTATAAACCCACTAATATATTAGGGCTGGGCGATATAGAAAAAAAGCTTATCGATAAAAAAAATGCATATTGATCGATATCGATAATTATTGAAAAGATTTGAAACCATATTTTATGTGCAGCTCTGCCTGGACTGTTTATAATATTGCTAAATGATTTAATTAAAAAAAAAAAACACAAACACAGACTTCGAATTAAATCTTTATTTAACCAACTTTTTTAACCATAACAGAATTGTTTTAAAGAAAAATAACTTAAGAGACCTGGGTTATGTTATTAAATACTGACAAAGAATAAACTAAAGTGACCAGAAAAGTGACCAAAATAAATATAACAAATAAATAAATGCCCCGCCGCCGCCGCCCCCGTTTCCTGCTTTAACCTGAGTTATTACTTTGAAGTTGCTGGCCCCTCAGCATTTTTATCTCAATTGTTAGAACTACGTGGGAAACTGCCCAGAACTAATAATATATATATATTTTCCCGAAGATTCCTCGGAGGAGAGCCGCGCCGGGGCCTACACAGCTCGTACTCCTGCGGGTGTGAGCGGCTGAGATGATAAAAAAAAAAAAAGGTTGGTTGTGTTATCGGACTTGGTTTTCACTGGTTCCCTACACATTTTACAGATGACTGTGGTTTGTTTTTTGTCCGACTTGCCATGACCGAAATACTGCCAGACTGCCGAACTACAAAAACCCTTCTTTGAAACAATTTCCTCCGACTCTCCTTGCTGCGACATCTTCATGTGCTCTGTGTTGTGGTTTGAGAGGGCGGCGCTTGGTGACGGCGTGCCTGGGTCCGCGATTGTGATTGCTTGGGAGGATGTAGTGACTAGCATAAACCTACATGCTAGGCTACAATGAGAAGGAAGGAAAACTGCGTTTCTTTTTTATCGAACTTTTATCGACCCTCTTTTTTTCTATTGCGCCACACGTCTATCGATCGATATATATATCGTTATTGAATTATCGCCCAGCCCTATATATATATATATATATATATATATATATATATATATATATATATATATATATGTGTGTATATATATATATATATATATATATATATATAGATGCAAACTACATTTCCTTGCTTTGTAGCCTACTTGTGATAGTGTAATGACAATAAAGTTTATTTCTACTTTATTAATTTTGCATTACCACGAAATACAGTAAGTTGCAGTATGTTAGGCTACAGTAACATAAATTTGTAACAGCTATAGCATCATCTTTATTGTGCATAATTGTCTGTTTTAATAGCTGAGCCTTTATAGTAATCAGTTTTGAAAAACAGGTCTAATGCAGTGTGTGAAAATTAGTTAGTTTAGACTAGTGGGGGGCTAAGCCAGGTTTTTACTGGAGGTCATTATCTTAATGTAAGCATAAGCTAACAAGAGCCTTCATCTGCTGATAAAGTTCTTCATGTTAATTGTTATGTTTTCAGTAACGTTTGTGTCTTTTAATGAGCAACACAGAAATAAAACATCTGATTTAATGTAAGAGTAAATTATGCTTCCTGATGAAGCTTCTTTGCTTCATCAAGTATTTCATCTAGGGGCATTTCCTATTTATTTAACACAACAAGCTGGTAAAATACACTATTTGTAAATTGGGGAGGCTAATCAAATGGAGACACAGATCTAATTGGATTTTAGTAAAATTTTTCTGCTTAAAAATGATCCCTTTCCTTAATAAATATCTGAGCAGAGGAATTAATTAACAGTAGCAGTTATTTTTCTCATCTTGTATCACTAAACACTAGCCATTTGGTTAATGAGTGTTTCTTAATTCATTCCAGTCCAGTGTTATCATGTATTACACTCAGTACAAGTTCCTGCAATCACAAAATAAAAACATGACATATCATTTCATTCTTACAAAAGTCACACTAAAGGCTTTTCTTTTACTCACAATGTAAATCTGTCAGACGTTTTAAGGTTTAAATGACTGCAATTAACTCCTCAGCAGAACAAAACGAGGTAATGAAAGTTGTGATCTGGTTAGAGGTCTGATTGGCAGATGAATGTTTGTTCAATGCAAATTGGCTTGTTTTGCTAATTGCTAGCGTTTCTCACAGTGTGACTGTGCATTCTGTGTTGAGCAGTTTGAGCAACCCCAAATTGCTGCTCTATGTGTGTGGTTGATAATTTTTAGCTTGAGCTGTCATGTCTTTTGAAAATCACTGGTGATTCTCAGATTGAAATCCCTCCTTTTATTTCAAGTGATTGAAACCAAATAGTCCATTTTACCCTGAACATTTCACCTGCAAAAAAAAATAAAAATAAATGAATGCCTGGGGTCAGAAACGGAGCCGGTTAGAAAGACTTCCCGTAATGTTCCCATTTCTTTTCCTATAAAAGAAATAAAATACCTTCATTTCTATCTTTTTTTTTTAATGATCACATATTTCAAGAATGACAAATTTGGCATGAAAGAACTTTCAAAGGGCTAGCAGCATTCATATCATCCCTTAGAAAATTTAATTTAGCTTGAAAATTTTATCCCAAATTGTAAAGATAAAGGAACAGTTAAAGGGAAAGGACACAGTGAAATGCCTTGGGACAGGATATTTAACTTTTTTGCAATTAAATTAATTTATTTGATAACCAAAGATCATCAAAAATCTAAAAAAATATTTATAATTACTATGTTTTTTGAAAGACACAAGTTTTTGTCTCCAAAAAATCTCTTCCCAGGAGTTTGGAAAAACAAGAAACTCTTACATAAAGACACCTTACACTCACCGGCCACTTTATTAGGTACCCCATGCTAGTAACGGGTTGGACCCCCTTTTGCCTTCAGAACTGCCTCAATTCTTCGTGGCATAGATTCAACAAGGTGCTGGAAGCATTCCTCAGGTAGTTTGGTCCATATTGACATGATGGCATCACACAGTTGCCGCAGATTTGTCGAATGCACATCCATGATGCGAATCTCCCGTTCCACCACATCCCAAAGATGCTCTATTGGATTGAGATCTGGTGACTGTGGAGGCCATTTGAGTACAGTGAACTCATTGTCATGTTCAAGAAACCAGTCTGAGATGATTCCAGCTTTATGACATGGCGCATTATCCTGCTGAAAGTAGCCATCAGAAGTTGGGTACATTGTGGTCATAAAGGGATGGACATGGTCAGCAACAATACTCAGGTAGGCTGTGGCGTTGCAACAATGCTCAATTGGTACCAAGGGGCCCAAAGTGTGCCAAGAAAATATTCCCCACACCATGACACCACCACCACCAGCCTGAACCGTTGATACAAGGCAGGATGGATCCATGCTTTCATGTTGTAGACGCCAAATTCTGACCCTACCATCCGAATGTCGCAGCAGAAATCGAGACTCATCAGACCAGGCAACGTTTTTCCAATCTTCTATTGTCCAATTTCGATGAGCTTGTGCAAATTGTAGCCTCAGTTTCCTGTTCTTAGCTGAAAGGAGTGGCACCCGGTGTGGTCTTCTGCTGCTGTAGCCCATCTGCCTCAAAGTTCGACGTACTGTGCGTTCAGAGATACTCTTCTGCCCACCTTGGTTGTAACGGGTGGTTATTTGAGTCACTGTTGCCCTTCTATCAGCTCAAACCAGTCTGGCCATTCTCCTCTGACCTCTGGCATCAACAAGGCATTTCCGCCCACAGAACTGCCGCTCACTGGATGTTTTTTCTTTTTCGGACCATTCTCTGTAAACCCTAGAGATGGTTGTGCGTGAAAATCCCAGTAGATCAGCAGTTTCTGAAATACTCAGACCAGCCCTTCTGGCACCAACAATCATGCCACGTTCAAAGTCACTCAAATCACCTGTCTTCCCCATACTGATGCTCGGTTTGAACTGCAGGAGATTGTCTTGACCATGTCTACATGCCTAAATGCACTGAGTTGCCGCCATGTGATTGGCTGCTTAGAAATTAAGTGCTAACGAGCAGTTGGACAGGTGCACCTAATAAAGTGGCCGGTGAGTGTATATTGGTACACCAAAAATGTTATGAGCCCGAAGATGGGAAAGTAAAGGTGTCCCCATTACATGTATATTTAAATGTACCTTTCAATAACGTACTTGTTGTTTTGAGAAAAATATGTGTTACAGAATGATTTGGAGCTATTTGTGTCATGATTCTGCCCTTCGTGGACTTCTGTTTAAGTTTCTTATTGAGTTTTCAGTTATTTGTCATATTGTTGTTGGTCATTGGTTTCTTTTCCATTTTGGGTTATATTTAAGCAGTCTTGTTTTACAGTTACTCTCTGTTGCCCCCTCGTGCCTGTCTCCTTTCCCGGAGCTCCTATCTACTTACTTCTATCCACACCTGCTTTATATCAGCTTATTAGCCCATTCTTGGTTCTGTCCCCCATATACAGTATACACCTCCAGAGCGGCTCCATAGTTTTTGGTTACAAAGAACACAGCTTGTTATTTCTGGATTTGTGTTATTTTACCATCTACTTCAGCATTAAAAATGAAGAAAACACAACAACATCCACCAACTCTGACAATTTAGGGTTTTGGACTTTCTAATAGCTTCCTCTACTTTTTTATTTATTTATTTATTTTTTACAATATATATGATCACCATAAAACGTTTTTTTCATGCTCTTGAGTTTAATGCTTAGTCCCATTGATTTATTTTAGTTTGTTTCATGTCTGGTTTAATTTGTTTGATATTTACAGTAGTTTTGTACTAGTTCAGTTATGGTTTGTTTTGTTCTCTGTGCAATTAGTTTGGTCATGTTTAGCTCAACCCTTTCTTGTTTTTCATTGTCACTAATCATCCAAGTCAGATCACTGGCGATCAGCCTTTCATCCTACACGGTTGAATACTGCTAGCATGTTCTGTAATTCTGTTCTGCCAGGCTTTGCCAAGCCAAACAAACAACCCTGTGTTTCCTAAGAAATTTTCTTGAGACCTTAAAAGTTCAACCCACAATTTAGCCTCAGCCTACCTGTATGTTTTTGGGTTCATCCAAAACTCCTACCATGATGGCATCATGTTGATGTGAACTGGGAAATCTGAAGTTATTAACTCTAACAAAACGAAATTAATGCAAGCGGGAAATGATTCAGAGGAAGCTCCATTCTATCTTATTGAGTTTCTATTTCTCGTTATTATTTACAGAAAGCCTTTTTACAGCTAAACAGACTAATATTTGATCAAGGCAGTCTTGGAGAGTTGGACATATTGTTTGGCCTTTATGATCAGTTGTCCAATTTCAGGCAGATTGGAGCAATGAAAGTGTTGTGTAGGCTGTTTGATTTTTGTAACTAATGTTCTAAAATTAGATTATGGAAAATTGTGATCTGGTGATTTGTTTGATCTGGTGACAAACAGTACAGTTTTAGCTAATTATAAGAGGAGTATAAAGATGTTTGATGGCTTACTCTGGTTATCATTTGACAATTATCAGTAGACAAGGCTATTCTATTCAATTCAGTTCAGTTTTTTTTTTTTTTATCTACAGTGGAAGTGCGTTCGTACAAGTTTGGTGGCAAGTGTTACAGATTCAGACAATAATTTAGTTCATTTTGACTTTTGGTGGAAAATATTCACTCTTACTGTACACTCTGTTTGATGGAGCAATCAAAGTGTTGGAGAAATAAATTCAATTGATTGACCAATACTACACAGAGTAGTTATTTACAGCAGTTCTTGTGCTGGAGCTTGCAAATATAAAAGAATGTATAAAATGTTCATTACATTCCACATAATAATATTCATTTTTTATTCAGTCATAGATTTTTGAGCATCACTGTCAAGGATTTAATAATCTGTCCCAATAAAATAAAGTCAGCAGATCCCTTATGTGACACAACAACGAAAAAAAGGTAGGTTTCCCTTCCTGCTGCTTGGGACACAGAGGCTCTAATCCAGACTGGGGTTTGAAGCTTTATGTAGTTTTTTTTTCTTCTCTTTTTTCATTGAATAGCTGAGGTTGTGTTCAATTATATTTTACAGCAGAGCTTTGTAGATAGGAAAACTCCATAAACATTTGAAGAGTAATTTAATTCACTGAATTGTTTCCTGCCAACACAGTTTTGTGGTGTCAGGAAATGTCACAAAAAAAGATGAATTAGAGTAAAAGTCCACAGAACTGCAGCTATCAGAGAAGGCCATAATTGAGTTGGTATTACATTTTACATTTTATATCTATTCACATTGATGGCAATCACATTCACCACTCAAACACTAAAGTAAAGTTTATGATCCATTTTTTAATGCTTATTTAGGTTTCCTTTTTTGAATAAGCATGTTTATATAGCATGTCATTTTGTAAATACACACTATATAGCTATTTCGAAGCAACTTGCAAGTCTGTTATTTTTCATATTAAATAATAAGGTTTAACTTATTTTTTTATATCAGGTGCATTTGTTTAAAAAGGCATGATTTAGTTGTAAGAAGACAATCATAACAACAGCTATAACTGGACCTTACCAAATATAACTTTTTTACATTATAACTGGATTAGCTGCTTAGTCATTCTTGCATAATGGGTTATACCTAGATTTATTTATCAAGACCCTCTGATGCATTGGCTTGTCTCTGCCATGTTAAATGCCCTTATTTTGAAGCAGGAACAGTATAGCTTTTTGTTTAAAAACTGTTTTTAATTATTGTCCATATATCCATATATTGTCATTATATTCCAAGTTCCATTGGCAAGAAATGCACTCCATCGGGCCTCTTATTTTATCACCGTTGTCACAGTGAATCTTATTTCCTGTGTTCCACTGATGAGGGCTAATTATCATGCTCAAGCTTAGATTTGGGCTGAGGCATTTACAATGAAGCAGGATTATTGAGTTAGCGGGACAAACGAAGCTAGGTTAATTCATTTAGAGGTTATTCACCATGGTAACAAAATTTGAACGGCAAACCTGCATCGGGTTAGGCTAGCTTTCAGGATTGATCTGAAACAAAGTAAATGCTCCACCGAACAGCCAATAAGCTGTTCAAGAAACTATGATGTGCCCTTTTATAGGAGACCCAATTTAACACAAAGCGTAAAAAGAAAATCAGCAAAACAACATCACAAAAAACAACTATAATATCAAACTGAATCATTTATTTTTTCTTTGCCTCCTTTTTGACATAAGCTTTTACTATTCTGTGTTTGTTTCCCCTTTGTATAATATCCTTGTAGACTTTGGCATTAACTTGTTTCTTGTATAATTGATATATGATATTACGTTAAAATATATGATAAAAATCAAAGCACAAATTGTGATCCTTTGAATCAGATTGACAATTATTTTAATAAGTTTAAAAAGGTTTTCAGGGGCTGCCACTTCGACAGACCTGCAGGAAGTTGCCCCCCCCACCTTTTTCAAATCAGACAAAATTGGTGTCAAATATTTATGTTACGTTTGTGCAGCAAAAATGTTTGTTTGTACTGGTATCATTTTAAAGATATAAAGAAATGTTTCTACCCCACCCAACCACACACACACCCACCCACCCACACACCCACACACCACCAATGTTCTTCAAATCAGACGGAATGGGTGTAAATTAATTCGACTCAGTTTTTGCTGG
Source organism: Cyprinodon diabolis (assembly GCA_030533445.1). NCBI lineage: Eukaryota > Metazoa > Chordata > Actinopteri > Cyprinodontiformes > Cyprinodontidae > Cyprinodon > Cyprinodon diabolis. The sequence goes on along the minus strand of CM060072.1, from coordinate 16,729,121 downwards.
TTTGTGTAGCAAAAATTGTTGTTTGTGCTGTTTGACTTTGAAAATATTTATGAAAGGTTAAGGGTCAAAAGGTCAACCCCCCCTTTTATAACGTAGCACAACCGTTTGAGACCAATTTTGTTTGATTTGAAGAAGGTAGGGGGACCAACTTCATTTAGGTCTGGGATTATTATTATATATTTATTATAAAGAAAATATTCCCACACTGCTCGGAAATCGGAATGATTTCATCCATTAATAAGATGCAACTGTGGCATCAGCTTCCAGCTTTATTTTAGCCCATTATTGAATTAAAAAGTCCAAATAACCAGAGTAAATTATGGTTCTTTGTTTTATTTTTATCTGCCCCCAAGTCCTCTTCACTCCAGAGGGAAACACAATTAATATGCAGTGCAGTAATTCGGATGCAGTCTGTGTTAAATGATACTGGTGCATTCTTTGCTCTTTTACCCAGTCAGCAATCCTTTGCCACGCTGTTTGGCGTCTCCTTCATGACACCAAGTTAGACATTTCATTTAGACTGTTTCTCTTCGTATTTCTGTAAAATTAGTTTTTCTTCCTCACAGGAGAAATTCTGAGCTCTCCCGTCTACACTCATAATTGTCATTGGTCAGCAACCTTGAACCCGCCCGTTTGTACATGCACATATAGGTGCACAGGTTCATGATAAGTTCAAGCTGAATTGAATTAGCAAGTTGATTGTGTTATATCTGATCCTGATTGCCATTTCTGTGGATTGGTTGTATTGGATAGGCTGGGAGTAATCCCACTAGGTTGGGTTTCGCTTCGTAGTACCGGCCTCAGACTTAATTTAGCTAGGTTAGCTGATTAATCTCACAACTGAAAATCCTGAATATCCACACCTAATAATTTCTCTCTCTACTCAGAATGGATGTATTACACTTTTCTAACTAGGTCCCATATGTTTCATCTTTGAGAACAAAGGTTCAGAGGTTGTTAATGCAGATTACGAAGTTATAATTTTGCAAGTACAGGTTAATAATTTACAAGTGCAAGTAAAAGATATACGAGTATCAATCCATAACCCCTGATGATGCTGTTATACTTCCCACTCCTAACAACTTGGTGGTGGTGATGCACTGAAGGTTGCTCATCATTTGCCTTTAAAGGAGAGAAAGCGACACGAGCAAGGGGACAAAAACCCAACTGTCGATTGATTTTTACCGTATTACACTTTGCATGCTTTGAAGACAAAGATATGACAACAGCTTTGTTTTTGTCCTCTTCCTATTTCTTTGGTTTCCTTGTGACTAGTGAACAGCCTTTAGGTTAATTATTGCCACCAACTGGTAATGAGTGAAACAGGTTACCAGGAATAATAGGTTCATACTCCAAAATGTGTGATTTGTACTTGAATGTTTGACATTTATAGCTTGTATTTGGACTTTCTAAACCTGTCATCTCACAGATGGAACTTCTAATGTCACATGTCCAGTATGTATGAGGTGACAAGTGCAACACTTATATTTATTCATGTTTATTGATTGATATTTACAAATTCATACATATATGCATACATCTTTATTGACAGTTATGTTTTATACTTCCATTAAATCTGGTTATAAAGAATTAATATTTTTAAGTCCTCTTTTTTTATCTCTATAGTGGCCAACTTCTCTCTTTCTCTGTTTTTGTTTTGATATTCCAATAATTAAATTTTCTGATAATTTAGCCTATATCTATGTGTCACAATCCTTTTCCTGCTCCTCTGCATTTGCACAGCCACCTCTTTTGTCTGTTTTCTCCATCACGTCTCTGGGAGGGTACAACATGACCGATTGGCACTTAGCATAAAAATTGTTGTTCTAAATTGTGGCAGGCTCACAACCAACACAGCAGCGTCCATACAAATGCTATCGTTTAATAGCCACCAGAGAAGATGGACAGCTGCAGCTGAGCACCTATAACCATGATGCCGTAGGATGAAGGCAGTCTGCAGCCGGCGACACACACTTTTACTTAAAACCATCCTTAAGGGAAGTCAAAAACATAATCAGTCAGCTTGTCGCTCCACAGGCAGGAAGAATGACACAAAGTGCTTTAGTCTAGAATGGAAACATGCAAAATATTTTTTTTTCTTTTCCAAATCTACTTCTCTAATTTCTTTAATTGACCTTGTTCTCTTTTCTCACAGTTTCATTGAATTGTGTTTGAATAAAGTGGATTAAATCCAATTGATTTAATTAAGTATATAAAACAGAATTAAAACATTTTTTTAACAATCAGAAGTTTTCCTTGAAATATTGTGTCTTTATCTCATTGAAAGTTTATAAGAAAACGTTCTGGTGAACTCACTTGAGTACCTGCAGTTGGCAGTTTAGTCACAAATGGCAAAAAAATTGGATTTCTCTGAATCTTAGACTTTAGGATGACTTATGCAGTAAATTGCTTCTGCTTAGATAAATTTGCCTAAGGTGTGGTCATACATTTATAATCTTAAATTCTTCCTTTAACCTTTTGTAAGGCATAATGTTGGTCTAAGTTAGATTGCTGGTGCTTTTTAGGCACAGACGTTTTGTGATTTTGGGTGTTTGTTGTTCACACAGCAAGATGGTGACAACCAATTTGCTCTCAGATAAACACAGACATACTGTATTCAGCCTGCTGGGCCTGACCGCCTAAACTGATGCAGCTTGTTGTAAAACAGGTGGTAGACAGTTAATACACTGTGTGATAAAAGGATGCCTTTAAGCAGACGATGTCTGGTAGTTGGTGTACTTGCTGGTGTGAAAGCGAATTTTTGCTTTGTTGTGTAGCCAAAGCATTGTGATCTTTTTCATTGTAGAATTTTGCTTATAGTTATTGTCTATTGTGGCAATCAGATAATGAGGAAGGGACTGATGTGAAAGGATCATGACCAACAGACCACCTCGCTGTTTCTAACTGGAATGGGTAAACAAATTAGCCAAAAATATCTCTATCTGGGCTTTTATGTATTTTATGTATTTATCCATATATATCATCTCTTTATTTATACCTTTAATCCATCTATTAATCCAATTATTCTGATGAATGTGTGACATTCCATCCATTTCAAAGTCTATACAGATATATAGATATATTGTTTTTCTCTATTCATGCATCTTGGTTTTTCACTTTTAATTATTAGATGGTTTTTTTTATGGGTTCCATTTCCAAAGGCTGATGTATTGGTATAATAAACATATAAAAGTAATTTGAAGTATTTTCAAGACTGCGAACTCTGCAAATGTGAGTCTGGAAAAAACCCTAAATTATGGCCTTTATCTCTGATTCCAGATAACTTTAGTCTCTATTCAATTAATCTATTTTAGGGAACTTGAGAGCACCCGAGCAAAAAAAGAGAAAAAAATCAAATTAATAACTAATTATGATCATTTTAGGACAAGTTTGTCTTATCACTATTCAGCATTTATTATTGTAAAACTTTTAGGAGATTTAAACAGTGACTGTTACTGTGTTTGATCACTTTATCAGGCAAAGACATCGTCTTAAAAAGGTTCTCATTAGTGAATACTCTTTTGAAAGAAGGCGGCTTTATCATTTTAGTAGAGACGAGAGGCTTGGACAGTGTGGGAATCAGAACATTACAGAGCGGATTTCATCAGTCAGATTGGTGGTTGAAACTAAATCCTTTCCCACCCGACCTGTTTGGATCTCTTTCCGCTCCAGATCTTCAAAGTCGTCAAAGAATCCTCAATGTTAACTAACCAATCCTGTCAGAAGTGTCACAGGCACTTATTCTCCCCCCCCTCAGTCTGTGAGATACTTATGTTCAAAATTTACCTTCCTTTGAGTAGACTGTGATCCAAAATGTATTCCTGCATCTACAAGATTAGAGACTTTTCCCTTTATTGCATTCTGAGCTGCACTATGGTCTATCTGTGCTAAAACATAAAGAACTCTCTGAACATAAACCTTAAGTGCACTTTGGGTAAAAGCACTATTAAAACATAAATGAAATGGATGAAACATGCCTCCTCTAAAAACTTCAATGCCATGGCTGATACTGGCCGACACTTTCACCTCCTCTTTCTGTTAATAAAACGGTCCGTCGGTCTATAATTATAAAGATCTTACTTGTCCCCATGGCAACTGATTGCAGACAGCAAAGAATATATTTTCTTTGAAACAGTGCAACTGCCTTTGCTGTAACATGAAGGCATGGTCGGAATCTGAGATTGTTCAATACTCCTGAACATCTGCTTTTGCTGTAAACAAACACAAATTTTGTCATTGACTTCAAAGAAATGCAGATGGCTTACATATCAGATTTCACAAATCTCTTGTGAAATAAGGCCAAATTGATGATAAAATAATTTTCTTAGGTTTTCTATATTGTGATCCTGTTAAAATGGATAGCAACAGCTTCTCTGGGTTTAATATTTCCTTGTCATTAGATATGCCTGCAACCTCTACATGAACTAAAGTTCAGGTCTTGACTTCAGAAATGGGGTCAAAGTTTTGGGAAGAGCGTATTCTTGTAGATTTCATCGGGGGACAAAATAGCCAAGATAACGTACGGCGCTATGTAGCTCAGGCGGGTCTAACAATGTGTTCAGACCAAATGCTTTACGTGTGTCAGAGCATCTGAATGTACATGCAAAGTCTATGCTAGACACTGTTGACCAGCTTTGAGAGATCCTATGCACATCTGATCATCGGGAGCTGTGTGTTCTGGTATACCAGCTTCCAGGCATCCCAGCATTAGAGCTTCTCAGCATCAGGGTGTCTGAGCATTCGATGCTCAATTTATGGTGACATAAATGCATTAGCTTTTTAATCTGCCCCATATTCTTGTAGACTTGATGCAGATCATTGTGCAATAAGAAAAGTTAATCCAGGAGTTGTCTGGGAGACAGACACTACATGCAAGCTGTGATCTCTTCTGCAGAGCAGTCAGCATATGAGATTATGAAGCATATCAAAGCATCATCAAGTTCGTTCCAGTGTCCAGGTTTTGGCATTTTAGCATTTTTGATGTCCAGCACAGGTTTGTCTGAATGCACTATACTGTAACTGAGATTAGCTCAGTGTTTGAGAGGGCAGTTAAGTTCTACTTCTCTAAGAACTCTATTTAGAAGCCTTCAACTTGTTCTAGAAAAAGTCGGGTTGCCTTTGCATATCGTCAACTTACTTTGGAGTTTTAAGTTAGAAACTTGGAGGATTATTGAACCAGCTCTGATGCCAAAAATGCTTGAAGGAATAAGCAGTACTTTTTTGGATTTAGTCAAAAATAGTACCCCTATTATGATCTATGAGCCTGGAAGTGATGCAAACATTGAACACATCTTCCCATCATACTGCAAACTGCAGTCAGTGATCTTGTGCCAGTGGAATGCAGTCATAGGGCTACTTGTTCTCACATACTCGCATGGCTCAGTAATTAAAAAAGGAATTCTCTTTGCTTTCATGCACTTGATTTTTACAAGCACAGAATATTCCTGCCATTACTGCATGTTTAGATCTATGGCCTTGAGGTCATTACTTTGAAAGCTTGTATTAAAGGTTTAGTTTCCTAATACTCCTTTTCCCACAGGACGAAAAACCTGTTTCAAACCAAGAATGATCGGCTTTTGGTGGCAGTGGGAACAATTCACTGACCCGTGTCAAAGCGTCAAAGCAGTATAGTTTAAAATCGCTTTCAACGTGCAAAACATTTGGACATCAATACATTGCGCCATACGCGTTTACTCTAACAAGGCAAAACAACTCTGCTTATATTTTATACACATGGAGCAGCACTGGTACTAGGGATTCAGAGGACAGAGAACAAACGACTAAAGAACACTTACTACACCCTGGCTTCTTTATATGTTGCTCCCCATTGTTTACTTTCCGGATATCTGAGGCACTGATGCCATCATCAACCCTAACCCAGCGTCACGGCGTCACCAGACGCGGGGTGAATATGGCCACTATGCTTGCCAACAGGGGCTCAGATCCAGCTTTTTTTGTCAATGGGAACGGAGCCAAATGCAGACTTTTTGTGGATCGACCCGTGTTTGAAAAAACTGCATCACCCTGTTATTTTTGGTCGGAAAGAGTCTTTATAGAATTAATAGATTCATAATTTCTTGTGGCTGGACAACAAAAACTCTCATAAGGTACCAATACCTTTCATTAATCTTACTACAAATAAGTTTGCATCTTCTCAAAGATTTATTTCTTCTCTTTACATATTCATAGGCAGTCTAAGGTTTCATTGTGGTAAGGGTATAAAAATACAGCTCTATGCAGATTGTGAAGGTCTTTGTCTTTTTTCCCCTGATATCTCTGGTTCACCAGCAAGCTATTAAGAGCTTCTTTTTTCTCCAGTGGTCTATCACAGAGTGTTGCATCTGCATTAGCAAGTAATCAGGTCAGGCATTAAGGGTTTTATTAAGACATAGAATGCTGTACAGAATCTATCTGGTTGTATAAGGGTGTTGTCTTTAAATATTCGCAGTAAGTGTTTTCTTTGTAAGGCTTTGTATATTATTTAGAGGATGAAAATGTCTTCAGATTAAAGCTCCTTTTAAATAGCTGTGATGTTATTTGGGCAGAAAAAAATTTCAACAATAGCTCAGGCATCTTGTTAAGAGTTTGTCTGTCCTTTTTTCATACTTAATCTTGAGTCTCAGAGGAAATTGCCTATGGTAAGGGCAAAGATCTGCAATGCTTTCCAAAGTAGAGCTATCTTTCTGACAGAAATACCCTCTGCAGCTGAAGCTAGTCTCTTGGGTATCCTGAAGCTAATGCACTTGTTTTTGAAAAATATTTTCTGAGCCTGAATATAATAAAATCTAAATAAAATCTTCACTCAACAACAAAGGAACACAGGCAAGACTCAGGCAAGATTACCTGCTGTTTGTTTTCAACCCTGGAAACCTGTACACTTTTTCTCTCCAATTATATATATATATTATTATTTTGTTTGTTTTATTAATATGGTGTTGCCAATGCTGTTTGGACCTGTTACTCTCAAAAGCCTTTATTTATGTTCATGTTTGAGACTGTAGCCAGATGTTATCAAAGAAAGCTAAACTCAAATACAATGATCAGGGCAATGTCTATAAAAATGAATCAATGATTATTCAGGAGGTTTAGGGTAGTTTTTAGGCTATTAAATGCTTTAATTGCCTATGATTGAGCACAGAGAAAAATATAAGTGACAGGGACTGCAATTTGAAATGATACATGTTTGCAGAATTCAGATTTGTTAATTAATTAATTACTTAATTTGTAATTTTGATTTAACTCTCGATACTTAATACTGTCATGCACTGATTTTACGAGACGTGCTTTTAATGGTATGAATTTTACTTGTGAGACTATGAGGCACCACGGTAATGTAACATGTTTGGACTCTATAAATTAACTTCTAAGGAATGCTACATGTTAAAAGAAGGGACGTTAAAACACGCAGCAGGCAGTTGAACTCAGAACATTGTTTCTACTGTCCTGGAAATCAAGACAGAAATTAGCCTCAGGAGCAAAAATTATCAGCGATTAAAACAATATGTTTGCAACATTTAAAGAGAAGAGTTATTAATTTAAACTTTGGACAGCGGAAGACAGATTATAGAGCAAATCCCAGGGTATGCTATCTGTAGTAGCTAAATTATGACCTTTGTTCTGTGCTTCTTCATCAGGTTTTGTTTTGTCCTTCCCTTAAATCCAAAATTGCCATGGTCTCATATTTTTGGTGCAGAAAGGGTTTCTAATGTAGCTGTATTCTTACTTTTTTCTCTGCTTTAGGGATCTTAATAGCACAGGTGCTTAGTCATTCCTTTTCCTCTGCTTTTACAAAAGCACCAACACAACCATTTGTCATATTGTAGTTATTAAGGTCCTCTTTTAATTCCAAGAACCAAAAAGCCACATTCTGTTTGAAGCCATTACATATTTGCTAAATATGGAAGTTCATACTTGGTTTCCAGTGCATGACTTTTTTGTCTTTTTTTTTGTTTTAGAAAGTGTATTTTAAGGTTGTAAATAGGCTATTTTACAGGGACTGTTATCAATTTCTGAAAGACCCCTGAAATTTTATAACCGCTGTTTTGTACATCCTCACTCCACCTTATCACTTTTTGTCAATGTGTATGAACACAAATAAGCCTTGAGAAGTTCAGCTGAACTGTTCTGCAAACAAAGTTATTGTTATTATTCAGCACCAGTGCTCCCCTCGAGGGTGCTTCCACTGCAAAGCATATGAGTGTTTATGGTTCATGACACAATTATGATTAAGATGTTAGCCTCTAACAGTGAGGAGGAGGGGGCGGAAAGGGAATGAGAGGTGGAGGCTGGGGGGAGGCTGGAAAAAAGAGACAGGCAATTTAGCATCAGCAAGCCTCTGGTGGGATAAAGGCGAGCAGCACAGTGCTGACCTGTCTCTGCGCTTCCCTCTGATCTGAGAGGACTCTCTACCCAAACATTAGCCCTCTCTCCTTGTTTTCTGCCCCATTTCTTCTTAACAAGCAGTATTTCTATTAAACTCTGAAGCTGTGTTCACATTTCTTGCCTGTTGGGTCACATCTGGGAATATATCTCTCTAATGTGCCGAATCAAACTGAACAAACTGTTTAATTTAAAAACACAAAGCACTTGCTTGTAAGCTGCAGCTTTGGCACAGAGGGTGGTGACTGATGGAACTGTCTGTTGCCCCTCCTCATGGTGTCATGGTGTTTGAACTAAATGTTATATCATGAGACAAAAAAAAAAAAAACAGTTACTTTAGAGAGAAGGCTGAGTTATGCAGAACTGGACACTCATGGAAGAAAAAATAAACATCCTTACATCACATCCCTAGACAGAATCAAGCAAGATCAAGAAGGATCAAAAGGAATAAGTCTGATAAGAACTACACTACTGAATTATTCTTTGTGTGCAGACCTTAACAGCAGAGGGCCTGCAGGAAAACTAGCTGTGAACCACAAAACTTTGAAACATACAATTAGACAACAGTTTTTCTTTTGCAGTTAAGAAGCACCGACCCACAAACTGAATCCCTGGATTTAGTGGCATATCTACACTTGAATCTTTTCCTGTTGTCATAAGCCATAGATCTCTATCTAGATATAAGCATCTGAGTGTCCTCCAAAGGGCGGTTTGGTTCTTCCTCTCAGAAAAAGTGAGGACTCCTGTAAAGTCCGATGAAAGTTTTTGGGAAAATGTACTACAACCAGAAGACCATAACATAGACCTAGAAGCATATACCAATGTATGTAAAATATATAATATATAAAATATATAGAGCTAACACATAGTAAAGAGAAAATCTGGCAAGTAGTTTGTTATTAGTATATAAAACCTGCAAATTAGTTTTGCATAATGGGAGTGCTTCTATGGGGAGTCCTCCTTCCAAAAGTTTTCTGGACAGGCAACTTGCAGGTGCTTTTGCCACTTGCAGCATTTTCCTTGGCAGTGTTTTGTGTGTTTGTTTGATGGCATCATTTATGTATTTGCAGCTTGTTTGCTTTGTGCTGTTCCATAGGTTTTGTTAAGGCAGTATTTCTCTTTTGCAGCATTTTCCCTTTACATGTGCTTTTTATGTTAGTTTAATTTTTGGTTTTGCAAGCCAGATTTTTGCATTTTGCACCTCATGGTTGCACCACAGTAATAGACACTAATTGTTGGTGATGGGAAAAAAGGAGGGAACTGCAAAAATTTTATCATTCTCAGAAAGACCTGAAAGTAAAACAGCAGATTTTACCAGACTACATAGGAGCCCAGTGTTGGTCTGAAATAACGAGCAGAAATTCAGGGAACCACAGAGTATCTGGCAGGAGCCTATGCTCCTGGAAGTCATTTATGGAACAGCTACTAACATAAACCTTTGCATTTCTGCCTCTGCTCATGGAAAATCTTTGTAAATTCCCATTCCGCCTTTTTCAACATGCCTGTTGGCCTGTGAGTTGCTACTGATGGTTGTTGCTAGTTTGTTTATTTATAAAGTCAGAAGGCGTGCAACCTCCAGTAATGGTCTCTATGTTGGCATCAGCTATCACCCTCACACTGCATCTATAAAAGTCATAATGGAGAGCTGCCTGGCTATTTGGCAGCAGGATTGACCAATAACATTTCGTAAAACCTAATTTCTTTCCCTAATCATAGACAGGCTTTGTTTGTGGACCATTGGGTTTTCGAGCTGCTCTGTGCATGAATAGCTGGCTGAGTGAGTGGCAACATTGGATGGCACCTGTGGGAGGGGGGGGTCTCTCAAAGGCCAATGATTTGATTTGCCACCAATTTGCCACTTATTTTCTTTCTCCTCAGCTCCACTTTCTTAACACACACACACCTCCACTCTGGTGAGAGAGGCCATTATTTAGCTTCCAACCAAGCCCCATTTAGTTTTCCCAGTCAGGGCGTCCCTTCAGACTTTATTGGAAAGCTATCAGTGCTTTTGTGCATGCACAAAGAGTCTGCAGAAAGCAGAGAGCAGTTATATTTCATTACCGCGTTGCATTTATTTGATTTGTGATACACTTTGTGAGGAAAGTGGATCAGCGGTGTGATAGCATGTATAGGTGGAGACAAGAAATTTGTCCTGCAATAAGCACATTTATAAAAGTTTGAAAGCTACTGGGAATCGGTTGGTGGTGTTGGGACTTTTGATTAGAGCTCCTGTATTGTCAGGGGGCCAGGTTCTGACACTGCGTGATGTATTTTTACTGCTGAGTTAATATTTCCATTTTTGAAAGCGAGAAGTGGAAAAAGCCAAATGCTGCAAGTTGTTTGCTTTTAACCCCATTCATGTGCATTTCAATTTTATTTTACAAATTAAGAATACTAACATCCAAGTCTTTTTAAACTTCTTCTAACCTCTATCTATGGAAATAAACATGCATTAGATAAGCATTTATTAGATTTAGACAACCCTTTATGTCTGCAAAGTCCAACTCTGATCTAATTAATTAATATTATTATTGTGGAAATTTCCAGACCAAGCAGCACATCTGGATCTTATTTTTTTCTGTGCCATGCTGTGATTGCTTTTTCTGAAAGAAACACATAAACTCTCCAAAGATGGTTCTCTTTTAGGGTTTAGGTCAGGTTGTGTGACTGGATTTACTATAATACTTTAGCCTGAACTGGTCACGTCCAAATTGCAAATGCAAACTGTCTGCTATAACAAATGTTTAATATGGTAGACTAGACCACTCCCAAGGATTATAGTAGCTGTAAAGTAGAAATACTGTAGATGTGTGTTCTTAGATTATTGCACCACAGGGACATGTTTAATTAATCAACCATTCAGACTTCATATTTAAAAACAGAAACTAAGCATTTACAATTAGGCTTCAAATTAATTTATAAGTAATGTAAAAAATGTCAGTTTTCTCTGCCCTAAGAAGCTGGGGGCGTGTCCACTGCAGCAGAGACACACCCAAAAAAAAAAATCCTGAAACAGGAATATTAAAACTAAAATTTTATTTTAGTATGACAATTCAAAAATTAAAGAGATTTTGTCTCATGTAGAACACTTGAATTATTTTTGCTTAGTTTCTTCTCCTGCTTTAAATTGTCCTCTGAATATACACTATAAAGCATGTTTACAACAAAGGGGGAAAAAAATGACTTTCTTATTATGGTTGTTAAATACTGGAACCAGTTCCACAGTTGGACTCAGCTTTCATTCTTTAATTCTCCATTCCGCTCTGTGGGAATTTTAAAGCTGGCTCCATTGGGATTTCTATTAGAACCAGTGGGATCCCAAACTAAGTTCAAATTGCTGACTAAGACACTTAATCATATTTAATTTAAAATCCAGTCTCAACTTAAAAAATGACAGCTTTTTTTGTTTAAGTTTGTTGTTTTCATGCTTCAGATTACACTTCACTATTTGAAATAAGTCTACAACTCTTTAATGTTAGTCGGATGATATCTCACACTCCATTCTTCCTCTCAACTTTATTCACCATGTCTGCTGACTTCATTATTGTGGTTAAGTACCAGAACTGCTGTCTCACCAGGACCTACGTGGTGATTATCTTTTTTTTTTTTTTTTTATCCATTCCATTGCTGGTTCATGCCTTCGGCAATGGCATAACCGCCTGCTGCTGGGAAATATCCATAAGAACCACTAGGATCTCAACTCCAGAGAATCTCTCTGAGAAAGTCAAGTCATTAACCATAGCCTGCAAAGAAATAAAGTTGGAACCAGAACCGTCCACATACAGAAAATAAAAGACCTTTACATAACTCTATTAAACCGGGAGGATTTTTGGATGTGACTTGAATAAAAAGTATCAAAACTTAAAAACCAAAGCATAAAAAATCACTTTGCTTATTGACTGTATTTACAATAAAACAGCTGATTTGCATGAGTTTGTACAACTTTGTACTTTAAGATCCTGCCAGCTGTCTCTGATTAAACGGCAAAAGGGTGAGATTTACTTTATCTTATAACAGTTAAATGAGAAATAATGTCTGTAATATTGCTTAAATAAGAGAAAAGTTACCTTAAACCAGGTACCAAAAGTTTGACCTAAAAATTGTGGAGCTACAGTATTGAGTTATTTTTAGGAAATCAATTCAATGCTGATGTTTTAACATTCTGAACATTTGACTTTAACACAAGTGTGTGTAATCGTTTAATATAATGCCATATGATGATTATCTTGATTTGATGCAAAACTTCACAAACAGCTTCAAATGTTAACACAATTTGGTAAATGGCAATTCTAAAGGAAAATGTAAGTCCTAAAAAGAACATGCAAGTTATTACAAAAGCTATCATGACACATTTTACTTTTCATTGAAAATTTGCTCTACAATAAGTGCTTGTGTTAATTCTAGTTAAACAAAAAATGCTTAAATTAATATTGACACCACACCTAACTAGTTCTAGAGACAGAAAAGAAAAACGGCAAGGTGTGTAGGGATTATTAAACACATTAGTATGATTTATATCATATTCTTTGAGGTAATATACAGCAGTAACTGCAGTACAGATTTTTTTGGTCATTAAAGGGCTTTTCCTAATCGATAAATGCTTTTATACACGAGTCTTCAGCCTCTCCGTCTCACTCAGTTTGAGTTGTGCTTTGCCACCAATGCACCGACGCTTTTGCTGCACCTGGAGATGCTTGGCAGCTTCCTTAGTCAGTCTGGCTTGTATTTATACTTATTATTCATAAATCCATTAGAAAAGGTGCTGCACTTGATATTGAAAACATTTGTGACTTTTTCAGCTCTTTCAGTTTTTACAAATGTTTTCAAAATGTATATATGACTACAAAACTTTCTACTGTTACTCTGGAGTTTACATCAGCTTGCCAGGTTTTACTGACATAATCTGTTTTATTTTATATCAGGTTCAGGGTCAGTTATCTGAGCCTGTCACTGCAGACAGGAAATATCAGAACTAATCTGGGGAGAGGAAATGGGAACGCTGTCTCCCTGCCTTTGGATTGTGTGTTTTTACTCATAATCAGGCTTTGTGGTGTAAATAAATCTCAGAATAGTCTCATCTAGTGGACTGGACATGGTTTGCACAGGTGATGGGGTTAGTTCTGAGATCAGGAGGTATCATGAAGGTCTCTCCTCTTGCTTGGATTCACAAAAACAGTAGAGAAAAGCAAGTGATGCAGAATCAGGTGCTTTATTAGTCCACACTAACACAAGCTGTGGTTTTGCTGTGAGAATACTGCCAAGGAGCTGATCAAAAACTCTGGCGTCTGATTGGCCGGAGCAGGTGGTTGTTTATGAAAAAATCTGATCTAAATAGTGAGCATGAGTAAGAAGACCTGCTACAATGGGCTGACAGAAGAAATATCTACCGAATTGGGTTCAGTCCGATTGACTTTAGATCACTACAAATAGTTCTACAAATGTATTATTTTCTTGTTTCAGATTAAAAAAAACACACAAAATCAAACAAACAACCTCAGTAATTAAAGATGAAGTCTTCAAAAGATGGTCTCATTAATGGAGAAAAAGAATATAAAAACCTGGCTTTCTCGAAAAATGTCCACAGGAGGAAAAATCCTCCACAGGCTTAAAAAAAAGGAAAAAGGGGGAAAAAAATAGATTTTTGTACTTAGCCATATATACATTTTCTAACATCAAGACATTTTCTCAGGGTTATGAACTTTTGGGGAAAATAGGATGCTGATTCACATGTTTACAGTCACATCACAATGATTTCACTACAGTGAATATCAAACTAACAGTCAAGCATGGTGGTGGTAGTGTGATGGCCTGGGGCTTCTGTGATGCTTTATGTCATGGTAAAACGACATGGTAAAATCTTGAGGGAATGTTTAACGATTAGTTCATGATATTAAACTCAAGTCAACGAGATGAGAGGAGAGCAAATTCACTTCAAAGCGGCCTAGTCAAAGTTCAAACTTGGAATTGTATTTGATGATATCACTAATCTTAAACCAGCTGCATTGCTGAAATTAAAAGACAAAAGTGTTACAAAATAAATAAAGCTAAAATAATACATGCAAACCAAGCATTGAGAGTTGCTTGGTTTGCACCAGAGAACTAAAAGACACTGATCCTGAGCTTATTTTATGTAAGACAAAACAATAACAAATAAAAACACAAAGCTTTAATAATAAGTGTCATTAGCTCTGTACTGTAACATAAAAGATTTACTGAACAAACACCTCTGTGCTTCACTGCCACCAGGTGGCATTAATATATTAGTATATTAAAGTTAATTAATTAAACATTAATTAATTAGATCCAACACTCAGAGCTTAGAAATGCTGATCAGTAGATAAATAACTTTAAGACTGCTTCTACAATAAGGTGTATTTTGCTTCATGATTGGCCAATGCAGAAATGACAAGCCTGTTGGTTGCTATGGTGATTGGAAAGATTACTCCATAGAAACATGGACAGGAAATCAGGCTTTAAACAGCCACCTAATGATAAAAAAATAAAAATCATTTTGAATATATTCTTTGAAACCCTTTTTTCGGGCCACAGGTGGTCATGTGTTCAGTGCTCTAGCAGGCAGGCACAACTCGCTCAGCTGAAAACCAATTGAGGTTCATTATTTTTGATGTGCACTCTCTGCACTCTGAAATGATTTAACAGAAAACCAGAAGTCCTGTAGCAGTTTGAGATGCAATGGATGAAAGTATAAAAAAAACATGCCTACATTTTGATGTGTAAACTTGGATGCATGGAGAACAGATTGTGAGATGAAAGTAGTTTGAACATTCAGTAATTCACAGAAAAAAATTCCCTGGTGTGTGCTATCGTCATACTCTAAGATGAGCAATATCTTGGAAAAGAATGAACTCTCATGAAGTTTCAATTCATTTGAAATGGTTAAAATGTTTATTGTTTGTTATCAGTACAGCTGAGCCACTGACCTCCAATGAGGGATGGGTCTTATTGTTTCATCAAAGGGCTAATGTTGTCAGTTTGTTTTGGTTTTCCTTACAAAGCATGTACACACTACAATATACATCACTGCTGTGATTGGTGTTATCCAGCGCTTTAATACTGATACTCATTACATAATGGGGAAAAAGCTTATATTTACATGAGAGAAGTTTTCTTCTAACGATATGGCACTAAGATGATTCTCTGGCTCTGGAACCCTGATCCCGTTCTTGGTGAAATTGTCCTTGACCGGTGGTATCAAGGTGTTTCCACACTTGAGGTGTTTGGTAATTTATATAAAAGTCTGCTACCTTCTCCTTTAGTGTGACCAGTGCTTTCAGATGTGAACACAGTAATCACAACATATGGACAAAAACAAACAAACCATCCTAGAGTTTGTTAGGAACCGCAGAGAGACCATCGTGCCCAAATGGTATTGGAATGGTTCCCAGCAAACTCCATAGTGGTTCATTGCCACCTGAATGCTGAACAGCTACCAGTTGTACGCTGAGCAGTTGATCTAGATTTCTTCCTTTTGCCAAGTTTGTGTGATGCAGAACAGCAAATAAAAAAAAAAAATGCTTTTTTTGGGGGGGGGGGAAATATTTTAAGCGCTATGCATCTCTCAAGATATCTTCTGAAACATCTTTTATAGTTAATGTGTGTTTTTTACTAGCCACGAACACATCATCTACTTCATGTATTAAAAGTTGGCTCTCCTACTTTTAACATAACTGACCATTAAGGAAATGAATGTATATTAATGTAAATACAACTTTTTTTACATAGAATTTGTTCATGATATTGCATCATCTGAATTGCTATGTAAATGCATTTATGCATAGATGAGATATTTGCAGTGTTGAGGTTTTTAACATTTTTCTAATTAGTGAATAAAATAGAAAACAAATCTGTTGAAGGAAACCACTAATTAGGGACCCAATTTCTCCAGTGTAAGTCAATCAATCAATATCATCAAGTAAAGCAGTTCCTCTCAGACATCAAGGTTTTCTTTGACGCCATTTAGCTCTTGACTATTTTTAACGGTATCATTCGCATCAGCTAAAGTAAAAACTCCCTTTACAGATCGAAGATGTTTTGCTGACTGTGGCTTTGGTGTCTCCTGCAGCTTTCAGCACTTTTTCCCTGTTGCCCAGTCTTCTGCCATTTGTTTTAGTTTTGGGTAATGCGTGCGGCTGTCAAAAACGATTATCTTTGAAAGTGTGAGGCTTGCCCTGCAAAGTGCGCTGGACAGTAAATTGTATTGTTCCACGGAGTTATTAGGGCATTATTATAGCAGTGCTGGAAGTGAACAATGCCTTATCGTCCTCACAGCCATACAATTAGAATCATCATTAATCGCTACTATCAGCACATCAGTGGGCCGTAGGGGTTATAATAGAGTTATAGACCACTTATTGGGTAATCAGTCAATGCGATTGCTAACTAAAGTGTCTGTCATGGTGCCAAAACTGAGGTGCAGGCCATTGGCTTAACGGAGAGGACTGGAGTATGTGAGTGGAATGTTTATGGTTACACTTCTGTTCAGCTCTTCCCTTTTAATTATCAGATTTAAGTTCTGCTGGATGTTTCCGTGTAAATCTTTGATGGATGCCTGGAAGGTTACGAAAACAAAAGGCCAAATGAGTCCAAAGGCAGGTTTTCTTTAGTTTAAATAAACCATGCACACATGGTATGTTAGGCTGAAACAAATTAGATGTAAATGGTCTTACTTGTTGACAATGTACTGAAAGGCTAGCCTAATTAAGGCATGCTCCAGTGAAGCTTAAGATATGACTACATGCAACTGAGTTTACTGCATGCAAACAGACAAAACCTTAATGCAACAATGGCTTAATGCAGGGTGCATGATTCTGTCCAGGATGGGAAGACAGGCCTGTTTAACCCTTTAATCTGTCTATGTGAACAAAGTCATGTTCCAATGATGAGGTGTATTGTATTTCTCCAATAAAATGTTACGGAACAAGATTGATTCTAGAAAATAAAAGCAGCTGGCACACATTTAAAATGACTGTGACTATTACAGGGAGGGGATTTAGATGTTACCAAAGGAGATTTATCGAGATATATATAGATATATATATACATATATATCTATATATATATATATATATATATATATATATATATATATATATATATAGAGAGAGAGAGAGAGAGAGAGAGAGAGAGATATTTTAATAGATAGATATAGAGAAATATATGGATGGATGGTTAGATGATGGATAGATACTGTAGATAGATAGATAGATATTTTTGTGTAACCATAATTTTTTAATTGTTAGATTAATTGGTCGATCCCCAGAGAGCAGAGGACACATTCTTGTTCTGTTGAGTGTAGTGTAAGGACCTATTAAGAGCCATTTATATCTTGCGGTTTGTTACAAGCTGAACAAACCAACTTAATATATTTATATAATATAAATATATGTATATATAAGTATATATTTATTCATAGATTAATTTGGTCAAATATCATTTCAAGAAAATTGTTTCAATTCCTGTATGCTGGTGAAGGTTCTCAGTCATCCAGGTCATAGTCATGCCAAAAAAATTACAGACAATCTACTGGACTTTGTTTCCAAGTTTGAATACGTTTCGCTTCCCATCCAGGAAGCTTTTTCAATTAAAAATGTCAGGAATAGCGTTCAGTTCTAGGTTTTATACAGTAGCCCAACAAAGCCTTGTTTTTGTTCTAAAAACATGCAAATTGGAACAGACTGTCTGTTCCAATTAGTTTTGAATTATTTTGTGGAGTCAATTCCTGTACAATCATATGTTTAGAAGGAAGCCTCCATCAGTACTGGGCTCAGTAGGAACAGCTAACTGTCATAAACAGGTTGGGTTCTGAAAGCAGGAGGGGCATGGGAAAAAACACAAGCCCATTTAAACCTTGAGTATTTTCTGCCACAATAAGTGTACATAAGAAATGGCAGCATAAAATTAATTGATTCAGGAAATTACGGGTAAGATGCAGCTAGACACAGAAGCTTTGAGTAATTCAGCAATGTCTCTAAATGCTGGACTCAAGAATAGATTCAACAGATAGAGAAAGGGAGTTAAGATAAAGGGAAGTAAGAGCTCTGTAAATATTTTTATACATTAAAGAAATGGGCAAACATAGAGGACCTGAGTCAAAAGGCATTTTTTTATAGGCGATAACAATCCAAGAGAAAAAAAAACCCCACAAAGGTAGTGGTAACAACAGCTTTGTTATTGGCACCATCCAGGGAAGAGATGAAGCTAAATATGGATACTAAGCCAGTAATACTGAATATAATTGAATACCATGTACTGTCAACTCAAGTCAAATGTATTAATAAAACAGATTGGAAAAATTGGCCAAAGAGAGTACTAACAGCTAAACAGCAAAGAACAATCAGGAAAGAAAAAAAGCCTCACAGTTAACGCAATAGAACAATGAATAATTTCTTTCAGCAGACATGTACTTTGAAGCGCTGGGCCAGAAGCAGGTCTGTTAAAAGGAAAAAGCAATAGCAATCTGTTGTAAACATTCAGAAAATAAATACAGTTAAACAGGAATGCTGAGCCACAAGTATTTTCTGTTAGATGAAAAAAGGAGTTTAGTTATTTGCCACAAAAATAACAAATTATGGAAATGAAAACCCTAATAACTGACAACAAAACTTCAGTTTAAACTTTATATTCACCAAACTGAGTAAATGAAACCACTAACCTTGTTTTGCTTCTTTTTTAATGGCATTTAAAGGCTCCCAAATAGAAATTATTGATTTTACATCCTGAGAAAATATTTGTCACTAAATTAGACTAGACTGTCCTGCTGGGATACTACCTACTACAGTGAAGGTCTATTAGGAAGACAATTGATAGAGCAATTGGGAAAGCTTTAAGGAACAGGGTTTCTTGCAACTGATGAAGGCCTGTGATAAAATACACGTAAATTGTATGTTTTTCCAAGTGCAACGTGGTTCAGTTGCAGTATTTTATGTAAAACAAACCTGTCATTCCAGACCAGTGCCAAATAAGCAGAGGACAAATACTGACATTTGTAATCCACACCAGCGCTGGCATCTTCCCTTAATAATTCTTCATTATCCGTCTCTCCTCAGATGACCCAGGAACAGTGCTCTCATAGGAACAATGTCCAGAGTTCAGAGAAACCACAAGTGTACAAAGTGGGAATATACGGCTGGAGGAAACGCTGCCTTTACTTCTTCGTCCTGCTATTAATGATCCTGATCCTGATCAACTTGGCTCTAACCATCTGGATCCTCAAAGTCATGAACTTCACCATTGTAAGTCATGTTTTGTGTATTTTCTTCCTCTGAAAGCCTCTGACTCCTGATCTACTTTTTTTTTATTTGATCTATCACCTGATGCCAAAAATATGGGACAGATTTATGTGTTATTTTCATACAGATGATACATTTTTCATTGAAGGGCCTTTAAAGCAACAGCTGCTGCTGCACATACAAGTTGCGCAACACTACAAGCATTAATCCATTCGGTAGCCTACATTTTCTGATGATTCTACATGACATGAAAGCATGAGCCTTGAATATCTAAGTTGGCCTAGTTATACTTCCTGGGATGATGAATTAGATGTTGAGTGCTGATCTGAGGTCTGTAGCTCTCTTGGACATTTGCAGGTTTCAGGTTCCACATTTTAAAAATTGATTTAATAAAAATACCTAAAGAATGTCCTTGCTACATTTATAGGATAATTTTATAAATATTAAGTAAATATTATTGAGTTTTCTGGACATATATAATCTATAATCGTCTGCTTTGCACCTGTCTGTCCCCTCCGCCCGTCTCACCACCATGGGGAGCAGAGCATTCAGCCGCTCTGCCCCCCGCCTCTGGAACTCTCTACCACCCAGAATTAGAAACACAGGCTCAATTCTCCATTTTAAAATGCAACTCAAAACCCATCTGTTCAAGATTGCTTATTCTCTTTAAATATCAATTTCACTGTCACAGCCTCTGTATTTTTTTAATGTTTTTATTTTTATTTTTTCTGACACTGTTTTTATGCTTTTGTACGGTGACCTTGAGTGTCCAGAAAGGCGCCTTTTTAAATAAAATGTATTATTATTATTATTATAAGATTAATGGAGGGTGGTCTCATTTGCCATGTCTATATGTGGAATATAGACTAATCTTTGCTATTTAATGTTCTATAGCTTTTTATACCAATGATTCCTTTGCTTTTTTTTTTTTTTTACCAGAAATTATTATGAAACAGTGGAGAGAAAAAAATGTCTGGAGCTCTGCAGGGTTGTATTAGGGGTCTCTGTTTTTCAGCTTTAAATTGTCCACCTTAAAAACGTTGTAAAAGCATTGAGGGGAGTATTTACCACTTTTTCATTTTTTTTGTGGATTAGTTAAAAAAAACACTGGATTCAATTCAATTAAACAATACTTTCTCTAAGTATTATTTACAAGCTGCAAAATAGCACAGATCAGTCTATCAGGAGTGTACTTGTAGCTGTTGAAGAGCTGTAGATACCCTAATGATAGTTATATTCTAAAAATTATAAGAACAACTGATATGAAAATGACAGCTCAATAGATTATGTGCTGTTGTTGAGTTTTAGATTGATAAAAATAAAAAATAATTTTGATATACAAGAAAATATAGCAGCACTGATTCTGCATGATTTTCAGAAGTATGCTTTTAATATTTTTGCTTGATTACATGTTTTACTGTACGTATGAAGAATATAACAAACATAAAAAGCACAAGTTGTACTTCTAAACCAGTGGCATACTGATGGTTTTATTATGTAAAATGATTGACTCCCTTATTTAATTAAGGATGCAAAGCATCCCCTTATATTCAAAGCACTTGATTGTAAAAGTGTATTCTTTACAAATATTCAGTGACATAATACAAATAAATAAAGGTTCTTTTTTTAATTCAACCAAATAGAAATAAATGTTTAATGGATTATTTAATTCTGTTGAGCTTTCAGCAGCTCTCAATGATTTATCTGGTCTAATCGACCTCTTTTGTTTTAATTCATGGAAAGCTGTTTTGTCTGGCACTACTCTAAAACATATATTTAGGTTGTATCCTGTTATCACCTGCTTTAAAAGTGATCACATTTTTATCTAAAGGCCTGTACTTTCTGAGCCACAGACATGTAAAACCTGGTTTGCACATACCTACAGGGCTTAAAAGCTTTGTGAATTTGCCTTTTACCACCTCTAATAGCTTTACTTTACTAAGTTTTGATACCGAGGATGACTTTATCTAAAGTCTGTATTGAAAAATATGCCTTAGTTTCTTTTGGGACTGTCAAGAAATACCCACTGTTGCATTTCCCTCTGACATTAAATCTATATTTACACTACATGAAATCTACAGAATACAGATCTGCTTTCAAAAAACTCATTAATCATTCTTTTCCTCTAATATAAAAAAAAGTAAAGCAAAGTGATTTTACTTGTATAGCAAACATGCAAAACGTACAAAAAATTAGAAGGAAAACAGCTAATGCAATAAATACAAGGTAAGCAAAACTAATTCAATTCTGATTGGCTCAATCCAATGGAGACACAATTTTATTGTATAAATTGCAGCGTGTGCATTTCTTTAAGGCCCATATGACTTCAGTGTGATGCCAAGCTTTAGTAAACTTATAAAGAGCACCACATCCATCACTGCTTCTGTCTATCCAAAGCTCTTTAAGATGAATTTCAACCATCAGACTGTCTTCTGCTCTTCCCTACTGTGTTACTTCATTTTTACTATTCCCTACCCTACTTGTTTGTTTTCAGTCTATCAGGTGCACACATTTTCTTTCTGCTTGTATCAATGCAGTGCTCAGTGATGAGTCAGTACAGCAGAAGCAGCACACGCGTACAGCACACAGGGGCCTGCTCACATGGTTGTTGATGTGAATAATACATGAGCCCCGCTTCACCACGCCGCTTTAATATGAGATCTACATAAATCAGGACAGGTTTTCTAAGATGCTGAGCCGTGTGTTGTGACGGAGCACTGCAGTCAGCCCGCCCGCTTTATGTTTTTAATGTGTCTCCTTGATAGATTTATAAAATAAGGGAAAAAAACTTTTGAAATGCGGACAGATGGGTTTAACATGAGCAAAAAAATAATAAAGTCAAAGCAGATCAAGCAAAGGAAAGAATATTTTTTTTCTTCTTCTTTGCTTTTTCTACCAACTGCAAGTGACGTCTTAGTGACAGCAAGCACATCTTTTAATCCAAGCACACTCACTTCCTTTTCCATTTTAGATACAGCTGCTGTTTCTGGAGCTCTGAGAAAACAGCGTTCATGCAGTTTGCTCTTAACAAAAAACTAGCGAAAACCATTACATTACACAGATTAAAACTGAAAAAAAAACATGAATCTAGGAATATGGTTAGATAGTGAATGTTGAACAGCTACATGTTGAATGCTGAACAGTAAAATAAAGTGGTTATTGCCTGATAGGATAGACTTTGTCTTTTAAAGTTTCAGTGGAATTAGGGGATTCATCAAAAGATTCCCTCTTCTTAAAGCTTTTGAGGTTTGTTTTGAGTGAGTCCAGTGTGCCTCTAGGGACAGCTTCCAGTGTCTGTGGTTTTATTTTAGAGAAAAGCTGCGACTTCATGAGATCACGGTCTATTAGCAGTTTATGCTTTCTGTGCAGTAACCTAAAGTAAGACAAATGTTTCAGTTTTATTTAACTGTCATATTGGTTTTAATCTTTGTACCCTGAGTCATCTTTTGTATCAGATTCAGCAGTTTTTAAAATGTTACTCAGGGGCCTGATCTATTGTTTTTATTCTTTATTTTACTTTATATGATACATTTTTCTATTGTCTAGATTGGTTATTTTTTGTTGTTGGCCTCAATTTATATGATAACTTGTGATTTAAAGTGGAAAGATTTTTGTTAAATATATATTATTCTGTTCTTGTTAAACTGCACTAAAATTTCGTTTTTTTTTTTTCATACACTGCAT
Source organism: Cyprinodon diabolis (assembly GCA_030533445.1). NCBI lineage: Eukaryota > Metazoa > Chordata > Actinopteri > Cyprinodontiformes > Cyprinodontidae > Cyprinodon > Cyprinodon diabolis. Next base: position 16,705,809 of record CM060072.1, on the reverse strand, counting down.
TAACTGAACTGACTGCTGGCAAATATTGCCGGAGCAGCTGGCAGCGATAGAGCAAGACGAGGGGAGCGACTGCGAGCAGAATTTACAAACCAGTCCTGTACAGGACTCTTAGTGCTGAGCAGTAATAAGGTTTATGGCTTTATTTGGGCTGTGAATATGCCATCAGCCTCCTTATTCATGTATTTATTGATCAAATAGTTACTTTTTCTATGATTCTGTGCAATTTTTTGACCCTTTAGGTATTGTCTGAATTCAGTTTTATAGATCTCTTCAGTTATTGTGTTTTGCTTGTTAACATTTGGCATAGCATGAACAAGATACAAAATTTGTGGCTTTATTGTAAATATATAATTTAGGTGATATTTTTTTATTGCATCCTTTGCAAACTATGTGCAAACAGAACATTTAGACTGAAATAGGTGAATTGAAATAATTATTGTTTCACAAAATCCTTATTTGTAATATTTTTAGACTGGGCATTTTAACTTGGCACATAGCAGTTAGTTGAAGCTCTTGGTGCATGTTTGGTTTTTGGTTTATCTTCAATTATTATTCCTTCAGAAAACTCTAGCTGTAGAAGGTTTGCTGCTCAACCTTGACATGTCTTGGTAAAGATATTGGAAGCCAAAAAAAGACAAGGCGCAAATAGAAAATTTACCACACACTTAATAAGTGGTTTCAGAGATCAAGTGTGCAGAAATCGTTTGTTTGCTTTAGAATATCCTAAAATAAAAATAAAAATGGCAAGCATGTCTTAGATTTTCTATTGGGACTAATTTGCAGTTTAACAAGATGTGAAATTAAAAAACAATCTCCATGTTTTTCAATAAACTATTTCTATAGTATATTTTTATCTGTTAAAGCAACATTAGAGCCATTTAGCAATGGGGGTAACTATAGCTACGACTGTCAGCAGGAAGATTTGAAATGAGCCTTAAATAAAAAATCTTGAATTATTTTATGAAAATAAAACATTTGCATGGTTAAAAAAAATAGCACATTTCACAAAATGATGTTGTTGGCATCTGTTATGATGACATTAACTTACTTTGATGTACAAAGTTAGCTTAACATTGGGTTGGTTCACAAATGTATTTATATGACTGCAGAAAGGAACTTCCATGTACCAAACGAGAGCACTGACCTTAAAGACAAAGTCCACTGCCAAAAAAGATATGCCACTGCCATCAAAGCTATTTTTAGTGTAGTACTATAACAGTTTGCTAGTATAGGTTCATATTAAGAGTTGTTGGAAAGGGTTATCTATGAAGCAGCTAAAAGAAAATATCTCAAAATGTAAAAGTGTTTTTAAATCTATAATTGATAAATTTGTTGCATATATATTTTTTAAACCTGAGTGTGCAGCAGGTGGAGAAAATATCTTGACTAGAGTAAGCAGAGGCATGAAGAGATGAAATATTCACTTAAACTGCCATTACAGAGACAAGTATGAATAATGAATGTGGACAAGCAGTAGAAAGCAGGAGATGTCCAACAAAGTCTAGGTAGATTTTTTTTTTGGTTTTCAATATGTCATAAGATGCTGTCCCCGCCTTTTGGTGTGGTGAGTTTAAATTTGCTGTGCATAGCTCAACAATTAGGCAAGCAGCACCACAGGTATGACTAACAGACCTAACGAGCTGGTGGTGAGTGCTGTTGAGCTCTAGGCTGCTAACAAATTTTCTAATTAAGGTGCTTTTTGGGCTCTTTGGCATTCCCGAATCATCTGATCACCAGATGGAGAAACATGCTAAATTGTTATTTAAAATACTTTGAAAATAGAAAGCCTGTTATGTCCATTCTGCTTTAATGGGTTAGGGAGAAGACAGAGCTTTAGCCAGAGAATCAGATGAAATGGAGGTATTTACATGTTGATGATTTAAAATGAATCTTTCCGTAAAAATTCAAAAAGTATCCACTGGACTTGGTTTTCAAGATTTGAAGACGTTTCGCCACCTCTCCAGGAAGCTTTCTCAATTCAAACTCACTGCGGATCCAGACATTTGAATTGAGAAAGCTTCCTGGAGAGGTGGCGAAACGTCTTCAGATCTTGAAAACCAAGTCCAGTGGATATTTTTTGAATTTTTACGGAATGACTATGACCTGGATGACTGAGAACCTTCATCAGCTTAAAATGAATCTGTTCAATGTCTTATGACTGAAACATTATTCTCATTGATTAGAAGGTTTTAGACCTTTTCTTGATGCAAAAGTTCAACTCTGTGCTTTCATATCATAATCTAGTTGTTTATGACTATTAAGAACTTTAGACCTTTGATTGAGGTTTTCAGACATTGTGGAGCTGTTTCATCTCTGGATCCCTGTCTCTGACTCCATCAAAGGCAGAGAGAAACTTGGGTGTCATGATTGATGACCAGCTGACTTTTAAAGATCACCTTAGCTCTGTTTCTTGATCTTGTTGCTTCACAGTACTAACAATAAGATCCGGCCTTACCTAACCCAACATGCTACCCAACTCCTGGTGCAGCCTATGGTTATCTCCCACCTTGACAATTGTAATGCACTCCTGACTGGTCTCCCAGCCTGTGCAATAAAACCATTACAAATGGTCCAGAACATGGTGAGTGTCTGGTCTTTAATCAGCCCAAAAAGTTTCACGTCAACTTCCTAATGCTAGCCTACAAAGGGCTTAAGGGTACGGCTCCTGTGTACTTGGATCCTCTAGCAAAGGCTCATGTCACAACTCAGTCACTCTGGTCAGCAATTAATTGTCGATTAGCACTGTTTACACCACGCTTAAGACAATCCAGGCTGTTTTCATGTGTTGTTTCAAGATGGTAAAGTGACCTACCAAACGCTACAAGAACAGCAGCGTCCCTTTCTATCTTTACGATACTCTTAAAGACCAAAGAGCATAGCTTTTCCTAACTGTTAACCATAACTCTTTACTTCTCCACTACTCTCTCTGTACATCCCTCTACCTATTTGCTGTCACCACTGATTCTGACTAGGAATTGTCCTCTAAAGAACTTATTGTTATATTGATGATAACTGTAACATTGTGTCTACTTTGTAAGTCGCTTTGAATAAAAGCGTCTGCTAAAAGCATAGACATAAACATCTCATGCTAAACCTGTCTGAAAACTCGGGACAAATGTTCTCACATTTTCTCACAGGATTCAGGATTGATTGTTCCAAAAGTCGAGGGGGGGTCGTCCTATCCCACATGCAGATAAACAGTTTTTAAAAAAAAAAAAATTTTCTGCAGTCTTCCCTGCAATACGTAGCATTATGTATTGCAGTACGTAGTATTACTTACTGTTTACGTAGCATTACATACATGAATTTTTAGATCAACACCTGGTTAAAGATTTCTCTGCAAGCATTTGAATATTTTCATGAGAAAATCCACCATAAAACTAATTTTACTGTGTTTGTATCCAAATAATAAAACTTTTGTCCATTTTACTTTGAAAATAGCTGCAGATCTGCTGGAGAGAGAATCTCCATACCCATTATAAAGTCATTATAGCTCCATCCATCTTTCCATCAATATGCCCTCCAGTTTATTCTGTGCTTTTTCAGCAAATATTGGATTTTGCTTGTAAACCAAAAAGAAAATGGTTTGGTCTCATTTTACTATATAAATTTGTCATATTTGCTGTCTGCCCAACAAGGCTGAAACGTAAATTCAAAGGCTTTCTAATTGCACATAATTGCTCATAATTGCCAACATGTGCATGGCAAATAGTTGTCCTAATACCCTACGTTTTGGACCCATGCAGCTCTTCCAGAGTGGTCATTGTCCTCTTGGGTGTATTTCTGATTGATGCTCTTTTATAGCAGCCTTGTCAACTCAGGTGGGTTACAATTGTTGCTTTGCAATTGTGCCACTTTTGGTTGGTCTGAACTTTATAACTTAACCCATGTTAAAACTTCTCCACCACTTTCTTCCTGACATGTCTGCTGTGTTTTTTGGGCTTCATTGTGCTATCTTTTCACAAATTTTCCAACAAACCTCTGAGGCTTAAAAGCAAAGCTGCATTCATGCTGAGATTGAATCATTTAATGTGTAACCAGGAAACTTTTTCAGGCAGTATGTCGCTGCAAATTGTATGTAAGAGTTTTGGATTTAAAAGGGGATGAATAAACTGCATGTCCTGCCTTATAACACATAAAATGCATCTCATGCATTAAAAGTAGTGATTGGGAAATTTTGTGCAAGTAGATGCCAACTTGCACAAAATTTTTTTTGTTTAAACTTAAGCTCTTTTGATTAGCTTTATAGTAATGCTTCACATTGGTTACCTGCTTATGCGTAAGATTACTGTTAACTAGACTGATAAACATGTTAATCAATTTACATATGTATCAATTCCTGACAAATCGAAAGATGCTTACGCATGTTTTATACTTAATGGCTCAAATTCAGTTTGAATCCATTCTATATTTTTAAAGCAAATCTATTCCTTTTTATTACAAACTGACTGAACAATGTCATGTCAGTCTGTTTACTTTGATGTACCATATTACATACAAGTCAAACTATAGAATAGAGATGGAGACTATGTGGGCCAGGAATAATCAAAGGAAAGATCAATTAATAAGTAAAACATCATCACATATTTTTTTTAAACCTCCAGGATGAAGGTTTTGCATCAGCTTCTCAAGGGGGTTTGGATCCAAAGAACTTTGTCTATGAGTCTCTGTGTATTGCCTGTGTTATGTATTTCCATAATGACTTGTGAACTGCTCAGGTATTTGCCTTCTTCTACAGTCGAGCATCTTTATGAGTCAGGGTAACACACAAATGCAACACAAACATTCGGCTCTGAGGTTTGCGCAGCAACACAAGAAGTGCCGGGCTAAATTTTTGTTGTTGTATAAAGAGCTATGATGCTTGTTGAGCTAGTTTATGGCAGGGATTTTGGCCCATAGTGTGCAGTGGCATCTGGAGAGTCATCAGTCAGCCTGAAAAATAATATGATTTTCAATTTAACCTCCGGGTGAGACTGCTTAAGGTGTCCTAGAAGCATATTTCTATTGGGAGTGTTTTTCTTTGGCCCATAGTTGTGTCTCTCTTATTCACTGTAAAAATAGCCTTCCTATAAACACAAGGTTCTTGGAAGTAATCATCACTTTGGGCCATTGATTCAGCTTTTACAGGGAGTACTTGTGTAATTTTGCTTTGCTTTTCATATTATCGAGACACTGAAACAGCTTTCTTGGTGCGATTGCTCAAAAGATTATGTAAGTAAAGTAATTTTCTCTTGAATAAACTAGCATGTTAGTTTCATGCAAGGGCGCCTTTCAAGATGTAAAATGCACTCATGAGAAACAAAGTAATTTCTGAGTAACTCTATCAACAAAGGTTATCAATGATTCTTTTACAAATTGTGTAGCCTAGTGATTATAGATGTTTTTTGGGCTTGTGTTGTGCCTAATATTGCTGTTTTCTAGTTCATATGTTTGTTTATTCATCATGTTTTATACAAACTTTCTATTGGTTTCGTACCTCCATTGATATGGCTGTGCCAAGACATTTGTTTGGTTAGGGACATGCAAAGCTGTTCCTATAGTGCTGTCATAGGTGTTACAATGGTGGCACAATGAGTAATAAACATTAAGTCAGTGCTGCTTTCAGACAGCATCATAGTCACAAAACATCTAAGGAGTTTTAGTGGGTAAACATCTCTGAGTTTGCTGCTGATTGTTGCTGGTGCTTATGAGAGAAAGAACAGTAATTTTCACCTTGATTGCAGTCTGCCTTACCTGCATCCCCATGGAGTTTCACTCATGCAAAATAAGAGTAACAAGGATTCAGAGTGAAATAACTAGGCAGCAAAAATGAAGATGTTTCTGACAACAATGAAGGAATGAAAAGTATTCACACATTTTTTTTGTGTATTTGTGCCTTTACCAAAGGTATCTTTTCATAGGCCAAGTTTTATCTGCACTTGTGAAAGGCAATTGAATCATTTTAGTAAAATATTATCATTTCTACATGGTTTTGATCATTGGGCTAACCTGTCTTCTTTACCAGTGTTGATCTCAGCAAATCCTGATATTTGTTCTAGCTGTCCAGTGGTACTTTGGAGTCTAAAAATAGTTAGGACTGTACCCCAATGAAAATAAAATCATCCTTTCATCTGGAAACAGTAAACTGGCGGGCTGGGAAATCCTCATATCGGTTCAGTGATCAAAAGTAGCAGAAATTACTGCTTACTGTCAGATAGACTGAAATGACCTATCTCTGATGCACGTTTTTCTGTTAAACTGTATAAACAGATGTCTTATTGTGCTGTCTATATGTCCTAGGCATTATTTTGATAATTTACTTCACTTCTGATAAAATCCCACTTTTGAGTCTAAGGCTTCCTGCTTGGTGCTCTCCAAAGATTAAAAAGGAGTTAGTGCATCTGGTTTTTCGTATTGGCTTATTGGAAACCAATAAGGTCTGGCATCAACAACTCTTGCCTGGGCAGCAGTGGGTTGCTACATGTAAGGGACAGAAAATATTTTTAGGTTATTAAATGCCTTCTTTACAATGGATCGCTGCTTAGATGTCTTGGTCAGCCTTTCTAGTAAGTGAATCCTATTTGAATTAAAGGGGCTTGTATGTGACAGTATGGTACTTTAAATCAGAGACCAGAAAAATCAAATGTGGGGTTCCTCAAGGCTCCATTCTGGGGCCCCTCTTATTTGATATCTACAAGCTCTCCTTAGCTTAGATTATTGCAAATAACAAGATCAGTTACCATGACTATTAGGGGTGTAAACCACACCCATCATGGCGATTCGATTCAGTATCGATTTCCTGACCAGACGATTCGATTATTTTCGATACTCAAGAATACACCACGATACGTTTCGATTCAATTAATGCATACTCTTGCGGACGTATCGATGCATCGGATCATCGGCTGTTGGATCGATGCATCGATACAAAACGATTATTATTTACACCCCTAATGACTGACAACACAATGTCACCAATTGACTATGAACCCATTAGGGGTGTAAATAATAATCGTTTTGTATCGATGCAGTTCTAAAGTCCTTCCAATGGCTCCCTGTAGCTCAGAGAATAGTTAGTCTATAAATCACTGAATGGATCAGCACTAACAAACATCAGATTAGTTGTCAGTGTATCAACCTCCCAGACCACTCAGGTCTATATAAAACCCATTTGTTTAGAACTGCCTTTGACTGTTGAAGTGTTGACTGATGTATCATTAGTTAAGTTTGTGGTCCAACTGTATTTAGTGTACTACCTTACTTGTACCATGTTTTTATCTTTACGTGCTTTTCTTCCGCTTTACTCTTTGTACTAAATTGTGCAATGTAATTATACTTGCCTTGCCTTAAAAATAGTTAATGTTTTCAAATTGGATACAAAAATAATCTGCATTATATTTCCAGTTTAGCAAAATCATTTTACTTTAGTTTTGTTAGTTTAGTTTTGAGTCAGTTGCAAGTTAAATTATCCTAATGCTGTTAGAAAAAACAAGTGTTCGTTTTTAAAATCAAATAAAAAACAAATAGAAAATGTTTTAAAAAAAAATATTCCAAACTTTGGATGCCTCACAGAGCCCTGTACAACCCAGCACAAAATGGTGCTAGTAGTTTTGTACATTGGAAAAGCTACCAAACTGACAGGTCAGGCAAAAATAACTTTCATCAGAGAAACAGCCAAGAGGCCCAAGGCAACTCTGGAAGAACAGCATAGATCCACCTTTTATTCTGGAGGATCTATTGACCACCTCTTTGTGAGAACATCTTGTAACAGCTGCAGGTTAAGTCCATAAAAAAAAAAAAATAAATATATATATATATATATATAAATCCCAGGCAGGGTCAAAAGATTAGTGGTTAGATTTGAAAAATATGATGTGGAAGCTGCATACCTTAGGGCACCATCTAAGGCACCTTGAAAAGTTCGGAAAGACTTGCAGACAAAAACTGGACAATGAAACCCCAAATCTCAGGATATACTTTGGGGAAGTAGAAATCTAAAACTCTACTAAAAACTCATAGTATTTTTTGGCAGAAACAAATACAATCTTCATCATAGCAACTCTGGGTATTTTTAACTTGAATCCTATAATACCCTCTAATGCCCTAGTTTAGCCTAGAAGTTCCCTACCTCCTTAAATCCTGAGATGACTTCTTCTTTCTAAGTGAAACGGATAGCTATGCTGCCCCAACATCATCCCACTGACTCTTTTGACCAGTTCACGACTTTATCAGTTGCCCTTTTGCAGTTGAAATAATTACTCACTCTGGGACAAATAAAGATGTTACAGCCGCCTTTCAAAAAAAACAACCCGACAAAGCAAAGAGGCCCCAGTGCGACTTGCAAACAGCAAAAATGTTCAGTCTCTGGAAAAACATGGCCTACTATTGGAAAAATATGTTGGAAGCTGCACAGAGTTATCAACTCAAATCCTGTTATTGAAGGACATGGAGATGTCTAACTAATGGGTGTTTTTAATGAATACATTTTTACAACTTTATCTCAAAATCTGCTCAATCTAAAAAAAAAAGATAAAGTTTTAGCTAATCCAAATGAATTTAAAGTTAAAGAGAACCAGTAACAGAGATGGGAAAACTTCTATTCATTACCCCTATTTCAGGAAGTAAAGTCAGAATAAACTCGCAAAACGGTGATCAAAAACAACTGGTATGCTTGTGTAATGAATGACCAATGACATTCGCCATCAACTCTCCCTTTATTCACTTTTAAATACATACAGATCTTTCATTATGCAAGATAAATGCATTAAATATAAGAGCTCGAAAAACTATGCAGCTGCTCCTGTGGGACTTGAGTTGTACTGTCTGAAAATTTGATTTAGAAACAAAATTATTCAGAGTAATTATTTTTTATGCTCTCAACACTGAGCAAAATAAAATGTAGTTATAAAAAGATATTTTCTTATCTTTAAAGAACAGAATTTAATTTTACTTTTGTATTTAAGTACAATGCAAAATGGGCAGTTTTTGACTATTATTTAAGCTTAAGCCCAACTGCCCCCTTTTTAACGGGGCTGCAGATCATTTGCAGCAATAATAAATTCAACTCGATAACCCTGAGACTGACACGCACTTCTCATGTCCAGATCTTCACCTGAGACTTCTCTATAAGACTATCTTCTTCATTCTAATATCCACCAACCACAGCTCCAAGACTGTGCCAAAAAGTGCTCAGATGGCCAAAATTACATTTAAAACCCAGTTTGTGTTTCGGTGGGCGACGTGTCAACAACTCACGTAGCAGCACCAAATGATCAGAATCAGAAATACTTTAATAATCCCAGAGGGACTTTACTTGATGCATTGCTAATGGAAGCCAACAAGACACTGATTGGCCGAAGTCAAACTGATTAGTGAAACTCTGACTATTTGCAGCTGACAATTCAACAAATTACAATAAAAACATCAGCAAAACTCAACAAAGCACATAAAATATGTCCTACCATTGCCAGGTATTTAATTCTTTAATATCAGAAGATGTTCAAATCTGAATAAAACTCAGTTTCTGGAATATAACCAACCAGTAGCTTATTTTCAGATAAAAGTTTTTTCTTCTGTCTGTATTAAGGTGCAGCAGCATGCCCATCTTTGGAAAATGTATCAGTGCTTAAATCAGAAAGATCTTTGCAACTCTTGGGTTACTGGAGCTTCTGTCTATCTCAAATTTGTGGATCCTCAACCACTTCCAGCTTGTACCGAATCCTTGTTTTGACAAGAGAGTGGATTAATAAGCCCGGTAAACAGGGTTTGCAATGGAAAGCTTAAAGCTACAGTGTGTAACTTTTAGCGACATCTAGCGGTCAGACTGCAGACTGCAGCAACATGAACATCTCCCCCCCACCGCTTCTCCCCCCCAACAGTACGGCGAGCGTTACGGGACAAAATGTCTTCCACGACGTCCGCATCACCTACCTTCTCAAGTGATGAGGTTTGTTTACATAGATAATTTTACAGATAGTATTTCATTAGTCTGTGTAGGGTATAGATTTCATGTAGACTTAAGATAATAAATATACCCATTATTTTTTCTACATCGTTGTGACGTTTTGGCGATCTCGCAATCCCTAGTTTGTTGGCTCTGCGCCGCCGTAGCGCAAAGATGTCTGCCTCCATGGCTGCGAGACCCGCTCCTATGTAATTATAAATAACGAATTCTAAGGCAAGGCAAATATTAAGGTTAAGAGGCTGAGCTCGTAGATGATGATAAATAACATAGTTATGTATAATATATTACATTTCTGACTGTATATCCCTGTAATTATTACACACTGTAGCTTTAAAGAAATTAAGTCAAATTAAAGTAAAAGATAATTTATGAGAACTTCCAGAGGTATCATTACTTTAAACCCAGCTATACTTTAGTTGAGTGCCAATAAACGTGGAGGGTTCTGCATAACTAAATCATATGTCTATCATGCTTTTTAAAGGGTTTGTCATGAAAACCAGCAGAAACTAGTTCATCCTTTCCTTTAAGTGGTTTAGATGATTGTGAAAAAATCAAATCCCTTCTCTGAAAATAAGTGTTAAAAATCCAATTTGGTCTGAAAGGCACTAAAAGGTCAATATCATTGCCCCAAATAGAGCTAATTCTGAAAACTTCCAAACATCTCAGTATGAAAAACTTTCAAAAGAAGGCTCAGCAAAGTTGAAGCGAGAGGAACATAAAGAAAGAGACCGAGACACTCAAGCAGCATAGCGGAGTTTTCTGCAGATAAAAACAGATGCAGCACTTTTCATCTAGAATATCTGTTTCCCTGATCGTGGACGCTCCAACGTTCTGTCATTGATTGATATGGTTGAGTTGGTTCTGACAGTACCACCCCAGGAGTCAAACACAAAAACCCACCCTGTCGTCACTCAGCAGGACATGACAGCAGCCTGACCAGTCGATGTTGATATTGATCCTAACAGACCGTTAGAAGACAGTCAGCGTTTATCTGCATCAAGCAACATCGCAACCCTGACAGGAGCCCATCACACAGAAATGTGAATCCTCTCTATAGACTCTGCTCACATCAGTGTCACTGTGGCTTTTAAAGCAAGCCAAACATGAAGAAGTGCGAATTAGCGCTTGTTTTTCGGAAGATGCAACAGGAAACCAGCCTGGTGTGGGATCTAAGACTGAATAGATTTAAGTATATAGAACATCAAAAGTAGCAGAGAATTCACACAGATACAACGTTTGTGGTACTTCTACTCCAATACTTCTCAAGAAAACCTTCATAAATTTTGAATTAAATTCTTGGAAACAGAGAATAGTCCATCTGTAGAGTTTTATATTTGTTTTTACCTCTAGTTGACAGCAGTGTTACAGTTTAAAAACGGAATGTATCTGTGTATGTAAGTGCATGTATACACGTGTATAATTCTTGGTCTTTCTCTCTATTGTGTTTTTCTTTGTTATCTGCCTGGGACTGCAGATTTTTACATTTTAGACATTCATTAATATGCACTGTCCCTAATAAATAAATAAATTAATGAAATTAAAAAAATCCAACAGTGGAATATAAATTCTTACAGGTTTAACATGCTGCCATGCATGATTTAAGCACTAACTTACTTTAGCACACCAGATTTCAATTGATGGTTTGGTATACAGTCTCTTCCTGAACTGCAGTCATCTAACTCAGATGTGTTAAAGCAGAAAATCATTTAAAACATCCATAAAAACACTGGTTTTGAAGATCATGTATTATAAAGGCCTAATCAAAGTCCACTCCTACTGTATATACATGTCACATTCTGGCCGGACAGGAAAATGAAATGATAAGAGTGTTTAAAAGCTTCACCCTCTAGATATGTAAATTTGGTAGCAACAATTTCAGCAAAGATGGTTCTACAGCAGGGCTTACCAACCTTTTTTTAAGGCTGAGGGCCACTTCATGTGTACTGAGTTATAGTACGAGGTACCAATACTGACCCATGAACTGCAAGGGTCAGCGTTCACCTAAACTTTGTACATTACAAACACATTTTGTTGTTTCTTTTAATTTATTTTATTCTAGAAATTGTCATTTAGAAATGCTCTATAAATGATTAAAAAAGAAGAGCAACAGAATAAAATACAATTTCAAGTTTAGCCCCCTGGTGTGTTGTTCTATTTTCAAAAGACTCTGAGGGCTCTCCATTTGGTCCTCGAGGGCCTCTTGGTGTCCGTGGGCACCACGTTGATGAACCCTGTTCTACAGAATGCTAATTCAGTACACAAAAAACACACAGAGTAAGAATGGACAAAATCCCTGGATGTTGTTCTCGCCCTTCCATCTATACCGAGTATACTGTACATCAGAGCAAACTTGTGCGTTGTCCAGTTTGACAGCTGCCACCGCTTCCAGTGGAGCACTGACAGAGCTCAGAGTGTTAAGTTAAAAGTTCACTTATCTGTTGCTGTTTTTCTACAAAATAATGTTTTAAGATTATTTCAATCGAGAACATTATACTTTTAAGCTTCACTATACTGTATGGCCCATTTACTGATTTAGTGCGTAATTTTAAAAAGTTTAGATGTTGAGAGGACCGTGGCAATCAGCGGAGCTTTAGGGCTCTGCTGGTTGCATTCAGGCCAGTGTAATGCTGAATGTTTGTTACGCAGATTATAAAAAGAATCAAAGGGTACAAAGACTTTTCCCAAAGCGCTGTATGTCAACTCTTTTTTGAGTGAATTAGGAACTGGGAGTTTTACGTTCTAAATTTCTTTTTTTTTTTTTTTTTAAGACACCTTATATACATTTTTAGATATTACATTTCTATCTAAAGTTCAACTAACACTGAGAAAAATGTACAAGAATGGCAAGTTAAATAAAGGATCTTTGAACACAAAAAACACAGTGCCTCTCCTGAAATAAGTGTGCTGAAGCAAATAGTTTCTGGGCAAAGTGAAGAACCAAATGACCTCTCGTAGAAGTTAACTGAGAATGCTGATGTGTAGAACCTTGCTGAAGGGTACATCAGCTGAAGTAATTGCGGTGTTCAAGGCCCTGTTGGGCCCAGACTAATAAGCCTCATATTATTTGATCTTTAGTACCAGCTAACTAATGACTCATTAGCAGAAGATCTGTGGTTTTCATAAGTGTGAGTTTTGTAAATATCTGAGTCCTCATGACTTAATGGAGAGAGAAATATATCACAGACCGAAGGCTCTTTGTTCGCTTCCTGACAGGTTATTAGCATCCCAAGCTTTCTACGTCGCTGCTGTTTCTTTTATGTGTTATTTATCTTCTGTTGTGGAGCCCAGCAGCTGGCATCATGGTGCCATCATCAGACCAAGTTCAGTCTATGTTTTCTGCCCTCTAGACTGTTCTTGAACATTGTAAATTCGCATAAACATGTTTGTGGTCGGCAGCTTGACTTTGAACAGAATGTAGGTCAAACTCACTCACTGCGACCTTCAGCTTTTTAAAGCTTCTCTTCAGGAATAAACTGAGGGAGTCATAAGTCAAGTCTGCATCCCGAGACACATTGAAGGTTACTTTTTTCACTCTTTCACATTTCTAATGATTATAAAATGCTTAAGAAATTACAACCATGGTAAAAGCTTTTTGATGGTCCCTCTGCATGTTTAAATATATTGGCTACCTTTTAGGGAAGATGTCCGCTTGCCCAGATTTATTGGAGGATCTGAAATATGACTACCTCACTGATCTAAGAATACATTCGAGAGTTTCTCCAACACTTAGGATGATATTTGGTGGTGCGTAACCTCTTTCAGGGAATCTTAAAAAATCTTGAGTCTTGCAAGAATTAAGAATATTTAAAATGTGTAAATGAAAGTGTTTCTGTGAGGAAATGCAGGTAATTCTAGATTTAAATGATCCCTCCAGCCTTTAATTTGAAATCAAAGATTAAAGATTGTTTGTTTTTACATCTTACAGAAAGCAAAGGCAGGATTTATTTAACCATTTTTCACCATGATGTGTTGTTCATATTATCTTTTTGAGCATTAAATAGGACTTTCTAAGGAGGACAGTAAGTTCAATAGCTTTGCTGTTCCTTACCAGCATTTTTATTTAATCTCTCAATGTTCTATAATTATACATTAGGTTGCATGTATAAGAGTTAGCTAAATGTTCCAGTTGGGGGGCTTTATATACAAGCCAGACGTTTAGCCTTATTAGCCATCACCTGAGTCCTGAATTTAGGAGACAGGCTCAGACATAATTAGGGTGCTTAGATGCATGGGCGTAGGTTTGCATAGGGAACATAGGGACATATCCCTACCAAAATTTTGAACCGACCTAATTGTCCTTACCAATAATTGGATTTGAGCAACATGTTTATAATTTACAACAGTATTTGTTGCAGCAGTGGCTTCTTTTCCTCTTGCAGCTCCTCTGCCTGGTCTCTCCAGTCCCTTTCACGTAGCAGTGCATGGAACTGTGCCGCGCTGTTTAACTCCACTCTCATTGGTTGTTCTGCCTTAGGTCCCGCCTTCTCTCTCTCTGATAGGCTGTTTTCTAGTCTGTCTGTGCTTGGAGCACAACATTTAAAATTTATTCACACTAGAATGCCGCGGTTACTACAATTAATATTAGACTGCAAAACTAGTCCCAAAAAAAAAAAAAAAAAAGCAATATCAATATCATGTACACTAAAAAACAAAAACCTTTTTCTTTTTTTTCTTTTTTAAAACGAAATATTCTGAGTCAGCCAGTAGTTCTGAAGACTGCTGGAAAAATGGGCAAATAAAGGCTGTAAGCCATCAACATTTCTGATTCTTAGCCACAGCCAATTAAGAAAGAAAATGTGAGGGTTTCCTTTTTACCGATATTTAGTTGCTATTACTGTTTTCATTTTTTGATGACTCTTTCAGGTATAATTATTAGCAGGTGTTATTTCTTTTATAGAGTAGCGTATAACAACAAGAAATGGTGCCTAAACATCTGCTATTTTTTGTTTAAATAGCATAATTAGGGTTCCACATAATAATAATAATTTAATTGACTATTTATACTTCTAGAAATAGGATAGAGACAAGAACAAACAGAGGAAGAATATTAACATTGATTTTATCTTACATAGATTTCCACACAGTCTATAAGTAAATTAGTACAAACATTAATGTCTGGTAAAAATGCTTGAATCTGACTGTTTATTTTGGATATTATTAAATTACAGATAAGATAGTGTTATATTGTGTTTTATAATTGATAAAAGTGATTTTATATTTTAATACACTTAGGCTCATGGTCAGTGTTGTGTTTGTAGATGATGCCACTAAAAACGAAAATAGACATAAGGAGCTATTTAAACAGTCAGACAGTACGCAATATAGGACAATGATAAAAGGTTGTGTTACATTTAATCCTTTACTATTAAAAATGCACTTATACATTATATGATTATAGGAAACACAGATATCCAGTAATAATGATGCAGGGCAGCTTGTAGGTGAAGCAGCTGGCCCTTCAGTGCTTCAGGTGATGTCTAAATAAACCAGGTGATACTAAAATATTTCCTCTTGATGAGTTCTGGATGAAGAATATTGACAGACAAAAAAATTTTTTTTTATCTTATATATTATATATATATGTTGTATTTTTAAAATTTTGTTATAATTACTGATCTAAGTGGGTTGCTCTGTCGGAGAAAGGCATATTTTACATTTTTATTATGTTTTAGAGTCTCTATTCTCCAGTTAATGATGAATCACTCACTAAATTAGTTGGCGATTATTGAAATAATCAATTAATATGATTCATTTTTTCAGTCCCAGATAAAATACATGAAATGGGCTACACAGAGTAACTACAGCCCAGATGTTCAACTTTTATAGTGAAGTTAATATTTTAATGAATGTATTACTTTTCTTGATACAGAGAGAGCATAGTAGGTAAAAATATAAGAATGGGGTTTAACTCTGCACAATTCTATATCTTCAGAAGAAAATACTGTATTTACCTTCTCTATTAGTCGTTCAAATGAAACCATTTTCAAAGTGGAAAACAGTCCTAATTCCACATTTATCAGAGCCGGTGATACTTCAAACATTAATATCTGATTGAGCATCTAATGAGTGTAGTGCTTATACAATTTTTATTAATGTAGCAAAATTATGCTTTTCTATTTTAACAATGAATTCCTCTTATCAGTAAGGATCCTCACACCGTGCATAAAAAAGGACATGCATATTGCATAGCACCAATGACAACCGACTGATAGTGTCCCTACCAAAGTTCAAATCAAACCTACGCCCTTGATGTTACTTCCTTTTGTTTGTTAGAAATGCAATGCAAGCTTATTCTCCTACCCTCTGGTTCCCTTTGTTTAACTAATAGTGGATTACATGACCTACTGTAGTAAAACACCCAAACAAGGTCTTTGCCTTTTACTATGATGTACTTGTGATCATGTACAGCTCATGTTGCTCCACAGCTGTACTTCAGCCAGCATATAATATTTAAAGATTTTCCCAACAAAAGCTTCCCAGAGGACAGTGTACCACTGTAATTGAGAGCATCACACAGTGTCACAAACATGGCGAGTAGAGTAATCGCAGGGATGATCCTTTTGCAACAGGGTGGTCACATGAGTTGGAGGAACTGCTCTACCGTTTTCACAAGAGTAAGGGGAAATGGGAGGGAAAGGAAGAATGTTCTGTGGAGGATGCCTGCAACCCTGAGCTGTACCAATTTAAACAGGTGGCTCAGAGGAGACCTTAAATAAATATCCAAACCAAAGGCTCCCAAAAAGCAAAAGTTAATAACACTGCACTATGTCTTTTGAACTATTCACATGAAATGAAAATCAAATAATTATTTTAAAATAGACAGGAGAGACCATTCTTCCTTGTACCACACTGTGGGTCTGGTGCCTCCCATTAGTTAATTAGTTGTACTGGATTTCACTTTTAGAGTAAAATGTACATACAGACAACACTTTTCACAACTCTATTAGTTCCACGTAGCTACACATTACTTTGTGTTGTTAGATCAATTTCCACATGCGGACAAAATGTTGGGAGAATTGGTACAAAAGAAAAACCCACAATGGCTACCTAACTTGAATCAGACAAAAGGGATAATAAATCAAAATGCGATGCCTCTGGCTGTTGAAGTCGGTCGATTTAAAGGCACACCTGAACACTTACGTTTGTTTGAATTTTGTGACCTCAAGGTTGTGAAAGATTAATTTCATTGTATTCTTTATTCTCCTTTCCACTGTTACTTAAACACTACTTTTTTTTTTTATCAATTCAGTTGAAAAATACTGATTGATTTTGGAAAAATGAAGCAGAGCTTCTGCTCTGGGTGTTTCAAAAGGATGTTTTTGCTCTGTCAAAAATTTTGAAAAAGGCCTGGTATTTGTGGCAAAGTATTTTGTATCCTATATGATGAACTAGGGTACACTCTGGACAGGAAGCCAGTCTGATGCAGAGAATGTGGCTATTGTATTGTATATTATTTGATAGCACCTAATAAGCCTATGTGTACCACCCAAGGTGCTTTACACCTAAAATTCAATTAATCTATTCAAATGAACAAATGATGTCAGGCAATGCGTTACAACATGACTTGAAAATTTTTTAAGAAAATAACCTTTGTGGATGTCAATATTTTCTTCAATAAACGAGGGGTGCCACCAATGTTCACTCACGTAATTCTCACTAGAATTAAGTTTTTGTGCAAAACAACATTAACATGAAATATATCTAGACTGATGGATGGGGACAGGTAAAAGCACAGTTGATCTGCTTTCAGGAAAGATTGAAAGCTGAAAGGCTGCAAATTAAAGAATGAAGACTAAACTTGGGGAGGTTTGATACAGGGATGGAGATTTTTTTAAACCAAATTAAATATTAAACTTTCAGCCAGGGGTGTTGTCCAAGGATAAGAGTGATGGACTCATTGTATTGAGTTCTAAAAAAATGCACTTTACATTAAGGAGAGCAAATTCTACTGAGGCTTCCTCATTATGTATATTTACACAGGTTTTTTTTCTGGATTTAAATAATGTCGTCTGCAAAGGTTTAATAGAGCTACAAAAGACTTTTCTTAGATAGTGACTGGACTTTGCTTCTGTCTTTGATAAAACCTTTATACAAAGTACCTTTTAAATAATAACTGCTTCCAATTAGGCAACCCATTACCTAATAATCAAGACATAATTACAGCAACTTACTGCCAAAGTTACTCCAGAAAGTGTCCAGAGGGTGTGTGTGTGCGTTTGGAACTGTGCCCTCTGGGGGAACAAGATGTATTTCATCATCCTTGAAGGTCAAACATGCAGAAGGGGTTTCCTTTTTGTTCTGTTGATTAATCTGTCATTTCTCTAAATCCACCAAATTATTATTGTGTCGGATGAATGCAAACCTTAAGAGTGAGTGGGCAAAAAAGTACTTTGGGTGAAATCAGAAATGTTTTAAGTTTGTGAATGCAGCTGCTAGTGCTTCTGACAGTCAGCAATGATTTAGCTTATCATGTGGACATTCAGCCAGCTGAAGCGTTCAAGAAGCCAGAGTTGCTTTTAATGGTGGCCTACACCTTGTCTACATTGTTGTCTCCCACCCTCCTCTTGAGAAAAAGAACGCCACCAATTATAGATCCCCACTCTGAGAAACGTTAAATCATTGGGGTTGAGGCAAGGTAGGTTTTCTGGCCAGACAGAAATGGATAAAGCAGAAATGTCATGTGGACAGGATAGTGTGATCATATGCCCCAATTTTTGCAGAACAGTCCAACATTTTTCACTCAAGTCCCGCAGTCCCACAAATTAGAGCCATTTCCCCCATTTGGCTGGGTGAAATTAGATTTATTTTTTTTACTCATCACAAAAGCTTTTCCTACATGCAAGGACAACACAGCTGTAGTCATTGTCACAGAGCAGAGCCAGCGCCCTAATTCTTGACCAAGCTGCACATGAACCAGAACCAGAACAGGTATTTTGAAAGATAAAATGTAAAACCAGCCACAACAATGATTTTGGAATGGTTTATGCCTGGGTGATCCTCAGAAAGCTTTTTGTGAAGTTTGCTAAAGTTATTCTTTAATTTTATATGAGGGGATCACGCTGTAAATCAAATCTCCAAAACCAAGTCACAAAAGAACCACACAGCTAAAATCTACTGCTTCTCTCCCACATTTTCCCTCAAGAGCATCCTAGTTGTCCCACATTTTTTTTGTGATCTGGTCACACTTGGGCACGTAACATTCCATGTATGACTCAACAACTTTCTGTACAATTTACTTGTAAACATCGACTCTGACTATGGAATTCCATTAGAATATAAAGCGTATACCTATAACAAATGAACCAATGGGACCATCTGATATGCTTTAAAAGCTGGTTGTTATTAACATTAAAAACTAAAGATATATTTAGATTAAGTTTTGTGCTTTAAATTAGTCTAACAACATGCTTAAACTAGCAGTATAGTAGGTTGAAAGGCTGTTGAGATATAAATATTCAGAGGTGAATCTAATCAGTTTTTGTCATTTTCTACATCTGCCATCATTTTGTTTCTGTAGGGTTTTAATCCCTGCAAGGCAGCCATATTGGATTTTCATTTGGGGTGTGGAATCCCAACTTTAAGGAATTACTAGTTTAATATTCCAATGTAAATGCAGAAATGAAATAAATTTTCTTTAGGAGAAAAGTCTTGTACTAATAATATTTATTTCCTAAATAAAGGGACTAAAATATAATCCTGTACAAGCCTAAAAATCTAAAGTAAGTTTAGTATTTTTCATTTTTTCAGCACTTAATTGCAAACCTAACCCTTACCCTTACTTCCATTCTCATTCCATCTTTCAGCTTATGTTTAGTCTCTTCGCTGTTGTCTTATGCACTGCCCCAAGCCTGCAGGCCTGTACCATTACCCTTCAATCACCGTTGGTCTGAAGACCTTGATGTTGCGCTGGTGTTAGCCTCCAAGGGCCGTGGCATCCATCCCAGAATAAGATGGAGTTAATAGGAAATCTATCAGCCTTTGTGACACTGTCAACTGGCGGCTGCAGGCGGAGGCAGCAGAGTCTGTGCCTCTGAAAAACCTCACTGCTGTTCTTTTTCTAAAACCAAAGACGTTCTTCTGACATCTAACAGGGATTTATGCTGTTTTTTTTTTCTGTTTGAATCTGCTTGTCTGAGAATTCTTGATTAGTTGCAAGGTTAGTTGTTAATATAGACATCCAAATACATTTTTAGAGCTATGTTTGCAATTTTTAAACAAAAAGGAAAGTTTTGACTCTGGCTCTATGGTAGACAGATTAGTGAAAGCTCAGATTCTTTCTCTCAAATGAGACTCTTGTCTCTTATCCTGCAGTGTCACTATGGGAACGCTAATTTCTCCCAATTAAAGCACCTAAAAGATATACATTTTACTTGCAAATATAAATAGATTTATGTAAGGAAGGTATAAGAAGCATCTTGAGAGCCTGTGCTGTTCTCCAGCTGTCTTTGCAGTCCAATGAGGTACCTCTGAGATGTAGAGGGCCCCACAGGGTTAAAAAATGGATGTACAGGCGTAAAATCTGATGCACATTTGTCTCGATAATGACCAAAGCTACAGAAAAATACTTGTCACACCTTGTTGAATCTATTCAGTGAAGAAGTAATGCAGTTTTGATGGCAGAATTAAGTGCAACCCAGTAATAGCATCAGTGTACATCATTAAGTGGCAGGTATGTGTTAATGTGTCTCTCAAAGCTTGTTGACTTCTGGGACCAAGGCAGGAAAACAGTGTTTTCATTCACTTTGTCTGTTTACTGGTCTGCAATGCCCACAATTGTATGGCTTTTCAGGTTCGTCTACTTATGAACAGGCAATGGTTATTCTCCCTGACCCAAAGTGACACCTATTTCTAATAATTTTTTCATATGAATTCACTTTCCAACCTACATTTATCCCAAAACACTTTCTTTTTACTCTCATCTCTCTCTGTGTTTATCTTTTCTTTTTCTTTTTTTTTTTTTTACCCCAGTCTTATCTCATCCTGACTCCATCCGGGACCCCCCTCTCTCCTCTCTTTCATCTTTCATTCTTTGGTACTTTTGCTGCCAAACTCCCACCTTCGCCGGCTTTCTCATCCTATTGATGGATGATGCAGCACTGCATTGAGGGGCCTCAATCAGAGCACAGGGTAGGGGGGTGGAGGGAGGAGGAGTTTGCTGGTGAAGAGCAATCTCAAAGCCAATTCGGCTGATAGCCATCACAGGGTGTTGCTACATGACGCTGCAGCTATCAGCAGCAGAACGACAGACAGTTGAGAATCTCTGCAAGTTGTTGCTCAAGATGGTTCTTTGCCCCAACTATAAGAAGAAACTTTGGTATCAAAAGAGTGATGTTGAAAAATGTATTAGTTTGGAGCCTGGCCATGTTGGCCGCAACAGGCTGATTGAAAGAGTGCTCAATGAGATCTATTGTTACCTGTGAACGTGGCCTCATTTAAGCCGTCTGAGTGCTTCTTGGCAAATGCGGTACAGGTGGCCAAGGGCTTCTTTAATTTGCATCTGAAATACAAAAGCTGAGTGTGCTGGTAAATGGGGGAATAAATGATAGAGGACGTTGAATCATGTTGCTGGCTTAGTTTTAGTTTTGAGCCACATATTTACTTTTATGAGGTATTCAACATCATCCTGCCAGCTGTCCTGGATATTATTTGCATTTAATCTATTTTCAGCTTCATAAATTCAGGTAAAATCTCATTCCTAAAAAGCAAAGGCTTTTTAATACGCCCTGTAGGACAGTTTTTAACATTGTAGCCAATTTTTTTTTTTTTTAGAATCCTGACTAGAAGCTCAGATTTGAATTTATGATTCCACCTCTTAGTAAAAGTTAAAACTTACCTCTTAGTTAAAACTTAAAAAATGGCATTTCCTGAAAAAAACAGATTTAAATGTGGTAGGCGTAATCATTTTTCAAAAATGTTTGATGAATTAACACAGATTAATTAACAGAAAGATAAAACATTTTAAAATCTCAAGAGATTTTCTTCAAGATTAATCCCCAATAAATGATAGGGGTTTTTAATTAAGAGTATATTAATGTGAATGTGCTTTACCAGAGACATCCATGTTAGTCAAAGGGCGCTACTGCCACCTACTGGTTTGTGACATCACAGTGCAATATCGGCTGTTGAGCAAGTCCCAGTGCTTTATCTGGAGTTTGCCACAACGTGCTATTATCCATGAGGATCAGTGCACTAGAGAGTAACGGATTAATGACCTGTTTTTTCTGTGGCCAGAAGTTTGATGGCAAAGTCTCCCTCTTCAAGTTAACAATCCAAAGATGAACCCGTCCGTGGTGGATCATGAATGGGAAAGGTGAAATTTTTTTTCACTTTTACCCGATGTATTACAACATCCAACTGCTAATTGTAATTGTCAGTTTAACTATAGCTCTTACAAATTTCAATGGTGAAGTCCTCTCGAAACTGCCAGAAGATGTCAGGAGTCGAAAAAAAAAAATGTTTTTATTTTTTATGATGACCCATTGGTTATTCCTTGCTGACCAGACTTTTCCTTTAAGAAAAATTTTAAAAGATATAAGCAGATAAAGCACACATTCAGTTCGAAACTAGAGAAGAAGCTCAGGTATATGAGGAAAATATTAGATGAAGAGAGAAAGTCTCAAACTTCACCTAGACACCAAACAAGATGGTTCTCGTTTTTTATTGCAGTTTCATGTAGGCCAGCTCTTAAAAAAAGTGATGTTTCTTGCTCCTATATCGTGTCCAAGTAAACCTTTCTCACTAATTTTGAATATTAAGCTCCATTACTTTGAATTAACAACATTGGCAAAATAGCAGACGTCCTCTAGTAAATGTCTTTTTAGCACATTTTTACTTTGTTTAGAAATACTTCAGCTGTCCTATATACTGTATATATGTGGACACACTGTATATACTGTAGTTACCTCATGGACCTTTTATTCCTTTTGGCACTTTCTTCTTTTTGACTATTGAGCCGATGTAACAAGTACATTTCTCCACTGTGAGATCAATAAAGTCAATTAATCATCCATAAATAATACATTTCAAATCGTATAAAAAGATACAAAAAGAAAAAGCAATAAGTTTAAATACATTACCATCAGTTTGGAGTAATATGTTGCCGATTGCTTTTTATTTACTTTGACCAAAATAATTATTTAGGACAAGGCATTATAAAATGAAGGTGAGTAATAGTTTGTCATTAATACTGTAGCTAAATCACCAGAATATAATGATAAACAATAATTAAACAACAAAACCTTTACACGACATTACACAAGCGCTCTTTCTACAACTCCTTTATTAGCTGTTGAGTAAAGTGCAGCCACGCAAGGTTTAATTAAAAAAGGTCACATTGCAATGAAATGAAAATATTAATGTTATTTTAAAGTTCAAAATCAACATTTATATAACATTAATCAGTGCGAGTATACTCACTTGGAAAATTGTAAACTTATAGTAGTACGTTTTAAAACCGTGTTCTTATGATAAAGAACAAGCCATAAATGAAGATCTTGATGACTGAACCTGGACAAATTTGATGTTACAATGAGAACAGTGCTAAAAACTCAACAAATCTACTATTTAGCTTCTTAAATGACATTCTTGTAGGCCCACCCTTAAGACAGGGCAATTCCACTAGTTCTACCAAAAAAGTCAAACATCCATATACAATTTTGGACATTTAAAATTATGCCAGAAACCTGTTTCTGCTGTGGATAATTAAGCATATAAGACAAGCTTTCAATCAAATTCAAGCAGCAATAGACATTTTGCCCTAGACCTATTTTTACCCATCTGTATTTAAGCAGATTTTTGTGTTTTTTAGTAAGTTGAAGCTAGCTTAGATTACTAATAACCTAGTAGGCAATGACCAAGAAACTTCTACAAAAAACATTTTGAAGTTTGACAGAAATATTGATGAGCCAAATATATTCAGGGGATTGGCTATATGGGGGTAAAGATAGAACTATTTGGTCACAGTGACAACAAAACTGTTCAAAGGACCAAAGGTGAGCCTTTCAAGTAGAGCCCTGCACTCCCGCGGGGACCCAACGTAAAGCAGTGCGGCGCGGGACAAATATTGAAAGTGTCATGAACTGAGGAAAGATGGACCCAGTATTCTAGGAGAGACAGTCACTAGGAAAGTTCAAACATTTATTAAATAAAAACAAAAGCGGAGCTGTGGCTCACGGACACTGCAGGCGGGGCAGCGGGGCACCGCCCAATCTCAGACACTCTAGGGAGGAAACACATGTAAGTGACCACGATCATCTGACTGAAGATGATGTTCTCAGTGAGTCACTTAGCTGGTTTAGCAGTCCAGACCAAGAATGTCCCAGTGCTGCAGTTCCAGAGGTCAAGGTGGAAGCCGGTCCTGGTCAGGGATCCAGAACAGACAGAAACAGACAGGAACAGGCAGGATCCAGATCAGGCAGGAGCAGAAATAGGTGGCGGGATCCAGACTTCCAGGCATCCACAGGCTCCCAGGAGGGTTCAGAGTCAGACTGGGACCAGAAGCATGACCAGGTGGTCACGCACAGGAGCAGACAGGATCAGGTGCAGACAGGCAGGCTCAGTGGAAGAGGGTGGCCGAGACAGGACGTAGAACCGGAACTTGAAGCAGGATTTTAAACTGGCCTCCTCCCTGGATCCAGGCTTACTTTGATAAAAACTGAACCTCCCCACATAATGCCAAAACCCAGAGGACTCCATGGGGGAGGAACAGTGGACGATCAGGAGACGAGACAAACACAAAAACCCTCTTTCCACTGGCTTCTAGGATCCAGGACACGAACCCAGGAACAAAAACTAACAGACAGGCTAACAGAAAGACAAGCAATGATCTGGCACTGAATGCTCAGGTTGAACTGAATATAAACTAGAGGAAACAGGTGAGAGGAATAAATTATAATGAGGCAGGGAGGGAAAAACGACAGGTGAAAGGAATGACTAATTAAGGGAGAGCAAACAGGCCAGATCATGACAGAAAGCTCATTGCGGGTGCGGGCGGGAGGGAGAGTGCACAATTTGGGCGGGAGCGGTGATAAGCGGCAGTCCCGCAAACTAAAAACTTGTTTTAAAATGTAAAATAAAGTCATAAATTATCAGTTTATGTCTATCATATATATATATACACGTCACAATGTGCTGGGTGGGGCTCCATCATACGGTGTTTAAAATGATTAATTATAACTTATTATATTTTCATTTCATACTTAAACATGATGATGACTGGCATATACTCTAAGATTATGCACAATATATTATTCTTAATATCCTCAGTAGATTTTGGTAGTTTAGTTGGGTATTGCTGTGAAGCAGCAGCTCATGGCACCTAACGCGCGTCATGCACTATGCGGTGAAGAATCGGCCAGTAATGTGCTCAGCTAAGCACAGCCTGTTTAATTCCTCAACCTAATGACACAAATTGCCTTGAGCAGTAGGTAAACATTGGAATCATGTGGGAATTGCGGGCGGGAATAATTATTACAGGTGCGGGCAGGAGCGGGACTGAAAATCATAATTCTTTGCAGGCCTCTACTTTCAAGCATGTGCTTTTCTGTACCGTCAAACACATTTCTGTTCTACTGGATATGTTTGGAGTTCATTTTAACACACCCTCTATGGCAGGAAACAAAATACTTATAAACAACTTCGGAGTAGGCAAATTATTTCAGAAGCTTTTTGAGGGCCTCAATAAAACTGCAGTCTCTGTGCAGCTAAGTTACATTTACCCAAATATTTCTAAAGACGGTTTCTTTATGTTTGTCCCTTTGGAAATTCCCCCTAAAATTAAAGTTCAAATAATATCTACTGCATTCATAGTTTGTCTTGAGATACTAAACACAGTTTCTTTTGTTGTTTGTTTCCATGTGGTCCTGTAGTGTTATTTTTAGCAAAAATAGTTCCCTTGTATCATTATGGGTGTATTAAAGGCCTTTCAGCAGCAGAGAGTAAGAAAGTTAAGCACTTTCTTTTCCCACTCCTGGATGATACGGTTCAAACAGTTGATCTCAGAAGACCTTGTCTTGTGTAGGAGTATTCAAACACAGATTTCACCTTTTAAACATGCAGAGCTGTGATTAGTGTTTGCCATAAAAAAAGTCCAACTACTTGTAATATTTTCCTTAGAGGCGGCTCTGTTTGGTTTAGCCTCGGGTGGTGGCTTGATGCGTATTGAGCAGACACTCGATAAGAGGCCAGGAGCTCAGTGTTATTGACAGCAGCACTGGGCCATATAAATCTGTAGAACAACAGAAGGAACTTGAGACCAAGATGGTATTTTATAAGACATTTATTATGACTCTACGGTCAAAGCAATGATTATTTCAGTGATCGCCGTACTTGTATGTATAATTTTTTCATATGATCAGATTCCTGCTGTAACTAACAGCAAAAAGCAAAATATGAACTTGATGTTGACTGTTTTTTTTACTAATTTATGTGATCTTGCTAGTGTAGAAACTGAAGCTCTGTGAAGTTTTTAAATTGGTTCATTAATTTAGCTCTATTGTAAATCTGTCACATATGAAGGCTGATGCACTGACACAGTATAAACGTATGTGGCATCATGCAAACATAATTTGCAAATAGAAAAAACTATAGCATTAACAGACATGTACTTGTAATTCAGTCCTTGTGTAAAATCTTGAAATTATATGTAATATGTAATTACCATAACAATGTAATAAAATACATGTAGATCAATTTAGCACTTTTCGCACATCTGTATTAATATGTTCCATTAACACATATATTTTATTGTAATGGATCTGTATTGTTATATTACATGATTTAGAGTCTTCATTGACTTCATGATTACTATGCAATGTGATGTGTGTATTTTTTTTATTATAAGTTAACATAATCTCCTTATGCTGTGAAACAGCAAGTGTGTGTCAAAGTGATGAATTCATCTTTATTTTAAGGTTTAAGTCCCTCTGAAAATGAAAACATCATCACTGTCCCATGCTGTAGCACATATATTGTTTACATTATGACCGGTCTAACTAAGGGGTTGCTGGTGGCTACCAAAATGGTGGCCGGTGGCTTCACTTCAACTCCACACTACCTACGCAAACCAGTAAATAAATGGAAATCAGTGGTTCACTCAAGTGGCTTGAACTTTGAAGGGAATCTGCTGGGAGATCCAGGGAAGTCTGCTGCCGTTCAGCTGGCGTTTGACTGGGAAGGGCCATTATAAATTGGTTGCTACTATATAAGTGTCGACCAGTTATAGGGGAAAAGAAACCAGGAGGTATCCTAGTGATAGTTATTTAGCATAGGGAACTTCCAACATTCCTGTTAACAGCCCAAGGCTTATATTGTTTCCTACAATCCATTGTATGACAAGACGTATGGGTACAGCCTGCCTCACTGTGTTTTACAAAAATACATAATTTTTACTTTGTGTGATGCATTCAAATGAATTGATTTTCATACTGTATTCTTTGGGTTTTATAATTGAGTGCTTTATCTCTCCGATACATTTATGGGACTTGTATTCTTTTGTTGGTCTTTTCAGAAGACTGTAATCCCAGTTTGACGAACATAATCCATATACGTTTCCATGCGTAATGATGTCTGGGAGGCTAAAACCTTTCCATTCATTGCATCAGTTTGAAGTTCATATACATCCAAGATAGTGTCCCCACTTTTGACCCCAAGAAAAGTAAAATAAGAGATGCTGGGACAGAAAGTTGGGGCTTCAATTTGGACCATTCAGGTGGAGGGTCAGTGCAGTATAGCTGCTTTGTGCGGTTTTTGCCTCCTTAAAAGCCTGTTGACTCCCTTTTCTGAAATGAAATCGGTAGAGAAGTTGGAGTAGATGGAGCTGGCCAACTCTGAGGAGAGAGGGAGGGAAATAGTTGGCTCAGGCTGAGGCAAAGTGGAGGACTCTAAAAGTGGCAGAAGAACTGATTTAATGGTAAATGGTAATTGCAAATGGCCTTTACTCTTATAGCGCTTTTTCAAGTCAGGAAACTTTAGCTAATTTGATAGTTGTTAGTTGTTGGTGGAATGGGGGGGCTTTTATGATATGTTGGATCCCTTTCCAAACAGGTGTGGTGTCAATTGCAGAGAATTGGACGTCTCGCCTTTTTGAGTATGGTCATCAAGCTTTTCAGACTTTCTTAAGGTATTCGTGGTTTCACTTTAAAAAGGGCAATGCTGGAGTTTGTCCTACAACTGGTGAGTTTCCAGTTTGAACCTTGGCTTTGGCTTACTTAGTCATGTCCGTTGGCATGACACTTTACCCACCTTTCCTACTGATGGTGGCCAGAGGGCCTGACTCTGTAAAACTGCCTTACTTTTGTCAGTGAGCCCCGGGCTAGTTGTGGCTAAATGTAGCTCGCTACCATCAATAGGTGAATGTGCACATAACTGTTCGAGTGACTGGTTCTACTGTAGAGCCTATTCTGTGCTGGACACAGCAAGAACGCTTCATGGTGTCAATGTATTCGGTGAAACCCCGGGGTAACATGCTTTACCACGTGATCAGAGTGACCCAAAGTAGCACGGAGTAGGGCATGACAGACATACTGTACTGTAGCAGTGAGTTTTACCTCTCTAGATGAACACTTTATAATCTGTCTGTATTTGGGAGCTCTTGGCAAAAATTTCCATTTTTAAAATTACCAAGAACAATTTAAAGAGAGTCTGTGTTTGCTCCACACACTGTACTTTGTTGGTCTGTATGGGCTGTGTATTGTTCACATTGCCCAGTGGCAAAATGTAAATAACAACCATAGTGAATAAAGTAAACATATGAGGGAAGTAAAACATTTTACATTTGATGACAAAATACCATTGTTGATGTAAAAAAAAAAGATACCTAGATTAGCATTGGGTACCCTTGAAGTAGCTCTGTTTGTATGTTTAGGGTTTTCCTGCTTGAGGGAGAAGCTGCTCTCCAGTCCTTAACCAGTTTGTCTTCAGGAAAATATCCCATCGTTGCATCTACTCTGTCCAGCTTCCCTTTCTTGCTTTTAAAAAACATCTCCTACAGCATGACGTGGTTACCGCCATGTTTCACCATGTGTAAGGTGTGTTCTGGGCAAGGAGCAATGGTAGTCTTCTCCCGAGTTCTTAGTTTAGCCAAAAGTTGTATTTTAAAAATTGAATTGGCTTAATCCAACCGAACCATCTTTTTTCTCTTTTCTGTGCCTCTGAATGACATGAAGTGAAGCAAAATGAGGATTTCTTTCTATTTTTAAGCAAAGTCTTTATTATAGACCCTCTCCCATAAAAGACCACATTGATAGATGGCACAAGCATACCGTAAAGCACTTTTGGCCAATGGATTTTTTTATACCTGTACTGTTGATGCTTGCAGTTCCTGCACAGTTACCATTGCCCAGTTGTTTTCTTCTCTGTATGCTGTTTGCATAGTTTTACCTCAGCCACGTCTTGGTACTTTGCTTTTCGATTCTGTTTGTTTACTGATGTGCTCTAGCAAATCTTTTAGGATGTTTGTTGTGTAATTTCGTGGTGCCAGAATACAACGAGCCATTTAGTTATTAATACCATACTGGTGATCTTTATCTTGCAAAATGCATCAGGTTGGTTGCTTGTGGTTAAAACATGGAAGAAAGTTAAAGATTTATAAACAAGAAGCAATAGTTTTGCATGTGTTTCTAAGCACCCAAGAACATTTGATCAGATTTGACCAGGGTCTATGATTTTCCATTATCAAACTGCATTCTATTTAATGTTTGATATCCTAGAAACAGAAAAAAAAAATCCTTACAGCTCCTGGTTTTACATTTTTTTTTTATCTCATAACTGAAAAAGATAAATAAATCAATAAACCATCATAAAGCAGAAATACTGTTAAAACACTGCCACACATTTTTGAAGGATGACTAATGATGAATCTGCCCAGGCTGCAAAATTTTTATATGTGGGTAAGGAAATCCTAGCATTGTCATGGTTAAAGGAGGAATGGATTTAGAGGCGCAAAGACAGATGGATGTTTTTTCTGTACCAGAATGGTAAATACGTATGTAAGACTTATTCATGGCCTGTACGTGTTCATGCTTCATGGATAAAAAAAAAAAAAAACAGAGCACATTTTATAAACGTGCAGAAAGGCTCACACATGGGGGAAGGAACACTTGCTGTGTTAGTGTTCAGCTGGACCGCAAAATTTTGTGAATAAGACGCAGGTTTTCATAAAAAACTAACAGTATGTGGGAGAAGATAAAGATAAAAGCATTAAAGAAAGAAAGAACACCTGAAAGTATCTATGCTGGTCACACTTCCCTTCAATTATTCATAGCTCTTCAGCTCAATGTACCGCCTGCAGTGATCAAAATAAAAAGGTGAAAGAACAGGAGTGAAAGTAGTATACAGCAAGTTCAGCAGATCTTTGAGCTCTTGCCATCCTAATGTTCTACTAAATTTATCATCTCTGATTATTATTTCTTTATTTTATCTAAGTATTAAAATATACAGTATAGAATCTGCAGCTTGCATTAGTATCCGGTCAGAAGCAGAGTGTTTTAATAAAGAAAAAATATTTATTTTGATTTTATCCAAACCTGATATCACTAAGCATCCGCTGGCTCACCAAACAGGTGTCCCTCTTCACAACTCCAGAAAGGACACTTCCAATAGTCTAGAGTGCAGTGGCAGCGTGGAGTGTTATTGGTGGTTCAAGGCTATCTTGGGTGGTCCACAGTCAACAAGAATGAATTTGTTCCTCAAACAATCATTTGCAAATTCATTTTCTAAATATTTAATTTATTACTCACAAAGCAGATGATATTTTGGTATGTATTTATGAGCTTACCCTAAAACCAAACCATGAGAATTCCCTAGTATGTTCTTCATAATTTGATTCTTTAGCCCCGGCAAAAATTTACTGGTGTGCATTACCACCTGGTATGGATTTTGGAGAATGATGGTTTGGTCAAATAGGCTGGTCTATTAAAATTATTTTAATTCATTTTCATTCTACAATGCTCCTACTTTGAAAAGTCCATTCATCATATTCTGTTGTTTCTTTCTCCCTACATGGATCACTTCTCCTCATATCTCACATATCCCCAAATTGTATTCTTCTTATTCACGCCTCACCAAAGTCGGTCCTCAAGGGCCAGTGTCTTGCAGGTTTTAGAAGTTTTCCTTTTCCAGGACAGCTGATTTACATTGATATTTGATTAACAGGCTTTTGAGGTACTGCAATCATCATAATCAGCTGTGCTGAAGCAAAGAAATCTCAAAACCTGCAGGACAGCTTCCCTCAAGGACCGACTTTGGGGATGCCTGTTCTTATCTTTCATCTTTTTGGTTCCTCCTTCCATTTATTTTTTTCCTGTTTTTTTTCCTTTTTATCTTCCTTCCTTTATCTAATCTTTTCTGATATTTATTTTTCAGTTTTTGATTGATACCACTTCTCAATGATTTCTTCATATCTGTTGGAGAGTTATCACTCCTTCTGTTTGGTGGACTTCAACCCTCTTTGTTATGTAGCTCAAACTAATTAAATACCTGGTGCTGTGACAAGTCAGTTATTGCAGGGGACACCTGAGGTGGCCAATCTAATGTTGGGGTAGGGGATCCCCATATAGCTCCAGGCCCAGTGGCTTTTGATTCAGCAGAAAGTTATTCACTTGAACACTATGGCTTGCCACCTGCTGACACAGTTCTGGGATTTTACCTTGTTTTGCACTTTGCTTACTTTGTGTTCCAATACTCTTTGTTTCAATTATTTCCCATTTGTTTTAACACCACAAAGAGGAAACTGTGTGGCGTTTAGGAAATGCAATTACTGGACTTATTGCGGGTGGTATCTTGTCATTGTACTATACTGGAGTTCACTAAGCTCACAAGATGTTTATAAAACATATGGAAGCCTGGATGTTATACCCAGAGAGACCATATAGGATTCAACTCATTTGTTTAATATGTCTTGAGATTTATTGGAAAATTCAAGAACAATGAGAGGCAACCATTTTTATGACAGGCATCCCAGAAAAAAAGCACCTTATGCTTACTTTTGAATACTATGGAGGATCTGTGGTCCTGTTTCATCTACGAAAGCTCTGGAAACTTGTTTGTGTGAAGGATGTCATAAACTCTGATGATATAAAATAAAACTTTACGACTGCTCCCAATAATGACACTGTGGTCATCACTTGTTTTCTTTCTTTTTTTTTGCTTGATAGATTAAAGGGACATAAAATCAAAGGTTTATGTCTCTGGCTGCTATGATCTGCTTGTGTTTCTGTGTGTTCAGTTTTCATTCTATATGTTTCTTCCCCAAGTTTAGTATTTATTTAGTCTTATCATCTTGTTTATTACATCATCAGGTTGTGTTTTTCTTCCCTGTTTCTCACTGTCTGTCCTGTTAATTTTCGGTCCCTTCCCCATAGAGCTCCCCGTTTAATCTGCTTAACCCATTCCCCTTTGTCGGCTCATTAGTCTGTTTTCTGCACCTGTTTGCTACTCTTTATAAGACCTCTGTCTACCTTTGTTTCTCACTCAGTCCTTGTTTTTGCCTCCTGATTCCATGTCTGTTTTGCACTAATTTGTTTTTGTAAGTTCTTTATTTTCTTCTCAGTAAAACCTTTCAATGTACCATGGTGCTACGAACATTCGTCTGCATCAGAAGATTGTTCTGTTCCTCTTTCTGTGGCTTGATCAAGATACCTCCAATTGTAGCTGCTTTCTCCCATTCCTGACTCCTATCCCTTCGCTGTTAATGCGGTCAACAATTAGAACACGATTCAGAGTAGAAAAGGAGTTACAAAATCCTCTGTTAAACCCAGACAAGTTGCAAACAGCTGAAGCTCTCCATTTTAAAACACAAAACGGAGGAAGATGTGTAAATTTTGGTGTTTCACACACAATAGAGTGAGACAATAAGGTTGGCTGTGCCTGCACCTTATTTTATGCAAAGGCTAAAGCTCCTAGCGGCCCCTAAGGATATCAGGAGGTCTCTATGCTAAATTAATGGCCATTAGAAGGTGTAATACTCATAATGCTCCTTTCTAGTTGCAAGTACTATTCAGATAGCTCTTATCTTGCTGACCACTTTCGCCATAGGCTAAGTGTCCTTACCAATTTCAGGTATTTGGGTCGACTGGGAGGTGGACAACTTATACTGATGTAGCATCTGTTAACTGATTTTATTTATTTTTCTGCTTGGAAATACTGTTACCAAAAACGGCTGCACCATCCCCAACTCAAATGTGTATTATTGTGATGTAACAAATCCTGAAAATGAGCAGGTCTTCTGTTCAGGCTTTCACTTATTAAAACTGTTTTTTTTTTTATTAATTAGGAAGTTCTGACTGAGCTGCAATAGCTGTGTGCACCTCTAAATTCCAGTACCAGGCAGAGTCCTGTCATCTGCAGAGATACTCAGATGACTCTGGAATCATTGGGTGCATCAAAGATGGACAAGAAGCTGAGTACATAGAGCTTGTGAACCGTGGCTGTTGAGCCATGGTGCACATATTGTAATAGTCAAGACTAGAGCTGATAACGGCATGAATCATATCAAGGTCAGGGTAGTTAAAAAAAAAAGTTGGAGTCCCATCGTACACCTGCCCCAAAAAAACCACTGTCATTTAGAAAAGGCAGACAGCATCTGTGAGAATCCTGTTCTTTGATTTCTCCAGTGCATTTGACATGATGCAGCCTCATTTGATTTGTCAAAAACTTAAAAAAGATTCAGGTGGAGACATCAACAACAGCCTTGATTAAAGGACACCGTTTTTAAATCTGACGGATACACTTTCGAATTAAGTAATCAACAGCTCAGGAGCACCAAAGGGGACAATACTCACACTAGTCCTTTTTAGTCTGTACACCTCTGACTTCCAGTACAAGATGAGTCCCGCATTCTTCAGAAATACTCTGACTCTGCAATCATTGGGTGCATCAAAGATGGAAGAGAAGCTGAGTACAGAGAGCTGGTGAACTGCTTCGTGGCATGGTGTGGAAACTATCATCTGATTCTGAATGTCAACAAAACAAGAAAGATGATTGTAGATTTCAGAAGAAATGGGAACAAGCTTAATTGTGTTAGCATCATGGGAGAAGAAGTTGAGATGTTGGAGGAGTATAAACATCTTGGCGTTCATTTGGACAACACACTAGAATGGAGACACAACTATGAAGTCGCCTAGAGGAAGGGACGGAGCAGATTGTACTTCCTAAGGAAACTTAGAGTCTTCAGCATTTGCAGCAGATGCTACATATCTGCTATAAGTCTGTGGTGGAGTGAACTCTTCTTTCATCCTCTGCTGGGGTAACAGCATTGGAGCTAATGACTTAAAAAAGCTCAACAAATTAATTAAGAAGGCTAGTTCTGTTATAGGAACTCTAGTACATCTGGAGATTATTTCAACAAGAAGAATTCGTCATAAAATGAAGAAAATTATGGACAACAGTGAACATAATTTTCTAGAAGATCTTTAAACAAAAACAGTGTCTTTAGAAAGAGGTTTCTCCAGATCCAGGTCAAGATGGACCTGGATCTGGTCCATCTCGATTTAACTGAATTTTCGAGTAATCTGTATGTGCATGTCTTTGGTTTTCATCATCAAACTTTGGAGGAAATGATTTGCAGGACTAACAGTGAGGGAGCTTGTGATTCCCATCTGGGAATAGTTTAATATTTTAGGACTTTCCCACTCTGCTGCCATGAGAGTGCTAGAATTTTAATATATTTTATGTAGTGTAGGCGGGTAGGGGGCACTTTCCGGATGTTTGTATATCCTTCTTAGTGAATCTGAAAGTTTAGCCAGTCATGAACTAATTTCTTTTTTAATTAATTAATTTTTTTTTTTTTTTTTTTATGGTTAAAACTTGAGGGATCAACGGTCTGAGTAATACAGGAAATGAGCCTAGGAGGAATTTGATCTATTTAAACTTGCTCCTCAGTACTTTATAACACTATTTTTATTCCCAAGCAATATCAAAATCCCAATATCTTAGTAGAAAGTTGCTCTGTGTGTTCTCTATCACCAGAGGTCCTCTCAGTACCATTCAGTCAGTAGCATTTACCTGTAACTGGGACATCTTGCAAATACCTCACTATTCAGTGAATAAACTTGCAGTCTTCCTGTTCTTCCTCTCTTATTTATGCAGATTAATGAAATTATTTTAGACCCTGCTGAGGGCTCCAAAAATGTAATATTCCAAACACAGCATGCAGAATGTTCTGGTGTTTTTGTTCAGCTAAACTAGAATTGTCCCCCTTAAAGTCTTCTGTCTGGAAACATTACCATAATCAGAAAACACAAACTTTGAAGGAATTCAAGCTTTTAGCATTTGTTGTTAAACCCACTGAGAATTTGAAAGCAAGTCCAGATGCTTTAATTGTTTGGAGAAATTATTATTATTATAGGTTGCCACCCAGAACAGAAAGTGGGACAGATTGGGAGGTTATTTGCTCCAAATGGCGATCAGGGATTGGTCTGACTGTACAGTCTGATGCAGAACATACCTTATGCATAAGACTTTATCCGTTTTTTTAGTGGAACATGATAGGTTTGCATGAATCACAGCAGGTTCTGTGCTTAGTTACAGCTCCCAAACCATTGTTGAGCAGGTGCTGCCATGCAGAGTAGTCATTGGCTTCAACATCAGTCAGTCTCCATCAGTATGTGCAGAATTTAAAGTTTACACAAAGAACAATACCCAGTGCAAAAGTAAACAATGTAGGAACAATAATAAATAATAATAATGTATTATTTTTAAAGAAAGAACTAAAAAATAGTGATGTGAAGAAATAAAGGTGCTGAACATGCATTTGATGACAGGATTGACAATTTTACGTTATCCCTACATCAGATGCACTGCAGGATTGATGTAGTCTAATACAAAGCGATGCAAAAGTCGGATTTCTCGCATTGCCGCAAGCACCGTTTCAGCGATTCCAGTGGCAGGAGCGATGTGATACCTTTGCTGGATGCAAAGCAATAGTTGCTGGAGTTGGAAAATCCAATTTTTTGTGTCTTGTTGAGTTGTGACAACCAGACAGGGACTAGATGTGGTTGTTACATACTTTTTTCAATCAAAATGGAAGCTAGAAAAAAAATAAGGCTGACAAAGGATGAACTAAAGGAGATCCTCTTAGGAGGTTTGTGGGTGGCCTTTAAAAAAGCTGTTTAAATTTTGCAGTGAAAATACTTAAAGCAGCAAATTGTTATTTTCACCTGAAGAAAACATCTTCTAACTCCCTGTAATAGTAATCCAAATGTTTATAAGATGATTAAAATATCTCACTTCTCTGTCTTAAGGCTCAGGTTGGAAAACCACACTTACTACTTTCTTTGTTCCAACCCTGTTAGTGGTATTTCTTCTCTTTCTTGCAGTAAACAATTTCAAGTCGGCCCAATATAAAGCTAAAAGCTTCAGTAACCACTGGTGATTATAAATTAGTTTCAAGTGCCTTGAGTTGACATGTGTTTCATTGGTGTTTAGATGTCACTGATTAAATATTCAAAACCTTGCAAAAATGAAAATCACACACTTATAACCTCAAATGTTTTTAATTACAGTTGAGGTGGTTTGAAAAATTAAGGGTTTGTAGTTCTTTGTTTTCACTGTCTGAAGTTTAAATAACAAAAGTATGTAAAAGCATTTTTTCAGTGGTCTCTTAGTTTTCTATGTTAAATATCAAATTTTACATTTCAAAATAATTCAGGAAAGGATTACTGTTAAATTGAAGTAAACAGAATTGTCTCTTGTTCCTCACAGGATGGAATGGGCAACCTGAGAATAACAGAAAAGGGCCTAAAACTAGAGGGAGACTCCGAGTTCCTCCAACCCCTCTATGCCAAAGAAATCCGTTCCAGTCCAGTAAGTAACTCACATTTTTAGATATAAAAGGCTGTCAGAGATTGCACTGTCAGCTGACATAATGATGTTTTTGTTGTTCAGTCTTTATTAAGTTGATATTAATTCCGTACAACCCAAAGAAAAAGCTGCATTAAAGAAATACTAAGATGACAACAGTCATCAGGTGCGTCAGAGATGGAAAAGAAGCTGAGTACAGAGAGCTGGGGAACTGCTTTGTGCTATGGTGTGGAAACAATCATCTGATTCTGAATGTCAAAAAAACAAGGAAGATTATTGTAGATTTTAGAAGAAACGGGATCAAGATGCATCCTTTTAACATCATAAATACCTTTATTTTCACCTGGACAACAAACTGGGCAATGCAACTGCATAACCGTCTACAAGAAGGGACAGAGCAGACTGTATTTCTAAATGAAGCATAGGTCTTTTAGCATTTTCTGCTAGATGCTGCATGTCTGTTCTGAAGATAGTGTGATGAATAAAAAAAGGTAACCAGGAAATAAGGAGGTATGGCACTTTGATACACCTCTTTCATTATTTTCCTCTTTTTCATGTTTGCTTCTGCAGCTCTTAGACCTTTAGCAAGAGCTAAACTAAAGCACTGTGTCCGTGTGAGCAACTGTTGCTGCTAGACTGAAGAACTGACTAAACATCACAATGGCATGTCAAACACAGGTCCATTATACTTTGAATATATTACCTAACAATTATTGAACACCAAACAGCCCATTATAAAATATAAACTTTTTGGTGTTCATAGCTCCTAGGGCAGGTATCAATAAATGTGTAAAGTGTGGTGTTTCTTTGTAATAAGACACTTCTCCTCCAACTCTCATTGTGCCAGGAGAATGCATCCTGCTATGAAAACCAGTTTTCATAGCAGTTTTCATTAAACAATATTAAATATGCCCTTTAATGATTTTAATATCAAGCGAGTGAATTAAAGGATTCTTATTCAATAGCATGTGGTTTGGTTTATAATAAAATATTGATGTTTTCCTTGATAACTGATAGGCAAAATTCATATTTCTTTTAATAAAAAGATAAGACCCAGAATGTTCCTGCATCCTCAGACTCAGTTCAATCCAAGCCGGCTATTTAGCAATCTGAGGTCAAGGCACAGCATTTCCTGTTGAATATCACCTCCTGGCATTGTCTGATCAATGCAACACTGTCCTCAGGTGCTCCAGCCTCTACGGGTGTGCATAGAGATGTTTTATTTGTGGTTGTAGGGTCTTTCTTTCAGTTTTCCTTCCTGCTGAACAGCTACAAGAGGAGCATGCGATACCTCAGATGTCACAGATAAGGAAGAGATCGGGGGCAGATAAAGAGAGAGGCACAATGTCCTTCTGTCTCTTCTGTAATAATCTCTGTTCGGGTAGTGGACGAACGGATTGATAATGCAGGAGAGGCACGGTTTATCTCTGTTGTCTAGGAGCTAACGTGAGCTGAGAGAGAGAATAAATGATGGAGACAGAAGAGCAGAGGGGGAATGGGGTGGAGTAAAGAAACAATGGAGAAGAAGAAGTGGTGATAGAGACAGAAGCAAGGAGACAGATGGTGGACGACTGAATTAGAAAGAGAGAGATTTGGAGCAGGGAACTCTTATAAGACAGAGCAACTAAATCATTCACAACATCTTTGCAGTAAAATTGAAATTAAGTCCAGAGTTCTCCAGGAAGCAGATATAGATAACATGGATAATCTCCCTCATGCACAATTTGGCACCCTGTTCTGGTGAATTGATTTGACTCAGGCCAACATGTGAGCATATCTATCAACATGTGATAAATACAGAGCATTAGCTGGCAGGTACATTAAAGATGGCTGGAAACGGCTTTAGTCCCCTCATAAAATATACATATTTATTGCTGCCAGAAGAGTATTGGAAGTGGAGATGATGTCTGCTCCTATTAAAGCGAGAAGGGAGATGAATATAAAATCAGACTAAGAATAGAAAAATGAAAAGGGGTGAAGGAAGTCAAAGCAGCTGAGGCAAGTGAAGTTATATGGCATTATCCAACTGAAGCATGTTGCAAAAGGTAAGAAAGCTCAAGAAAAGGCTGCGTGGAATAAGAATCAAAACCAGACATTTAAAAAAATATATATATTTTATTTTTTTATTTTATTTTGGTAATTAATTGGATTTTGATACAAGAAACTATCATCGATGTTCTCATTAATAGTGGTAAAACTCCCTCAGCATTTTCAATAAATTTGATCATATTGAAAGTTCATGAAGCAGACCAGGTGCATAGGGATATGGTTAAATGTAAAGACTTTTTGTATTCTTTATATTGCTTTGAAGATGATAGGTTCAAATTTAGTTTGCTAAATTTGAAGTAGACTGTCATCTGAAAAAAATCATTATTATTTAATATTTATATAAAACCCTCTCCTCCGTTTCCCTGCTTCCATCAAGGAGCTGTCGTGCTGGGCTTTATTTGTCTTTAGCAAAGAGGGAAGGATCAGGAACGTCCACAAACAAAAATACAATTATTTGTCACCTGGAGTGGATATATTAAAAATATCTGCATGCATGAAACTTAGAAATGAGATTCAGCACAAAAAAGTAAGCCAGCAATGTTCCCAGTGTGTATTCTTCTCTTAGAGATGGAAAATGTTCAAATAAAAGTCACAGAAATAAAGAGGTCTCTCCTTCTCCTTGAGATGAGTACAGCCGCAGGTAATGAGAGCTAACGAATGAGCAATGAGCTGTCAGTGTGCATACCATAAGGTATGCACACTTAAGTTAAGAACTTAGAAAAGTATAGTAAACCATTTTTATATAGTACCACACAAAAAATATTGGAAGGGTTACAATTTAAAGTTTTTATCCTCACGGTCTGTCTGCATTAAATCTCCAAACTCTGAAATTTCTTTGCTATGAGGGAAAACTCATAAATTAGAATTTTACATTATTCATTATCTCACGCCCCACTCATAGGCAATGACAAAAATGGGAGACAGACGAGCAGAGCCATAGAAAAAAAAAAATTATTTTACATATATAGTAGAACTGCCCAGCCAGTCAGAGAGAAGTGTGGACCAATGCTGCTTGTCACTACCCGATCCGTCCCAGAAGCACGATCCGTTCTGCACATGCGCCATCAGCTCATTTGCCCATCCAGATATACATCTGGGTCGTCCTCGATTTTATTTTGTTAAAAATACCTAAATGACGTTTTTCCTTCCCAAAAATAATAAACATACTAAAATATAATGTGTTAAAGGTTGATAATGTACGGTGTATTTCCTGAGAAAATAAATGCCTTAAAATCCTTTCTGTTTTATCACTCGTCTCTGCCCGATCTGCACTGGAAATGGGATCCTAGGCCTTTTCCAGTGGCTAACTTTTTCAGCTTTGGATTTAAACATAAATGTAGTCTTTTAGAGTTTTATGTTTTTGTTTCTTTTTAACCTTATGTTATATAGAGCGTAATCTAAAGAAAGAAACAACTAAAATGCAGATAAACATGGTTTAATCATATTTTGCCGGACTGCTCTGAGCATGTCTGATGATGACGTCAGAGAAGCAGGTTAACAAAGAAAATTTAAAAAGCATAAAAATTGTCTCACAAAAGACATAAAACTTTTTTTTCAAAGATGTGCATGAGCATTCTTTAGCGAGTTAAGGATAGAAATAAGTAGTTTAAATACCATAGTTACATTATTTATGGACACCCGGATGTATACAGTATCTGTTTGCGCACAATGGATCGTGCTTCCTGGACGGATCAGGTAGTGCCACTGCTTGTTCCGGTCTTGTCTGGAGGCCAAATAAAGCAGTTATGTCAGTATTTATCAGACACCAAGTGCTTTCAATTAACAGCCCATCTACCTGCATCCTGAAAAGAACAGAACAAAC
Source organism: Cyprinodon diabolis (assembly GCA_030533445.1). NCBI lineage: Eukaryota > Metazoa > Chordata > Actinopteri > Cyprinodontiformes > Cyprinodontidae > Cyprinodon > Cyprinodon diabolis. The sequence goes on along the minus strand of CM060072.1, from coordinate 16,665,199 downwards.
AAATAGTGGAAATTAGACACCTATTGGATAGTAGGGTATCGTCACAATTATGAAAATAAAAATCGGATTGATTTAAACTTCATACTAGATGAACCTTGAAATGATCTTTTAGAAGCATAAACCAGGTACATGATTTTAATTGAGTGTACAATTTCTGTAATTCAAACATGTTGAATTTAATTTGAAATTTCTTACTTAATTTATTTTATGTATAATTATTTAAATGTAACTAAATCTGGTTGTTCTGCCTTAATATGTGACCACATCTCTTGACAGAATATACTTAATTTACTATGTTCATTTTTGACAAAATCTCTGCTTTTATACAAAGTCAGCAAGTATTCAGTAGAATTTCTATGTACTAGATATGCTCTGGATTACTGTAATTTTAGTTCACAAACTAAATAAGGCAATGAAGATATTGCATTCCTCTTTATTAGAAAAATTTTTATTTTCTGAAAATATTCCAAAATGTATGTTTTTTCTCAGTTTCTGCATGTTATGGTTCCCCCGTTTTGGGCTGCTTTTTGAGTTTTTAATAATTTATGTCATTGTTTTTAGTTGGTCATTGGTTTCTTTTCACATTTGTGTTATTGTAGTTGTTTTTTAGTTATATTTAATTATTGTTGTGTTTTTTGTATTGCTCTCTGTTGACCCCATTGTGCCACTCTTCTTTCCCCTAGCTCCCTTCTAGTTACTTCTATCCACACCTGCTCCCAATTTTGCTGATTAGCCCGTTCTTTGTTCTGTCCCCCATATATACGCCTCCTGTGCTGTTCCTCATTGTTGGTTTCTTGTTGTTACTTGGCTCCTGATGTGTTTGTTTTCTCCTGACTTCTCATGGTTTTTTGGTTTCATGTATTTTGTACTTGGATTTTGTTTCTGTTGCCCTTTTTTTGATTAAATCAGCAAAAATGGAGCGTTATTACAGATCCTTCCTCTGCTGTAAGACGTTATAGCCATCACTGTTTCCAGCAACCTCAATAAGATGTTACATTCATGCTCATTTTTGGACAGTTTCTATCTTAGTCTGTTAAATAACATGCTGCTGTCATTTTTGCACGCCACTGGCATTGCTGCTATTTTTTCAAATATCAATTACTGTAAAAATGTCCATAGCTATATATTGATTAGTTATTCTCCAAATGCACAGTATTTATATCGTAAAACCTCAGTACAGTACAGTATTTCATTAGCTTATTTTCTTAACTCCATCACTTATTCTGTTATTTTTACACTCTTTTTTTTCAATGTCGACATTTGTGTGACCACGTTTGCCATTATCTTTTGCTGCTGTAACACTACAATTTACCCATTGTGGGCCTATAAAGGAATTCTCTATTCTATTCTTTTTGTCATTTTTTTTATCATAAAAAAAAATTCCAAATGAATAAATCACTAAAAGCTTAGAGTTTACACTGCCTCCCTGAGTTTATAGAGTAAACCATTTATATGAAAGTCCTCCAGGTCCACTGAAGTTTCTAGTGCTCTACTCTGTCCCCCTTTTTCCTGTTTATGCATCAAACATTAGACATATTTACTGTTGAAACTTCAAGAAGTTTAAAGTTATCAGTAATACATACACAGACACAGGGAGACAAAGCCAACCCCTTTCTGTGCTGAGCGGAGCACAGTGGTCAGGCTGTTATCTCTAATTAGGAAGTTGACTGAGGCGTGAAGATTAACCAGAGAGAGTCCGACGTGGTCAGCATTCAAGATCACTCAAAGTACCCTGGGAAAACAGAACTTATCAAAGACTGAAGGATGAAGAAGTTTGGGCTGAATTTGACTCAGAAGTTGCACTTTTGTAACTGTACATGCTTCTTTTTGTAGATACGTTTGTACTATAATGATCTTACAGCTTAAAGGCTGAAGCTCCAAACCTCAGGTAACACAGAATGCAATTAAATGACCCAAGAGGAAGTATCATGGAGGGCTGAGACAGGCTAATGACTGCTGGATAAGAAAAACACAGAAAAGGAACTGTGAAAAAGCTTCAACAAGTCTGTTCTCCAGATTTCCCTCAAACTCTTCTTTGGGCTTTCTTAAGCCTTTTCAGAGTTTATCTTTTTTAACTGTTAACACTAATGTTTAGTGTCAGTGTTGATAAAGATTATCAAAGTCACATTAGCCTAATACTTCATGGAAGCAGTTATCCAGCTGTCTGCTGAATGACTGACAACAGACATTTTTATCTTAGACTTCCATACGAAGGTAAACACAGTAAACAGGGAAACACTTTTTACAAATGGTTTAGACATACAGTATACAACAACAAGAAAGACACTGCAGTACATATGCCAGGCCCTTTGTTGGTGCTGTGACACTGCCACAGAATTACACCATTCACCAAACACCAGGGGTCTCATTTATAAAGCTTGTGTACTTACAAGACGGGGCCTGAAACTCTCATACACTTATTCCACGTCAATGTTGTAATCTATTCTAATTCTAATTTGGCATGAATATTACGGGTACAGAGATTTTGGAGCTAGTGAAAATGGTGACAGAAGAGATTGCATTATATTTGCTCTGAGAGATTTATTTAATTTCATAGAAAACTTTAATTGTAATTCACCTTTATCAGCTCGAAAAACTGTTGAGCTATTCAAGAAGAAGCAAGAAAAAACTTAGACAAGCAGCTTGCATCAGAATCAAAGTATATTATTATTATATTCTATTAAAATATTTCTCCTTTATCACATTTCTCTTCCTTCTAACCATCGGGGTGAGCCATACCATAGACCACTCTATTATTGTAACAAACTGATTATTGTAAACATATACTTAATGATGAAACACCTGTACCTAATCGAGCACAATGGTACCTTTAACAATGCTCTAGACTTTTTTTTTTAATAACACATGAGACCTGTGTTTTCAAGGTTTTCCTCTACGGACTCAGTTTCAGAAAATTATAGTTTTTTGTTTTCAAAATTGCCTGACCTGTTTGGATGCACAACCTAAATAATAAATCACCTTTATGGGTACTTCTAATGTCGTCTCAGTTTGAAGGCTTTTAAGTGAGGAGGTTTGGCTGAAACTGATGCTACAGCAGGTGTAACACACTGCTGTAGCATCAGTAACTAATTGAAGCAAACAAACAAAAAACAAAACACTTAGTAATCAATAGGGAAAAGGAACAAATCAATGATTTAGACTTGATTAATGATCATAAACTTAGCTGTATTAAGTTGTTGCACAGAATGAAAACGTTTTAATGTACCTTATTTACATCCTCATATTTTTTTTATTTCCTATTGTTATGTTTACTCTCCATAATAGCCATTTTACGACTCAATCTGATATAAATATGGACTCACCAGTCAGCATTTTACTGTCAAAACAACCATTTTGAAGAAAAAAAGATAAAGTTACTGGAATTGGATGGAGGAGTCTGTTCTGTTAGCACAACCTATGGAGGTGAATAAAGAAAATTAAAATGTACATTCAGTCAAGGGTTGAAGATGCAAACAAAGAGAAAGACTTTCTCTCCACTTTCTCATAGCCTGGAAGAAAAAGAAGCTCTGCTACATGTCACATCAGAATGTGAATGCCCTGCTTTCTAACAAGTGGTTCACCTCTTCCCTTTGTACACTGAATCCTGAGGTGTTTGTCTCGGATGACTTCCACCAGTCACCTTGATATCTGTGTAATGCTGGTGGGATATGCGGAGTAGCCCTCCTTTTTTTAGGCAGACTTAAATGTTAAATGTTTGAAGTCATGTAGTTACTCCGAACTAGTAACAGAGTGAAGTAGAAGTCGTAAAAGTAACTAAAAGCTGAGTCAAATGGTGAAGCTCTTCTTTAACTGGTCAGACTGCGCTACTATACTAACCTCACCTATGGTTATGAAATCTGGGTAATGACCAAAATAATAAGATTGTGGATATAAGCGGCTAAAATGAGCTTCCTCCACAGTCTGTCTCTGTTAAAGAATATATAAGGAACCCAGTCATCTCCCACTGGAAGTTTTCCAGGTAGATGTCATCCAAAGGAGGCTGAGGGAATTACCCAGGAAACATTTGAAAGGATTATGTGTCTTAGCAAGCCCTGGAGTACCACAGGTTTGCACCAGAGTAGCTAGAGGGGGTGTCTGGGCTGAGGGAAGCCTGGACATCTATGCTGAGACTGCTACCCATATGACTAGGTAGCAGAAAAAGCAGAAGATAAAGACTTTGAACAACATTTTGTTTTGTTTTTCATCAATGTTGTAATCAAATCCTTTTTCACATATATTGCAGTGTAATGCGGTGTGTTACAACTCTATCAATTGAAGCGGATTTTCTCAGGACTGCTTTCTGTTAAAACATGACAGAAGAAGCTTATCGTTTTCCTTTGGTATCACATGTGAGAACATTTGCACAAAATGAGCATAATACCAAACTTTATTTATGTAAACATTCATGCCAAGGTATAAAATGAAATAGGTCTGTGGTTATTTTCAGTGTTTGACAGAAATACTACAACATGTGCTCTAATTCTGGTACATCTCTAGAATGCCTCTGCTAAAGCACAGCACTACAACATTTAATAATTTATTACACAACCAATGAATGGTCCATTCCAGTCTGTACGTCGTTAAATTAGCAGCTGGTTTTATTGCCTCAGGTCTTACTACTACCAATTTGAAAATCTACTTTTGTTTGTTGTCTGTTCAAAGGCAGTGACCCAACTTCCATATATAATTACAGACCATTCTCCTATCTGTTCTGGAAAAACTTCTAGATTCCCTTTTCTGTGAGTGGTCAGTTAAAAAGAATTCTTATGGTCAATAAAATTACACCTGACATAGAATCTGGTTAATGAAGCAAAACAGCACATGGCAGCCTTAGAATTAGGCAAATATATAAATTTTACCAAAAAAATCACTTTGCATCTTTTTCATAAATTTAGCTAAAATATTTCACACTGTTGATCACACTCCTGGAACAGACTCACTGCCTGTGGCCCCTCATACCATACTGTAAACTGATTCATAATTACCTCTATGGATGGACTTGCTGTGTTTAGGCTGATGGCTTCAACTCCGAATCACTCAGTGTTATGACTCAGAATGTAGGAACCAGAATTCAGGCATGAAAGACTGGAATACCTAAAAAGTGTATATTCAAACAATGACGGAACGGATCTGCAATGACAGCGGCTGCAGCAGCTAGGGCTTCTGAGGCAGAAACGTCTATCTGTGAAAAATACAGGATAGTGACTATGATAAGCTTACAGAGGATGATTGTGAACACGTGAGTCACTAACCTGGTTTGACAGTTCAGTTCATGCCCAGAGAACGAGGATGATTCCAGCTGGTCGACTGACAAGATGTACAGTAGCAGACGCTGCCAGAGAGTTCCAGACACGGAAGCCTAGAAGGCTACAGAGTTGATAGGAAACCAGATCCGAGTTGACAAAGTAAGGCGGGATAATCCACACGGTGAAGTCAAGAAGCAGATTCAGGTTAAGTCTGAAGACAGGCCAGGCAAACAGATCAGACAGGGGCAGGCAGGCTCAAAGGTCCAAATACAGAAACAGATCAGAATCAGGCAATCAGAACACTAAAGAAAAGCCATAGGCTCAAGAAAAATCTGGCACTGATGGCTTGGACCAAGGAGTTTAAATAGAAGCAGAAGCAGGTGGATCAGATTGGCATTGATGAGAAACAGGGCAGAGCTAGGTGATTGAAATGAGCATCAAGCCAGCCATCAGCACCAGAATCATGAGACTAAGCATTAACAGGCGAGTACCTCAAGGATTACTTTTAGGACTGCTAGTTTTTATTCACATCAACATCATTAATCAAAATATTTCAAATGCATATACACATTTCTATGCTGAGGACGCAATACTCCATAGCTCTGCATCCTCACCTTCACTTACCATTAAATAAGAAATAATAATAAAGGTTTTTTTGTAGCAGGTGGTTCTACGTATCAATGCATCCGGTGATCATCAATACATCTCTAAAATTTCCCGGTTCTTTAAAATTACCCTAAAAATTATGCAGAAATGTTCTGATATTACAAAACTGAATTTTTTCTTGTGAATACTTAAGTATTTTCCAAAGTGAGTATTTCACACTTTTATTTGAGTAGATGTTTGATCAAGTAACTTTTACTTGTAGTTGATTAAGATTTGACTATAATTATCAATACTTTAACTCAAGTGAGGAGTACTTCGTCCACTGATGCATATAGAATAACTCACCCATTTAAATATTTCAGAATCAGGATCCACAGTACACTCTTGTTTACATTCCACATTCAGCAGCTGGTAAAACAACTCTGGGTAAAGTAAGGTTTTGTATTTTTGAATTCAGACTTATGTTTCTTTTAAGGCTCAAACCAGTCTTGTTTAAGCCAGTCAGTATTGGAATATGGATAAATACTGTAAATGCACACATCAGTTCTGCTGAGGTCTACATTCAGCTTAGCATAGAGCCAGGTTCATCTCCGGCCTCAGGGTCCTGACTCATCGTTGTGCTTTTAATGTCTGTGTTGTTTGGTCATCCCTGAAGTCTGAAGGCTTCAGACTTTCTTTTTAAAGAAAGATTTAAAATTGAATAGCTGGACTTTTTAGACTTTTTTTAAAGGATCATAATCAAAAGGGATGAAGAAACATTTGTTTGTAACTGCTTCCCTTGAGTAGTTTAATTATAGTGTGAAATTGTCATGGTGGTATTTTTGGAGTTGCGTTTCACAGTGTAAAACTGACATATAATTTAACCCCTTTCTGTCTTAGCCAGGATGCTCTTGAGAAGAAATGTTTCATCTCAATGAGATTGTCCTGGTTAAATAATTAAATAAAATATCTGTCTGTCTGACCGACTGACTGACTCTTTTTGCCCCATTGATTAGAAGTAGAAAGTGCTTTTAAGGCCTCTTCTAACTGTCACTATCAGTTTGGAAGTAGTCCTATTTAAATAGGGTGTTCCAAACCAGCTTTGTAGTTATTTTTCTTTTGTACACGCAATTGTTGTAGATTACCTGTATTTATTGAATGTGCATTTTTTTTTTTTTTGCAAGAGCACTTTGGTGCTCATTATTATCTATAATATTGAAAATTAGGCCCTACATGTAGAAACCTTTGCAGGGAATTAACCTCTTTTTGTAAACCTCTCTTAAAGTTCATTCAAAATATAGGTTTGTCAGGTCCTTCATCTCGAAAAGAAATGAGTTTCTCATCAACTGTTGCTTTTTTTGTTGTTTGTTTTATTTGCTTGGCAGCTCAGTGCTTTTTAAATCTGCCAGGCTGAATGTTTAAATGAGTAATACGGTGGATCTCTCCGCAGGGCCGATCGCTGTTCCTACAGTCATCCAGAAACGTCTCGGTCAATATCGTGAACAGCAACAACCAGCTGCTCACGCAGCTCGTCACAGGTAAGACTCAGCAGGACCTACACCCACTACTTTCATGGAGCTCATTGATGTTTCTTTTATGTGATGTATGTTGCTTCAAAGGCATCAGTCCTAATAACATCTATATCAGCAACACAAAACATGATTTAACAATCTCTCCTTAGCATCTAAAACAGTAATAACTGTGAATTATTTACCTTCAAAACACATGATGTGAGGCAGATCTGATAAATCTTAGATTTCCATTCAAAGGAACCTTAAATTGGACTATTCTATAAAGAAACTTGATTTTCCAAAATCTTTTCTGGATTTCTCTATTTTCCTTGTCATGTGGGCTGTTTAGGTTTCTTTTGTTGCTTTCATCACAGTACTCCAATTGAGATAGCGTGGCTTGTAACACTGCTCAAAGTTGGTGCACATAAAACTACTGACCATTTAAAAAAATATATATATATTCTGCTTATTGTAATTTTTTGTTATCTAAGGTTTAAAATGTACTTATAATGTGTTAGGTTTTTATGGGAGGGGATAATAATACCAAGTTTTTTTTGTTAGTTTTTCTTCTTTTCGGCCATTAAGGTCAGTGATTTCCAAAGATCAGTTGTGGCCCTTGGGAGGATTCAGTGTGTTCCCCTGGCCATATTTCAAAATGTAAGTTCAATTCAGTTTATTTGTTCAGTAAACATCTCAAAAGAGACAATGGTCAGATTCGCAAAAATTTCTATAAAAAAAAAAGAAGCTGATTGCACTGAGTCGTGGATTTGCAAGACATGCTCCTCTTGGATGAGATAGCTGTCACGATTTTGGCTTGAAATTTGTTGTTGACTCTTCAGCAATCCCTCACACCTAACACATATTCAGCCACATCGGAGGACAAAGCGTCAGCAGAACCAAGCTCAGTGTGAGCCACCTTCTGTCTAGGCCAACTGGGGTTCAGACAGATAGAAGCAGAGATACTAAAAGAACCAGATATACAAATTGTAACTGTTCACTGGCGTACTGGTGGCCCCCTCCAGGACAGAAACAGCGAAGCAGTTGAGATCTGCGCCAGTTCTGCTGTCAAAGGATGGTTCTTGTGTTCTCCCTTCACCTTTTATTGGGTCAAAAGGATACTTTCCAGGGTTGAAAAGGAGCTCTAGGCAGCTGTCCACACAGCCTTTAGCCATATGGACATCCTTATATGACAGCCTTCCAGAAAAAGTTACACAAATGTCATGAATGACTGAAGCTGTCCATTATAAAACCTATATGAAGGTACATGTGTATTTCTGTTAAACTCAGGGGGATGGGATGTACCCGCTACTCATTCTGTCAAACACAGGATTGTGGCCAGTCCTATAACTCCGATGATGTTCCTATGCCAAATGATTTATCCATAGGAGGTAGAGGCTTCAGAAATGTATATCAAAACCAACCCAATAGGGGTTAATATGGATATACTTTCATTTGATGACCTCTGTTCACGAATTGGCCCATAAAGCAACTTACCCAAACAACATTAGTTAAGTGATAAAATTGTCTTCCAAATTATATGATTCGAAAACGATGGGTTATATTTATTAACGGCAAAATTTTGTTAAATGTTTTGTTGCTTTTTAAAATGTGACCTGGTGCTATTCATAAAGTTTGAAATTACCTAGATTTCTTATCTTAGAACACCAGTTAAATTTAGTTATATTCGAAGTATTATTTTATTTACTGCTTCTTACATTCACCATGTTTTTAAAGGGAGCACTTGTTTGTTCTTTCTGCTATATTTGTAATATTTTTATCACGGCAAAATAAAAATAAAAATACAAAGGGCAGACAATCTTACATACCAAGGGACACAATTTGGACAGAAATAACTATCTTTAACTGCAAACCTTCAGCCATACATGAGTGGGTAAGAGCAGCAATTTACTTTTTTTTACAGAAGGGCATGCACACAAAAGCCCCAGTCCTGTGCTTTTGGTTTTTACCAAAAACGAAGGAGTAAAAGACAACAGTAGCTCTCTTAGAGGCTTTCTCTAAAATAAGAAATTGGCTGAACAGAAGCTGCTAGACTGTGATTAATTCCATAGGATGGGAGATTTTGCATACAGTATGTCTCATCAAAAGAACCTTTAACAGTTTTATAGAGAATAAAAAAAACGTAGAACATGATTGAAGGAACAAATGTCTCAACCAAAGTACACAAGATCAAAATGTTTACTCTGCATCAACAACTCATGGCTCCTTAACTATGTTGGTCTGCAGTACTTGCGAAAATCTTCTGAATTTAGTTCTTTTTGTTACAATGAAGTACCTCATTTAAAAAAAAAAATCGCAAAAGGCCATCTTAAATTATAATTTCATCAAGTAAAACTCTTTAAAATGAACCTAGCTAGTAAGTTTTCAAATATTAACACCCTATTTGAGTTTCTTGAATAGGTATTTGACTTCAAAATTGTCACATCTTTCAAGCAGATTCAAATACACACTAAGGAGGGGTAAGTGCAGTTCCTGCATTGAAAATGTGTTATTCTGAGTAATATTAGCTCATCATTTCCAGTTCATTTAAATTCTGCTAATCCTCAAAAATACGCCCTTCATGAGTTTAGCCTCCGCTTCTTTTCTTCTACGATAATCACAGTCTCTCCTTTACTTGCTGCACTTGTCAAAACCCAAAGGAGTTGGCGGTGTTGAATGAATGGTGCTCACTGTGCGTGAACAAGCTCAGGAAGTGTCTTTCACATTCGAGAAGGGTGCTGACATTTGGCTTCTGGCTCTGAAAGGGATGCAGCCGAATACACCCCAATGTTTGTCCCTTGGATGACTAAGCAGAGTTCGTGTCATGGGAAGGAACTCGAAATCATCCCGGAAAGTGACACAATTTATTGCTCTTCTGTCAATCAGTCACAGTCAGAGGCATGTGTTTTCTGCCTCTAGGTTAAACAAAGCAATTAAGGTCAGACACATTTCCCTGTTTTTTTCATGTCGGTCATGACACCATTCAGGTTTGTCTCAATGTATCTGAGGTTTTTCCCAAGTGCCATGCAGATTTGTTGTGACTTATCTTTTGGTGTATTTCTTTTATTTTAACAGAAAAGGATTTCAAAGAAAATGAAATCCATAATTCTTTGTTTTTTATATTTCATCATATCAATCCAAATGTTAATATTTAATGTTTAAAAGAACTTGGGGTACATTTGCATTAACAGGACAGCAATCGTAATTAGACGTGACATGCAGCTTTCTTTTATAATCATTTACCTGTAAAATTTAAAGTAGACAGTGCCCTAGATAATTGCCCATGAGAGCATCCTATTAGGCTTGTGGGGTAATATTGTAAATAAATAATGCACAATCTGATTTAAAACTGATGAGACTTTAAGCCCAACTAAGAAAAAATGTATCACAAATCAGAGCTTCTACAGGCAGTAAACAGAGAAAAAGGGTGAATACACTCTTCGGTCTTGATTGTAAAAACTCTTTAGTTAGAGTTAAATCCCAAAAATGGACATGTAAGAAAATAGTGCAATGTTAAAAAAATACAGTATAACTGGTTTTATATAGTGTTCACTTTTGGTATTCTAATTTGAAATGAAATTGATGACAACATTGGAATAAATGCATAATTATCATATTCATAGCCATTGTCATGGAATAAGCAACAACTTTTGACGTGTAATATTCATCAGTAAGCAATAAAGTGATTGTGCAACAATAATTTTAGCAGTGATTAATATCAGTGATCCTATCAAAGATTAGAGATGATTAGCATCAATTAGTATAAGAGTCCCCTTGCTTTCTAACAATTATATTTTCAGAGGTTCACATCAGTAAGCCAATCAGTGATTAGAGCCACATTGGTTTGCAGTAGTTAATTAATAAGCTCAACACTAAGTTGGCAGAAATTAACTTCATGAGGACTAGCTATGATTAGCTTCAGATAGTCATTCATTGATTTTTCTTCGATCAGGTTAGGAAAATATAAGCATAAAATGAGACTAATTTTTTTTCAACTAGTTAGTAGAATTAATAACAGATCAGTAAGTTTTCAAAAATCTGTTGCAATATCTGCCTATTCCTGGTTTGGAAATAATGAGCATTATCTTGATAGTGATTAGCATTAAATATTAAATAACAAAACAATGTGAAGCAATTTGTAAACAGTGAAAGTAGACTTAAAGTGTGACATTTGTAATTTTCTCTTGACTTTAACTAATCTGGCTGATAATTATCAATTACTGTGAAAGTGATTAGCATTGGCTAGCCTATAAGTTCCTAGAATCGGCTATACAGTAATTTAGATTTTTTTTTTAATATTGTAATTATCATAAGTTAAACTATCAACATTTTTCAATAGTTAATTTATAGGTATTTGTATTATTAAGTGTAGCAGTTAGTAATTAAACTCGTAATATACTGTAGACAGCCACAAAATCTAAAGATTTCAGTGCCAAGGTGCCTGGTTTACATGCAAAGTCTATGGTGGATGGCAAGTGTCTACAAGAGGTCCTGCAGCACATGGGAAGTGTCAAGTTTTGTAACGTTTCTTGTGCCAAGCACTGTGCATTTAAAAAATTCAAACGTCCAAAAAAGGCAAATGCTGGAGTTAGAAATTCTGAATATTTTGCAGCTCAACACAGATTGTCAACCAATCATAGAAGCTGATTAAGGAGCCTTCTGGGAGACAAACACAACATTCAAGCCATGATCTCGCCTCCTGAAGAGCTTTCAGCATAAAACGGTGAATAATTAATATTCAAAGAAGTTAAAGTCCATTGGTTTTACATAAAAATCCAAGAGAGTCTAATTTTCATGGATGAGGATTGAGAGTGAGAGTTATTAGTCCACTAAAATATTTTCTTACTAAACTGTGGCAAAACAGCTTATTATACTTTATTAACTAAACTTGTCAAAACCTGCTAGGATAGGGTTAGGCTAGGATATTTGATTTTATATTCCATCAACCGCTCTGAAATACAAGCTGTCCGAGCAATAAGGGGGATCTTATAATGGAGCTGATATGGTGTTTAGTTATTAATTGGCTCTGTGAGGGTACGTTTTGACACTAATTCAAAGATATGATGGAGCCCTCTTGCTGCTCAGTATAAAAAACATTTTCACTCACTGCAGAAATGCTTAGTTGAACTTAATAGGGCTTATTTGAACAAAGGTTCTGTTTTTCTTTGAAAATATCTACACATGAACGACTCACTAGATCCTATTTCCTGCCATTTCGCATGAATTTAGGTCAAGGCTTTGAATTCGCCATTACTGTCCACTAACAGTGTTGGGCAAAAAGTAATTAGTTATAGTTACTAGTTACTTCTCCCAAAAAGTAACTGAGTTACTAACTGAGTTACTCCACAATAAAAGTAACTAGTTACTAGTAAAAGTAACTATTGCGTTACTTTTGCGTTTCTCGTCCCCGTAACCCTCACCACCCAGCCCCCACCTTCTCGCCGTGTGTTTCCAAAGCCAGCTGAATAGAGTGGACGACAAAGACAAGAACCTGCAGAGAGTTTTGCATTTATTGCAACTCAACGTAAATGACATCGGGGGGAACGCCATGTGAAGTTTTTTAACAGGGCATTCAGATCTGGTGAAATTAATAACTGGGGATGTCTAATTCTGAAATCTTGTTTGTTTGGGTTGTTATAGATACTGCAACATCTATCTATCCATCTATCTATCTAGATGTATACTCTGTGTGTGACATAAAATATGGATCTCCATCCCAGCCACAAAGGCCATCAAATAATGTTTAAAATAAAAAATACAGTAGGTTGAAAAGGCAGAGTATCCATCCATCCATCCAGATTTCTCCCTTTCATTTGATCGTTCACGCTCTCCATAGTTCTCCTGTGGCGCGAGCACAGGGCGACTGTTGCGCGCCTTTAGCGAGAATGCGCGTTTCCTGACGCTTGCGCGGTGACTCGTGCCGCCTGCGCTGTGCGGAGATGCAGAGGAAACCGTATGTGATGGGGAAACGCAGCTCGACGTAAAACACCTGTATTTCCATGTCGAAAACGCTGTTTTGCTGCTGGAGTCATCCTCACTCTCCATCTCTCTGTGTGTGCTGTACGTTAACAACCACCAGCGGAAACACCCACCTACCCAACTGACAGACGGAATCTCACTATACATCAGCCATTCTCATCCTCCCCTCTCTCATGACAAGGCGCGCACCTCTGGATGACCTAAAAAATAATCTTTAATATCTCTTAAACAAAAGTAGCACAAACAATATTTTTCTTTCTGCACAAATCTGCACTAACGTTGCACTAACCATTCAGTCTATTTGCAGAGTTTTTTGACGTGGGTGGGGTGTCAGCTTCACGCAGCTGTGCACAAGTCCTATCATGAAAAAAGGTTCATTGTGCGACCTGAGTAACGCGCAGTAACGGGGTGTCTGCAATGGTAACTGCGTTATAGTTACAGTCAAAGTAATTAGTTAGATTACTCATTACTAAAACAAGGTAACGGCGTTAGTAACGCCGTTACTTTCAACGCCGTTAGTCCCATCACTGTCCACTAATGTAATTCTATCAAGCCATCTTATTGGTTGAACAACCTCTATGCTTGGTGCCATTATGTTGCCCTCTGGCCTACTTTCTTTTTAGTTCATAAACATATCCATTGTGGAAGTTTTACTGTAGAAGATACTGTTACTGTTTAAAGGCGTTAAGTATATATAAAAAAGGGTCACCATAGTTGGAATAAGTTGCTAATAGGACCACCGTAAAGTAGTTAAGGATTTGATTCTCAGTTAAAACAATTACTTCAAGGGAAAGCTGTTTACTGAGTCTTTTTTGTTTGTGCATGTAAAGGTTTTTCTTATTTTTGATTGTTTTAATTCAATATTAACATGGTGCCGAAGTCCAGTACTCGAGAGCTACAAGCCTCTAACTTTTGTCGGCATCCTTCAACATAGTAAATATACCCTACAGACATTAACAGCAATTTTAAAAAGACGTTTAGACGATGCTTATTTTTTTGATTAAAAGTGTGCCATATTTTGAGAAAAACAATCTTTAAGCAGGTATTAACCGGTTTTTCCATGAGTCCACATCTAGTGGAGGTGTCGTTACCCCTACAATTTTTCAAAGAAACTTGGATAATATAAGTTACATTTAAAACACCTTTAGAATAAATAATACATTTTCTAATTATTTTAAATTGTCCAAAAAGTTCTCTGTCCACACATCCGTGCATAAACAGCTACATCTTTGAAAAAACCTTCCTACTGGGACTGTCAATGTTCTGCTCTCTGCTTGGGTTTATTTTTATTTTCTTTGTGTTCTGTGTCTTTGTAGTTGATTTTTACCAATGCTTAGTTCTTTAGTTACCCTCTGTTGCCCCTTCGTGCTTGTTTCCTTTCCCCTTGGGTTTCTCCTAGTTGGTCTTGCCCACATCTGCTCCCAATCTGCTGATTAGTCTGTCTTGGTTCAGTCTCCCCATATATACACCACCTCTGCAGTCACTCAGTGCTGGTTTTTTGTTTTATTGCTCCCTTACCTCTGGTTCCCAACATGAGTTTTCCCTGACGTTTTGGTTCTTTGTATTTTTGGATTTTACCACAGTTGCCTCATTAAATTTGCAAGACTCTCCCCTGCCCTCTTGTCTCTGCATTTGGGTCCTCAAAAACCTCCACCCAACCATGACAGTACCTGGTATCATCCCACCTTCCAAAGGCCCCAAAACCTGGCTTAACTGTCATGGTGTCAATGAACTCCACTGGCAGATTATCAAAGCAACCTGGGCTCCTATTACACCTCAGCAGGCTGATCACTACTATGCCACAACGCATTAATAATTTCATGCAAAATTATTTAAAATGCATACCCACTATGCACAGCAACAAAGATCATTTTCAGAAGCCAGACATTTTTGTTCAAAATATATATTTTTTGATAAAAAATACTCATGTTTTCTGAGATAGAGAATTTTGTTTTTATCATTTTCTATCTTTTTTATCATAATCATCAAAATACATGAAATGGATCTGCGTTTCTAAAAAAAGATATTGTAGGAAAATTTTTTCACTTTTCATGTCGAATAAATTGGATGAATTAATTTTGAATTATATAAGAAGTTAATAATATGCACCTCTCTTTTCATTTGTCTAAATCAAGACAGAAATGTTTTATTCAGTAATGACTCAACAATCCTTGCGTGATTTTATTCATATTGTAACTACGGTTTAACTAAGTAGAAAAGCTGTTTTCAGGGTTTTAAAATAGGGTTGAATAAATACAGTAAGCCAGTAAAGCCTGCAGGACACATTACTATACTGTTTTTGTATTTCCAAGGTGAACTGAGGAGGAAGACAGCGGTAGCTTTGGTCTTCCTCTTTGATGTCTTCTCTCTGTCTGTGTTCGCTTTAGGATCCAGCGGATTTAAAGCACGGGGGAAGATGTTTGAAGTGAAATCCACCTCCGGGAAGCTGCTCTTCTCGGCGGACGAGCAGGAGGTGGTGGTGGGTGCAGAAAGGCTCCGAGTGATGGGTGAGTGGCCGGCTGCAGCGTTCAGATGCCCCCAATTCAGAGTGTGAAATTAAACTGTGAAGTCTGAGGCGTTATACCTCAAAAGATGCTGTTGAAGGAAGATTTTTGTCTCTGACGTCAACTGGACATAATTTTTTTATTTAAATTTTTTCTCTTTTTTGGAGGGGGGCGGGTAGGAATATAAAAGTGCCATGGATTAAATGCAAAGAAAAATCAAGGTTAAGCTCACATTAACATCATCAGGAGAGAGAAGTGAGGCCCTTAGATCTCGTGTTTGAGATGACAACCTGCACAGAGCGGATAAAGGAGGATTTTTAAAGCTTTTCCTCAGAGAGAGGAAATTTGAGCTCGGTCAGGAACAGCGATAGCGAGGAACTCATATTTCCAACAGGAATCAGGGGGAGGAGGTGACATGTAGTTCCTTAGACAAACGAGTTTATGCTTATGATGGGAGATAAGAAGTGACAGAGCAGTTTTAACTGGACGGCCTCCGAGCGACGGAGACGTGACAAGTGATTTCCTGTGTGAGCGGAGAGGTGTAGCAGGAACAGTGAGGGAGAGAAAAACACAAGGCCCCAACAAAGCATCTGCATACAATTAAAGCTGCAACAAAGATGGTCCTGCAGCGTGATGGGAAATGTAATCTGCCCGCAGGAGGTGACAGATTTAATGTTGGCTTTCTCTTTTTCTAAGGGGCTGTGTCAGAAGATTCCAGCATTAAATTAAATGGAAATTATGAAATTTGTTTGACAGCGAGACCCAGCGTGAGGGTTATTACTGAGCTGCTGTTCAAATGATCATTTCTGGGTCTGGAGGAAGGGGAAATTTATGCTGCCTGGGACCTCGGGAGGTCAGATATTCGACCAGGGAAGCTGAATAGATGATATGCTAAGTGGATGGATTTTGCTAAGCAATGAGTTCACAGCCGGAACAACCATCCAGCGACTTCACAAAGTCAATGGAGATTTCCAGCAGCAAATTATTCCTTCTAAACTACCTGCATAGTTCATTTCTCTGCAGACATTAAGATGGATCTTCACCATGTTTATTAAGCAACCTGTTGCGCATCTCAGTCCAGAAGGGAACTATTATGCAACAAACAACCGAAAGGACATTTAGAAACAACACACTTGTACTGCTCAAGTTTGAATCTGATGTAGAGTTTCTCCATATGAGGTCAACATTAAAAAAACAGTCTTAAATTTATGGGACATCGCCACTAAATGTCCCTTAATAAGTTGTACCCATATTAGGTACTGGTGATAGCCCTAAAACAGGTTGTGACACAGCTCTGGCCCTTTCTTCACAGATTTTAACAATACTCCACCAAACTGTGATAGGGATGAGGTCCAAGGCATCCAAGAAACTTATCATAGTTCGACTTTTGTCATGTTTCTGGTAAAATTTGCTGAGTCACATAAAAAAAAACAACAACATTTGAATATAACTTTGGTGTGCTTGCCAGGTTTCCTTACTTGATTGATTGATTAATTAACTTTTTTGATCTCACAGTGGAGAAATGTACTTCTTACATAAGCTCAAATAGTCAAAAAAGAAGAAGGTGCCAAAAGGAAAAAAAAGATGTATAGGGTATATATAGTATATACACTGTGTCCACATATATATATATACAGTGGGGCAGAAAAGTATTTAGTCAGCCACCAATAGTACAAGTTCTCCCACTCAAAAAGATGAGAGAGGCCGGTAATTTTCATCATAGATATACCTCAACTATGAGAGACAAAATGAGAAAAATCCAGAAAATCACATTGTCTGATTTTTAAAGAATTTATTTGCAAAATATGGTGGAAAATAAGTATTTGGTCAGTTACAAACAAGCAAGATTTCTGGCTCTCACAGACCTGTAACTTCTTCTGTAAGAGGCTCCTCTGTCCTCCACTCGTTACCTTCATTAATGGCACAGGTTTGAACCCGTTATCAGTATAAAAGACACCTGTCCACAACCTCAAACAGTCACACTCTAAACTCCACCATGGCCAAAACTAGAGAGCTGTCAAAGGACACCCGAAACAAAATTTATAGACCTGCACCAGGCTGGGAAGTCTGAATCTGCAATAGGTAAACAGCTTGGTGTGAAGAAATCAACTGTGGGATCAATTATTAGAAAATGGAAAACATACAAGACCACTGATAATCTTCCTCGATCTGGGGCTCCATGCAAGATCTCACCCCGTGGGGTCAAAATGATCACAAGAACGGTGAGAAAAAATCCCAGAACCACACGGGGGGACCTAGTGAATGACCTGCAGAGAGCTGGGACCAAAGTAACAAAGGCTACCATCAGTAACACACTACGCCGCCAGGGACTCAAATCCTGCAGTGCCAGACGTGTCCCCCTGCTTAAGCCAGTAGATGTCAAGGCCCGTCTCAAGTTTGCTAGAGAGCATTTGGATGATCCAGACGATGACTGGGAGAATATCATATGGTCAGATGAAGCCAAAATAGAACATTTTGGTAAAAACTCTACTCGTTTTGTTTGGAGGAGAGAGAATGCTGAGTTGCATCCAAAGAACACCATACCTACAGTGAAGCATGGGGGTGGAAACATCATGCTTCGGGGCTGTTTTTCTGCTAAGGGACCAGGACGACTGATCCGTGTGAAGGAAAGAATGAATGGGGCCATGTATCGCCAAATTTTGAGTGAAAACCTCCTTCCATCAGCAAGGGCATTGAAGATGAAACGTGGCTGGGTCTTTCAGCATGACAATGATCCCAAACACACCGCCCGGGTAACGAAGGAGTGGCTTCGTAAGAAGCATTTCAAGGTCCTGGAGTGGCCTAGCCAGTCTCCAGATCTCAACCCCATAGAAAATCTTTGGAGGGAGTTGAAAGTCCGTGTTGCCCAGCGACAGCCCCAAAACATCACTGCTCTAGAGGAGATCTGCATGGAGGAATGGGCCAAAATACCAGCAACAGTGTGTGAAAACCTTGTGAAGACTTACAGAAAACGTTTGATCTCTGTCATTGCCAACAAAGGGTATATAAAAAAGTATTGAGATGAACTTTTGTTAATGACCAAATACTTATTTTCCACCATGTTTTGCAAATAAATTCTTTAAAAATCAGACAATGTGATTTTCTGGATTTTTTTTTCTCATTTTGTCTCTCATAGTTGAGGTATATCTATGATGAAAATTACCGGCCTCTCGCATCTTTTTGAGTGGGAGAACTTGCACTATTGGTGGCTGACTAAATACTTTTTTGCCCCACTGTGTATATATATATATATATATATATATATATATCAGAGATGGCAAAAGTACTTCTTTTCCGTACTTGAGTAAAAGTACAGATACTTGTGTTAAAAAATACTCTGGTAAAAGGGGAAGTACTGATTAAACTTCTTTACTCAAGTAACAGTAACAAAGTACAGGCTTGTAAATGTACTTAAAGTATAAAAGTAAAAGTAGAAACCACTTTTTTCATGCCGTTGCCTACATTTTAAATGGATGTCTGCCAATAGGACTAGATCTCCGTTGTGTTCATTTTCAATCATCTCGTCGTCCATACTACTATGCTAACGCCACCGCCACCAAGCTGCAATGATTTGCCGCGAATGAATACCGCCGAATCTGTCGATTCATCGTGTAGTGGTGTGTCAAATGCAACGTTGATTCCCATCCAATTAGATTGAATTTGGTATTGATGATGTGAAAAATAATAACGGTAACTCCATTGAAATGATTCAAAACTAAAGTAACGAGCCAATTTTAAAAAATGTAAGGAGTAGAAAGTACAGATATTTGTGTAAAAATGTAAGGAGTAGAAGTAAAAAGTCACCATAAAAATAAGTACTGTAGTAAAGTAAAGTAAAAATATCAGAAAAATCTACTTGAGTACAGTAACGAAGTATTTGTACTTCGTTACTTCCCATCTCAGGCTGTGTTTCTTCACCTTGAATCTTTCTCTCTCTGGTTTGTTTTCCTGGAAAGAGATCATTTGAGGAAAAAACTCTTTAAATAACACTTCATTACGTATATTTATTAAATAACCAGGAGACATGTCAACAGATTTTGATAGAAATTGTAATCTTACTCAGATCAGAGAAGTTGCTTAGGGTTACAGAAGGCAGCTACTTACCAACTGGGTTCACCTCTCATGAAGAGAGGAAGAGTTAAAGAAGCATTTTATACAACTTCAGTCTGCCACATCATCACATCATTTACATCATACATGTTTGCAGATGAGGAGACATCCATGGCTCCAGCCTTATCAAAATATTACACTTTGTTCTTAGCTGAAGGACACCGCTCTCATTCCATTCCCAAATCTTTGCCACGTACAAAATGAAGATTATAACTGTACATAGATGGATCGAGGAACTGGCCTAATTAGATAAACTACTGGGTAAAACATCAGAACT
The DNA here is from genome assembly GCA_030533445.1 of Cyprinodon diabolis. Lineage (NCBI taxonomy): Eukaryota > Metazoa > Chordata > Actinopteri > Cyprinodontiformes > Cyprinodontidae > Cyprinodon > Cyprinodon diabolis. The sequence goes on along the minus strand of CM060072.1, from coordinate 16,644,990 downwards.
GACACGCAATAGGCAGTTAATATTAAGGTGTAATAAACTCACACATCATAAATGATAATTATCCTAACAAAGTAAAGCAGGAATTCTGACATCTTTACAATCTTTCATGGAAGTTTTTCATATAAGAGATTACCCCTTACTGTACATCTTTAAATGATCCCTTAGAACTTCCAGACATTATCTAAAATTGTTGAACAGGAAAAGTACATTTGTTAGTTTTGAAAACCAAAATGGGAGTCAGGGTTTGTCTACTGAAGGGACACAGGACGAACCAGCAGAGGACAGAAGTGAACTTTAGCGGTGCAGAGTCAGGAAAAAATGCAGTAAAGCATGAAAGGTACAAAAACTGAAAAGCTGCTAACTAAGACAAATGCATGGGGAAACTAGGTCTGCTCTGCTGCTATATATTAAAGATCAACTCTGTGTCCCTGAACTTTTAATCACACCTTTCTGGCCATGGTTGAAAGTCTTTTTACTAAAAAAAAAAAAATAGATCAATGTCAGCTCGATGTTACTGTAAGGCAAGGAATGACAAAGGGCAGGAACTAAGTAGGGAAATAATTCGAAGATCCCAACATTTTATGTTTGGCATTCTTTAAATGTTCAGTCCTTTGAGAAACTTCTAGACTGTCTAGTTCTGTTGCTGTGAAGGATGACACTACAGAAAGGGGCCACCATGTCTCTACTGGTATAAACACCGGTCACTGTGACCGTATGAGCTGAACCAAAAATTATTTCACTAGATGAAACGGTGACAAGACAGCATGACCTCAATAAAAAAAAAATATAAAAATGTGTTTATAGAGACAGACACCTCAGTTCGTTAGAGTCTGCAGTTTGTTTCTCTTTCTTAGCTTCTCCTGTCTCAGAGTAGAGAGGAGAAGTTAAAACTTTTCACGTTCACTGATGAGGCAGAATAACTGTTGTTTTTAGTCTTTTTCAGCAATCATGTTCTCTCCAGCTTTATGAGTTTATACATCGACAGGAAAGCATTTTGGACTTTTTTATAAGTTTATAATTTTTTATAATTGATATAATTTTCTTAATTCTGTCGTGGTTTGTACAGCTCTCTTGTAGTCTGGACTCTGGCTTGCCATCTCTGTCTTTTAAAGACTCCCATCTTATTGCTCCAATAATGAAACAATTAGAATCAAGATTTAGCTTTTAGACAGATGGCTTCACAAGTCCATATCATCAACCCTCCACTGCAGTCGATTGTGGCAAGGTAGTAAGCTGTTTGTGAAGAGTTCTGGATAATAATTCAGTATCAATATATAGGAAAATCAAATTTTATTCAATAATGGTAATAATACTTTTAAATACATTCCTGGTATTTTCTTAGACATTACAGATTACATTATAGAACACTTCTGATTATAGCCAGACAGGAATAGCTCATAACACTGGCTTCGGCTGTTTCTGAACGTCCGCCCCAATCACTATAATAGGGAACTATATAGTGGTTACGCCATTTTAGATGAGTGTCCTAACGTCTCTTGCACAAAAAAGTAGTGGACCTGAAATTTCTCACAATGCCTCTCCCCGCAAAGCATCATGGGATTTGTTTAGGCGGCGAGGAAGAAAAAAGATGGAGCAGCCACCATGCAGGGAGGCGGAGTCACATGACCAGTAGGAAGTAAAAAGTAGTGATCATCTGTCTGAACGGTGAACCGAATTCACTATTACTCCACTATGTAGTCTCTGCTATATATAGTGATTGAGGGATTTAGGGGTTAGGGTGGATGTTCAGAAACAGCAAGCTTTAGCTACAAAATGAGTGCTCATGATATGCTAACTAAATGCCACTGTTGTGGATGACTTGTGTCCGGCAAAAGTCGACCCTGCAAATTTTTTTTTTAAATGTTAGAATGATGAATGAGAAAAAGAATATTAGGAGAACATAGTGTTGATTAGCAACAGCTGCACTTAATACACAGTCTTTGCTACTAAAGGCAAGACTTCCTGTGATATTAAGGGATGCATGAATGGATCAATTTGTATTGACTGAGCTGATCCTTGCTGTAATAAAGGCTTTCTTCACACAAGGAAACAAAACTAGCATTGTCAAAATTTCCTAGGGTACGAAAAATAGAGCTGGGACCTGTATTGTTTTACTAAAGAGAATTGCAAAATGAATCAAGCTTTTATTTTTAAAAACAGCGTCGTAAGTAAGACTGGGGCACTGTGGGAGCTGTGACTTGAATGAGAGAAAGAGGGCAAACCTAAAACAAGATAATTAAAAAGAAAAGACTAAAACAAAACTCCTTGTAAAGCTGCCCATGCACCTAAACAGAATTCATTAGGGAACTTTACTTTGTATTTTCCTAGCTAGCTATGAGTTTTTTTGCTAATTTATCATATTGATCCAAATACATAGTCCTTTAGGCATAGGTATGTTTGAGAAATGAGAAGGATAAAAAATCATCTGATTATATATACATTTGATCCTTTGAAGTTATAGCCCCAAACTGAATAGTTTTTTGTTTTTTTGATAAATGTTTCCAAAATGTTGCATTGTGACATAAGTTTTGGTCATAACATCCAGCCTTATGAGATTTCTTTTCATTAAAAAAAAAAAACATCTCAACTTGCATCTCGTCTGTCCAAAAACATTGTTAGAGCTGCACTTTCTTCAGGTACTTTCTGCCTTTAACTTTTCCAATTAAGTGTTCCTACTCAGTCTTCTTTAAATTCTAATGTCATGACATCCGATATATAACTTGCAGATTAAGACTTCATAAGTCTCACTTTAACTTTTTGGTTTGTAGTTTCTTAAAGAATCACTCCCTCATCCCTTGAAGTAAAATGACTTTATAAACCTTCCTAGACAAATGGTTTCCATCATTTTCTTACTAATTGAAAGCATCCAAGTAAATCTGATCCAGTGAAGGACATAAAAACCTGTTTAAACTTGGTGTCTGCAGTGTGGAAGGGCTGAGTTAATCATCAGTTGTTTCTTATGTGAAGCTTTTTGTCTTTCACAGCAGGATGTTTTCTGAAGGCGCTTAAATAGCCCGCAGTGAGGATAATTAAATTAAATCAGGTTTATTCATAAGGCACGTTAAAACAAACAGGGAATCGAGACGGAAGATAAACTGATTAAAGCAACGCCTAAAAGGAAACATCAGCCTGTTAATATGTTGAGTCACATAATGATATAGTTTACTCTATTTATACAGTGACACACAAAAGTATTCACACCGTTTTCAAACCTATTTTCTGTTTTAAACACAAGCTTAATGATTGACTAACTCTGAAAATGGCAGAAATTGGGATCTGATATGATAGACCAATGCAAAGCCTTTCAAAACATAGAAACAGAAATGGAAAATAATTTCTTAAAATTCTAAATCAGTGTTTAGCTTTGTTTTTATATAATACACTGTAATGACTTCCAGTGCAACCATTGGACCTCCAAAGCAGAGTCCTGCACCTGTCTGATTTTTCAAAACTGTATCTGCCCATACCCTTAGTGTTTAGAACTGAGATCCGACCCGTTACCTGCAATTATCCCCAATTAAAACCTGGCAGACACGAAAGTGTGCACACAGCCGTTTTTTAATAACAGAGACAGCAAAGACCATTGCCTCATGCTTACATCCAGTGTGCTCTGCGCTCACAGATTAACAGCTGTACTGTAAATTACCCTAGTAAGAAGATTTTGCTTAAAATATTACTGTTATCTGGATATTAATTTATGCTGTAACTCTATGATACCCACATCTTGTTCATACCTGTTCCCACAACTGTGAATTATGTTTTTTTTTCTACCCGTAGATGTACATTTTATACAGGTACCACACCTGATGCAGGACTCTGCTCCAGATCCAATGTGTGGAATTAAATCTTAGCCATTCTATGAAGGCCTCAGATGTTTGTTAGAGAAAATTAGTTAACAAACCGAGGGATAGAGATCAAGCAACACCAAAGAGTTCATGGTTGATGCTGGAAATGTTTAGGGTTAGGCTATGGCTTTAAATATCTTACAGAGGTCTGTTCAGTCCATAGTCTTAAACCAAAAGACATGGGGCACAGGTCCAAACCAGCCAAGATATGGCTATCCACCTAAACTGTTGAACTGGGCAAGGAGAGCATGAATCATCTCTCACCTAAGTTAGAATCAGAACAATCCTCCTAACTGAGCAGTAAAGGGCAATAATGGGAATATTAAGACACATGAGTTATAAGTCAATTTGCAGCCCTAATAATTCAAGCCTGACACGTAAAGAAACCCCTTAACTACACAACTGTTTTATTACCAATAATTTAGTTGATTAATCAGATGAGGGAACTATGGAGATGCTGCATATTTACACAAATGCTAATTGTGTTCTCCACAAATCTGGCTTTAAGAGAAAGCAGCAAGAAGAAAACTATGTCAAAGAAATCCACAAAGAAGTCTAGATGATAAGAGAAATAAAGTTTGAAGTCAGCATGTTAAATACTGTTTGAGAAAAAGCATTCCTGCACTCTAAAGTTAACATCGTTAAGATGTTGCTTCAGGAGGGAAATGGCAGCTGGGATGGAACCAAAGACAAGAACAAGCCTGGTTTGTTGTTCTGCTCTGTGAACACAGAGGCAAACAAGAGCTATACTAACTAAATGTCCAAACAAACATATTTAGATGAAAACAAGCTTTCTTTGGATGACATTGCTTTTCACCTTTTCTTGAAGGCAGACCCCACCATATCATTGGCTTGCATCAGGTTCTAATTCCTTTAGTCATTATCGATATCTTTTGATCATATATAAGGGTTGGAACATTGATCGATTCACCACTAAATCGGGAGCTTTACCTGCTGACTCTGCTGATTCTTCATCACAACAGACTGGAGCTGCTCTCTCATTACAGCAGACAAGGACGTGATTTGTCAGTCTGCCAGACAAGAGCACGACATAGAAACTAAAATAAAATCTTTATCCAAAAAAAATCCAGATTATTATTTTTTGATAAATATAGGGTAGCACTGCAGACAATTTCAGTGGAAGAAAAGAAGAATAAAGTGAAATTGAGATTTACTGTACTGCAAAATCTAGATGTATCCTGTTGCAACATATCTGAATTGAATGATATAATTCCCTCATCAGCCGTCGTTCAGTTCTGCAGAACCTAAAAGCATCTGTCATCATGGCCCCACTGCTTACGCTGACAATATATAAAAACAATAGAAATTAATATCTTACATTTGCTTTTCACAACCTTTTGTGTACACCATTAATCCTCCACCTCATCTACATTAATCTCACCTACCTAACCTGGCGGTCACAGTTCATTACTGTCAGGGAATCTCCCTGCAGACGGTGGCACAGATGGAAGACGCTGGGAGGCAACAGGACAGGTAGCATTCTGAGTTGGGTCAGGAAGAGGTGCACTTTTTGTCACAGTGTTTATGTCAAAGTCAAAACTGTTTCTCTTTCTACCATTCCCATGTTTAAACACAGCCTCCAACATTTACATTCACAAAAATCCATCAACAACCCGATTTCACATGACCGTGAAGCTGTGCTTACATGCCTCAGCTGCACCGGTGTAGATTTCTCATAGAATACTACGGAGGCTTAACCTCCTCTGTACATTTTGTAAAATTATGTGTAAAACATGCATCGTCAAACTTCATAAAGGTACTTATTAAACATTAAATATGCACCATAATGCGTCTGATTCCATGAGTATGTTGCACATTAATCGGCTGTTTATTTCGCTCTCGGATGCAATCTCCCAACCATTCTGAAGCAGCGGGATTCAGCTGGTCAGCATCTATGAGAGGTCCCTGTTGAGGCCTGAGCCTATTTAGGTAAGCAGCTACAAAGTAGAGCAAATGTCACTTCCAGTGAGGCTAAACCTCTTAGGGGGTCTATGGAGCAGAGGCGGTCGTGAAGCTGGCTGCTTGATGCTGATTGGTAAACATACTTAAGGATTTTTAACTGAAAGTCGCCTGGCAGTGAGGAGGTTTTACTCATGAGTCAAGAGGAAAAGGCGATCATACAGTGACAAAAGTCATCTTTTCCTGAACTGTTATCATGTTTTTATGGCTGGCAATCAAATTTCCATACAGGATCCATCTTGAAACTGTCATTGCAAAACAAAGGCTTTTTGTATAAAGTATTAAATACATTTCAGTAAGTGTGTTAAATACTTTTTCCTGTACTGTTTCACTTTATTATACATAAATAAGTTTCTGGGCATCTATTATTTGACTGACATCTAGTGAAAATGTCATGTCAATAGCTCTTGAAAAAAATGGTGAGAAAAATGCTGGGGTGTTCAATACTCTTTTTACCCACGGTATATCACTGGCAATTTTTCATTGAATACTAGGGAGGCTAAACCTCTGCTTTAAATATAGTAATATTATTGGTAGAATATGCATTGCCAAACTTCATAATTGTGTTTCTAGAGTTTATTATTTCAGATTGCTTCATAACAGCTATTTGTACATGGTGTAGCAATGTGGCTTATGCATTTCAACATTTTTAATGCAATCCGTGACATTTGGATTTAATCAACACCATTCAGCCCCCTGTCTCAAGTAACAGCAGCCGCCACTGAGCTGCACTGCCCCCTTTTTACACAGATCATATTCCACTGGAAGCGTTTACAAAGCGAAATGGCTCCTCATGGTTGGATCCAAAGTTAGCACATGAAGTATTTTACTTGATTGGATCGGCTTTGCTTTTCATTAACTGACTTCCTGGCTGAACAATCTCCTCTGCTTGAGACTGACATGGATTTAAAGTGGCAAAAATAGAACAGCTGCCTATGTTAAAGAAGTGGCCGCTGCTTCTGTGACGCTGCAGAAATATACCAGGTTGTTTTCAGTGGAACCACTCTAATTTTGATGGGTTGAAGTAAAATAATATGTAAGTTGTCTCATTTGAGAAGTTCAAGACTTGCTTAAGATTTCCCAACCTAATTCTACTCATAATATTTAAAGGGAACATAATTTTTTTTTTTTTTTTTTATCCAAGTTGTCTATTCCGTGATTGATGATTTCCTATTTTGTTTTGTTGATTTATATAATTCAATGTCTATGGGATTTGTAATGATATAAGTAGAGGAGTTGTTTCTGGTTGACTAGTGGGTAGACGCAATGAATGCAACATTTATGGCCCGTTTGTAGGATTCATCTGAATTTTCATGAAAAGACTCCAGCCTCTATCCACTCCTCCTGAAGCCAACTTAGATCTTTGAGTGGATTTTTGTTAACATCCACTCAAGGCTGTGGCTATCCCTTTTGTATTTTTTTTTTTTTTTTTTTTACCAATTTTCATAAATTCAATGACCTTGAACTTTGGCTCTTTATTATCTGTAAGTAGTATACTAAAACTGAAAAGATATAAAGCCTTGAAATATTATCTTTTGTGTAATGAATTAATAGAATGATAAATATAGATATTAATATCTATATTAAGGTTTTCACTATCATGTTATTTGATTTTTTTTTTTTGATGATAAAAAAATACAACCAGTGACTCAGCATTACTCACAGGTTTTTCCTCTTCTCAAGAAACCTTTAAATGTATATTAAATTACAGTACCTCAAGGAAGGAAGTAAATATATGTGTAATTTTACCCTGTTAACATGGGTGGAGGGTATTAAATTAGATAAATTCAGATATGAAAGCAGTTGTAGAGAAGCTGTTTCTTTAACACAAGAGGATGGAGACATCTAATAAAGCTGTCACATGTCATTACGGGGCCTTATTGTTCCTTCCCCTTCAATGAAACGTATAATCATCCTCTGCGTATAACTTTAATTGGCCCAGCTGAGGTCATTGGAAATCCATGAGGCTGCTGTCAATGGCTTCTGGAGCTATTTGCAATGCAGTCAGATCCACTGATGGGCTCCCAGCAGGACAGAGATAGTTGTGAACTATCATGGAGGGGAAAAATATGAATAATTTCTACAATATTATCTGGGTTGTTTCTGATCACTCAGGCTGCTGAACGTTTGGGATTGAGACCATGTAAAAATTGTCACATTTATTATTTCCTTTACATTTTCTGATTTTTGGATTGACTAAAGGTACATCATCAAACATATTCTTGTCATACGTATCGCACCTGCCTATCTTAACATAGGGCTGGGCGATATAGAAAAAAAGCTTATCGATAAAAAAAAAATGCATATTGATCGATATCGATAATTATTGAAAAGATTTGAAGCCATATTTTATGTGCAGCTCTGCCTGGACTTTTTATAATATTGCTAAATGATTTAATTTTAATAAAAAACACAAACACAGACTTCGAATTAAATCTTTATTTAACCAACTTTTTTAACCATAACAGAATTGTTTTAAAGAAAAATAACTTAAGAGACCTGGGTTATGTTATTAAATACTGACAAAGAATAAACTAAAGTGACCAGAAAAGTGACCAAAATAAATATAACAAATAAATAAATGCCCCCCCACTGCCGCCGCCGCCCCCGTTTCCTGCTTTAACCTGAGTTATTACTTTGAAGTTGCTGGCCCCTCAGCATTTTTATCTCAATTGTTAGAACTATGTGGGAAACTGCCCAGAACTAATAATATAAATATATTTTCCCGAAAGTCCCGAAGATTCCTCGGAGGAGAGCCGCGTCGGGGCCTACACAGCTCGTACTCCTGCGGGTGTGAGCGGCTGAGATGATAAAAAAAAAAAAAAGTTGGTTGTGTTATCAGACTTGGTTTTCACTGGTTCCCTACACATTTTACAGATGACTGTGGTTTGTTTTTGGTCCGACTTGCCATGACCGAAATACTGCCAAACTGCCGAACTCTCCGACTCTCCTTGCTGCGACATCTTCATGTGCTCTGTGTTGTGGTTTGAGAGGGCGGCGCTTGGTGACGGCGTGCCTGGGTCCGCGATTGTGATTGGTTGGGAGGAAGCAGTGACTAGCATAAACCTACATGCTAGGCTACAATGAGAAGGAAGGAAAACTGCGTTTCTTTTTTATCGAACTTTTATCGACCCTCTTTTTTTCTATTGCGCCACACGTCTATCGATCGATATACACTATATTGCCAAAAGTATTTGCTCACCTGCCTTGACTCACATATGAGCTTAAGTGACATCCCGTTCCTAATCCATAGGGTTCAATATGACGTCGGTCCACCCTTTGCAGCTAGAACAGCTTCAACTCTTCTGGGAAGGCTGTCCACAAGGTTTAGGAGTGTGTTTATGGGAATTTTTGACCATTCTTCCAGAAGCGCATTTGTGAGGTCGCACACTGATGTTGGACGAGAAGGCCTGGCTCTCAGTCTCCGCTCTAATTCATCCCAAAGGTGTTCTATCGGGTTGAGGTCAGGACTCTGTGCAGGCCAGTCAAGTTCATCCACACCAGACTCTGTCATCCATGTCTTTATGGACCTTGCTTTGTGCACTGGTGCACAGTCATGTTGGAAGAGGAAGGGGCCAGCTCCAAACTGTTCCCACAAAGTTGGGAGCATGGAATTGTCCAAAATGTCTTGGTATGCTGAAGCATTCAGAGTTCCTTTCACTGGAACTAAGGGGCCAAGCCCAGCTCCTGAAAAACAACCCCACACCATAATCCCCCCTCCACCAAACTTTACACTTGGCACAATGCAGTCAGACAAGTACCGTTCTCCTGGCAACCGCCAAACCCAGACCCGTCCATCAGATTGCCAGATGGAGAAGCGCGATTCGTCACTCCAGAGAACGCGTCTCCACTGCTCTAGAGTCCAGTGGCGGCGTGCTTTACACCACCGCATCCGACGCTTTGCATTGCACTTGGTTATGTATGGCTTGGATGCAGCTGCTCGACCATGGAAACCCATTCCATGAAGCTCTCTGCGCACTGTTCTTGAGCTAATCTGAAGGCCACATGAAGTTTGGAGGTCTGTAGTGATTGACTCTGCAGAAAGTTGGCGACCTCTTCGCACTATGCGCTTCAGCATCCGCTGACCCCGCTCCGTCAGTTTACGTGGCCTACCACTTCGTGGCTGAGTTGCTGTCGTTCCCAAACACTTCCATTTTCTTATAATACAGCTGACAGTTGACTGTGGAATATTTAGGAGCGAGGAAATTTCACGACTGGATTTGTTGCACAGGTGGCATCCTATCACAGTTCCACGCTGGAATTCACTGAGCTCCTGAGAGCGACCCATTCTTTCACAAATGTTTGTAAAAACAGTCTGCATGCCTAGGTGCTTGAATTTATACACCTGTGGCCATGGAAGTGATTGGAACACCTGATTCCAATAATTTGGATGGGTGAGCAAATACTTTTGGCAATATAGTGTATATCGTTATTGAATTATCGCCAAGCCCTATCTTAACACTATAAACACTAATTATAAACCAGGGGTTAGTTTCATAAAGCAGGTTTAACAAACTCAGATTCAAATCCAGCCCAAGGTCGGAAACTCTTAGTTTTCAGTTTCACAACAGCTGCTATGAATTAGTTCAATCAGCTCCAAGTGGATCCACTGAGATTGAACATGTGCGTAACAAGTATGAAAAGCCAATGTAGGTTGGGCCCGAATTCGACGAGTCACCATAATGACAAAAGGAAGTGCCAATTTCACCCCCACTGGAACTAGACATTTCAATGAAGAAATTACAAAAAAGGTGAACGTGATTAAAAGACAGAGAAACAGCGCTACAGCAGGAAAACAGAAGAAGATAGCGAAGGAGAACATTGCTGCTAGAGTTAAAGTTTTATTTATTAAAAGTAATCTACTCTCTGTTTCTTCCATTTTTAGATTTTTACAATAAGATTCTTCTTGATCAAAAATCACATTCCTAGACTGAACTGTAATAATTTATTTTCTAAATCTATTTGTGTAACCTGAAAATAATTTCAGTACTTCTTCATATACTGTAAAAATAAATAAATAAAATCCACATGTCGCTCAGATTATTCAAACCAAAGATAAATAAATCTCATATCCTGTCAACTGAGCTTTAGAATCCTCTCTCTATAAATATTAAATTTTCTGTGAATCAGTGCCGATCGTTTTTTAAAAAGATCCTGATCAAACCGACATGTAATGTTTTGTAACGCAATCCGGGATAATTCTAATACAAGCATTTGAAATATGTATTTCAAATACAAAATACTATTTTTTAATTTGTATTTTATTGAGATGATGAAAATGCCTTCATATTTTGTATCAAAATACAGTGTTGTGAATTTTTGTATTTTCAAAATAATGTAAAATACTTTCTGTGAGACACAGTCTGTTATGATATCTAACTATCTATAAAGTATGTAATATTAGGGTGACCAAACGTCCGTATTTTCCTGGACATGTCCGTATTTCACGTCCCGTCCCAGGCGTCCCGGGTTTTTTTTAGAAAGTGAGGAAATGTCCTGTTTTTTTAAATTACCTTCATTGGACCATTAAATTTACAGGCACTAGGGCGCTGCGCATGGCACTGCGTGTGACGTAATCCCTGAGCCGCGTCAGTGCGGGCAGCCCTGTTCTTAATCAGAATATAGATAGCATGGCTGTTAGTACGCCAACAACATGCAAAGGCGCAAATGTATGTTTACCGACAATTTACAAAAGAGTTTCCCCGTTTTCAGACCGAGTCGAGACAAATAGGAGGCCTTGTGCACAGTGTGCAAAGCAGGCGCATATGTCTCGGTGTCCAATGGAGGTGCAAGGGATCTGAAAAGCCACCTGGACACCGAAAGTAAAGATAGTCTATTGATATATTTGTTCTTTTTAGGTACATTTTAAGTTATTTTTGCTACACAAGAGGTATTTTTTGTTAATTAGCTCATTTGTCAATTTACTTTTACCAATAGCCTACAGAACAGACATTATTTCGTTCATTGCTGAGGCTGATTATCATCTGTTATTGGGAGTTGACAGTTATTGTTAACTTTTATTGTTAAGTGAGAGATGTTTAGATGAGACATTATTTCTCTCATTATGCTATTCATTCATTACAGAAATTGTTAAGCATTTTTAATAAATATATTTTGAATAAAATTATCATTTGTTATTGGAGTTATTGCTGTTGACTTTTACTGAAAAGAACCATTTAAAGTCAACATACAATTTCATTATGGTTATATTTAACTGATTAAATCATGAGTGACCTTTGGCCTTTGTGGCTTACATTGTCCCATGAGCCATAACTGCATCCATTATAATCGTTGTGTTATATCAAGGTTGTGCACTGTGGTAGTGATGGTGTTAAATCACTTAAAAGATTAAAATGCTTACCAGTTTAAATGTCTAAATAAATAATCCATATGGATTGTTTTGTCTTTGAGTTATTATCACTTATTTACGGTGGCCCTGAAGTGCAAACTGCAACTACAAATCTAAAAGCGCAACTACATTAAGGAAAACAAAACTACATAAAGCAAAGCACAACTACATTAAGAAAAACAAAACTACATAAAGCAAAGCGCAACTACATTAAGGAAAACACAATTACAGTACATTAACTTACCAGAAAAGATAGGTACCAGTGGAAAACATGAGACATCGCTGATTGGACGGCGCCGTTTGACCCTTGAACCGGAAGTTGCGTCGTCTGAACAGTCCAGCTTCTTTTAAGTGTGTCTTCAGTGTACGCAAACTAACTGAAATTTCGTGATTAGTCTTGAGCATATCCAGTATCACCTCGTACGTATGTCCTGATTCAAAATATTCCTGGATTTATGTAGTTTTGTTTTTCTTAATGTAGTTGCGCATTGCTTTATGTAGTTTTGTTTTCCTTAATGTAGTTGCGCTTTGCTTTATGTAGTTGCGATTTCCTTAATGTAGTTGCGCTTTTAGATTTGTAGTTGCAGTTTGCACTTCAGGGCCACCGTAGGTCAGCATATCTGTTGACTGATTATGGAAGTAGTCTCTTGCTTTCAGATATTTTTCTAGATAGTGTGCAAGTGAAGGGATAGAATAAACCGGCCCTTAGAATGAAGTATTTTGTAGTATTTTGAAAATACAAAAATACAGTATTTTATTTTGATACATTTTTTGGCTGCTGTATTTTTTTGTTTATTTTGATACATGTACGCATTTTTTTATTTTATTTGGAAGTAGATTTTGATGTATTTGTGCTCATCCCTGAATGCAATAGTTATGCAAATGTTAAAACCTAATGTGTCTATTGGACCTAGTGAATTTTTTTTTAATACCCAAAGCTACGACAAAAACCTGATTAATCAGGAAATAAAACAACTTGATTGGCTGTAAGGAGAGCTGAGACGGAGGCGCTTTGAGTTTACTGAACAAAACCTGTTCCCGACCACGTTAGCTCTGAGGAGAATGATAATACGGTAACTGAAACTGAGGTTGAGTAACCTCTCTTTGTGAAATGAAAAACTCAGAGTTTCCCTTATTTCATGTTTAGAAAGCTAAAGAGTTTTCGGTAAATCTGCTTCGGGAAACTGACCTCTGAGGTGGCCAGTCTATATGAAGGAACCACCTTTTAAACCTCATCTTAATACACATTTTGCTTTAAATCCTTTTTATTGTAAAACACTGTGAACCAGCTATAACTGTTTCAATTCTGCTATAACTGCTACCTGGTTTCCCATGAGTTGAATAAAAGTCTGCAGTGCAACAGAGGTTTTAGAGTCACTTGGTCAGCCAATATTCCCTCACCAAATTTTCCTGTGAGCTGCATCCCTTTCAAATCAGACTCTAGCTCGGGAATAAGCATTGCTCAGTCAGGCGGTGCGTGCCTCTGGTTTTCCCCTTAGAGCTTAGAGGAATTGCAGAGCAGCCTACTGTACTGATAAATACAGTGCACACCTTGGAACAGAGATCAGGAAAGGACAGAGATGCTTAAAATTTACAGGCAGAATCCAAAGACAAGAGTCAGCTTAGCACCAAGGATTAGCAATGTAAACATCTGAAGTTCCCCAGAAAGAAAGCAGGCAGTTCTCTGGATAGCATATACAATAAAATCACTATCTGATTTAAACTTGCTTTTTAAGAAAAATTTTTTTTTCTATGAGGTAAAAATAGAATTAAGAATATGAATGTTTTCTCTCCATAATCTAGCCACCGTGTCTCACCATAATAGGTAGAGGCACAAATTCCAAACATATATATTTTGTTATTGTAAATCAGGTTATTTCTGTGAGCAGCCTTGTAAAAAAAGATGGACGAGAGTTTGCTTTTTGCCTGTTCAGAAACCATGTGCAAAATTTCATAAGGTCTGCATGTCTTAAAACTGTTTTTATGCTCAGAACAGATCTTTTAAAGAAGGCACAAATTGATTTGCACTGAAATTCAGTAGGCAGTGTGTGCAAACCTTTTTTTTTTGTGTGTGACTTCCTGAATAAGTTGGTTATATTCTAATGAAAAAGCTGCACAAATGTATTAATAAAGGATATGCAAATCTAAATATTTATTACATGATTTTTTTTCTATTTATCCAGTATTCAACTGTGCTGTAGTTTTAAAATCTTATTTAGTGCTTTTCACAGTTAGATACAAACTCGCTCAAAAATGTCTGAGGTAATTATGGCCACAAGGCAGGTACTGGTAAAATGCTAGACAATAGAGAGAGTTTCAGGGAGCATGTAAATATATTTGGACTAATAGTAGAACAATAGAAAAAACACTTCTGCACATGCCAGCACAAAGTACTGCAGCAGGACGGCAGACAATCTTTATACAGTTACAAGAGAAAAATGACTGAACTAAATGTTATGGTATGTTTACAAAAGAAAGCACAATAGAATATTAACCAGAGGACATCCATCGCAGAGCCAGTTCAAGGACACTGGAGGGGCGCCTGAAATTCCTCATCTACTTCTTATTACAAGAGGGATTTTCTTCTGTCTCAATGTTTTTCAACAGGCATCACATGGAGCACAATTATTTTTTTGTTAACTTATTATGGGCATACCTTGATATTCAGTATATTGGGCTAAGAGATCGTGATGGTAAATCCAGTTGTTTAGAGCATAATCTACTGTAAATAGGACTGCTTACCCTCCCTGTCAGGGAGCAGTGGGTGGGTGTACAAATTAGCAAAGACAAATTTCCCATGTTTTTATGTCTTTTATATTTAACTTTTTTTAACCTTTTGTCATAGCACTTTAAAATGTTATATATTTGAATAGGACTAGAAATAGCATTTAATGATATTACTGTTATATCCTTTAAACAACTGATGTCATTGTTAACTTCAACAAAATACCTCCTTAAGGTTTTTTTTTTTTTACAAAATGCCAGTAGAACACACAACCTGCTTATTTCAGTTGGGCGGAAACACTGGTTAGCATATATTATTAGCATTCGCACCAGCAGTCCCTGAAGCAACATGTTCATTTGTTGCACATGCAAATTCTTTTTTTTTATATCTGCAATTTAGCGCTTCTTTTTGGGATCTTTACACATCGAGTCCTATGTGAACTAATGACCTGCAGGCTGAAGTCTGATACACACTAATGTCAAACTTTCTCGATTAAAGTCTCCAAAATAGAACCATTAATCTGGGAACTCTTTCTGAATGCCTTTGGCACCCTGTAAAATAGTGAACTGCTAAAAATATTTGTATTTAAAAAGTCCTATACAATAAAATACTTTGATTGCTTATTATCCGTATATCACATTAACCGGTCAAAATAATATTTTTGTGTTTAATTATTTACTTGATAATATGTTTTTTTCTTTCATATTAAGATCTCTTTTGGCCCACTTTTTTTTTTTACCAGGTTTTTCAAAACCAAAATGTGCTTTACTCTATAGTTAGATTAAAATATCCTTTTATGCTTTAAAGCATAGGACACCTACTCTAAGAAAAAATAAAGTTTCCTAACCTTGCTGAGATGTGGTGCAATTACCTCAGACAATGGTTCTTGCACCATATTCTCCGTTTACCTGGTGAACTACACAAGTTCATATTTTATGCGTATGACAGTTACTTGTAAACATAAAGAAAACAGTTCTTTTTAAATTAAGCCCCTCTTCCCTCATATTAATAAAAAAGTCTAACACAAAATCTATTTAATTGTAGCTGAGATTAACAATCAACAAATTAAGCTACTGTAAAATTATTAATGATTAATCTATCTATGCTTGCTGTCTTTCAACATGATTAAACTGTGTAAGAAGTAAGATAATTCATAAATGTCTGTACATCAATTTTAATCTAGTTAATTTCTGCTATGATCATTAAATATACAAAATCTGTATCACATAGGTTACGATGCTCCTTTACCTGCTGTAACTCATTTTTTTATGTTATCAGTGTTTGTTTTTGTTTTATTTTTTGTTATTATAAATACAGATTGAAAGGCTAATTAAACAAAAAGTGCATCTCTGCCATCCTCTAACCCACTCCTTGCTGGGGATTATTTAAAAAGTTTACAACGGCCTCACACTTGCCCCAGTACGGATCATACACTTTTGTAAATTAATAAAATTGTGAACAATCTCTTGTTGGGGGGGATCAAAACAATGCAGATTTGGTGAAACTTAGAAAAATCGTAGAATGTTTAAATCACTGCTGTATTTGGTTATATTGGCAGGTGTTTTTTTTTTTTTTTTTTATGTTTTACACTGGAAAAATGATCTGGAACTAATTCAACATTTCTTAAATTAAGTGTATTTACCCTTAATTTGAGTAGGTAAAAAGATGTTTTGCCAATGGCATGTGTATTTTTACCCAGATAATAAGTTCTTGAAATAAGACAAAGCAAATGTTCTTTTTTCTTATTTCAAATATAAATTGTCTTTTTCCATTGCCAAAATTTCTCACTTGCCTTCTTAATTCAAGAACTACTCTATTTATTTGAAGAAGATTACTTTTTTCCCATTTTACTTTCTTTCTTTCTTTCTTTCTTTCTTTCTTTCTTTCTTTCTTTCTTTCTTTCTTTCTTTCTTTCTTTCTTTCTTTCTTTCTCACCTGCATGATGCCTACATGGTAATAAAGACTCACCAAATCGATCCGGAGGGTCTCAAAAAATAACAACACTGTTTTTTTTTTTCATATTTTTTGTTATAATTATAATCAAACTCCTTTCATTACCTTCAATTATGTGCCTCTGAAGTCTGGCAGAAAATGTGTTCAAGCTCTGACAATAGAGTAGGGCAGGCTGCAGGGGAAAGAAATGAGGCGGCAATGGAGTATGGGGGTAATTGGAAGAGTGTTTTTACTTCCACCGTATGGTACGTGTTATCAGCCATCCCTGCGCTTTGATGCACTCGCTAAGTAATCACCACTCCACATTACGGAGCTCATTCTCTTTCATGTTCTGCAAAGCAAATGAAAGATCGTAGTGTGATCACAGAGAAGATTTCATCCAAATATAAAGGACTTCTTCGTCCTGAGATCAGAGCTGAAATGAAGACCGATGATTTTCATGCTGAGATAACAACACGGGATGTTTTGTATGCAGAACAAACAACTAATTTACTTAGAATTTCAAAATTCACAGTTTTAATTGTAAAAGTGTAGAAACGTGTGTGTGTGTATATATATATATATATATAAATATATAGCAAAGCAGAACTCTTCCAGAATTATTAAGACAACAAAGAAGCCCTTTTTGTAAAAACCCCTGGATACTTTGACCAATGTTTGCAGAATGAACCCATACAGTGTTGTGCATTTCTTATTGAGCTGAGTATGTCAAAATGCATGGCTACACTTTTTGACTGCAATTATATTAAAAGTTTCGTATTTTTCTTTGCAGACCTGTCAGTTCTTATCAGGCTCAAGAGGAGTTTTCTTTTTATTGTGGTCAAAAAATTACTCTAACTCTGTTGACTTTCTTTTAAAAACACTTAAAACAACACATTAAACAACACAAATTTACAATTTTGTAGAGTTAAAGATTTTAAGAAAGAAGTTAATAGATGAGTAAAGAACATGGTCTAAGTTGCACCTATATCATTGGTGTCCACAATATCCAGCTGTCGTTCTGAAGGTTGGGGATTTGACAAGAAATCTGCTGAGAGCATAAATGTTCATCTGATTCATTAATATTCTGCTGTTATGCTTTTGTATGTCAGGCTCCATCATCTCTTCTCAGACCCCAGAAGTAGGAAGTGATGATGTTTTGGGCTGTTGTCAGGCACCATCATAGATTTTGAGTAATTGCTGTCCTTGTATTTTCCTGCTGTTCTCCCAGCTTCTGCAGGACCTTCCAATCAGATATATGATGGGCTTTCAACCAGACAGGTTGCAGCTGGTCAGGATTCTCGATACAGTGCTCTTGTAGAAGGTGGCGGGAATCATCCTTCTTAACTGCCACAAAAATTGCATGCTCTGCTGGGGTTTTTTTGCCTGATATTCTTCATGCTTAGGTAGTTGGTGCAGCCAACCAGCTATGGTGCTGTTGAGTAATAGATTAATGACTAGCTCATCCTGAGACCAGTACTGACCACCTAAAATAGGTAAAATAATTCCAACAAAAGTTAAAAAACAATCCACTGGAATTTATTTACAAGTTTAAAGAAGTTTAACTTCCAATCCAGGAAGCTATTTCAATTCAAAATGTTGCAAATAGCTTTTATTTGAGAATCTTAACAGTAGCATAGCAAAGCCTTTAGAAAACATGCAAATTAAAACCTGTCTATGTCTCTGAAAGCAATTTTATTAAAGAGAATTATTGGCCTGGCTAAATACGTAGGCAAAGTCTTCTGGTCCCCTGTAAAGTAGTTGGGGTTGCAATGATAGCACAAAGGGATCACATCAATTGCTGTCCACCCACTCTGTTTAAGGTTGGCTTTTCTTTCTTAACATAAATGGCTTCCTTCACACCACTTTCAAACCACCAATTTTCTTTGTCCAAAATGTTAACATTCTTGTCCCCAAAAGAATGTCCTTTGTCCATAAGGTATAGTTGTACTGTTAACTCTTGTCCTGAGGAGGTCGCTCTTCTGTGTTGGGCCATGCGTCTGTGGAGAGGTTGTTTGGTTTCTCCAATATAAAGATCAGATCATTCCTCACTGTATTGAACTGCATACACCACTCCACTCATATTTTGTCTCGGGGTTTTGTTGTTACTCTCTGTTTGAGGGTCTTGTTTGGTTTGAAATGTAAATACTGGGATTAAGTGTTTGGAGAAAATCCTCTTGTCCTTTTCAGAGACTCTAGCAACACACTGCATGGCAATGTTTTTGTGTTTAATCTTGTGACCATTATGTTCTGCTGCATGTCTTTTGGATTTCCCTGCTGATTTAAAAAAAACGCCCAGTTTGGGTATCCTCAGGTTTGGTTCCCTTTACAGGAGACCAGAAGACCTCGTCTATTCAGCAAGGCCAACAAATCCCTTTAACAACACCCCTTTCAGAGACAAAGACAGGTATGGGGCATTACAGGCTAACAAAAGAAGCCAAACGACCCCCATTCCAAAGGGGTGGACCCGTTCGTCTATTTCAATTTGGATGTTAGGCTACTGTATAAGAGCCTCAAACTCAATGCTACTTCTGACATTATTTACTTTTTTGGAATGACTATGACCTGGATGACTGAGAATTTTCACATCCTGAAGACATCTCTGATATAGATGAACTACAGACAGTCCCATTTGCTCCCAGTTATTGTGCAATACATCTGGTCAGTTTGAGTATGAATGTGGTCACAGTGGAGAGGAACAAATACCTTTTAACAGGAGAAAATCTCCAACAGAACCAGGCCCAATATGAGCAGCCATCTACACTGACTGAAGGCTTGACAGGAGAGGAAGGAGACAGGAAATAAACAGAAAATGCCTAATCATGGCTGGACTTTTTTTCTCTTACTATCAGAAAGTATGTTGTGGTAAACAAAACAAAAGTTTGTTACCAAGTTTGAGGTAATTAATATTTCAAATCATGGACTTTAAGGATACATACAATTCTCCTTTGCTGATGATGTGATGCTTCATCAGTGTAACCGCTTCAGCTGACACGCAGTGAAATGTGGGGCCAAGCCAACATCTGCTCGTCCCTCTTAAGAGTCTTCAAAACCCCGTCTGAGGGCGGCGAGGGTATTAGCTCTCAGATGGAAGAAACAATTCCTTCCTCTCTTTCTGCCTCTTTGTATAATGTGACACTCTAAAGTGAGATGCTAAAACAGATATAAACATTAATTATTAATATATACATCCTTAAGGAGAAAGAATGAGATGTTACTTTAAAAGGGTCAAAATAAATTTTTCAAAAGTGTGATTTTTTACTAACTGCTTTTAAAGTGCAGAGAATCTGTAGATAACCCCTGTGGATGTTTTTAAGAGCAAAGCTTCTAATCTATTTGTTTAAGTTAGCTTTTAAATTTTCTCTATTCCATAAAGGAGATTGGTTATAAAGTTCAGTTTAATTATCAAGTTTATCTGTTATATATTTTGCAGCCCCATAGATTTATTTTCTTTTTACTTTTTTGTCACGCATATATTCTGACAATTAACTGCGGTCCTGCAGCTGTACAGGACCCCAGTTAACAAGCCTCAGGAAAGACAGAACGCACTGGGTCTATAATGGAACCAAAACATCAGGTAACTAAAGCCCCTGGAAAGCGAAATTACCCCGGTAAATTTTTATGGAAACACACCTGGGCTTCAAAAGCCCCAGGCTTTAAAGTGACAATGGAAACGGGGCTTATGGCTCAGTCACAGTCAAAAGATCCTCACCCAGTACGGTCTGTAGAAATGATGTGGGATGTAAAGGAAGTTATGAGCCATGGCTCTGTATGGGCCTTTGTTTCTTGGCTACAGTCAGGTACAGGAATAGCACAGTAAGATATGATAAAGATTGTAACTTTCAAAATGTACGAAACCATAAATAACCCCCTGCGGAACTGAACACTGTAATTGTAACCTTGGGATTACACTGAAGCCATGAGATGACATGTCTACTAACTACTAATAGATGCTGTCTAATGTGAAAATAGAGATGCTTTATTTTCCTAATAATACAAAAATGATTGACAGTTAGCTGTAATTTTTATATCTGCAGGCTTTAAATTATGACACATTTTTTCATCATTAAAAAACCATTAATGTCACTGCCATCTGCATACAGAAGGATCTAAAAATCTAAAGTTGTAGTGTAAACTAAGCAGAAAAAGTTTTCCTGGTGTTTGCGGGAGCCAGAGAGTCCTCGTTAAAGCCAATTATCCATATATCAGATTAGGAAAGTGTCTCCAAGCATAGATGCAAGAGAGGATTTTCGAGACACCTTCACCAGCGGTAATTCCACGTCTCCAAGTACTTCTCCTTTAGACTCTAAATTATTTTCTGCTGTTAATGAAACAACAGCGACCTTCGGCTCTTTCTCAGCTTGTAGCTGAGGGTCACGACCTAAGAGGCATCGGAGGTCCAACGCCCTCTGTACTCTCTCTCCAGGAACTGTGACCCACTCTGTAATGAGGCCAGCCTTATTGTTGTTGATGGTTTTCTTCTCCGCTGATCAGAAGAACCTAGCATTATTCTGTGGCTGTCTTTGCCCTGCAGACCTTTGCCAGGTGTTGAGTCAGCCTTTTTGCACCATGTTGGCCTAGAATTGCAATGCTTGGCCAAAGGGAAATTGTTTTTTTCCTCTCACTGTGACTTTTCATATTTTTTAAGTATAAAAGAGACCACTGTAGTGCAGGTGGATAGGAAAGATGAGATACATGTATACAAATAACAGTTTCCTTCATTGCTTTGAATCATTCCAATTATTACTTGGTTTAAGTTATTCTTTTAATAAAACAGTTTTTTAACTTGTATGGTGTAAACTATTGGTTTTATAAGTAAAGTCTTGGTTCTTCCTAGTGATTAGCTAAGACACACCTTGAATATAAAGACTTTAAAAAATGTGATAGCTACAA